>OV049864.1:8302500-9502500 GCA_920104075.1 Melanargia galathea
ATCTCTTATTTTGATTACTATGGACAAAATACGATTTGAAACAACGCTCCTCAAATAAAGTACGATTTCTTGTAATTTGTTAGGACGGAGATGAGAGCGTGCCATTGCGGTTATTGGAAGAAGTGTTGGGAATCCGAGGCCTGTGGCTGAGGAGACGGCTGCTCGCGCCGCTGAGGACTATGATCGCTGACCGCGTTAATAAGTATGAACAAACACTTTAATTTTATTGTTCATATTGATGCTTATTCGGATTTACAACACCTAAACTATTGTGTGGAATTGATTAGAACTGATATTTTGATTTACAGATTGTTTGAAACAGAATCATTGTCGCAACTATTTGCGTAGGCTGGTCTAGTTGAATTCTACACCAAATAATTCCAATGTTGCGAAAAAAAATTAAATCAGATCATTGCCGCATTCAAATTGATAACAGGCATAGATGTATAGTATCTTAGGGCTACTATAGGCGGACCGCCATTAACTTGGCCTCTCTGCGAGGGGGTGAAGGGTTCGGAACGGGACCAAATCCATTGATTATTAATTTATCAATGAGCATATGCTAGATAATATAAATAGACGTAGTTCAGCAAAAAGGATTCGACCCACAAAACTTGTCATACAAATATATACCTAAATATTGCTGAATTAAGATTAACTTTGCTATGACAAGTCGTGTGAGTTGAATCCTTTTTGCTGAACTACGTCCAATTAGAGTTCTGAATTCTGAAAGAGAACTGAAGTTTAGTTTTGAGATTTGTGTACACGCTACTTGCGAATTAGTACATTGTTTGTTTCGTTTTGGTCTAAGACAGCAGGGATCTGTTGAACCAAAGCGGAGTAGAAAAAATCGGAAGCAAAACACAAAAAGAATATTTATATTAATGTTAAGTTTTTTTTCTCTTCCCCAGAAAAGTATTAGAATTTGTTTCTTCGCTGACATCGCCCCGGAACATGGTCCAATACTTGAAAACCTTTAAGTAAGTTAACATTTTAAATATTGAACTATGTATAGTTATAGTTTAAATAATGAAATGGTTTTTATTAATATAAATATTGTTGTTTTAGACAATGGTTGACCAATAGAAATAATCCCGGAGTAACGCCGAGGGACCCCGCGACTAAAGCTAGAACAAGGGTTGCTGCCAAAGTGGCGCTTCTGTCCGCAGCGTCAGGTATGGAATACTATCATTTAATGTTTGTATATTAATTGTTTGTACATTTAATGTTTGTATATTGAGAGGAGCTGTGATAGCCTAGTGGTTAGGACGACCGACTTCTAATCGGAGGTCGTGGGTTCGATCCCGGGCACGCACCTCTAACTTTTAAGAGTTATGTGCGTTTTAAGTATTTAAATATCACTTGCTTTAACGGTGAAGGAAAACATCGTGAGGAAACCTGCATGCCTGAGAGTTCTCCATAACGTTCTCAAAGGTGTGTGAAGTCTGCCAATCCGCTTGGCCAGCGTGGTAGACTATGGCCAAAACCCTTCTCACTCTGAGAGGAGACCCGTGCTCTGTAGTGAGCCGGTAATGGGTTGATCATGATGATGATGATGATGATATTAAGAGGCCGGCGGACAACGAATTGTCCATACAAACGTAGATACCAAAATAATTTGTAATTTGAGAATATTTCCACCATATTATGCGATTATTTGGATCCAAATTGTATTTATCCAGGTTCCTGGATATATATATTTCCAAAATACCTTCCTAAAACGAAATGAAAGCGAACTGCGTTTTGCAGATTTTTAAAACATAAACGGCATGTTTTCTCCTTATTTGTTTCATATTAAAATCAACGATATCTTACCTAACAATTGATCAGGAACATATCTTATATTGTCAAGTTACAAAATAACAACACGAAATGAAAAACACAACAAAGTTTCATTCATCATTTTTGGTATTTACGGAACAAGATCAAATGTATAACAAATTGTGACCGCTAATATTGCTATCGCGGCAAGCACGGCGCTGATGTGTAGAGACAGAGAGAGATAGCAATATACCGGCCGATTCTAGCGAGAGCGCCTTGAATTGATTTGCGCGCGGTGTTCGCCGGCGTCTTAATCTCCTTGAATTCCCATAAAAGCCCTCACAGGTCATGTAATATCACTGCCACATTTGCTTTCAGGTCCGGATGTAAGATTGTTTAGGCTAGGGATAAAATATCTGAATTAGATATTTATCTCTAGTATTTTTGTATGCAGTTTTCTCTCACGAAAACGTGTGCAAAAACTCAACAAGATTGGCTATATACATTATTTTCCTTTTGAATTTCATTAGCATGAAAAATTGCGTCCAATAACTTGAATCAAGTAAGTAGATAGGTAAAACGAAAATTTTAAATCTAAAATTCTGCAATGAGGCATGAAAAAAAGCTCATACAATCTCTCGACTTACAACACGAGTCGAAAGAGCAGCCAATATAAATGAAGCATAAAAATCCATTTCGTTAATTCAATGAAAATTCCGAATATAGAATTTTGAGGTTGAACCATGGTTGAGTTACGCGATTCTTAATTTGGCGGCGGGCCAAATGTTTCGGGCTTTATCAATGCGATATGAGACACGCTATTGTGCGGTTGATACTAATTTACTGGGTTTTTAAAATATTGCCTTCGATATTGGTCACGCTTGCGTTGAAAACTAACCTTTTCAGTCCATAGCTCTACGAAATATTAACGCAACTGTTGACTGAGTTGCCAGTAAAAGTCATACATTCGCATTTGAAATTAGGAGAACCTAACCTTTCAGATTTCAAAGATTCTTGCAATGATATTATAGATTCTCAAATGCGATTGAACATAAAACTTAAAAAAAACAACAGTTAAATAAGTTTAAATGCACCGAAAAGTGCTAAATAATTTTTATATTTCTTTCCAACCAATGTACCTGAGTCAATGAAAAAAAAAAACATCTTATTGTAGGTATTGAAGTCTGCGCCAAACCAAACAGGGAAAAGATAGCGAAATATCAGGTTTTTCATTCATTTTCAAGACAGTTTACTACTGTGATTTGGTCGAGACCCATAGATTTCGACCCTTGTATTTTTTATTGTCTGTTTAATTTGGTGCCGACGTTGGTTTAAAGTAAATTGGTTTAAAGCCATTTCTTTGGCGCTGGCTGGTGTATTACGCAACTTTGTTACCTGACATATAAATGTTATATCTAGCACGTTATAGCCTAGCATAATCCAAAATAATCTCATACAAATTACCTCAATAGATTCAATACCATTATTTTCCATGACTATTAACGCTGTTATGTTTTCAGATGACCTCAAACACATAGTAGGAACCGACGCGGCACGAAGAGGCCTTTTAACTGTATTCGATCTATTCCAAACTCAAGAGATCAACAGGAGATTGCTGTTTGTTTTACTTGAAGGTAGGTTTACTGTGAAAGGTAAACGCGCAAAATCCGACCTGCTTCATGAAAAGTTGCGCACATGAACCAAAATAGTTTTGAATGAACGATATTATTGTAACCTTTTCAATATATATAAATATTAGATTCGAAATCGATGCGAAAAAAAAGTTATTAAATATTTAAAAAAAAATTACACACAGAAAACAGCGCACGGGTGAGCTACGTGATCATAGGTATTTTACTATGCATTTTCATATACCGAAACTATTTCAATGTTTTCGAGATTCACATGGCCCACAACAATACGACTTATGTCATTGTTGATCATTGTCGTATTTGAATACATACTGTTAATTTCGTTTGTTTCCGCCGTATGTATGGTTTCCATACAAAAGTGCCCGTTTACCTTTGACTGTGGATTTAAATGGAAATTGTATGAGTATGGAAAATGTTTTCTAACTGCCCCCTTTTTCCCATAGTGACGCTGTGCAACTTGTTCCCTGACAATCAAATTCCGGACATGTTCAAGAAGCTTTATTCCAATTCACCCAGGGTATCCGTCGCCAAGAAATCGGTTAATGTATGAATATTAAAATGTACTAGTAAAATCGAGTCAATTAATTATATTTAGTTAATTGTACTAGAAATTAATAAATTGTATTTAATTGGTTTATTTATAGCAATTTATTGTTTTGCTTTGTTTTTTGTAAAATCGACGGATTTGTGGAAAGCAGCAGCGTGCTTGCAGACAAGTTGACGGTTAGGTGCGGGAGGGTTGACGGTTAGATGCGGGAGGGTTGACGGTTAGGTGCGGGAGGGTTGACGGATAGATGCGGGAGGATTGACGGTTAGGTGCGGGAGGGTTGACGGTTAGGTGCGAGATGGGTAACCGTTAGATGCGGGAGGGTTGACGGTTAGATGCGGGAGCGTTGACGGTTAGGCGCGAGAGGGTTGACGATTAGTTGCGGGGAGGGTTTATAGTTTTTTTACTTCTTATAATTTTGCGGGTGACCAATGTCAGCACTAAACTACAATCGAATAAGGTACGTATAATTAAATCTAAAACTGCAACAGTTTGAGAGGATAGTCGAAATGTTCAAAGACTTTCTAGAAATAGAGTTAAAAATGCCAAAGTTAAGATAGTCACCCTCCCGCACCACGCAGCTATCTCAAAAGCCGACGCAGTTGAACAGTAAACCTATGATTAAATATTTATTTCCACCAAAAGATGTTTGATATGGTGTCGTATCTAAGTTATTTTCGTTCTAGATCTAAATCCAAGAAGTATTAATAATTTTAGTTTCATTAATTTAATAACTGTCTTTCTTTTGCTTTATTATTTTTTGCTATTAAAGAATGATGTGTATAATATTAGTTATATTACCTTGTGGCAGTGCGTACAAATAGGTACTTACTATTTAGTGCCTTTGTAGTTTATTTAAACTTTTTTATGTACCTATTTAGTCGAAGTTACAGTACTTACTACCCGCTTTTGTAAGTTACATCGACAATTTTCGTCAGCGCTGAAAGGAGCAATCTAACGCGCGCTGGGTTAAAAACGATTGAAAATACACAATGAAATACAGGCCTTGAATTTGTGGCCAGTTCACCGTGACTTATGTAGCAATCAATAGTAGATGAAGATGATTCTACCGCAAATGTGGTAAAAAATAAATTTTTGCGTCTAGGTACCATAAAAATAACATCTGCGGCAAGTACATCGTTGTAACTTATAAATGTGGCAGTACTGACAAATCGTTTTTTTTTTAAAGTAAGAAATATCACAATTTAAAACATAACCAAATTTCGAGATGCCATTCTATTTTTTTTTGTTAATTTTTACTGTGTAAAATAATCTGTAAAATGGAAAGTAAAAAATCTTCAATTGTAATTATTCAATACATAAATACTATATTGAAAACCCTCAAAATATCCGGGATAAAACAGAACCTACATCACTCATTGTACATAATCCTCTATCTATCTGTAAAAGTCCCGTTAAAATAGGTTCAGCCGTTAACGATAGACGATAGTTACTCGTCTATGGACACGTTGCGAGCTTGCGAAAGTAGGGCATAAAGAAAGGATTCGTTATTCCTTCCATGTAAATGTGGCCGAATCTTGTACCTGAAGCAAAAAGGTTCAAATACAGAAAAATCTTTGAACATCACAAATCTTGACAAATAAAGTTAATCCTCTATAGGTAATACCTAATATCGATCTATTTTCCGTTGCCTGACAAAAACCACAACTATTATATAGACACTAGTGGTCCGGCTCGGCTTCGCCCGTGGTACATAACATAAAGCCTATAGCACTTAGGGATCACGTACATATCCAACGGTGAAAGAATTTTTGAAATCGGTCCAGTAGTTCCTGAGATTAGCGCGTTCAAACAAACAAACTCTTCCGCTTTATTATATTAGTAGGATTACTTCACTATCGAAGTTGCTGGTAGAAGTATAGATAACCAATTTGGCGATCTCCTTTACGCTAATAAGCTTTCTCATTATACAATTGAATGAACAATTAATTATTTAATTAGAAAAGCTAATAAAATTCTCTGTACCTACGCGTATTTTGTCGCAATTAATATTTATTATTAAAATGTACAATTTAAATCGACGTTACAAATAATTTAAAATTTGTTAGCATACCAAATTATTGCGGTGATCAAATAATTAATTAATTGATAAATGAACATCATCACATGACTTACAAAATAAAATAGTTTCGGCAAAAATGTATACCTGGCTAATATGTTATAATGACCGCAAATTGAATTGTAGCTTTAATGAATATACTGTTGATTTTGGATAGTTTATTGCTGAATGTGGTTAACGAAAAATTGCTTTTGCTACATCGTTCATATAGACTATAGAGTAATAGAATCGATACATACATACTATACGTATTAATGCGTATTTCTTCACTGCGACTTCCAAAACGTAATTAATTTAGTGATAAATTACAGGTTTTAATCGGAAAGTTAAGTCTTATCTTATCGAATATCTGTTGAAACTATAAAGCCTGCTATACTATATTTATTTTATTTTACTTATTAATATGTAAATAACAGCGATAACAAAATATTTGTACGTGCAATGCGGGCGTAGATGTATGGCACTATGCATCTCTTAGATTCATAATGGGGCTGTCCATTAATCACGTGATGTTTTTTTAAGATTTTTTAACCCCTCCCTTCCCCATGGTGATACGTGGTAAGGTTTAAGACTACCCCCCCACCCCCCATAAAAATCACGTGTATTTTTAATACCTACAAAGAATGATAAATTTTTATAATATTATTTTTAAGTACCGGCATAAAGTATACTCTAATCCTTAATTCTAGAAAATTAATTTGGTTTAGAAATCACGCGTTTGACGAAAAAATAAGTACACGTGATATCTTACTATACCCCCCCCCCCCCTTGTGATATTTCGTGATTGTTGCCGAACCCCTCCCCCCCGCCCCCTTTCTAACCTCACGTGATTAATGGACAGCCCCAATTATAGTAATTTTCTGATGATACTGGATAGTTGCTTAAGAAAAAGATACAAATACTCTTTAGAGGTAAAAGTATAGCCGGTTTAAGGTATTATTCTATTCTATACCTGTTACTATTATTTTTTCTTAAATGCCTTATACTAATAATATAAATCATATAAATATGTTGTAAAAAAACAGTCATGTACCCAACTTAGCTTAATTTACGCGTACTTTTGTATTTACTGTAATAGAATCCAAACGTGTCTGTAACTTTTACATTATATTTTATGCTAATATTTTGCAAATTCAGTTGTTCAAAAACTTCTGAACTCCACTAAATTGACGGGTCTGAAAGATGTTATCCTTTCCACAATGTTCCCGAAAGAAAAGGATAGCAATATATATTTTTGGATCTGTCAAAAGTTTAGACATTTTCTACGAAATTAGCAATAACTTCTAATATTTAGTCACTTGATTAAAAAAAAACAGCACTCTGCGTAATCCCGAATCTTTATCTATAGACAGGTTAATTACCTTAAAGTAGAATTAAATTGTGATAGTATGTACCTAAATGACGTTGTACCCTAATACCTTGTGTGTGCATATGCATATGTACTTGGAAAGCCAAAATTATATTTTTGATAATTTAGTGTAGGTATGTTTGATACAATTAATTTTGGAAAAAATATACCTAGTCTTTTAAAGTAAATGTTTTCCAGTGTGTCAAAAGGAGTAAGCCCTCATACGCATTAGCGGTTGCGGTAGCGGTGCGGTTATATTTTTATATGTAACCGCTACCGCAACCGCTAATGCGTACGAGCGCTTAGTGCGTACAAAATGAGCGGTTGCATATAAAAATATAAAAAGCGGCTAGCCGCACCGCTACCGCAACCGCTAATGCGTATGAGGGCTAAAAGAAAAGTCAGAATTAAGATTTTTCATTGTATAGTTGCACTTAACGTATTGATTCGAAATCGTTATGAACGTAAGTTTGACTAAAAATAGGTATAGATCGACCAGAATCTCATGAAAAATAGGGAAATTAAATTTTGTAGTAAGCAACACTAGGTTAACTCGGCTGCCCTAGTGATAAACAAAGTAATTACATTCAGAACACCTTACCTGGGATCGTTTCACGAAACGAAAAATCAAGCAACTGCATTTTAAATACAAAAACAAAGTAATCAACATCCAATTACTTTGTTTTTGTGTTTTGCTTGTTGTTTACTTGGTTTTTGCATTTATATTCCGGGTTAGTGTGTGCAGTTACTTTGTTTGGGCAATTCCAATTTCTGTAAACGGTTCAAGTTATTTGAAATATTAAACTGTGGTAAAAAAACTACTCGACAAAACTTTTGTTAATGCAAAAAAGTCAATTTCACAAAAAATGTCAGTTACTTTGTTTATCGCTAGGGCAGTCGTAGTGTTGCTAACTTTGGAATTTCATTTCCGTATTTTTCATGAGATTCTGGTCGACCTTTAGGTAGCTAATTTTATTTTAGACAAATGATGTAAAGAAATGTTTCATTTTTACTCTCTCTTAGGTGTTATAATGTTTGTTTGTTAATATGTTTGTATGTAGTTTTCGGAATTCAGTTTTTGTACACCTCGTTTCGAATGAATATTGTAATAATCAGAGCAATAAAAATGTTGAGATTTTACAATGAAGCTATATTTGTTGCAATAATTACATTACTTAGGTACTTACAAAATGTTTTTATGATAATAATAGAATAATTGTAACAAAATATAATGTAACTCTGTTGTATTAAATTTTTCGTTTTACAATTAGATAAATACAAAAGTTTTTTGTAAAGTTTATAACTAAGTATTTTAGAAAAAAAAAAACCACGGCCATTTACTACACCTACCTATTTATTCGAATAATATTCTATTATTATTTATAGTTTTTTTTCGTAGAATATAGATAGCTAATATCTACATTTTTATTGTTAGTTAGAAAAAATATGGAGATAATATAAACTACATTCCATCGGAGTTGTACTAAAATAATAACTATTTATTGCATTACGTACTTGTAAGAGTTTATTATTTATTGGGTAATAAAAAATTAAACAAAATTAAATTGTTGTCTTATTATTCCTACCACTTTACAACTTTCTTTTCGGAGCAAAGAAAGAAACGACGAAACCGAGACGCTCACTCGACTTCAATATAGTGGCGCTTAAACGTCGGTTTTTTGAAAATAATTTTTATCCTAATAGCAGAAAAATAAAACTCCAAAATCTACATTCAAAACTGCTGGCGGTAGAAACTGTAGGATGTATCCTCTCTCTTGGTAAAACAAAGATACTCGTATGTATGAAACCACAGATTAATGATTATTATTATACGGTTAATAAAGGTATATCTATGATACCTACTAATCTCCTAAGATAATGTAATATATATCTAATCTCTTGAGGCAGAAACAATAGAAACATGGAACCGCAATGAGGAGCACAAATATTTTTATTTGTTGACAAGATGTTAGTCCTTCAGCGTGATTATTGAATTTCGCTTGCCGTAAGCCTAATAAAAAAATTATCGTTTTTTTTAAATTAAATTTAAAAGTAACCCTGAAGACAGTAGCGCGGAGTCGAGCGCGACTGGGAGCGCATTATGCAGCGAAAGATTGCCAAATGAAGGCGGTAAACGCGCGATCACTTTGTGTCGCTCGACTTGAAGCGTTGGGAGCGAGCCAGAGATACGTCTCGAGCGGGAAACTCTCGTTAATGTTGCTGCTTTGAGTGAATAAAACTGCTACGAACTGCTACGACCGCTACGAGCCTTGACGGATTCAACGAACCGTACGCTCTTTACTTTTGGCGTATTTACTCACCTGTGTATTTTAAATTATTGTTAAATTATTGTCTTGATTATCTGTTCCAATGGAGAATTGGTTGATAACTATGTATCTAGAACGAGTTTAAATTTTAAAGCGGAAAAACTTTAAATTTCTACTCCTGGGGGGCGATTCAGAACACTTCGATTCGGTTTCGCTTTCGACAACTATCCTGTCGATACGGTTATTCTGAATTGAAAATACATCTTATCGTACGATAACTTACCGAATCGATCGATAGTTACGTTATCGAAGTGTTCTGAATTATTTACCGTACGATAAGATGTATTTTTAATTCAGAATAACCGTATCGACTGGGTAGTTGTCGAAACCGAAACCGAATCGAAGTGTTCTGAATCGCCCTGCTGGTGAGACATTATGAGATTGTCGACACGTAGTGCCTGATGCCTCTACCATCCACACACAATATATTCCAGCAAAAAACTACAGTTTCCTGTCGAATTTTATTTTTGAACTCTTTCCTACTCTTGTGCTGGGTCAAACTTCACAGGGCTGAACTTGAGAGTGGCGAGCCTAGGCGCATGATTAACCTGCTGCGGGATTTGTAGGTACTTAAGTATTATTTTATACCTACCTAGCTACTCCTGATTTTATAACAGTGCCTAATACTTAACCCGTAATGGGAAATTTATCCACAATTTGATCGCGTTTGCTGACGCGGTGGCAGCTCTTTCCCGCGGATCTAACCGCTATTGTCGCGTGACTCTGGCCGGAAATTTCGACACACATTCTTTAGAGCTTGATAAATTGTTGGAAAAAATAACAATTTCACCTAGGTACCTACCTATATATCTTCGAAAGATTTTTCAAAGGTAATAGGAACGTTAGATTTAGATAGGTCAGCGTATAGAGTCTTTGTTAAACTGTTAAAGTTGTTTTTCGAAGCTGGGAACTTTTTATTTTTATACATTCTCCATTTTCCGTCAGACAAGGTATTGAACGCTTGCCCGTTTAGTTTAAATCTATACATATAATAAAATCGTATAATTGCCGTATCTGTACATTGAAGATTTTTGCAAAATAATAACTGAGGGATGTTAGGGATAAGTAATAGAACGTAAAAAAGGTATTTTTGAAATTTTTGTCTGTTTGTCTGTTTATCTGTTTGTCTGTATGTTTGTGCGCGCATCACGTAAAAACTACTGAATAGATTGAAATGAAACTGGGCATAATTTAAGTACATACTATGGAGTAACATATAGGATACTTTTTATCCCGAAATTCAGCATGGTTCCCTTGGTAGAGGGGATGAAAGTCAAAATGTGTACTTAGCTGTAATTCGTTAACGGGTGGTCCGATTTCATTCATTCTTTTTTTGTTAGAAAGGAAATACTTTAAATATTATTGGCTTATCTCTGAAAGTCTGGACCAATTTTGATGGGACTTTTACTGGCGGATGTTTACATTTTGATCTACCTAAAAATCCGCCAGTGAAGTTTTAACAGTTTTTAGCAAGTTATGAGCTCAAAGGAGCTTAGGAAAAACAGAACGATTCTCACGGGATTTTTAAAAACCAATATTCACGCGAACGAAGTCGCGGGTGTCCGCTTGTTAAAAATAAGTTCACAGATAATTTATTTCCAGATATATTTGTTTCTAGATATATTTGTTGCATGCCCATCTTTTAAAGGAAATAAGTTTTAGTTACTTAATACTTACCTTAGTCATTATTACTTAGTCATTTATTACTTTAATGACTAAGACTTAGTATTAAGTAGTATACTTAGTATACTTTAGGTACTACGACTACCTAACTACCTAACTTTATGAAATAAGTGCCTAAATCTTTGACTATAGTGCCGATATTTACACCCTACCTACATATTACTTGGTCCTCTTGAATAAAATAGGCATTGGTTATTTCCTTTAAGCTGTCCTTGAATTGCCTCAGATATTCCTGTTCATGAATAATTTGAAGATGGTATTTTGGTGAGTACCTATTGGTGTGTGTTTTCATAGGTTAAAAAATAACATGTAACCTACATATCTCTTCTCTAACAAGTTGGGTAGGTCCTTAATTTAAGGAGACTTTTCACTCCAAAGAAAAGAAAAGTCCAAACAGCGATGTCACATAGATACCTAATACCTATAGGTCTCTGGAAAATTAGGTTGAAATATATTATTTTACCTATCTTACCATTATATTATTAAGGCTTTCCTAAGGATCATCGAGGGAAACGATTCTTCTTCCTTACGCACGACTTTCGTTTCAAACGGTAAACAATTTTACGGATAGTGATTCAATTTAATTGGGGATCACTTTATTCCATTCAGGGCAAAACCATTCGATTCTCATGACGTGGATCAGGCAACTACCTACCAACCTACTGACAAGGAACAAATGATGCATGTAGAAAAGGGTAAACTTTTAAGAATACCTACTTATATTGCTATATCTATATTGCTAGTCATTGTATAAGGGTGCCTGTCCTCTGAAATGTGGAAGAGAGAAGCGGGGCGGAGCTGGGAAAATATCGAGCCGTTACCGCCAAATTATCGTAAGCGACACTTTTGTCGAAAATTCGCTTTTAATCGACACTAATACCTAATATTAGTTTTGATGATAAGTCTTATCATTTTTGTTTTATTTTCAATCATATATTTAAATGTCTAAAAATCATTAATGTAACGTGAAATTTTTATTTACTAGCACACTTCTGTTTAAAAATATTAAAAAAAAAAACCGTCTCCTGTAAATTTTGGTTTTTTGTCGGTTGCGCTAAAACGGCGATAAATGCTCGATATTAACCACAAACTTCCGCTCCACCCAGCTTCGGTGGACTTGGCTTCAGCGGAGAGATTAGTTTCATACATTTAAAGGCAGTGGAGCGACGTTTGGAGGCGGAGAGTTTCCGTGCCATACGGCTCCGTCTGCGTAGGTACTCGCTTTGCTTGCGCGCTTCGGATATTCGCTCCGCTTTAGAACCTGAGCAGACGAGGGACTAGTGTGTGCGGGGGAAAATATTCATCACTACTACATAGTCGTCGTATCAATGGCTCAGCTGCCAAGCTGGGCTGGTAGATAATTAATAAGTATACCTACTATCGGTAATCGTTAATATTACGTTTAGTAAATATACTAATCAACCCTTTTCAAAATCCGCTTTTACGTACCATGTAGCTACATAATAATCTATGCCTGTAAGAAATTCGATTTCATTCCATTAAAAATCTGGGATTTCTACCTTTGAAACGGAATCCGGTGCGAGTGCAAAAACAGTGGAAATTAAATTAATACAGCCCGGTGATGTTCGCTCGAAATTTAAGCAGTGCAAGATTTAAAGGAGAGCTCAGTAGCGTACGGCAGGGCCGGGTGCCGGGTAGGTAGAGGAGGTAGGTACGTAATTATACCGCGGCTCGCTCGCCGAGCGCAATGTGCAAAATCGCTTACTCGAAGGAAGTCCGTTACTACTGGACTTTTGCATAAATATAATTTTTAAAAATTACCTCATTATTATTTACACCCTCACTTTCAGCAAGGTAATTTAAAAAACCCCCGACATTCACCATTTTATGGTGGCGGCCATCTTGGATTTACATAGTGCTATTCTACTAGTCAAGCCCTTTCATTTGATACCCATATTAAGGGAGTTTTGAATAAATATGTAATCCACCATTTTGTAGCGGCGGCCATCTTGGATCGATTTTCATCAAACATAGCTAACAACACTGTCGACTAATTCACCTTTCAAACAAAAAAAACCGCATTCAAATCGGTCCACCCGTTTGAGCGCTACAGGGGAACAGACACACACACACACACACACATACACAGACACGTCAAACTTATAACACCCCGTCGTTTTTGCGTCGGCGGTTAAAAATAGATTGAAGCAAATCGTTTTCCAGCATCCTTTAATGTTTATAATCCCAAGAAAATCCTTAATTGATAAAATATCTACCGACTTACTACCTTTTCCCGAGAAGTAAATTAATATAGTCTGTTCTATTATTATTTTTTGAGATAAGCGTACACAAACAGAGACTGTATGTTGTACAGTAGATATGCTTAGTCTCAATTTGCACAACAGCAATACTACGTATCGAAACACACTGACTTTAGAGTAAAATGGACATAAAGTGGCTAATTTTAAGGTTTGAATTAACCAATACATTTAGCATTCGTCTACAGCCAGCACCCCAAGCAGAAATGTTGTGAAATATATATTTATTACGACTTTAAAATAAGGGTCTTTAGGTTCATTTAATAGAATAGAATAGAACAGAAAAGTTTTTATTCAAATAAACTTTTACAAGTACTTTTGAATCGTCAATTGAATCTACCACAGGTTCGGAATGCAGTTCCAGCCGAGAAGAACCTGCAAGAAATTCGGCGGTTGTTCTTTTTTTTAAAAATAACAATATAACAATTATTTATGTACATGATTGAAATGCCGTCTCGCACGTTGCTGGAACGAGTTAAATCCATGCTTTTTTATCGTTTATATTATAATCTTCAATTGTATAATAAGCTTTTTTTAAGGGCATACTTTTAATAGAGTTCTTAAACTTGTGTAAAGGCAAGTCTATTTTACATTATTTATTATTATTAGTCTATTTTACATTACATATTACAGTTTTTCGATAGGAAGTATTTGGTAAAGTTTTATTCTTGTGTAAACTGAGACTAAGCATACAGCACTCTATAGTGACAATGCGATGATCTAAGACGGTAACAAACTCGATCATAGAATATAATAGAATAGAAAAGTTTTTTATTCAAATAAACTTTTACAAGTACTTTTGAATAGTCAAACGAATCTACCACTGGTTCGGAATGCCATTCCAACCGAGAAGAACCAGTAAGAAACTCGGCGGTTGCTCTTTTCCAAATTTACAATAGAATAGAATAGAATAGAAAAGTTTTTTATTCAAATAAACTTTTACAAGTGCTTTTGAATCGTCGATTGAGTCTACCACAGGTTCGGAATGCAGTTCCAGCCGAGAAGAACCTGTAAGAAACTCGGCGGTTGCTCTTTTTTAAAAAATAACATTATAACAATTATTATTATTAATGTACATGATTGAAATGCCGTCTCGCGCATTGCTGGAACGAGTTAAATCCAAGCTTTTTTATCGTTTATATAATCTTCAATTGTATAATAAGCTTTTTTTATGAGCATACTTTTAATAGAGTTCTTAAACTTGTGTAAAGGCAAGTCTAAGACATATTTTTTATTCAGATAAACTTTTACAATAGTGCTTTTGAATCGACAAATGAATCTACCACTGGTTCGGAATGGTGCTTACAATTCTACACGTTAAGAAGGGCAGACAAAAGTAGCCCCATTTCCGACGGCGGCACC
This sequence comes from Melanargia galathea, assembly GCA_920104075.1. Lineage (NCBI taxonomy): Eukaryota > Metazoa > Arthropoda > Insecta > Lepidoptera > Nymphalidae > Melanargia > Melanargia galathea. Next base: position 8,317,540 of record OV049864.1, read on the forward strand.
CGTTCACGAGCATGACGCATGATCCAGCCATTGCTTCGCTCAACCATATTTGAGGGAACGTAACAACCCGCACCACACGACACCACCACAGAAATGTTTAAGGAGAGCGTGACATACTTAGGCTACCCATGATTAAAGCATCGAATTAAACACCAATAATCGAATACTCCTCAAGTTATAATAGCGTATAAAGCGAATAAATTAAATCCATGCTTTTTTATCATTTATATAATCTTCAATTGTATAATATGCTTTTTTCATGAGCACACTTTTAATAGAATTCTTAAACTTGTGTAAAGGCAAATCTAAGATTTGTTGTGGAATTTTATTATAGAACATTACGCCCATTCCCACAAACGACTTTTGGACCTTTTTGAGGCGTAATCGAGGAATCACGAGTCTATTTCTATTTCTTAATTGCCTATCGTGTAATTCACACTTTTTATTGTAACTGTGAATGTTTTGCTTAACAAAAATTATGTTGTTATAAATATATTGAGAAGCTACTGTAAGAATACCTATTTCTTTAAATTTCTCTCGAAGGGAATCCCGCGGTTTTAAATTATAAATTGCACGAATTGCCCTTTTTTGTAAAACGAAAATTTTTTCAATATCAGCTGCTTTACCCCATAGTAAGATTCCATACGACATGATACTATGGAAATATGCAAAGTAAACAATTTTTGCAGTTTCAACATCTGTTAACTGTCGAATCTTTCTAACAGCGTAAGCAGCAGAGCTAAGCTTGCCAGCAAGCGTTGCTATATGGGTGCCCCATTGAAGCTTTGCATCCAGGGTTATTCCCAAGAACACAGTTGTGTCCTCAGTTTTCAATGGCTCACCACTTATCTTTAAATTATTACAAGTAACCCTTGTATTGGGCAATAGAAACTCGACACACTTGGTTTTTTTTGCATTTAAAAGTAGATTGTTTATAGTAAACCAGTGTGAAACTTGAGATAAAGTATTATTTACATCGTCAAAATTGTCTTTGGTTCTATTGACTTTAAAAATCAAAGACGTATCATCAGCAAATAGTACAATATCGCAAGCATTTTCTACGAAATGTGGTAAGTCATTAATATAAACTAGAAACATGAATGGACCTAGAATAGAGCCTTGAGGAACACCCATTACTGAGGCTGATCCGGACGACTTAACATCATTGATACATACTCTTTGTATGCGATCACTTAGATAAGAGGCAATAAGACTGAGTGCAGTTTCTTTAATACCGTAGTGGCTTAATTTTCGTAAAAGAGTCTCGTGCTCAACGCAATCGAATGCTTTTGACAAATCACAGAAAATACCAATGGCATTCTGTGACTTCTCCCATGCATCGAAAATATGCCGTAACAGCCTTGCGGCTGCGTCGGTTGTTGAACGACCCTTAGTAAAACCATACTGCTCAGTGTGAAGTAATTTATTTAAATTAAAGTGTAGAAGCAGTTGGTTGAGCATTATCTTTTCAAATATCTTGCTGAGGGTTGGTAGAATCGAGATCGGTCTATAGTTATTTGGGTCACTTTTGCTTCCCGATTTAAAAAGAGGTATCAATTTACTACATTTCATTAGGTCTGGAAAAGATCCCGAATCTATGGACTTGTTAAAAATAAAAGCAAGATATGGTGCAATAACATCAATAACATTATGGATTATTTTTACTGATATTCCCCATAAGTCCCCTGTCTTTTTGTGTTGTAAGGACTTGAATGTTTTGATAATATCATATGGGGTTACGTATTTAAATTGAAATAATACATTGCACTCAGAAACATTGCCCCTTAAAATATTATAGGCTTCTGTTGGCGAGGAATTTATGGAACTAGTCGTGGTAACTGGAATATTTTGGAAAAAGTTCTCAAAAGTATTAGCGATCTCTATATCAGAGTCAATAATATGATTATTAATTTTTAACTCCAGTTTATTATTATACACTTTATGTTTCCCCATTTCATCACTGATAATATCCCATGCTACCTTTATTTTATTATCAGAATTAATGATTTTCTGTTTTATATAAAGAGATTTTGCCTGTATGCAAACATTTCGAAACAATTTGGAATAATTTCTTACGTATTCAATAAACGCGGGGGTATAATTATATTGCTTTTCTGCATACAGGTCAAACAACTTGTTTCGACTTTTATAAATGCCAGCAGTTGCCCAGTCACTAAATTTAAGATTTTTAAATAATCGTTTTTCTATAATTTTAAAGATGGAAGTAAATTGAGTGTTTATTACATCAAAAAACGTGCTATAAAGTTCATCCGGATCACCCTGCGTAAGGTCAAGTGTCGGTAATATATTTGAGATAGTATGTTTGAATTGCCTTACTTTTTTACAATATCAATATAACAATTTTATGTTAAGTACATGATTGAATTGCCGTCTCGCGCATTGCTGGAACGAGTCAAATCCACGCCTTTTTATCATTTATATAAGTAATCTTCAATTTTATTCAGATAAGCTTTCACAAGCGCTTACGAATCGACAAATGAATCTACCACAGGTTCGGAATGGTTATAATTGAACAGTGAACAGTGAATAATTGAAAAGTCGAGCATTGAGCTCGTAACTAGCGAGTTTCAGTGTTACGGGCGCCGGTCGCCGGTATCCTGAGTCAGCTCCGCGCTCGGGTGCGCTCCGTTTCCTGTCACCTCGCATGCTTTCAGCCGATATCGTCCGTACGCAAGTGTGGGGGCTAATTTTAATTTTACTGTAGTCGAGAACAATCAAAAGAGCACAAAATCGGTTAAATTATGATGCTTGGTGATGGTTCACAGGAACTTAGCACTAAGAAACATACGGTTGTGTTCCTGTGAACCATTCCAAATTAAAGGTTCTTTTGAATAAAAAAAAACTCATTCATATCGATCCATTCGCTTGAGCGTTACGTTCCAAAGATACACACAGACTGACAAAGAGGACCAACTGATAACACCTTCCTTGTTTCATCGGGGTTTAATAAAAATGTGTCAGGACACTGAAGATATAGCGTGATGTCAAATCCACGTTTCCTTTCTGGTCCTTCTTACTTCCGCTACTCTTCTGCAAGCTAATCTATCACACCATATGCTTCAACTCACTTCAAATGAAGTCTATCTTTTTTGTCACATCAAGAATAGTAGTCTGCCAAGATTGCTTTGTCTATTCAGGCTTTCTTCAGATCCAACACCTGCCTGGGTTGATCGAGTGCTCGACGCATGTCCGATCCAGTTCTATTTTCGACCTCGGATTTAAAAGTTCATGGCATTTAGCCTCCACAGGTTTATACTAGCCGCCGCGGGCAGATGGCCCGCGGCTTCGCGTGAATTTCGGTTTTTCACAAATCCCGAGGGAATCGTTGATTTCTGGTTCCTGTTCCCGTTCCCTTTTCCAACCTTTATATAGTAATCTACTTATACGAGTAGCTGTATAAGTAGATTACTATATAAAAGTAGAGTAGGTCTTTCCAAATCCCGTGGGAACTGTGGATTTTCCAGGATAAAAAGTATAAGCCTGTGTTAAGTCAAACTTTCGCCTTTATAGTATTAGTGTGATTACTGTGACGACCGGCAAAATAACCTTAGGGTACCTATACCGAATACAACGATTGATGAATGTATGGATTTTATGCGTGAGAAATATTTTCGCCTTCCATGTTTAGCAGCAATATATATCAGTACACCGTGTCTCTTCGGGAGACTGGACTGCTAAACGAGTCTCATACACGCGAAAGCGCTACGCGGGTCTTTCATAGTTGGGAATTGACGTCTAACTTTGTTTCTCCAGAAGGAGACGTGATACTAAAGAATATATTATTATCACTGTCCTTTTTACGCTCTATTTAGATTGACACTGTTGTAGTCTATGTTAGTGGTAAGTAGCTTCTCTTGTATGAAGTGTCGGGGGTGTATATCTACGAGGCATTTTCGGCACGCGCAGAGATATCCTCAATTAGTGAGTCTTCATTTATGGTGGCAGTGTGGTGGCAGTTAATTACCGACAAGAAGCTGCAAAGTGTAATTTGATTGACCGAATGCCTGTCTTTGCCTTGTTACCGCTTTTGTAATAGGGTCAGTGATGCGGGGAAATAGTTAAAGCAATTCCAACTGTTCAGTTCGTGTTAGGTACATACCACAGAATAATTTATACCTAGATTCAAATTTCAGACTCGCAGATATTTCACTTCTTTACATGGTGTAATTATGATTGAGATAAACTTTTACATTTTTGGGTTAAAAATAAGTAGTTAAATTGTTTCTGAGTAATAACGTCATTCATGCTATTTAAATTTATTTTCCCGCGGGAACATGATATTTATTGCCCTCCAGTGGAAAACCATGGAAAGACCGCACTTTTAAGTGAAGATCACTAAAAAAAGAACAATGTTTTGATTCAAAAAATCAAATATTTTGATATCTCTGACTAAAATCGATGACCAGATCCATTACGTGAGTTAGTCAAAAATGTTTTTAAAAAAGCCACAAAAAGCTTTTTTTGGTTTCACTAAAGATTGCACTTTTCATATTATGAATACGAAGCGTAATAAGCAGCTTTACGAACAATCAGAATAGTAAAGCGAGTTGTAACTCCATTGGGTCCCGTCATAGGTGTCATTTCGAGAGTAGAATTTCCCATATTATTCCCATTTCCCAGCCATGGTAGCATAATAACACAGATTATACGATAAACACAATATAGTATTTCAAATTCTGTTTATGCCTAAATTAACCACAATTTCCAACATAACTAACTAAATTTGAAGCCGCTAAAAGTATCAATTTCATTAACATACAAATTAAAGCGTAAAAAATATATATACCTACTTAGTTAAAGACTTTAATACCAACGTACCTACTATATTTGTTCAGTTATTAGAATTGTTTCGCATTTAGAAGATTTAGATGAATGAATTTTCATTTCTAATGTACGAGTCTCAATTCGAACGGTAAACAATTTCACGAATAGTGATCCAATTTAATTGAAGGATCTCTTTTTCTATTTCGGACAAAACCTTCGTCAAGTAGCTTAGTGACAGGAAACAAATGATGCATCTGGAATCGGTGTTGAAGAGCTTCAAAGTCGCCTGTCGAAGTCTAACTATTGACTTGTAAGTGCGTTCCGCTCTCCGTTTATCTCGAAGATATGACAATAAATCTTTAGGTAGGTAGGTATACTTAACCATAAAAATTCCGAATAAATAATATTTATTGAATCATGAGAGAATTGCGATCAGGCAATAATTTTATTGTTACTTAACATAATGTAAGTTCCCCTTCCATGTCATAAAATATTTTGTAAGGAACAGCGCTGTAACTACACTGTTTTAAAAGACAGAATTGTTCCGCCATTACATTGGCCTTCGCAGCGTCCCTGCACCAATAAATGTAGGTGGGTATTTAGCAGACTATTTAGTACGCGACACTCCGCTCCCCGACTCCACTAATGCTCTTAATTATTTTTGCCAGTGTAAGCTGTTTTTCTGACGGGGGGAATGCAATTGCAACATTTTGCATCTCTCCCTCGCGGCAGTTCTGAGTCGTTCTCATTACGTACCCGGTCGCCGTCCGCCGCGGCTCAGATCTCTCTTTAATTAGACTTTAAATCAAGCCAAGCGAAGCGGTCAACCACTCGAATGACATATGAATAGTCAATCGTCATTAAATTGTTCAGCTTTGGTAGTCTAATGCGGTCGATGGAGTGCTCTAATGCAGGAATATAAAGGGTACTCCTAACGTCTTTTTTACTGAATACTCGGAGCCACTTTAAGGTGATTTACTGTATCTATCTAACCCTGCCGCCGATTTTAGGATCATATTAAAAACGAATGGGGAGGGTAGATAAAAATGGTCTACATTCTTATAAGAAAGGATTGATGTACCTAGACACATAATACATTACATTGTATGAATTCTATTACTTACCTATTGCTCTCTTGCTAGTTATTAAGCATTTTTCTTATGATTTTTTTCGGCTTTATGATGGTGACCAAAGGAAATAAAATCATCTCTGGGATGGTGACTTATTGAGCCAGAATATTCATCATTCAAGATCTATTAAAACAAAGTGGATTTTACGTGCAAAAAAATCTTACAATCTTACTGCAATTATTGTCTTCTTTGGATAAGAGAGCTTTTGGTCATTTTTTGCCTAAAGAATTATTATAAAACGTATATATAAAGAATTAGCCTGGCTGTTGAACCTGGAAACACAAACAGTTTTTTTAGTACCACACCGTGCAACCATGTATAGTGTAGTATTTAACATTTTTAATTAAATAAACCTTTTCCAATTTATCTTTGTTATTACTTAACCTGATACAAGAATTTTATATTTTCTTTGCGTTCGCGTACTTAGTATTTCAATTATCTATTATCTATACATATAATAAAATCGTAGACTTGCCGTATCTGTACATTGAAGATTTTTGCAAAATAATAACTGGTGGATGTTAGGGATAAGTAATAGAACGTATAAAAGCTATTTTTGAAATTTTTGTCTGTTTGTCTGTTTGTCTGTTTGTCTGTTTGTCTGTTTGTCTGTTTGTCTGTTTGTCTGTTTGTCTGTTTGTCTGTTTATCTGTTTGTCTGTTTATCTGTTTGTCTGTTTGTCTGTATGTTTGTGCGCGCATCACGCAAAAACTACTGAATGGATTGAAACAAAACTCGGTACGATTTAAGTTTTTACTACGGAGTAACATATAGGATACTTTTTATCCCGAAATTCAGCACGGTTCCCTTGGGAGAGGGGATGAAAGGCAAAATGTGTAATTAGCTGTAATTCGTTAACGGGTGGTCCGATTTCATTCATTCTTTTTTTGTTAGAAAGTAGATACTTTAAAGACTACTGGCTTATCTCCGAAAGGCTGGACCGATTTTGATGGGACTTTCACTGGCGGATATTTACATTTTGATGTACCTAAACATCCGCCAGTGAACTTTTAACAGTTTTTAGCAAGGTTTAAGCTCAAAGGAGCATAGGAAAAACAAAATGATTCCCACGGGAATATTAAAATCAATATCCACGCGAACGAAGTCGCGGGTATCCGCTCGTATTAAAGTATTTCTACAACTTCCACCTTTAAAATAAAAACTAGCTTACTTACTACGTAAGCACTCATAGAACAGCCGTAGAAATTAAATTAATGTACCTAGACTTGAAAAAGCAGTGAGAGCTTTAAAGGAGGTCATAGTGGTGTGTTTCGGAGGATTTAGAAAAGAAGTTCCTAAAACGCAGTTCTACCTACCTCTTACAGTTTTGTTTCTATACCTATTCGTAAAAATTATTCTCAAAATTGCAATTTGGGTGAGTTTTTTATTTCTACAACGTTTTATTTTTCTTTGCTCAAAAATCGAAACAAGTGTTAAATATTTTTACATTAGGAATATAATGAAAACCTACGATGTTATAAACTTATAGTGATGCGTCACTGTCCTCAAAAAAAATGGTCTTACGGTACCGGCGCGTACGGCTCATACGCGCCCTGAAAAATATCAAAGCCTTCATACAGTTTCTTGTAAGTATTACAACTTTTGTATCCAATGCGGCTCCATCGACACATTTCCGTCGCGTGTTATTTCTTTTGAAGCCTTCGTATTTTCCGATTTAAAAATAGAAATCAGGTGAAGAAAACATAATAAGCTAAATGTATTTTTCTTCGAAGTTTATAACTTTTGCGTTAAAAATAAATTGTTTTATTAGAATAGAATAGAATAGAAAAGTTTTTTATTCAAATAAACTTTTACAAGAAACTTTATTCAAATAAACTTTTACAAAGAACTTTTGAATCGTCAATTGAATCTACCACTGGTTCGGAATGCCGTTCCAACCGAGAAGAACCAGTAAGAAACTCGGCGGTTGCTCTTTTTTTTAAAATAACAATACAACAATTTATGTACATGATTGAAATGCTGTCTCGTGCATTGCTGGAACAAATTAAATCCATGCTTTTTTATCATTTATATAATCTTCAATTGTATAATATGCTTTTTTTATAATATGCTTACAATTCTACACATGTGAAGACGGGCAGACAAAAGTAGCCCCATTTCCGACGGTGGCACCCGTTCACGAGCATGACGCATGATCCAGCCATTGCTTCGCTCAACCATATTCAAGGGAACGTAACAACCCGCACCACACGACACCAGCACAGAAATGTTTAAAGAGAGCGTGACATACTCAGGCTACCCATGATCAAAGCATCGAATTGAACACCAATAATCAAATACTCATTTTAAGACATGAGTTAAATTTTCTTAGATTGTTTCCAACCAACCTGTCATTGTGAATTTGCTCCATGCTTTTTTATCATTTATATAACCTTCAATTGTATAATATGCTTTTTTTATGAGCATACTTTTAATAGAGTTCTTAAACTTGTGTAAAGGCAAGTCTAAGATTGCTTGTGGAATTTTATTATACAACATTACGCCCATTCCCACAAATGACTTTCCGACCTTCTTGAGGCGTAACTGAGGAATCACGAGTCTATTTCTATTTCTTAATTGCCTATCGTGTAATTCACACTTTTTATTGTAACTGTGAATGTTTTGCCTAACAAAAATGATATTGTTATAGATATATTGAGAAGCTACTGTAAGAATACCTATTTCTTTTTTCTCTCAAAGGGAATCCCGCGGTTTTAAATTATAAATTGCGCGAATTGCCCTTTTTTGTAAAACGAAAATTTTTTCAAAAATTTATTTATTCTTTGAATTGTCATAAAATAAAGTTTCTTTATCAAAAAACAAAATAACTTTAATTTGAATATTTTTGAATTTATAAGACTTTGTTCTTAGGGGGTACGAATTAGGCGAGTTTCCTCTATTTCACTACTGCCATTATTTGTTTTGCAGCGCAGCGACGGAAGTAATTTCATCGGAGCGAAGTATTATTTTACAGATTTTCTCGGCATCAGCATAGCTCAAGTGCGGGTGCCAACCTCATCGTCTTTAAGGCCCATTCTTTTTTCAAGTGCCCTCAATTGGAATTAAGTTATTCCGTCCAATGTCGCTTGTTTCGCAAAACTCGAGCTCAAAACGAAGAAGCTCGAGTCTTGCCATTGAAATTCTTTGCGAGTTCGTAATAATTTCGTTTTGAAATCTGCGGTAGTCCACAGAGATTAATTCTTTACCTATATCGATGGCTAAGTTTTCATTGTGAGTATATTTATATGCGCCCCAAACAAACGAAACTTGATTCCTATTTGAATATTAGCCAATCGCGCTTAATGAAATTGAACTTGCGCTCAAAAACAGGTACTAGAAACAATGAAGAGCTTGTAATAAAACGGACATGTTGCAGTCGCACTTCGGTATAGTTTGTTTCTGCCCAGGCCTTTATTCGTTAGATAAAGTAGGTACCAACTGACTTGAGCAGAATATCCGCAGCATGGCAGCTTATTACTGGTCTCAAATCGCTATCTATTCATCTATTCTATGCATATAATAAAATCGTAGATGTTCCGTATACATTAAAGATTTTTGCAAAATAATAATTGGGGGATGTTAGGGATAAGTAATGGAACGTAAAAAAGCTATTTTTGAAATTTTTGTCTGTTTGTCTGTATGTTTGTGCGCGCATCACGCAAAAACTACTGAATGGATTGAAATGAAACTTGGCAGGATTGAAGTTCATACTACGGAGTAACATATAGGATACCTTTTATCCCGAATTCAGCACGGCTCTCTTGGGAAAGGGGATGAAAGTTAAAATGTGTACTTAGCTGTAATTCATTAACGCGTGGTCCGATTTCATTTATTCTTTTTGTGTTAGAAAGAAAATACTTTAAAACATATTTCGTAAATATTTCAAGGTCATCGATTTTGTAGTTCAGAAATTATAGCCATCACAACCCTCAGTATTCCATATAAATTAGAACCTGGATTGTACAGGAACCTTTGAACGTCCGGATTATCATCTGGGGTATCATTACAATTTGTGTTTGTCTGTCTCTGAAATGCTAGATCGGTTTTGATGGGACCTTCATCAGGAAAACTTTAGTAATGGGAAAGAGCTATTAAAAATTTAATAGTCATTACTGTAGTTCCATTTATTGCGCGACTTTTAACAGTATAAGAGCTCAAAGGAGCTTAGGAAAAACAAAGAGTTCCCGCGGGATTTTAAAAACCTAAATACACGCGGACGAAGTCGCGGACATGCTCTAGTTTCAAAAATTAAATATAATTAAAAAATGAAAACACCTAAATTCTAAGTTAAATCCTAAATTCCAGTCCAGCTCTTAAGAATCTGTTTGGAAAATTAAAGAAACAAACGCTCAACTGTTAAGTACCTACCTACAACAGTTTTCACAGGAAACACTGATAGCACCTTTTAATTCTCGTGCCCATATTACGATTATAATAACAACAACCGTGTAAAAACTAAGTGCCCACTAATACTAGTTAGTTTTATGTTATGAATTCCTGGCTAAGTGGTTGAGCTGGCCATACTCGAGAGGCAGCGCCGGCGAGTTGAGGAGGCCTCGCAATTATCCTGTGCCCCCACGTCCAACCTCCGCACACAACTTGGCAAGGTTAACTTCCCCTGTTATATCACTTAATGGACATAATTACGGTTCATTTAGGCAAGTGCTTACTAATTTGCGTGTTAGTACCTACTGAGTTTTCATAATTTTTCTTGCAGTTTCTGTAGTGAACTGTAATGAAAGCCATGAAATATGTGGAACGATATACATATTACAATATGAAGTTGTGCCTACTAAGTTTTCATACTTAACATTATAAATGTGTATGTCAGTTTGTCTGTTATACCTTTTCACGAATCGAGCTTTGAATGCGGTATTGAAAAAGGCAAGGAGGTAGTGCATTATAAACAGACATATATTTTTTACCGTAGGCAGTAAAGAGTGGGATTTTTAAATAACTTAAAGTCGGCATCATCGACATCAGCTAGTTATTATTATGATAATAGAAGATCAAAAGAAAAAAAAAATCCTGTGAGCACGCTAACATAAAATAGACGTTTGCCGTCAAATATAGAAACGTCTCTTATGCTTAAGAGTGGCTTTAGTATTAAGTGTCTGAAATTAAGTCAGCGGAGCGCTCCTAAATATTATTATTGTCTCGAGCTCTACTTATAATTGAGTGATTATCGAGAGTAGGTATAAAAGTTTAGCTTATGTATAAAAAATATCTGATTTTAGTTAAATTGTTTTTTCTAAGAAGGGTTTGAATAGTAAAAGTTAATTTTTAATACGTTAATATTTTTGACATTGTGTATTTTCCTGTGCAAATAATATTTACGTGTAGGCAGCACCCATAAATTGCATCATGCGGGGATGAGTAAAGACCGGCGGCGGTTCGATTCCCGATGCAAAGCGATAAAGCGTGTGAAAGATTCATCATAGCCCCCGAGGGACCGATTCCTCTTCCAAGTTGTTGCCGACCTCCCGCCCTCTTGCCCTCTTATATCACATTTTTCAAAATTTACCTCAACTTAGGATCTTTCAGAAGCTTTGCCTAAGATGCAAAGTTTTGACACCTTATTCAAATTACATATTAAAAAAACCTTTAATTTTTTATAGGATTTTTATAGGATCGCATAAAAGCATAAAAGCTCAATTTATTATTTTATTTAAAAAAAACCTATGACCTTGAAATATTTACGGGACAATACTTAAAGTACTACCTTTCTAACAAAAAAAGAATGAGTTAAATCGAACTACGCGTTAATGAATTACAGCTAAATACACGTTTTAACTTTCTTCCCCTCTCCCAAAGAAACTGTGCTGAATTTCGGGATAAAAAATATCCTATGTCCTACCTCGGAGTATAAACTCAAATCGTACCAAGTTTCATTCGAATCCATTCAGTAGTTTCGGCGTGATGCGCGGCCAAGATACAGACAGACAGACAGACAGACAGACAGACAGACAAAAATGAAAAAAATTACAGTTTTAGCTTCAATATCGATTATAGAGTGCCCTCCAAAAGAAATTTTCAAAATATCTTCAATGTACAGAATTGGATCTGTTACAGTTTTATTATATTATTATAGATTATAGATATAGATTATAGATTATAGATTCTATGACTTTAAAATAGCAGCAAACCACTACCGTTTGATTTCTGCACCAGCTGAATCTTTGCAGCAATGATTAATTTATGATCTGATAGTATAGAAACATACCTACACAATACATATACCTACATATTATGTACGTTTCAAAGATTAAAAATAAATGAACCTACATAATATGTATTTGTAAACAAACTCGGAGTTTTGTTAATAACGGTGATAAATAGAAAGCAGTATAGGATAGAATTGCTTAATTCTAATTGAGAGCTCTTTAAAAACCCAAGAGACGTGAAACGACATCTACCGTTGGTGAGTTGTGCTGAATCTGTAAAATAATACCCCGTGCCAGTTAAGCCAGTCCTTGCTGATGCAATAAAAATAAATGCTCCGGGACTAAACTACAAAATAACGAAGTCCTTGTTCAGCTTAAAATAATTAAGATTCTTTGTCCCGCGCTACGACAGTATAACTTTGCTGCATAGTGTCTGCAATCTTGGTGAAGGTTACGATGAATGTGCAACGGTTCTCTGTCTGTGGTTCTATACTGTCGCTATTGCTGGGTTTTAACCCCCGACGCAAAAACGACGGGGTGTTATAAGTTTGACGTGTCTGTGTGTGTGTGTGTGTGTGTGTGTGTGTGTGTGTGTGTGTGTGTCTGTCTGTTCCCCTGTGGCGCTCAAACGGGTGGACCGATTTGAATGCGGTTTTTTTTGTTTGAAAGGTGAATTAGTCGAGAGTGTTCTTAGCTATGTTTGATGAAAATCGGTCCAAGATGGCCGCCGCTATGGGTATCAAATGAAAGGGCTTGACTAGTAGAATAGCACTATTGCAAATTCAAGATGGCCGCCGCCACTAAATGGCGAATGTCGGGGGTTTTTTAAATTTTCAATTTACACTTGTTTTTTAACTGTTGCATTTTAGTTGTGGGAATAATGTCAATTTTCAACGAATTATGCACTTGTCACCATTGAACTGAAATACTGATATTATAAAACAAGAAATATTATGTATGTATGTATGTAGTATGAGTATGTATGTACATATACCTCAAATAAAATTAATCACGTTTTATGCTACTATTAATACTAAGTAGTACGGGAAAATAACCAAAAATAGGCCTGGTATTTAGAACGATGCCGAAATACCTATTAGCCCAGTCAATTTAGACTTTCAAGGCTGCAATAACTCCAGGTGTCGGATCGATGAGGACTTTTCACATTTCATTTATAATAGTGTTTTGAACAATTCTACCAATTTTCAGCCAGGTGGGAATTATTGTAACCTCACCCCTATTTTTTAGTCTAATTTGACCGGACTCTAAGTATATACATTTCTGAATATAATTAAAGCTGTATTTCATTGAAAAGATATTATTGAATACATATTTGGTCTCTTTCCCCCAAACTAGAAGAATATATAAACAGCTTTATAAAGGAAGCTCAATCAAAAATCTTTTATAAATGAAAAGTGTTTGTACTTATTCATCTTGTTATCACTGCAATCTGTAAAACGATATTGGACAATTATGTGCTGGTATCAAAATTATATTATGTCGCCTAACTCTGGGCAGATGCCCCAGTAGCTGATCCTTGTCTTGATAGACAACATAATAAGCATTCCATTGGACTAATAAATCAAACTAATTTCATTATTTCCCGTCGACTGCGGCACGACGTATTCTGGAGATTACATGAGATTTGCATTGTGGATGCAGTTATCTGTCTTGTGTATAGGGTTGTTAAGATTTTAACAGATGCGCATTATAACGACTTACTAAAAAAAACAGTGAGCTCTTGTGCCTCGGATATGTATCACTTATTTCTTTAATTAGCGAAAATGCGTAGTTGACAGAGGTTTCAAAGAGGTTTATCATTATCAATCTATTATCAGTTCACTAGGTCGGTTTAGCGTTGTAGTCCACCACGCTGGCCAAGTGCGGATTGTTAGACTTTACAAGCTTTTGACAATATTGTGGAAAACTCTCAGGCATGTTTCTTCACGATGTTTTCCTTTAGTGATACTTGATTGAAACATATCTATATCGTTATATACTTTATCTTTTATTATTAATTTGGGACTGAAAGTTAAATATAGATCCTAAGTATAACTCGATTTTTATTTTATAGTCTGCATAAAATCACACAATTCAATTCGCATTTTTGTCTACTGGAAATGTCTGTATGTATATTATGTGAATATACGTAAGCGTTGCGTACGAAAATTAATATTTGTTATTTTATAAATTTATTTATGACAACCCTGACAGCAACGGCCCAATGAATTCACCCTAAATTCATATGACGATCCTTAGTCAGCGTGCCGTCGACTGGGTCTCCTTGTTAATTATGGCCAAGACGCGGCAATTTAACTGACCGACTGACTGAAGGAGGTAGTACGTACTTCCTTCCCGCTTATATGTATACTAGCTTTTCCACGCGGCTTCACCCGCGTGAATTTCGATTTTTCACAAATCCTGAGGAAATCGTGGATATCTGGTTTCCGTTTCCGCTCCCTTTTCTAACCTTCATACATACTTTTAAGGAAGTTTGCTATAGTAATCTACCTATAGATGTAGATATAGATTTCGGGTTTTTCAAAATTCCGCAGGAACTGTGGATTTTTCCAAAATAAAGATAGCCTCAAAATTTCAGCCAAATCGGTTCAGTACTTGCGACGTTATAGAGTAACAAACATCCAAACATTCACACTTTCACATTTATAATATTAGTAGGATAAGCAGGAAGTTTAATAATATTGATATAAAATATTAGATGAATCGTCAGCCTATTTGTGTCCACAGATGGTCATAGGTCTCTCCCAGAGCACCATCATATACGGTCTTTTCTAATCGATCCATTTTCTGCCACCTTTTCAAGATCTTCGTTGCAGCATCCTAGAGGTCGTCTCCTGGGTTCTGCAACAAACATAGCAATTAGCATGCTAAGTAAATGCATTTCTAATAAGAAACACATTTACTTAATCTGTAAGACGATATTGGACTATTTTAGACTCAATAGGAAATTTCCTTAGTCAAGATAATAATCTAGACTAAGGTCATTTCCTAACAGTTTTCCTAACAGAAGTTCCGACTGAAATGTTTGCAATGCGTCTTCGTAAGTGGCAATGTCATTCAACTGTTTCAAACCAAAATGTCATGTTAAAGTAACTAACTAACCTAAATTCGCTCTGAACGGAATTCCTGCCGTAGACAGTCAATCCTCGGATTTCCCACTGTGACACTATTAAGTACCCCTCTGTTACGTACCTGCAGCACTCCTAGACATCAGTATAACTCCGGTAAAGATCGTTTGTTTTATGACCCCGTTCCGAAAACGCTTTACGAAATTACACGTAAAATACAAAGGAGAGAAACCTACTTTGTCCGAAACCTCTACCTACCTGAAAAGGTGTTTTTTGTATACAGATCTGGCTATGTTAATAAGCTTAGTAATAGTCGGCTATTTTTTAGGGTACCGGTATAGAACATAATCTTTTGGATATAATTTTGTAGGCCTAAAAATAAATTAAGTATGCTGATTGAAATATTCTATTGATAACATTCGCCTACAATTTTAATTGATGGGATGTACGGTCTGTAAGTGTTCATCCAGCACAATGATGTGTTGGATTTTATTTTGGTTATCTATATACCAGCCGATGCTCAAAACTTTCACGTGGATAGTTTTTAAAATTTCTCAGGAACTTCTTGATTTTCTGTTCTCTAATCTGTTACTCGGATGTAAGCTATTTCTGTGTTAAACTTCTTTCTATACATTGTATGTTCGCGGTTGAGCCGTGAAAACTTATCTGATAGACAGAAAGAAATACTTTCGCATTTGAAATCGATCGATCGATTTCACGTACGTATATTTTCTGTGATATGTGAGTCAGACTCTATATAACTTTTTACGGTTGGTATACTAATAACATGACACCATGCAATTAAAACTTCTAGGACAAAGTGAGGACAAACATGCCTCTTGTTAAAACTGGTATAATAACCAATCATTCTGTAAATAACAGGCAGTCTGACATCATCATCATCATCATCATCAACCCATTACCGGCTCACTACAGAGCACGGGTCTCCTCTCAGAGTGAGAAGGGTTTTGGCCATAGTCTACCACGCTGGCCAAGCGGATTGGCAGACTTCACACACCTTTGAGAACGTTATAGAGAACTCTCAGGCATGCAGGTTTCCTCACGATGTTTTCCTTCACCGTTAAAGCAAGTGATATTTAAATACTTAAAACGCACATAACTCCGAAAAGTTAGAGGTATGCCCGGGATCGAACCTACGACCTCCAATTAGAAGTCGGTCGTCCTAACCACTAGGCTATCACAGTCTGACAACTTTTACAAAATAATATGATTTGAATATGTGCTGAGAATACGTCGAATTAGGTATGAGCAATGCTTAACCAGCTTAACACAGGCAACAAACAATCAGAATAGCGGAGTGAAGTGTAACCCCCCCGAGGCGCGTCACAGGTGTCGCTCCAACATCCGAGTGCAGAATTCACTATAATACAATATTCCCATTTCCCAACTCTGGTAGAATAATTAAACGCGGCTCAGAAGCCTAACTTAATAGTGCTTATATCTGATTCCGTTTACCCCAATATGAACCATATCCTGCGACACATAATGCTACTTACTTATGAATGAACTTTAAATAGTATACAGTTCTTATATGTACACTGCGCCTGATCTCTCTCCGGTCGTGTCGCATTAACGTGCCATTGGAATATGAGAGTGGAAGGATAGAGAGTGTACCTGCTATGCGCACACACATTTGCAATATAATATTTCCTCGTAGTTGGATAGTCTCTGCCTCAGTCGGGAGGATTGGTTCTTCTTCTTTTATGACATTTTGTTTAAATAATAATCTATACTTGTATGTTTTTAGCGATTTTAGGCGGGAAAGTAAGCAACGAATCTAGCTAACGTAACCTAAATTCTAATTAACTATAGTTTCGTTAAGAGTCTGTGCAAACGGTTTGCATTTGGATTCCAAACCAATTCTAAAATTGCAGTTTGGATGTGGACTAAGTGCAGTTGACATTATTGCTTCGGCGTGCTGTCCAAATGCAGCCCACCTGTATAGACAATAAAGGAAATGGCACACGGTCGCATAACCGGCAAAACCTCACAATATTTATCAGAACCACAAGAGTAGTATGAGTCGCATTTTTCAGTAGTGCAAATGCACGTGATGTTTTTCTCTTGATCCTGATGTCACACTAATTTTTAGTATTGATATATTTTATATACACACACACACACACACACACACACACAGACACGTCAAACTTATAACACCCCGTCGTTTTTGCGTGGGGGGTTAATAAAGCAACGCAGGTGTACGTTGTTAAAAATAAACTACGCAAGAGACACTGAGACTGGGGCCTGGGGGACGTCGATTATAATTAGAAAGTTTCCTTGCACCGTGCAAAATATGTACAGGTGCTGCATTCCTGTTAGCACTTAGCGATTATACAGAACTTATAAATACTTAGTGGTGGTATTATTAGACTATGACTGTATTACGTTACTAGGGTAGGTACTTTTAAACCGCTTTTTTTTTCTTAGTAAAGTGTGGGTCTTTGTTTGTGATTCCTTCTCTTATATACCTCGTAGAGCACATGAAAGCTTTGACCCTGGTAATTAAACTCGAGGGTATAGCCAGGACTTTCAAGCCAAGAAATATTATCACACTTAACTTAATATTAATATTATTATATCATTTTTATTGCTGATTTCTAGAAAACTGTGATTTTAAATGTAATTCTTCTATAATGTTCACATAAACCCAAACTAAGTACTTATAACAGTTTTACAAACTCTGGAGATAAGGGGGGGAGTGGGGAATGGAATGACTTGTGTTGACTGTTGTGCGAATTCGAAGTGTGTGAGGGAAAGAGGGACGCGTGGGGACATCGAATTGTATCACGGAGCAGAAATAAAGCTATACCGGGTATCAGGAGAACGCTCTCGGAAACGAAGACAGGTGATTACTGATATGATACTACTAATGTTTACTGATAAGATACTATAAAAAACGTGAAAAAACGTTTTTAGAAAAAGAATGCATTTTTGTGCACTACCCCATATAATAATGGTTTGGTTTAACAGAACTGTAATTGCCAAAAAAATACTTCCTGTTGTTATTAAAGTTAGTTACCTAATTAAAATAAAATCAGCTGACGCTGGAGGTCAACAAACGTTGTGTTATCGCGCGCGATACTTACGCTATAAGGTATATGGTTATTGGTATTGGATTCTGTTTAGGTAGTATAATAATTGCGCTAAGTTTTCGGAAGCAGTCTCCTTATACCCTGTATAATTTCGCTATAAGCGCACGCGCACGGTACCATAATGTCATTTCAAACTTGGTGCGGTAATTTTGAAAGTGTTCGGTAACTTATTACTGCATTTAGGGTAAAGTAAACGTCTTGTCGAGATTAAAATTTCTTTTCCCTTTCTTCCTTATCAAAACGATAAAATGTAAGGTATTTTACCCGAAAGATTTTATAGAGCTTTTTAAATAGGTCGGTGGGCTTTGAAGCTTAACGTGCTACGACCGAACTTCAAACCATTTTTCCGTAAGCATTTTTGAAAAATAGGTACGATCACGGTACGTTATAGAAACAGCGAAAGCTAAGCCGCAACTTTAAAAGAGGAATCGGTTCCTTGGGAGCCTTGATAAATTTCCACATGCTTTGCTTATCCGCGTATTCAAACTTTGAGGTGTTAGATATACTTATAATAAAACTGTAACGAGACTATTTCCGTACAATAAATATATTTTGAAAAATGGATTATGAGTAATTACGAAAGTGCGATTTTCATCATAGAATTTGCAACCCGTGAATGAGTTTGCGTTTCAGAAGATTTCCGTTAAAAAATGTACTTTTGATTTAAAAAATTACATGACCTCGAAGATTTTCATAACGTACAACTCTTTCTCTAATACTAATCTGACAAAGCATAGACAAAGATTCGAGCAGAGACGGCGTGTCTACAAAATTTCATTGAGTTTGATTGGTTAATCCTACTTAATATTATAAATGTGAAAGTGTGGATGTTTGTTACTCTATAACGTTGCAACTACTGAACCGATTAGGCTGAAATTTTGAATGGAGATAGATTATGCCCTAATATAACACACTTAACATCGTATATCCTACTTTTTATCCTGGAAAAAAACTGAAAGCTACAGCTATAGGTAGATTACTAAGGCTTCCTTGAAAGTAGGTATAATGGTTGGAAAAGGGAGCGGGAACGGGAACCAGAAATCCACGATTCCCTCAGGATTTGTGAAAAACCGAAATTCACGTGGGCGAATCCGCGGGCAAATGATAGTCTTCTATCTATTCTATACATACATATAATAAAATCGTAGACTTGCCGTATCTGTACATTAAATATTTTTGCAAAATAATAACTGGGGGATGTTAGGGATAAGTAATAGAACGTAAAAAAGCTATTTTTGAAATTTTTGTCTGTTCGTCTGTTTGTCTGTTTATCTGTTTGTCTGTTTGTCTGTATGTTTGTGCGCGCATCACGCAAAAACTACTGAACAGATTGAAATAAAACTTGGCATGATTTAAGTTCATTCTACGGAGTAACATATAGGATACTTTTTATCCCGAAATTCAGCATGGTTCCCTTGGGAGAGGGGATGAAAGTCAAAATGTGTATTTAGCTGTAATTCATTAACCCGTGGTCCGATTTCATTCATTCTTTTTTTGTTAGAAAGGAAATAGTTACCAGGTAATCTCTAAAAGGCTAGATCGATTTTGATGGGACTTTCAGTGGTGGATGTTTACATTTTTATCTACCCTAAACATCCACCAGTGAACTTTTAACAGTTTTAGCAAGGTATTAGCTCAAAAGAGCTTAAGAAAACAAAAAGTTCCCGCGGGATTTTTTAAAACCGATATCCACGTGAACGAAGTCGCGGGTGTCCGCTTGTATTTAAATAAGAATCAACTTTCGTTTGTATGGAGCGCGCTCAGGAGCGTTCGAGGGAGACTTCTCTTAATTGGTGGTCATGAAAAAAGCCTGAAAAAATAGTAAAATATGATTATCGTAATACTCAGAATTTAATCTAAAGAAAGATTTTCAGGGCAATATAAGTATGTTCTGGGACAGCTAACCTAAATGTGCACGAGCTCTAAGGATGCACTGGGGGTGACTTCAATAAATGTTGTAAAACTTTCACAAACTTGTTTAGCTTTATTCTTCGACGTTCGACATGTTTGCTTCTGAGATTTGGATGAACGAATTTCCCGTTGTCGCTTTGTTTAACGTTGACATTTAACTTTAGTTCTATATAAGTACAATAAAGGAAAAGTAAAAAGGAAAAGAGTTTCACGCACATAATAAAAATTTCAAATAGTGTTTTTGCCAAACGAGTCACACGAATGTCGTTTTTAAAATAGCTCAAGCATAATTTCAAAAGAAAGCAGGCTGCAACTCGTAGAAAAATACGTACCAGATTTTAAAATTAACTTATTACGAACTTTGTCACAGACAAGAAGCATTTCAATGGCTACAGTTGAGTTTCTTTCTTTTGAGTTTCAGTTCGCGAAAAAAGCGACATTGGATGGAATAACTTGATTTCAATAGCGGGGTTTTAAAAAGAATCGTCCTAAAAACCAAGACGGTATCTCCCATTGTGTATTTACAAGTGACCCTATATAAAGAAAGTCTAAACAAAAGCTCAATTCAATGAAGTTAGAAAGAGCGAATAATTTTCTTTAAGTTAAAGCATAAAACTGTATCAGAGAAGTCAGTATATAATTTTACTTTCTAATTACAAAATCAACAGAAAAATAATGCACCTGTAAATCTTGCTTATTATTTTCTATTCATTACTCGCTAAATCTGGGGTTTAATTTAAAGAACCTTACAAAAAAAATCTATAGCTTTCCACCACCGAGAAAGGAAAATGTGTCACCATTTTCTTTTCTATTTTTGTAAAAGAAGCAAGAATTTCGCTCGAGGTAACTTGAAGGTGCTAGAGAGTGGAGTGGCCGCGGCGCGCAAACTATGTGACGTTGTCGCCGTGTCTGTTTATTCACGCTATTTTAAAAACATATAAATGGAACACACAAATGTGGGGTGCGTTTATTTTTTAGGAAAGCCCGCGCGGGTTTTATGTTGATTACTCGACACACGAGTAGGTGGGTTTCATTGCGGATTGACACTGTATGGAAAAATTTCAATTTGACCGCGCCGGCATATATAAAGTTTTTTTGGTATTTTATTTTTTTCATGACAAGTTAGGCCTTGATTGTGATCTGACCTAGTTAGTCGTAACTGTGATAATGGTAAGAATACAGTCTATGATAAGAACGGGCTAACTTGGAGGAAGTCTGTCAGTTTTTACTAAAACCATACCCCTTATTGGTTACTACGTATCATCGCTCTGGAATGCTAAATCGTTTGGCAGCATGTTTTGCCGAGTGACTAAGTTATGACTGAAACCTGCCACCAGACCAGACCTGGAACAATTTTCCTATTACCTAGTAATTACAATTTTTCCTATTACTCCAGCTGGAATTCGAACCCGGGACCTCCACTAATAAGAATGCACCGCTCACTACTGCGCCCGATAAGTCGTCAAAGAATTTTCTCTGACTACCTATATTATAGTTTTTATACAAGGTTGTGTTCTGAATTTCCATTCCCTGTTTCCATTGGCAGGGGATAATGAGGTAATTTGGGTAATGCCAGGGTCCAATCAGTGTAAGGTCGGCCTGAAAACGTGCTATCACAAAGAGTATCATGCGAGAGAGGTAGAGGGCGGCGAGGTCACGTCGGCCGCGGAGGGCCCTTCGCTTTGTTCAACTGCCAACAATGCCTACTCGAGCACCACTACGGCGTACTTGTATCGGATGCAAGCGATGTTTCAGCCACGGATTAGGGTCCCCGAGTAATTATACAATATTTATGCCCACTTCAAGTAACAACTGTGTGACAAAAGCGATGCTCAGGATATACCCGACGTAATTGAGGCAGTAATGCGAAATTTTTTACCAATACTTACTTATATATACTTATCATGGAAGTACGGCGCATGTCAAATTAATAGCTGACCATTTTTCATCTTGTACCAAAATTGGATAGAAAAGCATGATTAAATGACCGTCATCGTTAATTGATAGAGGACATAGGTCTCTTTTAAGGACTTTTAACGACGCGGTCTTGCTCGGGTTGTATCCAGTGTCTACCTATGACTCATCTGATATCGTGGGTCCACCTAGTGAGGACGCACAACACCTTAACATATTCAATGATTCGATATAATCTCAAAGTCGTTGCTGTTAATATTCGACAAGTGCGTTCCCACGTAAATTCTTACAACGCGCCTGTAATTTAAAGGCATCTTTATAGCTATTTACCACTCAAAATAATCACAAGTATTTATTGAAATTTAATTTCTAAGATAACTTAAGAACTTGTTACTGGGTTTGAATATTACCTGCTAAGTCACCTTGCCTCTGCCGCATTACAGCGATGGATGGTTTGTCTTTGTAGTTCTTTATTCAACTAAAGTAATAGTGTGTCAGATTATTCGCTAAAACTTTTAAAGCAGTACAAGCCCGGAACTTTAGCCGCAACGCTGTGAGTCTCGTGAAATTTGTAGCGCGGGCCCGCGTCTCTGACCGCAGGTGCCACGCTATTTGTTACTTGTGCCACTCGTGACTTGTCCGATACTAGTTCTGGCCAGTTAGAGGAACCAGTAACACGAAAAGAAGCTTTTGCTAAGCCCTTGTTTAAGATTTTGTTTGGTATTCTTTTTAACCCCCGACGCAAAAACGACGGGGTGTTATAAGTTTGACGTGTCTGTGTGTGTGTATGTGTGTGTGTGTGTGTCTGTCTGTTCCCCTGTAGCGCTCAAACGGGTGGACCGATTTGAATGCAGTTTTTTGTTTGAAAGGTGAATTAGTCGAGAGTGTTGTTAGCTATGTTTGATGAAAATCGATTCAGGATGGCCGCCGCTACAAAATGGCGGATTAGATATTTTTTCACAACTCCCTTAATATGGGTATCAAATGAAAGGGACTAGTAGAATAGCACTATTGCAAATCCAAGATGGCCGCCGCCTCAAAATGGCGAATGTCGAGGGTTTTTTAAATTTATAATTTATACTAGTTGTTCATTATTATGATTCATAGTTTTGAAGGGTGAACAAGAACAAAGCTAATTTCCTAGATTTTAAACGAAGTCAATAGGGCAAAGTGATTTCTCTACTTTCACGAACAAAAGGCAAATAATAAGAAATCCGCAAGGTGTACAAAAGAAGACACAGAGGTAGATGTTTAAGTACAAAGTCCGGCTAAAAGGAATAACGCCAGAGTGCCTTTGCTTTGTTACACCATGCAACAATAGTAAGAAGGGAAATGATTTTCCATTCCACTTTTTCTGAGGTTCGCAAAATGGCGCGTTTTGTCACAGCAACAAACAAGTCCATTTCAAAGTTTTCCACCTTTCATTTCGAGCAGGTGACAGCCGGCGTATCGTTCTTAATGTGTCTCTACTGGTGCTATTGCGATCGCATCATTTTGAAAAATACGACGCGTTGTTTTAATGACGACTCTTGCGGAGATTATGCGTTTTATGTAGTGGTGTAGGCAGTTTTTTTTGGTTTTGGCTAGGTATATGAAAGATGAGACTGCGAACTTCATGCCCTGCACATGACTTAAGCTTGTCAAGCTTGTCAAGCTTGTTTCCAAGCTTGTCACAAGCACAGAAGCACACAAACAAATGAAAAAGGTTTGTGTGTGACTTTTTAAATTAAGATAACTAACTGATTCATCCGACATAGTTATTGAAATTAATTTTGGAAAAACATAATGTGACATTTATGATGGATTAATTTTAACTTTCCAACCTCAGGTGAAGTCAGCGCTGACGTGACCTCTGCTGACATCTGTTTTATATGATGCTCCAGATGCTACTGATCTGGTAAATGGTGGCCTTTCGGTACTGAAAGGCGACACTCGTGACTCTTATAAGTGTTGCGGTCTATAATAAAATCTAACATGTAGATTGTAGGTAAATTAAAAATTTAAATGAGCCTCGACATGTGGATTATATTATGTGTCTACGTTTGATAAACTGACGTCCCACCATCTTTTTGCTTCAACATAATCTTGATCACTGGTTATGTGCTACCAGCTACTCGTCGAGATGAGTTTAAGGTGTTACGTTTTCCATACTAACTTCATGTTACCATTCAAGAGCGAATGGATTATATATTTACACTGAAATTACATCGCACAGCCATAATATAATTTTTAATTTGCGCGAAATTATATTTACATAAAGAAAACATTACATAGACAGCTTAATTATTATAATAGCCATCTATTAAACACTGTTTTGCCTAGCTGAC
Source organism: Melanargia galathea (assembly GCA_920104075.1). NCBI lineage: Eukaryota > Metazoa > Arthropoda > Insecta > Lepidoptera > Nymphalidae > Melanargia > Melanargia galathea. Next base: position 8,341,976 of record OV049864.1, read on the forward strand.
CGAGATGGCTTTACTTCACCTTTAGCTGTTTACGTAATGTTTTCTTTCTGTAAATAAAATTTTCCGCAAATTAAACATTAAATTAAGGCTGTGCGATGTAATTTCAGTGTAAATATATAATTCATTCGTTCTTAAATGGTAATAATAAATTAGTATGGAAAACGTACCACCTTAATATAGTATAGTTTAATATAGTACCCGCATTATTCTCACTGAGGCGCGCGGGTGTACGTGGCAATGAATAAAACAAAAAAAAAATTCTTTGAGAGTTCTTTATTTCATGGGACCGTGGAAAAGTGCCGTTTAATTGCATGGTGGTGGTACTTTTACGGTTCTCACTTTTATTAACCCCCGACGCAAAAACGACGGGGTGTTATAAGTTTGACGTGTGTGTGTGTGTGTCTGTCTGTTCCCCTGTGGCGCTCAAACGGGTGGACCGATATGAATGCGTTTTTTTTTGTTTGAAAGGTGAAGTAGTCGAGAGTGTTGTTAGCTATGTTTGATGAAAATCGGTCCAAGATGGCCGCCGCTACAAAATGGCGGATGACATATTTTTTCACAACTGCTTTAATATGGGTATCAAATGAAAGACCTTGACTAGTAAAATAGCACTATTGCAAATCCAAGATGGCTGCCGCCACAAAATGGCGAATGTCGGGGGTTTTTTTAATTTTTAATTTATACTTGTTCGTATTCGATAAATTTAGATTTCTTTGAGCGCGCCTGGCTCGTTTGAACTGGGAAGGAATATAAAAATCGTTGTTTTTCTCCCAAATATTTAGGCTGTGTGTTGATGATCAATCAGTCAGGACAAGCTACTTTATATTATTATCTTCTATCTATACATATAATAAAATCGTAGAATTGCCGTATCTGTACATTGAAGATTTTTGCAAAATAATAATAACTGGTGGATGTTAGGGATAAGTAATAGTACGTAAAAAGCTGTTCTTGAAATTTTTGTCTGTTTGTCTGTTTATCTGTTTGTCTGTTTGTCTGTATGTTTGTGCGCGCATCACGCAAAAACTACTGAATGGATAGAAATGAAATTGGCATGATTTAAGTTCATACTATGGAGTAACATATAGGATACTTTTTATCTCAAAATTCAGCACGGTTCCCTTGGGAGAGGGGATGAAAGTCAAAATGTGTACTTAGCTGTAATTCGTTAACGGGTGGTCCGAATTCATTCATTCTTTTTTTGTTAGATAGGAAATACTTTAAAGATTACTGGCTTATCTCTGAAAGGCTGGACAGATTTTGATGAGACTTTTACTGGCGGATGTTTACATTTTGATCTACCTAAACATCCGCCAGTGAACTTTTAACCGTTTTTAGCAAGGTATGAGCTCAAAGGAGCTTAGGAAAAACAAAATCATTCCCACGGGATTTTTAAAAACCAATATCCACGCGAACGAAGTCTCGGGTGTCCGCTTGTAGGTAATATGATTATATTAAAAATATTATTATTCATTTAAGTATAATAGCTTTTCATATAGGTATCTACCTATATGAAAATCTGATCGCCATGAGTAGGTATGATGGGTGGTCAATCATGCGAGGAAAATTGCGAGGCGTAGGGCAAAAATTACAGAACTTCTAGTGGGCAGCTAGAGGGAAACTTGTGAGGGGAGCTTGTACCCCCACCCCTCCACCCCCCCGCACACACCTATGCCCTCCCCAGAGACAATAGCGAGCCAATAAAAGTTTTATTGTTCGCTATGATTTTGGAAACATTTTTCGAGATGACTTCTATAAAACTCGCAGTCCAGAGCAATTCTAACAGTTTATTCACGTCCACGAGCTAAACTTTTTAACACATTTATATTTATATAGTAAGGAATTTTTCTTCAATTCCATTTTTCATCACTCCATTCTGTTTTATGAGTATCATTCTATTTATGATGTTGCCGGAGAAAATGAAAATGTAACAAAATGTGATGTTCATTTGAAAAGGTGCTATTCGCTAAACGCACAACCCGGTTGTCAACGCTGACGCAGCGACAAAATGCAACATAATGCATAAAAAAAATCAGCCAAGTGCGAGTCGGGCCTCGCTCTTTCAGGGTTCCGTACATAATTATGAACAATATAATATTTTGGGTCTAAGAAATATTTAATTTCCGAGCTAGACATCGCAACAAACTGTGAAAGAAAAACCCAAAAAAATGTTCGTTTATTTTGGTCACAGCTTATAAACTATTTAATAAATCGTTGTTTTCAGTATTTGTTGTTTAAATAGAGCATATAGTACATAATATACTGAAATATCATATTCCCAACTAGTTTAGTTTTTGAGATAGCCCCCGTCACAAAAATGGTCTAAAACTGACAACTTTGATGGCCTCCCATTCCCTTATTTTTTGAGATAAAAATTAAAAAAATATATACTTGTACTCTACTTAATGAGCTCTAAAGAATGATTTCCCACAAGCTAGGGTAAAGAAAAAATTTTTTTTTCCGGCTCCTTTTTCATGTATGGGAGCCCCCCTGAAAAATAATTTAATTCAATTTCTAATTCAATATTTGATTTTGGGTTAACGTTTTACACTAAATACCAAAATTTCAGGTTTGTAACTCATTTCGTCTGCGAGCTAGAGACCTGTGAACGGCGGACAGACGGACAGACAGCCGTTAGGGCTCCGTTTTTTACCCTTCGGGTACGGAACCCTAAAAACGGCTATTCACAACACAATTTACTAAGCACTTGACGCTTAATGATAATATTATATAATATATTCTTTGTTTAGGTTTGTTTACGTGATATTTTTTTTATTTTGTGATTATGGCGGCGAAAAGGTGGGAGTTGCGAACTCAAACCAAAATTGTCTGTATTCATACGTAAATTTTCTTTCAATCGTTGATAAAAATATACTTAATCTTCAAATAACATTTCAGCACACTGAATAAAATTGGCTGGTGCGGCGATGGTGATGCTCCATTTCGAACGATGCCGTGTCACTAATACCTTTATGTCATCAAATATACCTAACCAACGTGTAAACGGATTCTTACTAACGACAAGTAGAACTAAACTCGTATAAACTTAACATTAGCATTGATTAGCTGACAATACCTACTGGAAAACTGATTGAGGAAATATAACGGGTTAAATATACCTTTTTTTTGACGTGGTGGAAAACCTTTTATAAGTACCCCCGTTCTGCGGCCGAATGCGGCAGAACGAAGGTTATGTGGGACTGCAACCAGGTATACCCACTAAAAACCACCACGGCATGCCCCTCATGCCGGACGCTTGGGGAACCCAAAGTATGCATCCTAGGTGTCCGGCAGCCGCCCCAGCTGGGGCTCCCGCTCGCCTCTGGGCTGTCCCTCCAGAGGCTCGCGCCCTCCCGTAATTTTTTAACGAGGTTTTCTTCCTCCCGCGATTGGCATCGCTGCCCCCCGCCCCCGCCCCCGTCTCACCCCCAGTTTCATCCGCATTGCCCTCTGCTAATCAGAGGGACACACGGAGAAACCTCCCTCCACCAGGTCATTGGCCATGGCTAACAATATCCCTGTAGGAAAATTATTAACCATGTTACCGGGGCGCACCGGCCCGAATACTGCTCTTCCCCTCGGACGTATCCAAGAGGACCAGCAGCACCCAGGCACACTTGGAGGTTACCTGGCTAGCACCCCTGGGTTAAATATACCTACCTACTTGACTAGCTAACAATATAACTGCTAAAAATATATGTACCTGCCTACTTGACTACTTCAACATAATATTATTTGCCTTTGCTTGTTTTGTATTTATAACATTGTCAGTTTATTTACCGTTATTATCTTTGTTTAACATGAATAATCCGGAAGCTTCGGGTTATAACTATGGTCATAAATAACCGAATAGTATTAGGGGCTTATCTGAAACGCGTGGCGTAGGTGACCCCTAACGTCATTAGGACACCGCTGCAAATAATATGGCACATATTAGAGGTGGTGAATACGTATATCGAGGTCAAAACGTGCGGGGTGTGCAAATTCAACACTTTCCTGTTATTGTCGAATCGAACTCTGTCTGTCTATTTTTTACAAAAAATTGTCGTGTAACGTAATAGTTAATAATCAGTAGGTATGTGTGACGGCAAACGCGACATCCGTGCAGTGCGACAAAGCTGCACGGCGGCGGTTCGGACCTAAGTTCGGACGCAAAAGAAAAACCCTTGAAACCGAATTTGTGCATTGGACAGTTTTTCTTTTGGAATTCTTTCAAATTGTTGTTGTCATTTAGAGTTTAAAATAAACAAGTCACGAGTGTCACGATGATTACATTCTATTCAGTAAAAACTTGTTCTTGTTTAATTTTTTAGTAAGCAATTCTGCGCACTTTTTTTTAAATTAGAACATGAATTAATCAGCATATTAAGTGTGTGTGTGTGTGTGTGTGTGTGTGTGTGTGTGTGTGTGTGTGTGTGTGTGTGTGTGTGTGTGTGTGTGTGTGTGTGTGTGTGTGTGTGTGTGTGTGTGTGTGTGTGTGTGTGTGTGTGTGTGTGTGTGTGTGTGTGTGTGTGTGTGGTCTTCTAATCGGAGGTCGTGGGTTCGATTCCGGGGCACGCACCTCTAACTTTTCGGAGTTATGTGCGTTTTAAGTATTTAAATATCACTTGCTACGGTGAAGGAAACATCGTGAGGAAACCTGCATGCCTGAGAGTTCTCCATAACGTTCTCAAAGGTGTGTGAAGTCAGCCAATCCGCTTGGCCAGCGTGGGAGACTATGGCCAAAACCCTTCTCACTCTGAGAGGAGACCCGTGCTCTGCAGTGAGCCGGTAATGGGTTGATCATGATTAAGTGTTAGATTAAGTGGCATTGCCTGGACCGTGGCTTGGACAGTTTCAATTTTGTGTACTCAATGAGTTTTGAACGTAACAAAAATTTTGGAACAAGACATAGTACGATTTCGTTTTGCGAAATAGAGTTTTGCTTTACAAAGAAAACATTTTACCGGTATGTATTTTGGTTGTTTGCGAGGGCAGCGGTTAGGGTGGAGGGGAAAGGGGGGGGGCGGAGATAAGAATCAAATAGATGTTGTTTCGTTGCACCAGGGTTTGTCGTAGAGTTGTAGAGCATATGCCGGCGGCGACAAATGGTGTCAACATCTTGACACTTGAGCTGAGAAATTACGATTCTGGCTGAGATTATACACAATATACACACCGTTAACATTGCAGCAGGCGCACACGCTATGCGGAAATATGCATCAGCATATTTTGGGATCTGGGGATCAGATACTCGAATTTTTTTGGCATAATACGTACTAAATCAGTACCACTATCCCGTAATACTAGCTGCGAAAAATAAAAATGCGTTATTGTTGATCGATATTTATGTGAGAATAATGTTATAAATAAAAAAAATGTAAGTAAATTATTTGTACTGCGCGTTTGTGAGTAATTACTTTAATTATATTTTTAACCCTTGCAACTATTATTACAACATGCACATGTAGGCAGGTCTACGAAGTATTTTATAGTTACGGCTAAAACTTGAATATAAGCAGTCATATATCAAGGGACTCGGCGAAATATTTTAATGGCCTTAATTCGCGTGGACGTGTTGCAATAAAAACACGCAACGAATTTAATTTAATTTAAGGTCAGAAATGTATTTTAAGCTGCTATAAAACGGCACATGTAAAACGCGTGGGAAGAGTGCAATGGGTACGTAACAACATTAAATATTTCTGGTAATATTGCGGCTACCTGCGACAAGCAGTTGTGCGGTATTTTCAAAGAGATTTTTATAAATAATTGCTTTTGTACTGTATTCCAGGGCTTTAATGTGCGTGTATTTCAGCGTTAAAAGAATCGTGGCGCGGTTTTTGTTCGTGAAAATTGCAAAGGGGACAATTTCATTTCTACGTTAACAATTCATTTTGTGTATATAATTATGACGTTGTGTTTCCGCTCTATTTACGCCGGACTTTTGTCTAGGAAATTATGTGGAAACGTTGGCGAGAGTCAAGACCTCTCGAGCGCTGTATAGTTTTCACCTGTAGTGTTTCGTCTGACGTAACGGTCATGAAACGTATTTTGGCAGCGCGATAAGGAAATGACACAAAGAAAACGAACTACCTACAGTCCGTTTCGGCCGAGAATTTGTGATGGCGAGCGACGGGGGTCGGGGCGGAGCGTTGCGATAGCGCGCCCGTCAAAGTTATTGGAACGGTGTCAGAGATGGCTCGCGACGGATACCTATCTACCTGCGCTCCTTCCTGGCCTCGAGGACCGTTGCCAGAGAAATTACTGTATTATTTTACAGCTAACGCGACGCCGGAGCAAAAACGAAAAAGTTCCAAATTTACTGCGTCCGCTTTTACCTAGTCCACCTTTGTTCGAATAGATTTGCTAGATTTTCGTTTTACAATGAAAAGCTTTTCTTTTATTTTAAAATGTGCTCCAGAGAGCTTTTATCAAAGGTCGATCGTATGTATTTTTTTAAAGTTGTGTTTAGTACCGTGCAACGGAAAAGTTTCTTCTGCGCTTGAAGTCATAATGGCTGTTGTTATATGTAAATAACATATTATCTTTTAGGCCAAAACCGAAATGGCGAAAGTGCCTAGGAAATACTCAGGAATGCTTAGCAAGTTATCGGTCCAAAGCCACAGAATGCCAAAGCCGAAACTCCTTGGATTGACTAGGCTAAGCGAAACGCGTTTCGCTGGCATTTCGGCTTTGGCCTACAACACATTCACTTGATACTTATTTTTATGCATCCTTAAGATAAGGCTCGATGCAGGTTGACGTTGCTACCTGCACTAGTAGCCTGGATCGATATAACAGGTATTGTAAATTCACCGACCTCTTTCGACTTGGAAATGAAACGGACACGCGAACACGATTGACGCGCTATCGTTTTGTCTGAAAATAGCCTACCACGAAACGATTTCTATGGACGACCCATTTAATTTAACGGACAATGTATACAGAGAGTGCAGAGGACCGATTTGTCAAGGGAATGAATTTCGACAAAGGGCTTATTCATTTGAATGGCAACTTGTTGTACTCGACCGTTTTAATTTCATAAGTCGTTTATCATAATCAAGCGAGGGGGGGACCGAGGTAGCGGGGGGAGGGGGGGAGGGGGCCTGTTCATGTTCACAACCCATGTCACTGTCTACGGCTCTGAAGGAAACGTCACATGCCTTCGGACAATGCGGACGTTTCGTGTGTTCGCGAAACGCGTTGCAGCGGAGAAAATTGCGAAAACGGTGCCCGAGAAACCGGGTTGCAAATGATACAAATGTCATATCGTCTTCCGCTTCATAACCCCGCCGGGTAATGGCGGAATTCCAAGCGCACTTTCGCAACATTGAACGTAGCGTCGAAAGAAATTATTAAATGACATTAATGTTAAATATGCTTACTCTTTCCATCCCATGGCAAGTCAGCCTTTACAATATAAGGATGCCATAGAAGGAAGCGCTAACTTGAAATGGGTCTACTACTACCTCATTACGGAGAACTAATCAATAGTATGATCCAAATCTGAATAAGGGATATCATATTAAAATATCTAACGCCATTAAATAACAAGTATAAATTAAAAATTTAGAAAACTCCCGACATTCGCCATTTTGTGGCGGCGGCCATCTTGGATTTGCAATAGTGCTATTCTACTAGTCAAGCCCTTTCATTTGATACCTATATTAAGGAAGTTGTGAAAAAATATCGACGGTTAAAAGGCGACTTGATTCAAGCGACATTTTGGAAACTTTACAGGAGAGCGATTTAAAGATAATTTTTTTGGAAAAAAAATCAATATGGCTTAAGTATTGTTTTAATGTTAACAGAACCACCATTCAATGAAAGTACATAAAAGACAAGACCTTTTTATGTATATTACATTATATTAGCAGTATTTTTAACGGAGATAAATGTCGTTTAAGCCAAATTGCACTGTATTTTAATCAAGGACAATTGATTTAGATTCCTTAAAAGTTGAAAAATGTAATGAGTAAAAAGACTTAAGCGTCAGAATTACAGGAAATGGTACAAGGAAAAATGATTTTAGGCATAACCGAAATCTGTTGCAATCAAAGCAGAATGATTGATTTACAATACACTTAAAGTTTAAAATATGGCAGAACAATCTAATGGCCCAAGGGACATCCATAATCTATAATAATAACTGTTAAATGTGAAATTTTGTTATGATTTTATTTTTTTGTACCTATTCAATGTGTTATAAAAATAGTATCTAATGGAAAACTACTACGGGAGGTCGATGTCTAATTGAAAAAGTCATTTTATACCGACTGGTAACAATAGATAATAATAGTTTAGACCTAACCCATCACAGCTCCGAACACCAGCTGCCGCACCAGTGGTGGAGTTAAGAGTGAGAGCATGTGAAAGTGCTTGAAAATCAATCTGCTCCGAGTGATTTTATCCCAGACAAAAATGTTCTTAAATCATTGTTTCAATCATTTTTGATACAAAAACAATCGTCAGCTGCACTGCCGAGGGTGGGTTATACGTCCGCTACGCGCATGAACTGCATTAAAATTTTGAAAAATTAAGTTATTTTTTAGGTACCTTATGAAATTTATGCAGTAGAATTTTCACACTTTTAAAATAATAAAGAAAATCGTCAGCTGCACTTCTGGTGGGGGAAAGACCGTCAGTCAGCGTGATAAACATTTTGCACGCTCAGTGCATTTAGCCCAGTAAATCTAGGAAAAATATCCTATAGTTTTCAAAATTGGCCAAATGTGTTATTTGGGCCTTCCTCTTGAACATATCCAAAAACTCCATATGGGGGGGTGCGGAACCAGCCGCCATTTTTAATTTTGTCCCTTTTGTCGGTATTTTTCTCATATATCACGAAAATCTCTACGATAAGCATTATAATTACGTACTTCTGAGAAAAGTTTTTATATACAATTTGCTACAAATTTGGTCTCTTTCATTTTTACGCTAAATTTATTACTTTAGGAGCTATAGGGTGTTTAAGGGTATTTTAGGTCCTTTTTTCATTTTTTTTGCTCATTTCTCGAAAATCTCTACGAATAGTATTATAATTACTTTTGACAAAAGTTTTTCTATAAAATTTTCTACAAATTTAGTTCCATTCATTTTTACTCTAAGTTTATTACTTTAAGAGCTATAAGGTGTTTAAGTTAATATTTGAAGTCCTTTTTTGGTTTTTTGCTCATATCTGGAAAATCTCTACGAATAGCATTGTAATTACTTCTGAAAAAAGTTTTACTATAAAATTTTGTACAAATTTGGTCTTGATCATTTTTACGCTAAGCTTACTACTTGAGGAGTTATAGGGTGTTTAAGTTAATATTTGAGGTTCCTTTTTCAGTTTTTTGCTCATATCTCGAAAATCTCTACAAATAGCATTTTATTTACTTCTGACAAAAGTTTCAATATAAAATTTTCTACAAATTTGGTCCTGTTCATTTTTACGCATTTCAAACAAAAAAAACCGCATTGTTTTCTGTTTGAAAGGTGAATTAGTCGGAAGTGTTCTTAGCTATGTTTGATGAAAATCGGTCCAAGATAGCCGCCGCTATCCAAGATGGCGAATGTCAGGGGTTTTTTAATTTTTAATTTATACTAGTTTATCTTGCTGTAAACTTTAACACTCTGTACCTCCTAAAGTAATAAGCTTAGCGTAAAAATGAACAGAACCAAAGTAGAAAATTTTATATTGAAACTTTTGTCAGAAATAATTAAAATGCTATTCGTAGAGATTTTCAAAATACGAGCAAAAAACTGAAAAAGGGACCTCAAATATTAACTTAAACACCCTATAACTCCTAAAATAGTAAGCTTAGCGTAAAAATAACCAAGACCAAAGACAAAATTTTATGTAAAAACTTTTTTAGAAGTAATTACAGTGCTATTCGTAGAGATTTTCGAGATATGAGCAAATAACCAAAAAAAGGACCTCAAATATTAACAAACACCCTATAGCTCTTAAAGTAATAAACTTAGAGTAAAAATGAATGGAACCAAATTTGTAGAAAATTTTATAGAAAAACTTTTGTCAAAAGAAATTATAATACTATTCGTAGAGATTTTCGAGAAATGAGCAAAAATGTAGAAAATTTTATAGAAAAACTTTTGTCAAAAGAAATTATAATACTATTCGTAGAGATTTTCGAGAAATGAGCAAAAAACCTAAAATACCTTTAAATACCCTATAGCTCCTAAAGTAATAAACTTAACCTAATGAAAGAGACCAAAGTAGCAAATTGTATATAAAAACTTTTCTCAGAAGTACTTTATAATGCTAATCGTAGAATTTGACTGGGAGAAAACTGCTTGAACCGACACTATACAACAATATATTATGTAATGAAAAAACACACTTAAGTGTCATAGTCTACTAAAATAGTTCAGAACTAAATGACTTAAGTGACCTCAACAAAATTTATTGTTCATGGATAAATGATTTAAGCATCATATATTTATATTTCTAAGCAAGGTGAAAGATTTTAAACAGCAGTATTGTATATTTTTGTTCAGGTAAAAAAAGTTCAAAAGACAGATTTTTTTAAATATAAAAAGGGGAAAAAGGTTTAAGTGAAATATACGTATTTTCAAGTTTTATCAAAATAGATTCAAATACACAATCTAAAAAAAAATTGTAAAATTATGTCGCTTTACTCAGCAGCTCTGGAAATGGTACCCGATTTTTGTATGGACTGAAGCGACAAAAAACTGCTCATATTTATGCCAAACATAGTTCAAAAGACGCAGAAAAATATGCTGATTCCAAATATCTATATAACTCAATTTCTCAAAAATTGTCGCTTGAGTCAAGTCGCCTTTTACCCGTCGATATGTACTCCGCCATTTTGTAGCGGCGGCCATCTTGGATCAATTTTCATCAAACATAGCTAACAACACTCTCGACTAATTCACCTTTCAAACAAAAATAACCGCATTCAAATCGGTTCACCCGTTTGAGCGTTACAGGGGAACAGACAGACACACACACACAGACACGTCAAACTTATAACACCCCGTCGTTTTGCGTCGGGGGTTAAAAATAGAGGTAATCTGATGTACACCATAAACGTATTACTATACTACCGTTGTGTACATTGTAAACTATCAGATAAAAGTTAAACTAGTACGTTCTAATTAAACATCATTGTTTAACCACTCGGGATTTCCTTTGTAAGATTTAAGTTCCCCATAGCTCAAGGTCGAGGCGACCTTTAAAAAGATTTAAGATCTCGTTATAGGAGGTAATACGACAGGCAATAAAATCGTATGTTCTGATATAGAATGTATGAAAGCGTTTTGTTACCGAGGGCGACTGTCCGCAAATGTCAATAATGACCAGATTTATAGACATTGACGATTTGGCTCTCTAACGCAAGGGAGTTTGTTAGAAAATATTATTAGCTGATATTATTTAAAACTTTAGGAGAACTCTATATGAGTATCTTGTTTTATATTTTGAAGTAGAAATCTTTAATTTTTATGTCCAATCGCACTTCGTTCGTATTCTTGTATAAAAGTAACTGTGTTAAGTATAAAGTATCTATCCATCTTGTGTATTTCTGTAGAAACATACCTTAAGGGCCACTTGTACCAACGCATTAAATGTGCTTAATTAAAATTTTCTATTTTTTATTTCTTTCAGCTCTGGATTTTTTTTGTAAAAAAAAGCCAGCATTACAAAACTAAACCAGACCAAGCAATTTGTTGCAAGTGGGCCTTACAATTCCAAAGTAAATTCCATTCAAAGCAAAGCAATATTTAATTTACAGTTTCCCTCAACAAATAATATTCAATAGCGAAACTAGCTCATATAAATAAATGGCCACCTCCATTACAGCGCGGCGCGGCGAATTCAAGTAGGTAGTAAGTAAATAGCTTGTGCCGGCCGACATCCCTAATCTAATATGCTCGTTTCGGGATTTGATGCCTGGCCGGGGACTGCAATCTTCGACCTAGAGCGCCGGTAACTGTGTCGCTCCTCTCTGTATTACTACCGATAATGGTTGACCGGACCCATGCTGACATAGATTAACTACCCGCATACAAGTTTCAATATGTTCCACCGACGATTCTGTTTTAGAATATAAATTAACTCAATTTAAATTACGAGGCGACCAGGGTCGCCATTTCAAATGTTGTTTGAAAGTAAACGCGGGCTACTTGGCTATTCCGTTCCGCGAATGTGGTCGACGTAACTATCAGATCAATTTTGTCAATTTGCATAGATCATTAGGTTTGACATTACTGTCGAAAGTGCATTTGCGGTCGAATTTCGCCAATACAATGGCACTACGATGAACTTGCGAATCATTCAAAAGTGAGCTATATATCGCTTCTATTGAGTAACAAGTTTTCTCTAGCCCGACATCGGAGCGAGCGATCGAAATCTAAATAATAAAGATCGCAAGGCAGCCCCTCTGTAGGGTCGGCTTAGTCGTACAAAATTGGAGTAATAAAAGAGGAATGCTTGCGAAAGTTTTGCAATAAAGCCAACGAGTATCGACTGTTAAGAAGTAAAGAGTTCTCGAGTATAATGGTCCGTGTACATAAGTCGTGGTTATTTATACTAGTTTAAATTTAATTCCAATTGTTGTTTATAAATAGGAATGTAAAAGGGGTTTTTTTTAATTCAATCTTCAATAATAATATTGTATCCTTGACCATTCGGTCGGCCCAGTCACAACGGAGGTTAGCCAACTGTACTGGAGATATTGTAGTGCACAAGTGTGTTTGGAAACTCATAGTCGACAAAACTCACAGGCGGGACGGTAGAATGAGGACTCGAACAGAGAACAAGTGTAAATTAAAAATGTAAAAAACCCCCGACATTCGCTATTTTTTGGCGGCGGCCATCTTGGATTTACAATAGTGCTATTCTACTAGTCAAGCCCTTTCATTTGATACCCATATTGAGGGAGTTGTGAAAAAATATGTAATCCACCATTTTGTAGCGGCGGCCATCTTGGATCGATTTTCATCAAACATAGTTAACAACACTCTCGACTAATTCACCTTTCAAACAAAAAAAAAACTGCATTCAAATCGGTCCACCCGTTTGAGCGTTACAGGGGAACACACAGACACATACACACACACATACATAGACACGTCAAACTTATAACACCCCGTCGTTTTTGCGTCGGGGGTTAAAAATAAGGTATCATGAACCTTATTTTCATCATCACAAACTTCATTGCTCCAGGATTGCATAGCCTCAAACATCCCAACTTCGGGCTATCACTTAGAATTTTTCTAGTTTTAACTATTTAAAGACTCTAATAAAATATATAAAATGGAAAGGAGTTAGTAATAAAAATATGAATAGGTTACTAGGTACTTCGTTTAGGTATTCTTTTATCAGTCGGTTTAAATAGACCCTAATAAAAAAGGCACAAAGAACATAAACATGAAATAGAAACGTATGTATCTTGAATCATTAGCCCGGTTCCCAGGCGTGTCGCAAAAGAAATTAGAGGCGTACAACCCGAAGGAAAACCGATAGACAAATTATGGGGCTGACATGAAGTAACGGGTGCCGCTTCGAGGTGCTTGCAGCGTCGTTTTTGGAGCGTTTCACGTGAAAATAATTACATGCCGGCTGTGACGTATGAGCGCTATTTAAGCCGAGCCCAAAGAGTAATCGTGGCGATAAACACTGACAATTAAACCATTGCTACGCGACGCACGCCTTTCTTAGTTTCTTTGCACTTCTCTTAATGAAGATTTGTGGTGCGGCCGCAGTTCGGCGCGGCCTTCGAAATACGTCTGTTGAGAACTTATTATTGCTGTGTGCGGAAATGTAACAGCCTTCCAGAACTATTAAGAGTGTTTAAGAGTTCTGTTGCTCAATTCTTCATTTGTATAATGAGACAAATAAAATTTCTTTGGTATATAGTTGGGATGCACTCTTGGAGATACGAGAATCTCTATCTATCTTTACTATTATAAAATTGTACTAGTTACACATTAAGTTACCACCCGTATATACATTAGGCTTTTATTTCAAAGTTTGTTATATTTACTCACTTGTTATTAGATCATAGAATGAGCTCAATATCAGCATCCTTACGAGGTTTAGGATACAAAAAGTTTAAGTGAAAACTTAAAATTTTCTGTTAGCTTCCTGTTTGCAATAATTCATATCATCAGGTATAATGTCGGTATATTCCTTATTACTAAATTTTAACGAAGTATAGGCATCATGACAATACGAATACCCAATTCTAAGATTTTTATAATGGACAAATATAATGGAAATAGTTAATCAAATGCAATTCAAGAACATTCAAGGAAGATTCAAATTAGATATTGTTTCAATTAGTTTAATTGATATGTGAAGTAAGTATCATGCAAAAAGGTCAAATGGGTAAACTCTGTCTCTGTATAAGTAGGTACACCTATCCAATAAGAATTGGTCAATTAGATAAAGTTAGTAAACTTTGTTTAAGTTTGTAAAGAAAAGTTTAAATGTTTACATTAACACTAGAATCTGTCTCCAGTGTATTATCTCAAGTAATAATGTAGAAACGACAGTTATTCCTCAGTAAAAGCAATCGGATTCTCGTATAGACAAAGAGCTAGTGAATTCCAGCCTACATAATCTGGACAAACAATTTTTCTTATTTCCACAGACCTTAAGTTTGAATGATGTTGAAAATCTGTACCTAGTAGCGTGCGAATGGTAATCATTAGATCAACGAAAACCGCAGTTCCATCTTCAAAATGAACTATACGAACTGTAGTGTAGGAACTGACTACGTATTTGACTCTTTAAATTAATTCTATGTACCTAATTTGTTTAGATACATAATTAATATTTTGAAGATTTACTTGTTGGTAACAAGAAGGTTGCTTCACACGTTACTGCAAGCTTGGCAAGCAAAAATCTATAATAATATAAAGAGGCTTGTCCTGACTGACTGAATGATTGACTGATTGACTGACTGACTGACTGATTGACTGATTGACTGATTGACTGACTGACTGACTAACTGACTGACTGACAGACAGACTGACAGACTGACTGATCATGAACTCATAGCCTAAACCACGGAAGCTAGAAACTTGAAATTTTCACAGTAGCTTCCTTTTATGACGTAGGCGCACACTAAGAAAGGATTATTGCGAATTCCATCCCTAAGGGGGTTAAATAGTGGATGAAAGTTTGTATGAAAGTTCGTCATTTTTCAAGATATATCCATGAAAATTGGTATTCAGGTTTTTGGTTAAAAATAAAGAATTACGTGTTTCAGGAATTTTGAAAAAACTACCCCCAAGTGGGTTAAATGGAGGATGAATGTTTGTTTGTATATTGTGTATATTGTATATTGTGTATATACAAAACTTTAAACAGTGGCTCATGTTTGTCAAACTTACAGTTACACGTATATCCATGTATTCAATGTCGATAAATGCCAAAAAATATGACTGTTGAAGCGAAGCTTCTTAATAGTCATTTGAAATGGGGGAACTACCTAGCTCGGAAAAAGTGAAACGGTGGTGTTGAAACAAACCTCATTAGCTAGGCAGCGTGTATCAGGTTTGTGTAGGATGAAGAAAAAAAAATTATAACGGGCAGCTTTTTGCTCTCTCATTTGCCTGTAGAAGTGATTCAGATGAAGTACAAGATTTTATATGTACCGCCTCAGAAGTGTATTTTTATCGGGTACTTCACCTCCGTCCATCTATCTCATCTCCATCATAATTCATCATCAGCCATCCTTCTTTATAGATTCGACGGGCGGCTCTCACACTACAATAATCTAATCGATAGAATTAATTTGTGAAGTGTAAACAACGATCAGTACAATAAATAAGGAATGTATAAATAAGAAAACGCTTTAGTGAAATATCGAGGATTTGCATTGTAAATGTAAGTCGATAGATGAATAAACTAACGCAGTCCGTCCGTTCGATGCAAATTGTGTGTACACTTACTTTACTGAATGGTTGAAAATGTATTTTAGGATGCTGTATCGATATTCGTAAATAGCGAAACCACTGGCCGGCTTTATTGAAAATAACATCGAGTTAAACATTCTACAGCTTTCTCAGTAATTGCATATTTGAAAGATTTAACGATATTTTTGTTCCATAACTTTGTAAGTTTTAACACCTTTCAGTTATGAATCGTAATCTTCTATACATTCTATTCTATATACATATAATAAAATAGTAGACTTGCCGTACTTATTTGTACATTAAAAATTTCTGCAAAAAATAACTAGGAGACGATAAGGATAAGTAATAGAACGTAAAAAAGCAATTTTTGAAATTTTTATCTGTTTGTCTGTATGTTTGTGCGCGCATCATGCAAAAAGTACTGAATGGATTGGAATGAAACTTGGCATGATTTAAGTTCATACTAACCGAGTAATATATACTTTTTATCCCGAAATTCAGCACGGTTCCTTTGGAAGAGGGGATGAAATTCAAAATGTGTACCTACTTAGCAATAATTCATTAACGCATCGTCCGATTTCATTCATTATTTTTTTGCTAGAAAGGAGATACTTTAGAGATTGTTCCGTAAATATTTCAAGGTCATCGGTTTTGTAGTTCAGAGATTACAGCTATCACAACCCTCAGTATTCCATACTTACAGTATACCAACTTGGAACTCGGATTGCACAGGAACCTTTGAACATCCGGAACATCATCTGGAGTACATTAAAATTTGTATTTGTCTGTCTCCGAAATGCTGGACCGATTTTGATGGGACTTTCATTAGGAGAACTTTAGTGATGGGAAAGAGCTATTAAAAAATAATAGTCATTACTGTAGCTCCATTTTAATGCGTGACTTTTAACAGTATGATCTCAAAGGCGCTTAAGAAAAACAAAGATTTCCCACGGGATTTTTAAAAACTTAAATCTACGCGGACAAAGTCGCAGGCATACTCTAGTAATACAAATATACCTGGTATATTTGTATTAGTATAGCAACTGACAAGTTTTTTGCTGGTTCTTCTCGGTTTTAATGGGATTCCGAACCAGTGGTAGATTCAATTGACGATTCAAAAGTACTTGTAAAAGTTTATTTGAATAAAAAACTTTTCTATTCTATTCTAGTAAAGACTGATGGGAAAGATCGAAAGTAGGCAAAATAATATAAACTTTTTTATCCACATAAAATCTATAATATAATAAAACTGTAACAGATCCAATTCTGTACATTGAAGATATTTTGAAATTTTTTATTCGAGGGCACTCTATAATCGATACTGAAGCCAAAACTGCAATTTTTTTCATTTTTGTCTGTCTGTCTGTCTGTCTGTCTGTCTGTCTGTATCTTGGCCGCGCATCACGCCGAAACTACTGAATGGATTCGAATGAAAGTTGGTACGATTTGAGTTTATACTCCGAGGTAGGACATAGGATACTTTTTATCCCGAAATTCACCACGGTTCCCTAGGGAGAGGGGATGAAAGTTAAAACGTTTATTTAGCTGTAATTCATTAACGCGTTGTTCGATTTCACTCATTCTTTTTTTGTTAGAAAGGTAGTACTTTATATATTGCCCCGTAAATATTTCAAGGTCATAGGTTTGTTAGTTCAGAAATGACAGACATTTATTTAGTTCAAATAACTTGGGACCCGGATCTTTGAACGTACGGCTTATTTTAAACTGGTGTGCGTTTAAATTTATGTTTATCGGTCTGTGTATTTGTTCCAACTAATCTCCGAAACGGCTGGATCGATTTCAATGGAACTTTCAATGGCAGATAGGTGATGTTATAGGGAGTAACTTAGGCTACATTTTGTTTAGGTACATAAAAGAATTATGGGATCCGATCCGATCCTATATAAAACCTATAAACACGCGTACGAAGTCGCGGGGGTCAGCTAGTTATTAATAAAAGTGTTTTTAGATTGTCAGAGGTTAGTAATGAATATGAATAAAATCAGCCAAGTGCGAGTCGGGCCTCGCTCTTTCAGGGTTCCGTACATAATTATGAACAATATAATATTTTGGGTCTAAGAAATATTTAATTTCCGAGCTAGACATCGCAACAAACCGTGAAAGAAAAACCCAAAAAAATGTTCGTTTATTTTGGTCACAGCTTATAAACTATTTAATAAATCGTTGTTTTCAGTATTTGTTGTTTAAATAGAGCATATAGTACATAATATACTGAAATATCATATTCCCAACTAGTTTAGTTTTTGAGATAGCTCCCGTCACAAAAATGGTCTAAAACTGACAACTTTGATAGCCTCCCATTCCCTTATTTTTTGAGATAAAAATTAAAAAAATATATATTTGTACTTTACTTAATGAGCTCTAAACAATAATACCCCACAAGCTAGGGTAAAGAAAAATTTTTTTTTCCGGCTCCTTTTTCATGTATGGGAGCCCCCCTGAAAAATAATTTAATTCAATTTCTAATTCAATATTTGATTTTGGGTTAACGTTTTACACTAAATACCAAAATTTCAGGTTTGTAACTCATTTCGTCTGCGAGCTAGAGACCTGTGACCGGCGGACAGACGGACAGACAGACAGACAGACAGACAGACAGCCGAGTGACATTAATAGGGCTCCGTTTTTACCCTTCGGGTACGGAACCCTAAAAAGCACTATCCACGGCGAGTTCTTTTACTGACAAGAAATAAAATAAATGTACATGAATTTCATAAGTGCGACATTTTATCCAACGACTAAACAATTAGTTAGATTAAACAATCAATCTTGATAAAAAGACCTAGTTAGGCTACTTTTAGCGCTCTAAAATAATATAATAGTTACACGGAATCGCAAGAAACAGCTAGTCCGAAATAAATATGAAAACTTGATGCCATTAAGTAAATCTGATTATAAATACGCAATGAAGTAGGTAACATAAACTCAAACAAGTACAAGATAGTACAAATATACATATTATACTAAAAGCAATACGTTACGTACTACTTTTATTATTAGGTACATATATTTTAAAATACGTACTATTTATGTTACCATTTTTACAAGTTGTCCCATTAGTTTGATATTTTATGCACAAAATCTGGAAAATTTGGCATAACTTCAGTTCGAAATTCGCATGCTACTATTTTATCAAAGTTGTAAAGTTTTTGAAAGGTTGACCTTGTTCGCAACAAGCAAGAAATACATACACGAGTGCCTGGTTATTTCCCGTCTGGGCATGAGGCCGGCCCACCACATTACTTAACATTTCCTGTGCAGGTTTTATACCTACAATGTGAACCTACTAGTTACCGGAACCATGCATAATTCAGGATTTTTATCAGATGCCTGAAAAAACAAAGAAAAGTTTGTTGTTGTCACACATTGTGAATTTTTTTTTTGAAAATAGATTAATTCGAAGAGATTCAACTAATTGATTGGAGATTGCAACAATAACGCAAAATATATTTTTGTGACATTTATTAAGTTACTGAATTAATTAATTATTATTCGAACTGAGCTTTGCATGAGAATACATGAATTGTTGATTCACTATTTGGTTTGTATATCCTTGATTATGATACGAAGTGGTATAAAAGATTGCGTGAGCTCAGGAAATCAAGTTATATTGCAGTGGCCATAAAAATTCAGCCTATAATGCAGAATTCCGCCCTGTTACAGATATGTGGGCTCATATAGTTGGGACAGATAGTAGAGAGTGATAAGGGCGATCAAGGAAGTCGAAGGGTAAATCCGGGAGCGATGGTAGAACCATTCTTTATGGGTGCTTAAGTATTACTGGGTAATATCACAGTTTTGGACATGATGATATTAAATTAAGCAGTGCTGTCTGCTTTTAATATATAAACCCATATTATCTTTGTATATATTATTATATCAAATTCCGATGTGCGTGTGTTTGTCTTCTTGACTTTTCGAATTCTTTTAAACGAATTGACCGATATTGATGCATTTTTTTGTATACTGGTCACCTGGATGGTTCTTAGATATGGGTGGAGCTGATAGGTAGCGTTGTTGTCGAAATCCAGATTTTTTAAATTTTTGCTAGCAAGGTTCTGTGGCAGTAGGTATGTCAGACTGCCGCGTCCTCTTATCTTATCTAAGAAGTACTTTATCCGTTTATAAACAGGGAACCGAAGAGATTTATACGTGTGCGTGCGTATTTTAACCTTCATAAGTATCTACTTGTAGCGCTATGTTGTCAAATGTAAATGAAATGAAGGAACCTTTAATCTACAATGTAGCCAGTGAAATTGAGCGAGTAAGACCTAATTTCACACGAGAGAATTTTTAACGGACGTAAAAAAAGCGTCCAAATTGAACAAATGTATTCCCAAGTATAGGTATGTTCACACGTCAGCGTTTTTTAACGCGACGCATTTTTATCGCGCAGTGTTCTATTCTCAGCCCTCATGCAATAGACCATACGAAACTTCTTACTATTATTCAGACGAGCGTTAAAATTGCGCCAACGCCGGGTTTTATACGCAACGATTTTTTACGCTCGCTCGTTTAATTAGACCTAAAGTTATCTGATGCCTCGTGGTTTACCCGTAACAAGGTGAAGAACGAAGAAGGTCGAATAGTTTCCTAACACCTACGCTTTCCAGAACGGTATCCTGCAGAAACCCGATAGACAGGCAACCTTGCGCCAGTGTTGCAAACTTTACAGTACCTACTTATTTAAGCTGGCTTTAGATAAGGTTTGCACTTTGCATTTGTATTGTATGCGCAAACGTGGTTAACAAATGCAAATTTATTTTAGTTATAGCGGTATCGGCTCATCATTGAAGCACTTGCGGTAATTATGTGAGCTCGGATCGCGGCTGTCCGTGAATATTCAATGCGGCGAACCATATGGATCAGCTTTGAAATGAGTTAACATTAATTATTATTATTATTAATTATGGTATGATGATGTTTCTTCATAGATGTTGAAACATCTAGTTATATTATGAACTAGCGGTCCGCCCCGGCCGGCTTCGCCCGTGGTACATAATATAATATAGCCTATAGCTCTCGAGGATCACGTCCATATTCCAACGGTGAAAGAATTTTTGAAATCGGTTCAGTAGTTTCCGAGATTAGCGCGTTGAAACAAACAAACTCTTCCGCTTTATTATATTATTATAAGTAGAAGTAGATATTAACCGTGAAAAATGACGGACTCTCCTGTAAACTTTCATCCCCTATTTAAACTATTTGGTCAAGGAATAATAAATTCTTCCTTACTGTTCTAATTATAAATGCCCTTTTTTATAAAATAAAGAACAGATGCACGTGTTAAACAGAAATCAGACAAATGAAAAAGAATGCATTTGAGTTTTGGAGATTTTTTCCGATTTGTTACATTTTTAGGGTACCGTACCCAAAGCGTACGCTGTTTAGAGTAGAGTTTAGTAGTAGTATTTTATTATTCAATAATAAAGGCTCTTTGTTGGTGACTTTTCTCTGTGGAACTTTGATTGCGATTCACAAACGTGGATGAGCTTCGAGTATTGTCAATGCGAGCTTTTGATGGTACGTCTATTGTATAAGCATAAATTCCTGCATGTAGGATTACTCGGAGAATATGTATAAAATTATATATAGATTCTGCACCAATCAATTCCGTCAATCATGAGAGCATCTTCTAGATATTTGTCATGCAAGCACCATCAAAGCATAAATGCCAAATTAGATGGTTAATTTTTCGAGATTTTTACTTTCATTTTCGAGGCTTCATCGGTGAATCATCGAAAATGAATCGTCTAAACACCGACCGTTCATCGTTCACAGGCACTTTGCCATAGTAAATATCGTATCGTGCATCGTTCATCGCAAAAATGAACACCGTCTAATCTGATGGGCGCTGTCTAATTTGGCCAGACGGAAGCTCACAACTGAGGCGAAACTGACAGCGAAATCTATCGTACAGTGGACCTTTTAGGGAGTAACACAGATTTCAGAAATGCAAATGTATTCTAGCTATCGGATTATCGGTACATCATCGGAGCACTCGCGTCGGTTATGTAAGCGCGCATCTCGAGTGTCCGCGAATATTCTATGCGGTGCTCTCTGCAGATAAACTTCACGAACTCCGAAATTGATTGGAAATATTTCTGAATATATATTTTATTTCTGATCCGGTTCGAACTTCGAAATTCGCTCTGATAGACAGGGGATTAGGTTTTTTCATCTAAAGGCGATGCCACACGGCGCGTTGTGGGGTTGTAACGTAGTGATTTTGTCGAATCGTATAACACGCTACTGATGCGGCGCAAGGATTTTTCTATGACGCCTTAACACGTTCGTGTTAACACGCGTCACCACGACGCACCGTACCGTTAAGTATCACGGATTTTTCTATATGAGAAGCCGCAACGTCACCGCAGAAGCAATGTAGCGAAGCCGCCAAACATCGCGGTGAAGCAGCGTTAGCCAGTTATACCACGGATATAGCGTCGTAGGTATACCACGGATATAGCGTGGTAGTTAGGGCAATGCCGTAGAAACGCACCGACGCCGACGGTGCAGCGATAGTGCAACGCGCCGTGTTTCATACCTAACGAATCTCCGAAAAATATTGAAAATATTTTTGATCCGGTCTGAATTTTAAATTAATATTGGGATGAGGTTTCAGTATCTAACAATGCCATGTGTAAATCTGTTACAAAACCCGGTATTATTCTTTTTTCGTTGAAGGGTAGGTATAATTCCCTAATAATTGAAGGGTAAAAATTGATTTTTTGTATGGATGTAGTTTAAGACCTAGAGAGAGATACTAGTAGAATACTTTTTATTCCGGAAAAGCAAAGGGTAGCCGCGGGATTTTTAAAAACTTTTCATCATGCGAACGAATGCGAGGGCAAAAGCTTTTAAAATAATAATTAATTATAGTATAATTCACAAAGCTAAGGAAACTGTTTCCCTCTGGTGGTTATCTATTTTGCAGTCGGCTGTAAAGAGCTATTTTATCGCTCACTGTTTTACCATCCTTATTATGATTTTTCGCACAGTACCACTTAAACTTTTGTAAGAGCCGCATCATAAAAGGTTTAGTGCCGGTAACGGCGCTCAAATTACAAAGAAAAAGTGTAACGGTCTTTTCTCTTTACTTTTTGTGAAGGGTTCTGATACAAAGTAAGAACTCGGATCATAATTCGAATAAAATTTGGTGAAACTATTGGAGATACATTAATATAATACAAAATATCCTGTGCTCAATTCCCAGAAGTGTTTTAGATAGCTTTAGCTTGGATCTTACCATCTCATTTAAAAAATGACCGTCTGATGATGAATTAGGTAGAAGAAAACTGGTTTGAGTAATCGTAGTTTATTCGTCGATATGAGATATCTTGAATCTTGAATGGCGACCTCGCACCAGTAAACGAAGCGCAGGTAGACCCCCCCCACTCGTTGGACAGACGATCTCAAGCGAGTCGCTGGCAGCCGCTGGAATCAGGCGGCACAAGATCGTGTGCTGTGGCGATCCTTGCAAGAGACCTATGTCCAGCAGTGGACGTCCATTGGTTGAAACGAACGAACGAACGATGAGATATTCATTCATTTGCAACGCCTTTTGTCTTTATTACTAGTAGTCCAAAAAGCTGTGATAGCCTAGTGGTTAGGACGACCGACTTCTAATCGGAGGTCGTGGGTTCGATCCCGGGGCACGCACCTCTAACTTTTCTGAGTTATGTGCGTTTTAAGTATTTAAATATCACTTGCTTTAACGGTGAAGGAAAACATCGTGAGGAAACCTGCATGCCTGAGAGTTCTCCATAACGTTCTCAAAGGTGTGTGAAGTCTGCCAATCCGCTTGGCCAGCGTAGTAGACTATGGCCAAAACCCTTCTCACTCTGAGAGGAAACCCGTGCTCTGTAGTGAGCCGGTAATGGGTTGATCATGATGATGATGATGACTAGTAGTCCGGCAGCCCTGGAAAAAAATTTTTTGTGATTAATAACAAGCTGAATTTTCGTGAGTAGGTTCGTTTCGCCGAGACGACCAAGTTTTTTATCTATGAAAATTCTTGATGGAGGTAGCTATTCGAGTGCGCAGGTGTTAGACATTTTGATTCGCTCGGGTAGGAAATCGTTCCACTAAATTTGTAGGACATTTCACTATACAAGTATTTACTAAGCTGCATACAAAAAATCAGCTAGTTATTAATTACGTATTTTTTAACCATTTTTATAACCTCATTATTTGGAAATATTCGGAGTGGAGGACGCTGTAGAATATTATTAATTTGAGATGACATCTTGGGTCCATTACTGAGCTACTTTGAATGGCCAAAATACGTCAAGTGGCTACTGTGTTAAATGTATGCATATGTGAATTGTCCTCCTTTTATTTAACCGCAGCAGTTCTCACCGCCCACCCGCCGTGTCAACCAGAATAAGAGCAAACCACATCCAAACCACATCTAAACAGAGTCTATTCTTATTCTACACTTACTTACCATTGTTATTTGATAAAAAATCAGGAGGACCTTTTGTGTCTGAGTGTGTGTATATTAACTCGATGGCTTAGCACGATAGGAGCACGGTTATTGACTTCATTTGAATCTCAGACCTAGTCTCAAACCGTGTTCTGTCATAACCTTTATTTCGTCCGAGCTCCAACCTTAATATTTTTACTGTCACTTTGAATGAAGAATGAAAGAAGTTGAAATAAAAAAATAGGGATTCAATTGTTCGTACCAGCGTGCGTTAAAATTAAGGGTTATATAGAAATGCTAAATACGAGAATCATCGTTTGGGGCGAGATAGGGTTGTATCCTAGTAATAAGTCATGTCCGCCGCAGACTCCGCCCGGCGCGCCATTACCGGGCGTACTGGAGATCTCTAAGTATGATCCACGACCAGTTTGAGGCCGCAGTTGTCAACGTGAATGATTAGGAAAATACATGAATAGTGGAAAACTATTCTTGAAATACGTGACTTTTTAGGATCAATCCAGGTTTAGCCTTTTTGCACATTTCTGGTTGTGCTGAGACAAATCCCCGCTTTTTATCATTTATACATATCTGTATAAATAAATAATCATCGATGTAGTAACAGTCTCTTACTTCCCATAGCTCGAAGTGTCAATGGACGGTGAGGTGCTCGAAAGGCGACTCCATACCGGCAAACGCAGTGTTGGAAGACCCCCGTCTAGGTGGACAGACGATCTCAAGCGAATTGCTGACAGGTACTGGATACAACCGGCTCAAGATCGTATTCTATGAAGATTCTTGCAATTTAAGAGACCTAGCAGTGGACGTATTTAGTTGAAGAAGAAGTTACTCTTCGATTGTATACTATGCTTTTTTATCAGCATACTATCGATAGTGCATCGAACAGTGAATCCAACAAGCATTTAGCCCACACTTTTCCCAGAACATGTTCGAAATTTTCGCTCCTAAAAATGGTAATATGGGTCGTAAACCTGTACTCCCAGATTCTAGAACACATCGACGACGCGGCGCGCTAAATCAACTTTAATTGACCAATCCGTTGAACCTACCTCCAGTTGTTGCGCAACTACTTAATTGAACACTGCACCGAAACGGCGCAATAAAACCCCGGCGCACAATTCGTTATCACTGTCACTTGGAGCAAAATAAACTGTGCCGAAGAAAATAAAAGTTGCTTCAAACCGTCGATGTAGCGGTGCTCGCACAGGGTACTCGTGGGTCCGGGGCACGCGTTTAAAAAAATGGCAGAGCTTATGTAGGTACCCGGGGAACGGGAGGGTTCTGGTCGGGCGGAAGGGGGACCGTAGTTTATGGACCGAACTGATACCGGGGAACCAGGAAAGTGTTCTAAGCTTACGTTCAGGATTTGTATTCGCAAGGTATTTACATGGTATTCGCTCTTGATATAATATTACGTGAGAATTTATTGTGTGCGATTTACGAGATTAGGTATACCTACATACCTGGCTATAGGTAATACGTGGAATATTTATTTTAAATCATCTATGATGCATGATTGCTTATCGTAAATATGATATAATTTTAAACATAATATTAATAAAATAAAGCAATAATGATTTTTAACCGACTTCAAAAAAAGGAGGTTCTGTATTCGACCCGTATGTATGTATGTATGTATGTATGTATGTAAGTATGTTCGCGATTATCTCCGCAACTAATGAACCGATTTTGATGATTGTTTCACTGTCGTAAATCGTAATCTACATATTTTCGACTTGAAAAGTATGAGTCATTTGGCGCCGACTTCAAAAAATTATATATCATTTGAGTTAGGTAGTTTAATCGTCAATCTAAATGAAAAAAAAAATATTTTAAACTTTTTAGTTCGAATGGTTTGAAGTCGGTTCATTTTTCTTTGAAAAGAATTATAGTTTTTATTATTAACACTACGTAGGTACGGGACGAGGAATTCCCTAAAACTATGTGCAGCAGTGGACGCCAATCATCATTTGAGATGTCAACGCTACCTTGCACCTTATAACCTTTAATATAACTAATGAATGAACATTTATATTTACCCCTCATTCATCAAATAATAAATACACAAATTTGGTTCAATGAAACAGTTAGTAAAAGGTCGCTGAAATGTTATACGAATTATGACCTATTCCGAAGTATTACATTATAGGGGATACTTAATAAAGGGCAAGAGAGAGACATTATGCCCAATCGTTGTAAATTGCCTGTTGTTTTAGAGTATTGTTTGAGATTACAACTACTAAATGATTAAGGATTAATTCTAAAAATAATTATAATTAAATGATTTATAGTTTTTAGAGTTTAAATTGATGTCAATAAAAATTGAGCCTCAATGGATCAACAATTAAAGAGAAGATTGAAATCCAATACAAGTGGCACAAGACCGTGATGTGTGGAAGTCCCTACAAGATAAATACGTCTACATTCAAAAACATTTTTTTATTGATGTTACTGAATTTATAAATTAATTTAAATATAAACTAAGTATAATATTATTATTTCTTTTCGGCTAAAATTCCAATTTACCTATGTATTTGTACCAGCTGATGCCTTTGAATTCGCCTGCATGGTTTAAGCGATTTTTAATAATGTAGCGTTTTGTTATTGAATAATATTGAAGAGCAAAATAAGTCTCTGTGGCAAATTTTATCAAGATCGGTGCAGAGGTTAAGTCTAGAAAAGCAAAACTCTCGGATATTAAGTATGGATTGTGTTATATTTCTCCAAATACAATTTTATACCAAAATTTGTAATAAAGTATTTATTAACCCCCGACGCAAAAACGACGGGGTGTTATAAGTTTGACGTGTCTGTGTGTGTGTGTGTGTCTGTCTGTTCCCCTGTGGCGCTCATACGGGTGGACCAATTTGAATGCGGTTTTTTTTTTGTTTGAAAGGTGAATTAGTCGAGAGTATTGTTAGCTATGTTTGATGAAAATCGGTCCAAGATGGCCGCCGCTACAAAATGGCGGATTACATATTTTTTCACAACTCCCTTAATATGGGTATCAAATGAAAGGGCTTGTCTAGTAAAATAGCATTATGCAAATCCAAGATGGCTGCCACCACAAAATGGCGAATGTCGGGGGTTTTTTAAATTTTCAATTTATACTTGTTTATATATACGAGTACGGCATGCACTTATTTATTTATCGAAACAAAATATTACTTTTAAAATTTCTTTACTACTATCGTTTGCATGTTGAACGATACCATCATGCAAGCGTATACGCCTAATCTGAATTTGCTGACCGTAGGTACTATGCACGTAACGTACCACGACAGCGTAGGTAATATGAAAAATAAAATGCTGATTGCTGACGGTATTCTATAAAGCCCCTGCAAAGTTTAATAGCTCGCGACAACAGTGTAAAAGAATTATTGTAATTTTAAAACTACTGCTGCAATTTTATTCGTGTGACATCAGAGTGCTTTTAATGATTGTTCATAATTTTTTTATTGTGTGCATTAAAAGGGAACGCTCCCCATTTTTAATTTTCTTTTTAAGGTAAATTAATCTTTCGTGTCACTTATACTTCCGCTATTTGAATTAGAAACACTAGTATTAAAAGATTGAATTCGCAACCCCATCAAATTATTTTTTATGAATTTAATTTTTTATTTACAGATCAAAAATGTTCCTTCCATTATATCCATTTATGTAATTAATTTAACCTAATTTTTTTTCGTTGATTTCGTCTCTCAGAAACTATTTTCTCGATGTTGAGAAAACGAGATTGAGTTTTAAAATCTGAACTGTGGAATTGATCTCTTGTATAGGAAAAAGTACACTATAAAAATACTTGAATATCCAAGCGAATCTCGGTCACTGAGGTTACTGTTAACATAATTAATTAGTGCTACACAATCCAATAACACACATCACTACATACTTAATTAGATATAATCTCAAAGCACAAAGTCGACAATATCGTAATTAAAGCAGAAATCACAAACAGAAGGTATTGTGAACGCGTCGCAGCTTCATTAGCCTAAACAGATGATGAGCTGTATGCTTAGCCTCACTTTGGAGCGCTCCAAAACTTTATAGTATACTATTGATCGAGTCACAAATGACTTCAGACCAAAATGAACCCAAAGTCTCTTATTTTAAAGTCGTAATTCAATAGTTCGAATGTTTATTTTACAACATTTCTGTTGGGGGTGCTGGCTGTTTTCGAATGCTGAATATATTGGCGAACTCAAACCTTAATGTAAGCTATTTTAGGTCCATTTTACTCTGAAGTCATTGTGATTCGATCAATAGTATACTATAAAGTTTTGGAGCGCTCCAAACTGGGACTAAGCATATTGAAGTGAGGCGTGCTTCGCGATATCGATGTTCGAATATGCAATATTTACCCTATTGTATACTTCACTATTGCTAGTTAACTCAAATGCTACAGATTCTGCTATCCGCAACCTATATACGACCTACTCATATTGAAGAACCTGTAGAGCTATGCCTGATTGAAGCAGAGATACAATCATGTATTATAATAAAAGCAAATTGATTTAGTTATGTGGTTGAAAAAATACTGACTTAGTTTGGTCTAACAATTTTGCTATCAAGCTCGTTGGTAAGTTTTGTGATAGCTTTATACTAATATCTAATAATTGAATTTGATTATACCTATTGCTATGAGAAATAATACCGGTGAAATTGCCGGATACTATCTCAAAGGCTCATATCGAGAGTGATGAGTTGCACGCAACATTTTGGACAATTTCTATTAAAAATCCTAATAATATTCTATCAATGTATAAATCGCTGATATTTGACCGCAGTGTGATTACCGCTTAAATCACAAATCGAACGTATTGTAAAAGCATCGCTCCTTCATTAGCGTAAATTGATGATGAACTAAATTGAAACGCACATCGTGATGTCGACAATGCATGCACATTTACACTACTGTTGGATAGCTCAAATAGGTACGTACCATTGTGCTCAGTGTTCAGGTTCTATAGTCAAACTTTTAATTATCTGCAGTAATCTGACGTTTCCTAATGTCATTTCGTAAAATAATGTTGCCAACCCCATTTCTATAGTGATGTGATACGTTCAATTCATTCAATTTCATTCACAAAAGTTTCGTTCAAAGTTACTCTTTCATTATCATCATAATTTTATTTATCTATTAAGTAAATCGATGGCTCCTACGTATAAAAGCCAAATTAACAATTTTGTCATCTTGACTTTTTGTGGCAAACGCATCCTATTGGTACAATTAATTATATGAGCTTTAATTGAAAAAAAAAAGTAAGAAGTACTATTTCTATTGAAATAACAGCCTATGTGTGTTGACGATATCTGTCATAGTTAACATGCTAAGTTGCTACTGCCCTTTTATTACAAAAAAAAAAAAAATTTTAAAAGAATACCTACTAGTTATTCAGAAAAAAATATATTTAACATTATAATAACATATTTACATATTTTTGGAATCTACTTATAATTTTCTAGATGATTTTGACCTCCCTGGCGCAGTGGTTTTGGTCTTTTTTTTATTTATTTTTTTAATTTATTTTATTTACAATACATAATATTAATATTTTTACATTGATTACTTCGTGCTCGTAAGCGCTTATAAGTGGGAGGTCCCGGGTTC
This sequence comes from Melanargia galathea, assembly GCA_920104075.1. Lineage (NCBI taxonomy): Eukaryota > Metazoa > Arthropoda > Insecta > Lepidoptera > Nymphalidae > Melanargia > Melanargia galathea. The sequence goes on from OV049864.1 coordinate 8,371,924, forward strand.
GATTCCTGGCAGGGGCAAGTTGGGATTTTATAATTTCTAAATTGTCTTTGGTCCTGTCTGGTGGCAGGCTTTAACCGTGGGCCGTGGCTGGTTAGCACCCGACCGGCAAAGCTGTGCCGGCCGGCCGCCAAACGATTTAGCGTTCCGGTACGATGCCGTGTAAAAACCGATCAGGGGTATGCATACCTCTCTCAAGTTTGCCCGCTTCCGTCTTCGACAGCATCATCACTTACCATCAGGTGAGATTGCAGTCAAGGGCTAACTTGTAGTTGAATAAAAAAAAATAGATAATGATTATGAACTTAATCTGATTTTTAATTTTTTTTTCCCCCTTTAGGAAAAAGTACAGAAGAATTATATCGGTACGGGTGAGAGAGTTCCGTATCGACAGGATGAACATTCAATGTTTGACAGTTACGAAACCCATGAACATTTTGTATGGGAAAATGTTTTTTCTTTTATTTTTTCGTCAATTTTCCAATATTTTTAACAGTTATTCTGCTATTCGGGACGAAGACAAATACAACAAATCAAAAACCATGAAAATCGGTCCAGCCGTTCTCGAGTTATAAGTGTTCGAACAAACAAGACTTTGTTTTATATATTAAAGATATACGTATTTATATATATACTATATATATAAATATATATATGTAACTTTTGTACATAAAATATAATAATTACTTAAAATAAAAACTTTAATTTGAATAAAATAATTGAATGATTCAAATCAATCACCTGTACCCCATCCCTATTTTATTTTCGTTAAAAAGTGACAACCCACGAAACTTCACATTACTGCATACAATTAAAAGTCGAAGTATAGTATATATTGCATCAATTAACAGTACCCACAGAGAAAAAATAATATGATACATTTACGTTATCACTAGACATAACGTGAATCGCGATATTGACATTACATTGAGACATCATGTGTACTCATGTATGAGCCCTTCCGTAAGAGTGTTGTCATCTTTGTTAGCTCTACTTGCCATAAAGAGAGCTCAAAGCTTTTTAATTCCCAATACGATCAGCCGTTTTTGTTTGAGTTCTTTAATAGGGTAGTTTACCATTATATTATTTTAATTAAATAGATACAACAACTTTTAAAAATACGCCCTGAATACCCAGTAGGTACACATTACAATATTACAGATGCGATCATCTAAGCTGTGTAGCCTAGTGGTTAAGACTTCGGTCTCTCTTTTGGGGGGGGGGGGGGGGCGAGTTTGATCCCTGGCATGCACCTCAACTTTTGGAAGGTGTTTACGTTTTAAGCAATTAAATATCACTCGATTTGAAGGTAAAGGAAAACATCGTGAGAAAACCTGCATGGCTGAAAGTTCTGCATAATGTTCTCAAAGGCGTACAAAGTTTACCAATCCGAACTTGGTCAGCGTGGTGGACTACGGCCTGAACCCTTCTCACTCTGAGAGGAGACGCGCGACCTGTAGTGGGCCGGTAATGGGTTCATAATAATGATGATCATGGTTAATGATCTAAAAGGTTGAGATTAATTTTATTTTGCATGTAATAGAGGAATGTTTATAATAAACCTTCGCAACTGGCACGTCCTTGTCTCAGTGCCGGCTCGTGCCCGGCCGCAGCCGCGGTTGAGTGTGGCAATTAAAACTTGCGAATGTCAAGTGCGCCCCTGACGAAGCCCACAAGCGTTATTATTATTTTTATTTTACAAGGAGTACAACTCAAAGGTACGCTCGTGTTTAACATTATTCTAAAAAGCGAAATATCTCAAATGTAAAGTAGCAATAAAATATAATAAACAAGTCGATTATTCTGCTGGTTTTTCATAGAGCCAGACTTTCAAAAGAGTGTATAGTACTCGAAAGAAAAGATTTATTTAAATTAATTACATTTCAATTCAACAAAATAAATTCTGGGTGAGTCACTTTATTTTCCTGGGTTTTGCTTATCATAAATTATTATTTGAATAGAAAGCGACGAATAAAACAATACCCCATTTATGATTACCCGTTCTATTGTTTACGAGTATAACCCGGCCATTTTTATACATAAATATAGATTTATTTAAATAGAAGTAGTTAGATACCTACAAACAAAACGCCATGATATGGCAGGATATGATCATAATTCATAATATTATCTGTGGTAAGGCAGAGTTGCCGCTCGACGTCCAACACGTCGCGATAAAAATTAATCTTTTTCCGGCACTTATATAAATTTTCTGGGTCAACACTGTTATATAACAATGCGAAACAATTTGGGCCAACACTTTAACATTTTTGAAGCTAAATTACGCTCGAAACTTTTGCCGTTTTAAAACCTTGTTTACCAAACTCGAGCTGTCAGTCAGTTGTTGCCTTCGACAATTGCAACATTGCCGAAATCGGTGCCAATTAAACCTACAATAGCGAAACAATATTGGATAATTTCGGTACGCTGTTTAGACTTAGTATTTGAAGTTTCAACATCGATTATATTTGCACGAAAGTTTGTCTGTCGCTCGGGCGAGTGTTTAGGTAATTAGTGTTATACTATGTTGAATTAAATTTATTGGAAGGGATGTAGAATAGTTTTATAGAAATAAGGCGGATCTTATTTTTAGTTAGAATTATCTACGTGATAAACTCCTGTCGTCACTGTTGTAATAGTTTGACCTGTTTCAACTTTTTAACACTGTTGGGATCAGAATTTTTTTTTTTTGAAAAAACCTGATTCCTTGGGCTCTTGTCACAGTGTCGGTCTGCTAGCGTACTGTACATCGCTCGAGACGACATGTCAACATGCATCCAACGAGTGTACAGGGTGCTTAGTTTTCAGAGCAAAATGAACCCAAAGACTTATTTTAGGTCCATTTTACTCTGAAGTCATTGTGATTCGATCAATAGTATACTTATAGTATACTATAAAGTTTTGAAGCGCTCCAAACTGAGACTAAGGGCGTTTGTGCACTTATTCGTTTTCGATTCGTTTTCGTATTTCGTGAAAACACGATTCGACATAGCCTTCCTTATAACTGTATGGGCGTTTGTGCACTTACTCGTTTTCGATTCGTTTTCGTGTTTTTAAATTCGTGAACTTTTCACATCGAATCGTTTTAAAATAAAGACGCGTGCGGAAAGGTGTGTGCGATATTCATAATCACTAACCTTAGTGTTACTGCCAGTATTTCTTCACAGAGTACATTGATTATAATTTCTTCTGCAGTTATGCATTTTCTAAAACGTGTGTATGGCAGAGTAATCTGTTCTTTTATATGGCACAATATGATTATGATATCGAAAGTAGCAACATTCATTCGATTGTAATTAAAAAAAGATTTTTCATGATATCTCAATAAGTGATGATCGATAAATGCTCCTAGAATACTTCTGTTTATAGGATGTATCCACAATTTTTTCATTCTCCGGCGCCTACGAATGTATAAGAAAAGGGCGAAAAGCTGACGACGATTAAATGCAGCACACATTATGAACACGGTTTTATCTACGAAATGCTTAAAACGTATAGTGAAATCACGATTAAGTGCACAAATGTCATTCGTGAATTTCGTATCCGTTTTTATGATGTTCATTAAAAAAAACGAACATGAATCGAAAACGAATCGAAAACGAGTAAGTGCACAAACGCCCTAAGCACTCTGTGTACAATATCACTTGTCAGTCACTCACTCGAACTCGCGTGGTCATTATAGCAGCAGCAAACATGAACTCGCTGCATACTCGTTGGAAGCATGTTCACAAATCGTCTCGCTACTGTGAACACTCTCACAACACCAATACATACATACGCCATAACCCTGCTTGGATATTCCACAATCAAAATCAGTAATGACCAATTCCACAAACCGATTTCATCCGTTCAGCCATGACGACTCACGGCTTAATATTTGAATCGATACATTTAGACGAGCACGCGGTAAGAAAAAGTGAAACACTCAAAAACCCTGTGCTATCAGCCGGGTCATTAACGTTTTCATAAAAGGCTTATGACCCACGCTTCCTTTCCCCTCAAATATATTTTTCACGGGCTCACCCATTTCCGAAACTCCTTCGGAATGTAGGTGAGACGGATAATCTGCAACAAGTTTTTATGACATCGTTCGAGTGTTTTTACACATGTAAGCCGTTATTTTGCAAATTTTATGCCTCAGAGAATAGTCCCTTTGCTATTGAACGACATGGAGTAGGTAACTTAATATTTCGCATCGTTGTTACGACTTATATTCTTTTTTGTTTCGTACGGCTTTTCGAGTTTATTGGTAACAAGCGAACAGTTTAGTAAGTGGACTTCAGGTCATATTAAATTGAATATTATTATATCGTCGAGTTTCAAAGCCAATCATTTCAATTTTCGTAGTTTCGTAGCGGCTTATCAACATTTCGTAGAACTTCGTAGTGAATTACGAATCATGTCAATTTTTTACTACACATCCCCAATTTTAATTTTGTTTCGTTCAACAATAATAAAAAATATGTACAGATGAAAAATTATTATTGCGAATACATAGTAATTACCGCAATTTATTTGAATAACAGTTTAAAAATACCACACACCCATGTTGTAAGCGACCGCTAATTTAATTTTATTTCGTTTATAATTTTTCAGTTCAACATGTGCACCCAAAATGGATATGGTGGTTTTGAGACTAGCCTGCGTTCACATAAAACTGTTATTGAGCCACACGCCATAACCTGCGGCTTCACACAGAGAAAATGAACACAAAAATATAGAATAGCTTTGACTACACTTCAAAAGTATTGACCTAAATAAATAATATTTAAAAAAAGCGTGGGGTGCTTTTAAGATATTATCGAAATGATAATCCTCTATACACCCATGCACCCCACGCTTTTTTTAAATAAAATACATTTTTTTCATATGCACACTATTATTAATTTATATTTATTAAAATTTATTTTCTATTTTTTAGTTTGGTTTTCTATAAAAAGCGTGTTTTTTAGTTTTTTTAAACTATTATTTATTTTCTACTTTTTAGTTTGGTTTATTTATAAAACATAAAAAAAAATCATGTCACTTAAAATACAACAGATATTAATTATTAATAAATTATTTTATTTGTTTTTTATTGTAAATCGTACAATATGATTAAAGTAAATAAGTACTACTTAATTAATAATATTATTATTTTGTTTTAATATTGTTTTATCTTTGCATTCGTGCGTTTTGTGCTTAGATTTTAGTTGTGTGTGACATCTATTCTGTTTACCCTAGTTACAGTTAGTTACCGTGCGATTTTGAATGTTTATTGTTTTTCCTTACCGACGACTTTTGATAAATGAACACAAAATCTTATTTCCCCAATTGAATAATGAAATAATCTTATCAAATTAATGTATTGTCATCGGTCCTCGATAAATCTACAAAGTTTGAATGAAATCTGACCGTTTAAATTCGGGTCAAAATCGCGTTCAAAGAAGTCGGTTACAAACATACATACAGGTGAAACTAATATAAAGCGTGTAAAATAAATTATATTTCTTAAAAAAAAAAAACAACCTGCTTTTCAAAGTGAACAGAAAATACTCATATATACACATCTTCCTCAAAACTTTTAAACTTCTAGCAGTACAGAGTTCAAATTTGAAGTTAAGCAGCCCTCGTGACTTTTATTCCGCTCACATTGATTTCAAAGTCATAAACAAAATAATTGTATACACTACCACAGTTACAGCATAAAGTGTCTTTTCAGACGTACCACATCACAACCATACTACAGGGGTATACCATGCCAGGTATTGGTTGTGCGCAAATCAAGTAGTGTTTTCGCAGCCACAAATTACAAAGAAATGGAATGGTCGCTCGCATGCTTGGGCTGCCAGTTGTTGCGTTTGTGGCGGCGAGTCCGTGGTTCGAGGCATTCGTGACAGCCGTTGAACGTGACATCAATTTGTGGTAGGTGTGAATGTAAGTAAGCATTGCCAATTGAGAGGTGCAGGTACAAACCTATATCTATCTTGGTTCTACCATCTCTAATACTGGAAGTTGTGAGCTAGAAATCCAACGGCGATGTGCTATTAGTAGGTCAGCGGTGGAGGAACTAAATAAAATCTGGAAGGATAGGAGGATCACCAAAAGAACTAAGGTCCGACTAATGAGATGCCTCGTGTTCCCAATCTTTCTCTACGGAGCTGAAACCTGGTCCCTCAGACTACAAGACCGACGTACAATTGATGCCTTGGAGATGTGGTGCTGGAGGCGCCTTTTAAGGATACCTTGGACGGCCTTTTGAACAAATAACTCCATCCTCAAAGAACTTAAGATAAAAGAAAGGCTCTCATCGACTGTGCAACTACGAATTCTAAAGTTCTTCGGCCACATCTCTAGAAATGAAGGATCAATTGAGCGTTTGGTGGTACAGGGTCACGTGGAAGGAAAACGAACTAGGGGACGTTCACCTACTCGATGGACGGATTTGATAAAAGCTGCGACCCAGACTACTGTGGTGGAGTGCTCCCGAGAAGCGAGAAGCATCGCACGGGAGGCGGTGCGCCCCAAAGCCAAGAAGACCGATGACGACTGATTTGCCTATCATCATAACAGCCACGACCACTCTGTCAAGAGTGCACGATTGAGAAGAAGAAGAAGTGAATGTAAGTAAGCGTTTTCATATAATTTTAGGCGTGGTGACATTTTTGCCGCTGTAGTCTGAAAAGAATCTTATTATTTCATTAATAGTGTATTACTGTTTGTGATGTTTCTTGGTGAAAGTCCAGTAAAGTTAACAGTATTATATTTCACTACTTAAACTGCGATTCTAATCATAATATTATTTTCTTAATTAAATGTTAGGGGAATCTAAGTATATATCAAAATATTGTCGACTCGTGTAGAATAGTATCATATCGATACCAGAAATTTCAATTGTCGTAAAGGACATTTGGCCGAATCTCCTTTACGGCAATTGAAATTGCTGGTATCGATATGTATCCTATACAGTATAGGATAGATTACATATTATGTGAACAATTTTTTTACCTTCATGTTTATGTGAGAGAGCGCTTAGCCACACGAGTAGATATTATTAGCTTTGTAATTCGTTCGTTCGTTCTTTCGTCTCAACATGGTCTCAACCAATAGACGTCCACTGCTGGACATAGGTCTCTTGCAAGGATCGCCACATCACACGATCTTGTGCCGCCTGACTCCAGCGGCTGCCAGCGACTCGCTTGAGATCGTCTGTCCATCGAGTGGGGGGTCTACCTATGCTTCGTTTACTGGTGCGAGGTCGCCATTCAAGCACCTTGGAAGCTTTGTAATTGACACAATAAAATATGATAATATTCGGGAAGGCAGTATATCTGTGCAATCTTGGGGAAGCGCTAGAATCAATTGTTCGCCGGCGGTTAACGTGCCAGGAGAGGCGATAAGCGAAACTTATGGCCGCTTTTCCGCTTAAAATAAAATAAATGTATGTATTTGTAAAGGATTTTGCTGCATTCATTACTAAAAGGTTTCCGTTTATTGTTATAGATGAACCGTTATGGCGGTAATGATTCTCGAAAATAAAAATAATATTGTTGGAAACGCTTTTCTACCGGCGTTACTATTTGGTCATGGAAAAACAAAATGATTTCAGATAAATCATTGATTTAACATAAGGTCTAACTTTTATATTTAGGTCTAACTCATAATAATTTAGGTCTAACTTTGATACTCCGACATGGTTTTAGTTCACGCGGGCGAAGCCGCGGGCAAAAGCTAGTATTAAATACATATTCTTTCTCTACTATATAAAAATAAGTCGGGTTTTCCTTCCTGACGCTATAACTCCAGAACGCACGAACCGATTTCCACGGTTTTGCATTCGTTGGAAAGGTCTCGGGCTCCGTGAGGTTTATAGCAAAGAAAAACACGCGAACGAAGTCGCGGGGGTCAGCTAGTTTTTCAAATAAATAACGGCTTAGATTTGGGCTTTATTCCATTCGTCAGTATTTATTTTGTAGTTGAGAGATTTTTCATGTTCCTAACCAACATTTATCGTATCCTTGAAAGTTTATGAGCACTCCTATAATTTGGCTCTCCATTATTTTTATTATATATAGTGTTTGGCTGTCGCTATTACTATTTTATTCGAAGAGAATTAATGATTGAATGACATATTTATATTTTACCGAAATGAAAATATCCAAATAATATGTTATCTTCTATTCTATACTTACATATAATAAAATCGTAGAATTGCCGTATCTGTACATTAAAGATTTTTGCAAAATAATAACTGGGGGATGTTAGGGATAAGTAATAGAACGTAAAAAAGCTATTTTTGAAATTTTTGTCTGTTTTTCTGTTTATCTGTTTGTCTGTATGATTGTGCGCGCATCACGCACAAACTACTGAATGGATTGATATAAAACTTGGTATGATTTAAGTTCATACTACGGAGTAACATATAGGATACTTTTTATCCCGAAATTCAGCACGGTTCTCTTGGGAGAGGCGATGAAAGTCAAAATGTGTACTTAGCTGTAATTCATTAACGTGTGGTCTGATTTCATTCATTCTTTTTTTGTTAGAAAGGAAATACTTTAAAGATTACCGGCTAATCTCTGAAAGGCTGGATTGATTTTGATGAGACTTTCACCGGCGGATGTTTACATTTTGATCTACCTAAACATCCACCAGTGAACTTTTAACAGTTTTTAGCAAGGTATGAGCTCAAAGGAGCTTAGGAAAACAAAATGATTCCCACGGGATTTTTAAAATCAATATCCACGCGAAGTCGCGGGTATCCGCTTGTGTACAATAAAACGTATTATAAAGATTAGAAATTAACAGTAGGTATTATTGTTATTAATAAATTTAATAATAATAATAATTCCATTTAACATTTTGTTTACCATCTTATCTATCTTAATTACTTGCTCTTATGTACCTAAAAATCTTAATTACATGAATCTATTCTATCTATGAATTCTTGCTTTACAAAATGTCCCTTAAAATGGAGTGCCTGTTGGCATAGGCCTCCTCCAACTCTCTCCACTGGCGTCTGTCTAGTGCCACCCTGGTCCAATGTGCCTAATGAGGGGTCTCTTAACTTTTCGCCCATGCCGCTTAATGCGAGATTTGAAAAAGTCGAACCGCCCGAGCGCAGCCGCGGGGCTCTCTCCCGGCGACCTCTCCGAGCGAGTCATTAAGCAAAAATGAACGATTGCTCGCCAGGAACGGAAAAACTGCTGTGCTCACGTCACGCTGATCGTACAAAGGATCGCTGAAGAGCTGGGAATTTTGAATTTACAAGTTTTACTTGCTCTTATTAATTGGGGTAAAAACTAGAGTATACATAGATCCTTTTTATTTTTAAGTTATATACTAAATAAATTAATAGGTTAATTGTTTTATTTCAGAGAAGTCTCATTCGAGCAGTTGCGAGCGCGCGCCATACAAACGAAATGTATTTTTATTTCTTCTTCTTTGAATGAAAGTCGGTAACATTTGTAGACACGCTCTGAAACTAATATCTGTACGATACTGTAAGATTTACAAACAAATTTTTTAAGATTTAAGTTAAAAACTACATATTTTAACGGAAATCTGACGAATCACAGATACGTAGATGTTAGTTTCTAGAGCGTGTCTATAAAATTTCATTGAAAGGACCAAATTTTGTAGCGCGATTGACATAAACTCGAAAAAAAAAATAATTAAATACCTTATTGTGGTGGTTAGGCAGTATTAAATTCTTAAGTCAAGTAAGTACTTGCTATCAAAGATATTCGTTTAGGTAGGTATGTTATTTAAACAAAATCAAGTATCTTTCTTTACCTCTTCTTACAGCAGCCATTTTGTACCTTATCGATCTTCTAAGACCATCTATGGTTTTAATAATATAAAAATAATTCTATGTATTGTATACAAAAACGTCTATTTTATTAAGAAAATATTTTCCTAACTTGACAAAATAGAGAAATTCCAAATGGCAACTTCCACCAATAAAAACTATCTAGAATGAAACGATAAAGCTTCGGAAAATATTTCGATATCTGCACTTGTCAATTTATCACACCAGAAAAACGATCAAGAACATTCCGGTAGCAAAACAACCTTCATACAAATAATACTAATTTTAAAAATAAGTCACCACCGAAGCGACACCGAACAAAAACCCCTTGCGGGCTGATAAGGAACAGAATAGAGACCGAGAGCCAATTTTCCCAGCAATAAACGCCAATATAAAAAGCTCACGGTTCGGAATGTGGCGTATTGGTACAAATAAAGTTGTACCAGTACTATGTCCACGTCGGGGCGCATATATCATTTTTATCGCTCGCATTCGCCCCGACCGTTTATTCATTGCTTACCTATTGCACACACGCCTCTATGACGAGTCGGGTGCCACCATCGGTTTCAGTGACTGATTTAGAATGAACAATTCAACTTCTTATAATGAGTTTTAGGTTTTATTTCATTTCCACCACCACCACCACTACAGCCTTTTAACGTCCCACTTCTGAGCACACGCCTCTCCTCTCATAGGAGAGAGGGATTTAGAGCTCAGACCCACCACGCTGCTCCAATGCGGGTTAGAGGGCTTTTATTTCATTTGATTGATAATAATAATTAAATTGCTTTATCACCACCACCACCACTACTACAGATGTTTAACGTCTCATTCTTGCGCATTTGCCTCCTTGGGATTTCGTTATATCCGCTACGCTGTTCCGATATGGATTGGTGGGATTTAATGTCTACTGTTACATGATAATGATACGGGATCGATAGCTTAATATGCCCTCTGAGGCACGGGGATGAAACGTAGCTATCTACCGACTCCGGACTGTCACTGAGTATATATTGACAGAAAAACCCATCGTCTAACCATCTCATAGTAGAACTGCTGTATCACAGTAATTAATAACAGCAAAGAATTGAAGAACCTGCACTGAATGTTATTTAGCATAATCAGAAAAATATTATGGTAATCATAATAGCTCTTAAATAGCAGGCACAGGCGAAGGCGACGATCACGTTGTCTTTTGTAATGGACAAGGATTTAAGACATGTTTTCCAACAGGATAAGTTTTACATCAAAACGCGAGCTCTATCCGGATTTCCGATAATAAGATACGCGATACGCGTGAGTGCCCCCTGCCTCGGGCGTAACTAAAGATGTAAAGGCGAACTTTGCGAGTCACTTTTTGTAAAACATGTGAAATTACTCCCGGCTATATTCGCACTTCCAGAATGAACAAATATTGTTTTAGCTATATTTATTTTCACGATTCCCGGGAGGAGCAATTTGGAAATTTATAATTTCTAAAATCGTATCTGGTTTGGACGAGTGGATGGTTTCGGTCTTGTCTACTCAGTTAGCAGCCTAGCGGCGAAGACGTTCCTCCAAGCTATTTATGTTACGTTACTGCATATAAATCGGCACAGGTATAGGTTAAAATTAAAACTGCCTAATTCCTTCCAAGTTAGACTGCATCGTAACTCCAGACCAGAAGTGCTATCTCTACACTTTTTCTCGACGAATACAATAGAATTTGACGAGAAAAAGTGTAGAGATAATTTTCTTGTGTGTCGCATGTTAGCCCTACAGGTGTGATCATAGACAAGGGTTAACTAGTCATAGAATGGAAAAAAAATAACGCACAGACCGATTGGTACTGACTGTATATCACTTGTTTCATATTATATATACAGTCCCACTCAACCACTTTTACCACACATAATATATAAATAACATTATATTTTAGTTTATTTACTTAATATTCTCTTATACACTTTTCTCCTTTGCACACCCACACGTGTTGTCACACCTCTTAGGTAGACTGGTAGAAAATGCTTTAGCATTAAGTCCGCCTTTTGTACTATTTTGTGCAATAAAGAGTTTATAAATAAAAAAAATAAAATATATACTGACATTATAAATTCATGACAAACTACAAATAAAATGAGACATAATTATAATTAATTGCATGAACCTATAGAAGAGGACTTGGCATAATGTCCTATAGAAAATAGTGGATCGGAAAATAGCTTAAGCTTATCAAAATTTTCATAAGTGTGTAAGAGACAACACTACATTTTTAAACATAACAATAAAACAGATCGTGGCAGAAATTTTATTGCAACTGCCCTTAAGATGGCCTCCCTAAATGTATACATGAACACTCACACACGCACAACTTGAGACATCACAATGAACACGCGCCATTTTATGTTACAGGATTGTGCGTGTGTGAGTGTATTTTTGGCACGTTTTTAAGGTAGGTATGCCTACTCTACTTATTATTATTATCTCTATGATTAATTGTATTAATCGAATTGACACATTAAATGCAAAATACAAATAAAAGACGATATGATGGATCTATCAATACATTTATTTGTAATTTTTTAACCAAACAAGGGAGTGGTGTAAACTTGGTCAATCAAGCGGGAAGGCTGCTGAAGCGGAAAATAAAATATCAATTGAATAAAATGTAGCTACTCGTATTTATTAGAATGCGAGACTAAAATAAAAAATAAATTAAATCTGAAGGCAAAAATGTGCGCATTATGTAGCTAACATGTTAAATAGCCGGCCGTAGGGCGTAGCGAAAGTTGTAAGGGTGAACTTTTATAAAACACCAACGAATTTCACTCCAGGCTAAATTCACACTCACATATTTTTATTTTTATTTTTGAAGTATGATAATTTTTTTAAATCATGCTACGATCTCACCTGACGATGTAGACGACTCAAAGTATAGCAAGATGAGTAAATGCGCAGAGATGCTTCTTTTCAAAATGTTTTAAGGTATACCTATTACATAATGTACAGATTAGTGTGAAGCATTTATAGACGATGTGTCCCTGTGTCGACTCTACGCGAATATGACTAAGTATAATATTTAATATTATGTAATATTACATAATATGTCTATTTATTTGCTCGCATTGCGCCAAATTTACTGAATTCATTGAGATAAGGCTGTCGCATTTAGAAAGCATTAGGAAGAGGTTTGTGAATCAAAGATCGATGCTGAGATACAACTTCCACTATAAATGCACACAGAAAATTGTAGGCAATTTCACAAGAACGATCTTGCGTCACTCCGTATAAGTCATTAATGTCGTTCGTTGTTTAAATTTTTTAGATCATGAATAAAGAATAAAAAAAATATAAAAGAGAGTCGTTAAATATAAATGGATAGATCATACGTACACAAATTAAAAACAGATTCTCAGATATTTTCAAGCAGGAAATAACTAAACACGAAACCTTCCTAAAATTATTACGACAACGTAGAGGCTATCGCACGGTAGTAGGCGGCCACACATATCGTGGCACAGCTAAATTCAAAGCGTGAACTATTTAATCAACTCATGAAATATGCATTCGCCGAAATTCTGTCTCGGCCAGTCCATCAGCAGGAGGCCTTATCGACGACGGCGCTTATCATCAACAGGTTCCCTGCCGGCTCGTGTTATCTCTTGCTACAAATACTAAGGGTCCGGCCGATCCTGTACTGGCTTATAATACGGACGAGCGACAAACGAATTTAAACTTTGTCTCGTTAAATTAAAGTTGAAAATTATGGATGATCAGTCCTCCAGCGAATGATCACGCGTTCTCATGGTGTATTACGGGGCCAGTCGCCTAATGCGCCTAATTCACGGCATTGTAGACAAGTCTCTATCTGCTGTTGTGATATAACTGCATTATAATTGAATTAGTTTTCCTTAAAAGTAGACTTTGAAGAAAGTGACCTCTTTTTACGGAATTAAATCAACGGCAACTCACGGTATTTTTGTCGGAGTATGCCCGACAAAACATGACCTCGTTGTGTACGCGACTTTATAAAAATGGAATTGGAAAGCATTTGAGGGGACCAAATGCTTAACACTTAGAATCACAAGTTTCGGTCTCAAGAAGCGGTTCCAAATTATAATAAGTAGAATAGGTAAGTAGTATTTGCACACAGCAAACACAGGTGCTCTCTCTGTTCCTTCACTCTCATAATTCGATGGGACGTCAATGCGACATAACCGGAGAGATATCAAGCCCAGGATTGATGGATTTACATGCAAGGCACGGAGGTTTATCTAACACCGCCAACTTCCCACTGGATTGGATCTCAATATACTATTGAAATTTCTTGGCAGTAGAACTCAATTTTATTTGGTTGGCCCAACCGGGAACTCGAACCCAGGACCACATGATCCGCATCTGAACAGGCTTGATGGACTGATTACAGTTGTGACAGCTTTGTATTGGCAAATTAAAGTGACTCAGGTGCCGGTGTCAAGTTTGTTAACTTGCACTAGTGCACAATTTTCACTGTTTTTAACCCCCGACGCAAAAACGACGGTGTTATAAGTTTGACGTGTCTGTGTGTGTGTGTATGTGTGTCTGTCTGTTCCCTCGTAGCGCTCAAACGGGTGGACCGATTTGAATGCGGTTTTTTTGTTTGAAAGGTGAATTTGTCAAGAGTGTTGTTAGCTATGTTTGATGAAAATTGGTCCAACATGGCCGCCGCCACAAAATGGCGGATTACATATTTTTACACAACTCACTTAATATGGGTATCAAATGAAAGGGCTTAACTAGTAGAATAGCACTATTGCAAATCCAAGATGGCCGCCGCCACAAAATGGCGAATGTCGGGGGTTTTTTAATTTTTAATTTATACTTGTTAGAATTGTTTTTATTGAATGCGGGTAGAAGTTGATCGCTCTACAATATGTCACGTTCATTAGCGCGGGTTTACGTCTTTGACAAATGGTTGTTCGATATTGCCACTGCGTCACACACACTGTAATTGGTTTTCTCAGCGTAATGAAGAACGAAACGATTTATATTCTCATAAATCCTTTCAACCAATTAATATTTTTTTAGAAATAAAGCGTGTGTTTTTGTGAATGTATAAAAAATTAGTACTTTGCTATTTTATTTGCTCATTGGGTATAGGGTATGTACAAACAGGATTAACAGATATAATATCTAGGAATATACTAAACACAAATACTAAGCAGCATCATAAACATAATCGCGAACACACCTTTTCACTAACATATACACTATAACATGCAGGTTCACACACACACACATACACATCCACCCACAGTCACACACGCGTGCACATATACACACAAATATAAATTTAGTTTAGTTTAACATATTAACATATAAATAAGAGAATTAAGAACTTTGTAAATAATGTTAACTGATACGGAAAATAAAAGGCTTTTATTTAGGCTATTATTATTATTATAAATTATTATTATTTTATTTGCTACTTTATTTTACGTTCTACGGGTAAATTTTTTTGTAGATAGGCTTGCACTTGACTGCAATCGTGTCTGACAGAGAGCGTCATCGAGCGTAAGCACAGAAGGTTGCAACGTGCTAAAGATGCCTATCGACTCTTGATTTGATGGTACTCAAGTTATACCTACGTGGTAGGTTGCACTGAAGTTTCATAGTGGTTATCTGGGTATAAAAATTAATTATAGCTCGCTCAAATGAGAAAGATGACCTTCGATCAACAATAAAGGCCGCTATCCCACTGGCGTTTTGCGAGCGTAGACGTTCCTCCAACGTCTGCGCAGCGTTGTCGCGACGTTAACGTTGCGTTGACATTGCGAAGTCGAAGCGTGAAGGGTCGCCATTATAGTAGGGGAGCCGAGGATGCTAAATGCGGATTTACTCGAGCGTCGTCGGGACCTAGTAGATTTTATAGATTAGTTGATAGGAAGAATTAAAGGTTATATAAGGTTTTCCATTTCAGTGGTAGGGAAAGCTTCTAGCTGCACGCTCTCATCTTCAATAGACGATTTTTATAATTTCGGCTTGTGGAAATCGGCTGATTATATATATATTTTATTGCATCATTTCCTTCAAAATAGAAAAAAATTCGACTACCCTCGAGATTCGAGAAGGTCAAGATAACGTTTTTTTTTTTGCAACTTTGTAACGCTCCCATTCTCGTACGTTACGTTCAAATAGTCTGATTTTCTAAATATACTTTTCTTAGTTCGTAATTAACCCATCATTTTTTTTATTTTTCGTGCGGCTCTATTTAAAGGGCTTATATATGGTAGTGGGTACTCAGCAGGATGCAAGATGCCTCGCCTCTCTTATCTTAATCTGACGCGCTCGAGTAAATCCAAAAATCCCCTCTTGGGCTCCGCTACTATTAGACACGCTCAACGTTAACGTCGCGTCAACGCGACGTTGTCGCTGCACAGACGTTGGAGAAACGCGAACGCTCGCAAAACGCCAGTGGGATAGGGGCCAAACACTTTAGGAAATGTCATACACGGGCTCAAATAGTATACAAAATCTTTGAGCCCGTGTAACTTTGAAGTTGCTAATTATATTCAAAGAAATCTGACAAATAATAGACACTGATATTATACAAAATTTTATTAAGTTTAATGATTAATATTCTTAAGAACCAAAGTTCATATGGACTGCGCTAGAGATAAACTTAAGGCTATTTCTTTTCAGTCATTGCCTTGGAAGGCGTGACTCGAAGACGTGCCTCACAGAGGGCAGGTGATGTCGACAGTTGCCTAGGCCCTATACTATCGGCGATAGCTGCTGTCGCCTTTAACTTACATCTGCCATTGGTATTTCGTATATATAAGCACGCTTACTAGATTTTTTCAGACTTGTGTAGCTACATAACATAGAAGGTAAAACTCCAAGACATTGAGAAGTTGCAACATTTTAAACTCGCTTCGTCTTTTAATTATGCCCTGCCAATGACCGTTATAGCACATAAAACTCGTAACGCCGACAACGTGGTGTACGTAAAAGTGTCGCTTTATTATTATTTGCTCAACAGGTACGTTATGTGTACGTTTGCTTGCAAAGTAAGTTTGCAAGCAATTATATTATGTATTAACAAGTTTAGCATAAGAAATGCAAAAACTGAGAAAAAAATTATGAAGACTTATTTTCAATGGTCAAGGAACGGAATGGAACGCATTTTTACAAAATCTCCCATTTTGCCTTCATTTGAAGTCATTATAATTTAACGTTCCGGTACGATGATCTGTGGAAACTGATTAAAACCGACTTACCCTTCCAGATGAGTGCACAATCATCTGAGACTGCATCGTCACTTTCTATCACATGTAATTATAGTAATTTGTCATCGAAGAAAATAAAAAGAAAATATATTACGTTTTTTCACAGGTAGAAGGGAAAAAAATGAAATGATTATATTTTCTAATCAGACTAAAGCTTCGTTCGCTATAAACCTTAAGCACGCAATTACCTAACAGCAATGATGGATGTAAAATAAAATAAATCTGGAATTCGGTACTACATTTTATTGCTATTCCTTCAGTGCGTACCGACGCCCTGAATGACCTATACTGTCAGACGCACTTGCTATTTCCAAACGGTCGTCTCAATTGCTTCAAACATTTAAACTTTTGACATCGTACAGGCTGAATTCAATCTTGTTTATACTGGTTTAAGGATTGCTAATAGGCAAATGTATCTTTGTCTTACTACCTGGACGTTTATGTCGCTCGAAGGGAAAATGAACTTAAGCTCCCGGTATATAGGGGTGCTTTAACATTAATTTTATATAGGACATGTCGTAAACCTAATGTCCACTGCGTTACGTATCGATTTCGACCCGAGACGATAAACGACAGCGGTGGTTATTAAAACCATTTTTATTATAATATTTTCTGAATAATTCATAACTCACCACGCGTGATTATCTGACTTTCTTGCGCTATAATATGGGAGTTAATTATTAATTGATATATATCTCCCATTTCTCATACCGCCACATCATATATTTAAGGTGGTGCTAAGTAGAAGTTAACTAGTCTTTATAACGAGAGTCATAAGGACTGAATTTCAAAAAAATATGCATAACGATTAGTGCTTCCCAGTACTAGTGTAGGCGAGTAATAAATGTAGCAAAGGGCGTGAGATAGGTACAATAAAAGTGAGTTATTAGCGCAAAACATTTGCGCGCACCTAACTTAGAATTTAATTTTCATATTTTCATGATACGTTTTACCTTACAAATTTAATGGTCTGATTTCATTGAATTTCAAGCTAATTCCTAAATCTAAAAATCCTTCCTAATCCTAAATGCCTACTTCCATTAGTTACACAATTAATTCCCAAATCCTAAAACCGTATTAATTCCACGAAATCCGTGTTAGTCTCATCAGTTTAACACAAATATACACGAAAGCTCTATTACATACCTACAATATTATTTAAGAATCCTATAAAAATGCTATTGTTCTCAACCAGCTACATAACTAATTAACTATATTATCTATATTAACTATTACTAACTATATTATCTACAAGCGGATACCCGCGACTTCGTTCGCGTAGATATTGGTTTTAAAAATCCCGTGGGAACTTTTTATTTTTCTTAAGCTCCTTTGAGCTCATACCTTGCTAAAATGTTAAAAGTTCACTGGTGGATATTTAGGTAGATAAAAATGTAAACATCCGCCAGTGAAAGTCCCATCAAAATCAGTCCGATTACCCGGTAATCTTTAAAGTATCTCCTTTCTAACAAAAAAAGAATGAATGAAATCGGACCACGCGTTAATGAATTACAGCTAAGTAAGTACACATTTTGACTTTCATCCCCTCTCCCAAGGGAACCGTGCTGAATTTCGGGATAGAAAGTATCCTATATGTTAGCCCGTAGTATAAACTTAAATCATACCAAGTTTAATTTTAATCCATTCAGTAGTTTTTGTGCGATGCGGGCACAAACATACAGACAGACAAACAGACAAAAATTTTAAAAATAGCTTTTTTCTATTATTTAACCCTAACATCCCCCAGTTATTATTTTGCAAAATCTATAATATAATAAAACTGTAACAGATCCAATTCTGTACATTGAAGATATTTTGAAAATTTTTATTGGAGGGCACTCTATAATCGATACTGAAGCCAAAAATGCAATTTTTTTCATTTTTGTCTGTCTGTCTGTCTGTCTGTCTGTCTGTCTGTCTGTCTGTCTGTCTGTCTGTCTGTCTGTCTGTATCTTGGCCGCGCATCACGCCGAAACTACTGAATGGATTCGAATGAAACTTGGTACGATTTGAGTTTATACTCCGAGGTAGGACATAGGATACTTTCTATCCCGAAATTCAGCACGGTTCCCTTGGGAGAGGGGAAGAAAGTTAAAACGTGTATTTAGCTGTAATTCATTAACGGGTAGTTCGATTTAACTCATTCTTTTTTTGTTAGAAAGGTAGTACTTTAAGTATTGTCCCGTAAATATTTCAAGGTCATAGGTTTTTTAGTTTAGAAATGACAGACATTTATTGGGTTCCAATAACTTGGGACCCGGATCTTTGTATGTACGGCTTATTTTAAACTGGCGTGCGTTTAAATTTATGTTTGTCGTTCTGTCTATTTGTTCCAGCTAATCTCCGAAACGGCTGGATCGATTTTAATGGAACTTTCAATGTTATAAGGAGTAACAGGCTACATTTAGTTTAGGTACATAAAAGAATTATGGGATCCGATTCGATCCTATATAAAACCTATAAACACGCGAACGAAGTTGCGGGGGTCAGCTAGTCTTTAATATACAGATACGGCAAGTCTACGATTTTATTGTATGTATAGATGTATAGAATAGATAACTATAGTATGACCTCATCAATTTACGATGCAAACTTAATCACATGAGAAAAGGATTATTAAAACGTCCAGAAAGGGGATGACCATACAATATAAACATGGGACGTTTGCATGAAAACGCAGACACAGCATGTACCCGATTTATTTACATGTTAATAATACGAGGCGAAGACGCCGGCCCAGATGCCCGGTCGATAGTGCTGACGTGATTCATTCGAGACCACTTTATTTTCAAGATCGCACCACAGTTTAATACATAATTAATATGGAATAAATAAGTAGGGCTCAATCTCCATTATGGCACGATCGCTCAATAGGGTTAAAGGGATTTGCATGGCTTACGAGTTGCTTACAAAATGTAGAGAAAAACTCATATAACAGCTTCTTCGTATAAAATTCTTCGTAACGATAAATTATCTGCTGTGTAAGCAGACTGTAGAAAATTCTGCCGTGGCAATTTTCATAATTCTATATTGCTTTAATTCCGAGAAATAGTCGAGTTTCAATACAAATATAAACTGTTTCATGCTTTTATACAAGTAATGTAGGTACCAAGGACATAACGCTCTTTGAGGCAGAGAAGCGTTCCTAGAAAAGCACTGAATTTGTTTTTACATTTTACTTATTTAAAAAATTCTACGTGAGATGCTACACATTAAATAACATAACATTTCTAGGAACATGCACACATAAATATTAAGTATTTTCTTATCATACCTATACGACGAAATAATATTTTCAATCTAAAGATTTTAAACAGTATTTTAAACAGGTTTCACTTTTAAACAAATTTGTCAAATCAGTTTCAAAGAGCAAGTTGAAGAAAAAGCTACAATGGTCTAAGATCCCGCTATACAACGACCTTCACCGAGATGTTTATTTGATGAAACCTATTTTATATTTAATTTAACATGTCAATAAATATATTGCATATGGGTTGCCTAACAAATTTCAGTCCAGGATATGATTAATTAATAAATAAAAAATATTTTTTTTTTTTAACATTTCACCGGTTTGATTATTATTAGACAAATTCTATACCAATCGAAAGTATGATGCCCATAGAATATGCAAACGTTAGGTTGGTTATTCTTTTCCGGTCACAACTCTCGGGTAGCCAGGTGTAAACAGGTAAATCGATAGCATTTTGCACCGGTCTGATTATTGAATTAAAATTAAATGAAAATAAAAATGATTTCATTATGAATTTGTCAAATAATCAAACCAGTGAAATGTTTAAAAACCATATTTTTTTTTCAATTATTAATTAATCATATCCTGGACTGGAATTTGTTAGGCAACCCATATGCAATATATTTATTGACGTATTAAATTAAATATAAAATACGTTTCATCAAATAAGTATCTCGGTGAAGGTCGTTGTATGGCGGGATCCTATACTACAAGTTTTAACGGAGCGACTATCTGAAAGAAATAGCCAGAACTGACGATATGAAACAATATTTTCTGTATGAATTTTTGCAGGCGCTTGCTGAAAACCTCTGGTAAGTATGAATAAGTGTTGAAACGATACGAACAAGGTAAAAAGCTTACAGAGCTGTTCAGAAAGATTGGTAAATTTACTTAACCGATGCTGACAAAAGAGAACACAATGCGTGGGACGATATCATTGTGTGCCCCGTATGCACGGCTCGTTTAAGGGGACTCCGACGCTAAATGTGTGTCATGTGGTAATAAGCTCAAAGTAATCTCAGTTTGTTCCTATTTTCACTCGCCTACGTGACGGTCATGTATATGATTTGCAATCTATGTTTGTATGTATTTGTCGGTCCAGAGGTTCTGTTCTGATACAGTGAACACAATAGTAGATATTAAAAGTGCCGGAGCACCCCAATACCAACTCCTTCCATTTGACCGGATTCAGAAGCGGGCAGTTTGACTTGTGGATAATCCCAAACTAACCAGCTCATTGGAGGGCTTAGAGATACGCGGGGCGTTAGCTCCCTTTGCGTATTCTACCGTCTCTACAACGGGGAATGTTCTGAGGAGTTGTTCGACCTAATTCCACCTACTCATTTCCAGCACCGCACCGCACGCCATCGAAAATGCTATCATCCTCACCACCTGGATCACTGGCATACATCAACCAAGCGTTGCGCGAGGTCATTTCTTCCACGCACTCAAAAATTGTGGAACCAACTACCTTTGGAGATGTTTCCACAGAACTTTGACATATGGTTATTCAAGGGGCGGATCAACAAACTCCTTAAACCCAGCCGGCACCAGAGGAACCACTAGTGAGTCATTTCTCTGGTGCTACAAATGTTCATGGGCGGCGGTAATCACTTAACATCAGGTGACCCGCTTGCTCGTTTGCCCGCATTTAATATTCAAAAAAGTACTTAAAACTCAAACTTAGGTGATGTCCGGAGTGTGTAGTTAGATACTCAATAGATAGAGCTACTCAATAATTTGGCAAAACTGTCGAAAAGTACTTTAGTAAAAACAGTAGGTACCTACGGATATGTAAGTAGATATAAAGATACATGTTTTATCACTCCTAGACTCTGGAAACTTTAAGTGATCTATAACCGGTTCGGAAATTCCCCTCCGAAGCTACTTTTCATGAAGTATAGTTAAAAGTTTGCAGTTCAAGACTTGTAAAAGATATTACGTAACATTATGATTTACGCAACATTTTCCCCTGATATCGTTTTGGCTTTTCATTTGGGTGTGATAAATTTCGTTTTCTTATTGGCCCTTGACACCGGTTTTGTAGGTGAATATTAAAGTTAATGAATATAGATATTCTCTAAGCAACGCAATACTGTAAATAGAATATTGGCGGCAATAAATATAGATGAAATTATTGACAATATATTCTGTAGCACCTATCAGAAACGTTTTTGTTCGACGTTTCTGGCACAGCTACGGTGTCCTTCAAGGAATGCTCTTTAGTGATATTTTTAATTTATAGTAGACATCTTCTAGGCAAGCGGGTTTCAACCACATTATTATTTATTGCTTTTCATAACATATAATCGTTCAAAGCGCATTCCTATCCTATACTATATCTAAATTACGCATAATATCATAGCATAAATAAATAACAGTAATAATAACAATCAGGCATAAATCAGGAGGTTGTTGACTTACTAAAGATGGATTAGGTACGTAAGCGGATTTGAAAGTCAGTTGTCAGTCAGTCATCAATAATCTAAAATTATTATTCATGCAACGGTAACTCTCCTCTGATCAATCTAACACATGCGTATATAATTTATGTCGTATAGGGAAGATTCAATAAGAGACTGAGCGCTAATATCTCGAAATCCTCTTAAAATCGAAAAAATAATCAATTATTAATTTGGTTTATCTGACTCTACCTACTTATAATAAATTTATTATAAATTATCTATTTATAATTTAACTACCTATTATAAATTAGCATATTCGCATAAGGTTACCTATCGTCCACCAGTAAAAAAGTAGCTTCAATTTTAACTCTCAAAATTATTTAGGAACAAAGAAATCTACGCTTCGACCGCGCAAAGTAATCAGCTAACTGCCACCAGAATGTTCCTTGGCGGGCAAACATCAAACCAACGGTTCGCGATCGCTTCGTGTGGTTGTGCTCAATCCGCGTAGCACCGCACTTCGCTTTCGTAGCATACTTCAAGGCTGCTGCTACGAGTAGCGTGTGATATTTTCGCGTGGTCACTGCTTCGTCTCTCATTCGCCTGGAGTTTCCTCACGACGGATTTTTCTATGTATGACGTCACTCCAATGCCACAGAAGCTAACTATCGGATTTACAACTTTTTTCTTAATCATCACACTATCACACTAATATTATAAAGGCGAAAGTTTGTGTTTGTGTGTATGTGTGTGTGTGTGTGTATGTTTGTTACTCTTTAACGCCGCAACAACTGAACCGATTTGGCTGAAATTTTGAATGGAGATAGATTATGCCCTGACTTAACACATATGCTACTTTTATCCTGGAAAAATCCAGAGTTTCCACGGGATTCCGAAAAAACCGAAATCTATAGCTACAGCTATAGTTAGATTACTATAGTAAACTTCCTTTAAGGTATAAATGTTGGAATGAGGGAATCGTGGATTTCCCGTTTCCGGAGCGGAAACGGGAAATCCACGATTCCCTCAGGATTTGTGAAAAACCGAAATTCACGCGGGCGAAGCCGCGAGCAGAAGATAGTTTGACATAAAGTAAGAAAGTGACAAAACTTACGTTTAGGCCATCCGATACTTATCAGAAGGTGGTGAAACAGGCCCTTATTCTCATAATTAGATGATTATTTACCACCAAATCATCAAAAGTCCTGAAGATTCAGGAGATGGACTTTTAATGATATGGCGGTATCGTAAGGCACATTGATAGAGTCGCATAACCAACCGCGCTATGGCGCAATTAATTTGAATGCGTTCATCTTTTTCTTATTAGAGAAGAATAAGTGAGAGTAATTCATACGTTCTAATTTCCACTATCTGTTCTGAGACAACTGGTCAATGAATTGAATATTTCAATGTGACTTTATGAAAATTGAACGCAATAACGTAACTGCTCAAGATGCATCCGAATATTAGTTGCATTGTTTAAGTGGGCAGACGTCGGCTGCAATAGAAACAATCACCACACAAGTCCTCTGGAGCATTAATGAGTGGAATGGAACGCCATTAGCCAGCTGTAATTCGAGCTAGAACTTGGTCTTTGTCTAAGTTATGTGCACTTTATCTGCTTCTACGCGCGTATTTACTCGGGCAAATTTGAAAGTTCCAAGTTTTGATTCTAGTTTAGTATACTTTAAGTACTAATTAATGTTATCCCAGATTACAAAAGATACCATTTTTTAACATAGAATGCTTTCCAATTTAAGTTTCAAGGGCAAAAAATATAATAGTATTCTGTTTTCAACATGACGTATCCCCAAATACTACAAAGGTAATTGTTGTCTTCAATGTTACATTATGTTATGTTACGTTGAGCACGGGTTAAGAGACACATACATGATTATGTTTCATTGACATCTTATTGGCATTTTGACCTTATACAGCAAATGTCAAAAAACTAATGATTTGGCTTATATAATGTCAAAAAACTATCGCTAAATATTCAAAAAATTATTAAGTATCTACTGGTCCGGCAGCAAACGAACAAATTTTTAGTGATTACTAAAAAGCTAAATTTTAGTGAATAGATTAGTTTCAACAAGACGACCAAGTTTTTTATCTATGAAAATTCTCGATGGAGGTAGCTACTTGAGTGCGCAGGTGTTAAACATTTCGATTCGCTCGGGTGGGAAATCGTTCCACTAAATTTGTAGGACTATACTTACGTGATCTCTCAGCATTCAACCGATAGTATTTTTAAATTGCACATCTAAATATAATTAATTATCTTAGACGTGTCCCATTCCATTATTCTAGGAACTCTTGGATTGTTAGTAGTGAGTAGGTACGTTCTCCGTTAATTAATTTCACTATGAAGTCAACGGAATTTTACAGCACTAAAGCTACTAATTAAAAGGCATTCTGTCTCCGGGTGGCCTCGTTTTTGTTGACTTTTTCAAATAGGCTTGTTTATCATTCATGTTATTTTAACTTTAATGTTTGTACTCCCTTTTTATTTTGTTATTGAATGGCTCGTGGCCCTTGGAGTCTTTTGATACCAGCTCGCTCATCCGACTGTTTGTTTGTTGTAGCATTATACTTCGGAACAATTATAGAGAAAAATATTATAGAAAGCGAAGTAGGTATAAAGTCAGACTTACATCAAAGAATAACTATTACCTACTAAAGATATTCATTCCCCCACCAAATTATTGACGTCCACATAGAAGTACGCCTAGTAGTATTACGTATAGCGTTGTCTTTGTCATTAGAAGAAGGCAATTAAATCAATTCGCCTCTATGAAATGTTGAGGATGTGCTTACATATTGCACTGTTTGAACAATGTTGATTGAACAAGGAACAGTAGCGGAGATGATAGCTTGATCAGAATTTTATACAAGCAAAGTCGTCATCAATTTCGAATATTATTTTATTAAAATCCGAAATGAAAAGCTCCCAAAAAATGTGAAAATGTTGAATGTGATTGAATGTCGAAAACCTAATCCAGATGTAGTAAAGCGTGTCAATAATAAAATCAATTTATATATTGAGATTGCAATCTATTTTAGCAATTATTTGTAAACACTTGCCAATTTACTACATATGTGAATTAAATTTTCGACCGTCGATCTGCAGATTTTGGAGCACATAAGTTAATAATTTCGGCCGTTTGCTTCAGGTATCAGACACGTATTATGTGCACAATAAATTCTATTCAACTCTTATTCAACTCCTTGAAACTCTTGACTGTTTACCGCATAACGTGTAACGGTCGTACCATAAAGGTCGGCGGCTCGTTGTTACGTGATAGTTATAAACTCGTACTTTGTAGTGAAAATAAAAGTTAAACGAGCGGTTATTCAAATACTGTAGCGGTTAATTTCTCCTACGTACACAGGATTGTGGTTTTTCTTGTACGTCGTGTTTGCTTTCCGCTGCGTACCGTTGAAACAATTAAAATGAAAAACAATTATAATATACAAACAGCTTGGAGTGCCACAACAAAGTAAAAGTTCAGTTTCGACTTAAATACGTATATATGTTTTACTCACTGGCTTACGAGGAATTTTCGTTGTGGTGATTACCTACAGAAAAATTTACCTACTCGGAAGGTAGACGTAAGTTTCTTATCCATTTTACCAAAATATTTTATTGGTATTGAATCTATTCATGCTGAGATAATTATAAAATATTATAAAACATAGGCATTGAATCGTCCATATTGTTTGACATTGTTATATAACATATTGTGTCTATACTAAGTACTAAAAATGTTATAAACCATGAATAAATAAAATGATAATCTATCTATAATATAATAAGACTGTAACAGATCCAATTCTGTACATGGAAGATATTTTGAAAATTTTTATTGTAGGGCACTCTATAATCGATACTGAAGCCAAAACTGCAATTTTTTTCATTTTTGTCTGTCTGTCTGTCTGTCTGTCTGTCTGTCTGTATCTTGGCCGCGCATCACGCCGAAACTACTGAATGGATTCGAATGAAACTTGGTACGATTTGAGTTTATACTCCGAGGTAGGTTATAGGATACTTTTTATCCCGAAATTCAGCACGGTTCCCTTGGGAGAGGGGATGAAAGTTAAAACGTGTATTTAGCTGTAATTCATTAACGCGTTATTCGATTTCACTCATTCTTTTTCTGTTAGAAAGGTAGTACTTTAAGTATTGTCCCGTAAATATTTCAAGGTCATAGGTTTTTTAGTTTAGAAATGACAGACATTACAATCCTCAGTATTGGGTTCAAATAACTTAGGACCCGGATCTTTGAACGTACGGCTTATTTTAAACTGGTGTGCGTTTAAATTTATGTTTGTCGGTCTGTCTATTTATTCCAGCTAATCTCCGAAACGGCTGGATCGATTTTAATGGAACTTTCAATGTTATAAGGAGTAACTTAGGCTACATTTAGTTTAGGTACCTACATAAAAGAATTATGGGATCCGATCCGATCCGATCCTATATAAAACCTATAAACACGCGAACGAAGTCGCAGGGGTCAGCTAGTATTATAATAATTTCTTTTTATAATTATTATTATGGTCCAATGGTGCATTATAGTATAGGTACGCTTTAAAGTTATATAAATAGTATAACACGATAGTATACAGGGTTAGCCCAGATTTGGGAAACGCCATTATTTGACATGTCCTAAAGTCCAAATTAGACCGTGCCCCGTCCATCGTTCATTTTTGCGATTGCAACGATACGATATTTGCTATGGCAAAGTGCCTGTGAACGATGAACGGTCGGTGTTTAGACGGTTCATTTTCGATGACGATCGATGAAGCCTTGAAAATGAAAGCAAAAATCACGAAAAATGAAATGTCTAATTTGGGCTTAACTTTAAGCGTTACTTTAGAGCTTCTGGCAACAGCAGAATAGCTATGCTTTCAAATATTACATCAAAACGTAAATACAGTTACGAGCATCATAAGTCTTCGGTGCCCGATATATCTTTGTAATAGTGTACCGCGTGTAACAAATTGTTGTCGTAACATACGCAGCTCTGCCGAACACACGTACAAGACGTTATAATTGTAATTACAACAGATTACTCATAATTTAGTATATTTCAAGTTAATGGGACATAAACAGCACTGGGCGGACGCATTTATCAGCAAAAAGTGGTAATTGCGCCGATGTTATTTCTTGCTGAATCAGTTATGACGATCGTTACGCTCGAGTAACTCCTGTGTTATATACTTGGTTATAGTTTAAACTGTGTTTTATTTCACATTAATTAAGTGGGTGCCATGGAACTATTACGCTTAGAATGGAAGTTTCTAACAAATTTCCGCTCGAAACGTAAGCTATAAACCAACCCATGTGTGCCCTGTAATTACATTTGCCGACACGCACACAAGCGCATGAGTACCTTGAGCACTGACGCGACGATAGACGTATCGAGCCTTATAAGGCCCATTAAAAACGGCTTATCGCCGCGTCGACGACTGCCTTTCTTTACCTATTTATTCTAAGGTGGGTGCTATTGGCAGCAAATAAATCGAAATAGGGTCCGAATTTTCATAGAAAAGGACGCAAACGTACTAATTTCAAACATATTTTGGTTTTAACATCAAAATGTTTAATATCAAATTAACTATCCTTAATTTCTTATCTTTATAAAAAATTGAAGTCATACATTTTTTCAATCAATTCAAAATTTTGTCTACACAGAGTTATATAACGAGTATCTTTTTTGCATAATTTTCTGTCTAAAAACCTACCCTATTTCGATAGTTTTGCGGTCATTTCGATTATCAATATACTCGTAAATATTGAATAATACAAGCTATTTTTTAGAAAAAATTAAACCTACCTACTTCAATCCTGCAGCTCAGAGAAATCGGTATACCAATCAAACATATAAGTGACATATGGGTGCATTTATGCATGTAACTTCGTACATAAGAATGATAACTAGGTGTATTATACACTAAAACCTTTCTGAAAGTATGTAGACTACGATAAAATAAAATTATCAAAATAGGTTTATTGGTTTTTGAAATAATCGCGAACTTACATACATACTTACTTATATACATACATACATATGGGTCAAATACAAAACCTCCTTTTTTGAAGTCGATAAAAAAATATATCTCATTTCGCTAATATTAAAACCTCGATATTCGACATCCAATGCTGAAAGTAGGTCTCCTGTAGGATTTTCCACAGTCAACAGGAACTTGCTACGATTAGGCAAATATTATGTTCTACTCCTACTTCTCCTTATTTATTATTTTGTTATTGTGATATTTAATGGGTTGTTTCTCATCGATACTAACATTATATTTGTCTTATTATTAAGGATTTTCTAAAAGTTTTATTTCAATAACGTAGAAAACGAATATAGGGCATAAAAATTTTTGAATTCGGTTCAAATTTGGCGGAGTTATGGAGTACTATCACCAAAAAAAAAACCGGTCAAGTGCGAGTCAGACTCGCGCACCGAGGGTTCCGTACTCCAGAAGTATAAGTACAATCTGTTTTTCATTAGTTTGTCTTAAAAGGTAAGGTGCTAATTAAGCTAGGTCTCAAAATTGTATGAGCGCTCATACAACTCAGAGGTCTATCTTAATTGGTTCAATTATGTATGTATGGGGACACACTTTAATTTGCAACTTTTTTTAGTTTTTAGAATTTTTCTTTTATTTGTGCTGTAAGACCTGGCTTTTTGCCAAATTTCGTAATTCTAGGTCAACTGGAACTACCATTTAGGTTTTCGATCCAAAACCTATAGGGTACTTCCGGTTGACCTAGATTTGTCAATTTTGGTCAAAAGCAAGGTATTACAGATCAAGTAAAGGATAAAATTCTTATAAGGGTTCCTTTTTTTACCTTTTGAGGTACGGAACCCTAAAAATACGAGTCAAATTGTGAACTTCCTCCTTTTTTGAAGTCCGTTAAAAAGGGGCAGAAGAAGAAGGAAAGAACGGGCGAAGAGTTTCGTCACGTCATAATCAATTTCACATAGTGACACTGTATAAGTTACCTGTAAATCATAGTCCCTGCGGTAAAATCACGTTATTGAGATTGGACGTATTATTACGTATTGAAGTTTGAATATAATTGTAGAGAAAGCCTGCTGTTAAATTTTTGAAAACAATTCGCAGCTGTTTTTCTAGTGGTCTCCAATTTGCCAACGCATTTTGAAAAACACGTTTTGAAAATCAGGGCCTAGTTAAATAGAGGGTCGTTTTGAAATGCAAATCAATGTTGCAGTGCGCAAGTCGACCGCGAAATGAAAGGAGGCAATGCGCGTATTAATCAGACAGTTTCAGTGTATAGTTTCAGTAGCGGACTAATTATATATCTGACAGTGACGTACTGTTTAGAAACCTACTGAATGGCCGTACTGCATTCTCTATTATTCACTGCCATAGATGACTTCAAATATTAACAAAATTTATACAAAAAGACGGCTAAACGCACAATGAATACGCGTACGCGTGTGTTTGTGGTAGATACAAGAAAAAGTATGGGCGCGTCAAACTGCTGCGCGTCGCACGTGAGTACGGAGCTGTTTGTACGCACTACGCGCGCTCCGCAGTGTGAATACCTTCCTACACTCCACGCCTTGTATTGCTACTTTTAGGACACGTTGCTAACAAGCCACGCAATTCATTAGTCACTCTTTCTTGAACTAAAACTTCCTTTCGCCGCACCTAAATTAGCGGTACGGTGTCTTTTGAGTCCTTGTAATAACGGAATTTGAGTCTCCAAAATGCGTCATTAGTATCCCACTGTCGGTAAACGTTACATTTATGTATTTACAAAAATTAATATTTTGTTAATACACTTCAACATTATTTTGATAGCCTAAAAACATAATATTTATTGTTTTAAAGTAACGGACCAGTGCCATCTTCTTTTCATTCGTGTTCAGACTATGCTAGGAAGCGGACGTGTGTTCTTCCTTGTAAAATAATTTAAATTGGCTTAATATATTTTTATCTCAGTTTCTATTCAGTGATTAAGCCAACAAGTTGTTTCATTCTTTCACACCTAATTTCCTATATCCACATCTAAAGATTGCGATGAAACGAACAATTTGTAACAATCTGCAAATCTATTTGACTAGAATCATTCCACTGTAACCATAGGAGTTTCATCATGTATGTTGTTCCCCGCAGTTTCCTAACACCTATAATTTATCAGAGTATCTACAGTCCACATAGTTGTATACCTAGACCTGAACATAATGTTACCCTCCTCACGTACGCGGGTAAGCCAGCACGATTGATGTACAGACCAAAACGCAAACTATTTAAACGCGTCCCGTGTAGAGATTTGGTTAAGCAAATCTTGGGGGTAGGGCTGACAGTCTTATACTGCAGGTATACTGTCTGATTGTACTAATGTTACTGTCTAAAAATATTATGGCTAACGCTCTTTATGTAACGTCTTTACGGAAACTGTGCGTGAATATGTCATTTAGTATGGAGATGTCAAATCACGACGTTTTCCAAAAATTTCAATTCCATGCTAAATTACAGATTTACGCACAATTACTGTTACATGCTACTGAGTGTGACGTGAAAAGTTACATGAAATAATCGTATGGTTGCTGTTATATGAGTATTGCATGTAGTACATATTAGGTATAGGTATACGGGTGGTGTGTTTTTTATACTTAAACTTTAAAGTAAAAATTTAGACTTGAGTCCAGATGCCGTTGTAAATTTTAAGAGGAGGAAGTCTCTTCCCGAGACATGTGAAAACTGATCTGTGGTGGATTTTGAGTTATTTGGCGTATAAAATTTACTTTCCAACCTCTACCTAAGTATATATCTCACAATTTCCTGCAAGCGACCATGATGAACGGCTCGCATTTTTGATCGTTTTTTTGAGCGTTTTACAATTACATCAGTAATTTTACTATTCCAGCACGCTCCGGTCTCGTGTTATCGTGCATGCTTTGCATATTATATGTGTGAAGTGATGCAATGACACTCGAGTTTTAAAGAGCACCTACCAAATGTCCTATTAATATCAATACGGTGGACGAGATGAAAGGAGACAACGCGCTTATTAATCGAACAATCTCAGTGCTAATTATGCCTGACAGTGACACGCTGTGTATGCTCATTGTCTAGCCGTATTGTGCCCCGGCATTGTACGCAAACTTCTGTTTCTAACTAGCTATTAATAGAGCAGCTGAACAATCGTTTGGTGACTTCTTAATTTATTTATTTTTACTTATTATTAGTTTCCGTAGATTATACCTACTGTTTTGTTATTTTTAACCCCCGACGCAAAAACGACGGGGTGTTATAATTTTGACGTGTATGTGTGCGTGTGTGTGTGTGTGTGTGTGCCTGTTCCCCTGTAGCGCTCAAACGGGTGAACCGATTTGAATGAGGTTTTTTTTGTTTGAAAGGTGAATTAGTCGAGAGTATTGTTAGCTATGTTTGACGAAAACTGATCCAAAATGGCCGCCGCCACAAAATGGCGGATTACATATTTTTCACAACTCCCTCAATATGGGTATCAAATGAAAGGGCTTGACTAATAGAATAGCACTAAGCAAATCCGAGATAGCTGCCGACACAAAATGCCAAATGTCGGGGGCTTTTTAAATTTTTAATTTATATTTGTTATTTTAGCTATGCTTGAAGTTTTGTGAACTAACCAGTAATGAGATAATCCGTACGACATCGCTTAGGAACAATAAAGTTTGGAACCCCAAGGTGCTCGAATTTCAACCTTGCATTCGAAAGTGCAGTGTTGGTATTAAAGACATCAAACAAGTCAAAGGGAGACACTGAACATTAATAACACAAGACCGTGGAATGTGAAAATGCAAGAAACCTATGCTTATGGTGGAAGATGACAAACGTGTAGAGAGATAGCATTAAATTTCATGCTGCGTTACGTGAAGATTATGTCGACTAGTCCAAAGGTACGTACGAATCACGAAAAAAAATGTTTGCATAGCGTTACATAGTCGAGAATTTCTAAATGAAGAGCATATATACAGATACTGAAACACATAG
Organism: Melanargia galathea; assembly: GCA_920104075.1. NCBI lineage: Eukaryota > Metazoa > Arthropoda > Insecta > Lepidoptera > Nymphalidae > Melanargia > Melanargia galathea. The sequence continues at coordinate 8,404,630 of OV049864.1, forward strand.
CTACTAATTCAGAACGAGATGAAAGAGAGCTTTATGCTTATTAATTAGACATAACGCTGGCGTTGCCTCTGACACCACTCAGACCCTAATAGATGACAGAGCTGTTTGTATGCCTAATGTCTTTCTGCATTATGTCGCGACTTTGTGCTACAGGCTGATTACTGCACTTGCCACTTTGATGCTCTTTAAAAAATGAGACCGTCTTTGAATGCGTCTCCTCATAAACCTTATGGTGTGATTTACTTGCAAAATATACATAGGTACTAGTTATGAAGACTTTTTTGAATACGTTCATACATGTTCAATTTAGAGTTCAAGCGAGCGAGCTAATATTGCTTAAGAACTGTGATATTGTGTATGACGTATTTTCTTGGAAGAACTTTATGCAAAGAACTGTCGATGTTGTTTTGAAATGAATTTATTGAAATACTGCTTTTCACTGAAACTTTTCATTTAACTAAAAAAAATTCTTTTCAAAAAACCGACTTCAAACGCCACTACAAAGTATAAAAATAATTTTTGTTTGTACACAATGACCTTCTAAAGGTCAGTGTTTGTACACGTATGTTGAAGTTGGGCGAGCGTTGCACGTCGGTTTCGTCGTTTTTTCTTATGCCCGCCCGACTTCCACATACGTGTACAAACACTGACCTTTAGAAGGTCATTGTGTACAAACAAAAATTATTTTTATACTTTGTAGTGGCGTTTGAAGTCGGTTTTTTGAAAAGAATTTTTATTTTAAGCTTTTTAGTGTTTCACATCCATTCATAATCGACAGTTCCTTAATCCCCACGGCTTAGGAGTACAGTATCCTGCAGCAGTAGGATTTACTTCCTACCTACAATATGAATTATTTCATAGTGGACTGCTCCCTAATTTCCATAGTTATGTGGGCAGTACTCTCCAGCATCAGGACTGAGGAGATGAGACCCGGAATTCTATGATACAGTCTATGCTTGGTACCAAATATATGAATTCATAATGGACAGTTCCCCAATTCCCATAGATTAAGTGTGCAGCATCAGAGCGGAAGAGCTGGGAAGCGGAAGGCCTAGAATTTGATGAAACAGTCTATGCTTGATACCCTTAATATGAATTCATAATGAACATTGCCTCAATTCCCATAGTTTATGTGGGCAGTACCTTGCAGCATCAGAACTGAAGAGCTTAGACCTGGAGTTTAATGATGTAGTCTATGCTTGATACTCTTAATATGAATTCATAATGAACATTGCCTCAATTCCCATAGTTTATGTGGGCAGTACCTTGCAGCATCAGAACTGAAGAGCTTGGACCTGGAATTTAATGATGTAGTCTATGATTGATACCCTTAATATGAATTCATAACGAATATTGCCACAATTCCCATAGTTTAGGTGGGCAGTACCTTGCAGCATCAGAACTGAAGAGCTGGGACCTGAAGTTTAATGATACAGTCTCTGCTTGATACCCTTAATATGAATTCATAATGAACGTTGCCCCAATATTCATAATTTAGGTGGGCAGTACCCCTGCAGCATCAGGATTGAAGAGTTGAAGAAAAAAAATTTTATGGGACCACTAGATTCTGCCCGCGGCTTCGCCCGCGTGAATTTTGGTTTTTCACAAATCCCGAGGGAATCGTGGATTTCCGACCCCCGTTCCCGCTCCCTTTTCCAAGCTTTATACCCACTTTCAAAGAAGTTTGCTATAGTAATCTACCTATAGCTGTAGATATATATTTCGGTTTTATCAAAATCCCGTGGGAACTGTGCATTTTTCCAGGATAAAAAGTGCACACGCATACAGATGCATGCAACGATTGTAATAATGTGCTATGTGAGCGTGATTTACCTAAGAACAGTCAACGCCATCTATCGCGTTTTTGGAAGTCTATATCTATTTTAGTCCCACAGGAATACTTTTCCGGGATAAAAGGTAGCCTATGTTTTAAGTCAGGGCATAAGCTATCTCCATTCAAAATTTCAGCCAAATCAGTTCAGTAGTTGCGGCGTGATTGAGTAACAAACATCCAAACATCTAAACATCCAAACATCGACATTTTCACATTTATATTATTACTTCCGGGATAAAAGGTAGCCTATGTTTTAAGTCAGGGCATAAGCTATCTCCACTCAAAATTTCAGCAAAATCAGTTCAGTAGTTGCGGCATGATTGAGTAACAAACATCTAAACATCCAAACATCCACACTTTCACATTTATAATATTAGTAGGATAGTAGGATTAGTAGGATTGGTATTGTGATTATGTGTGATAGCTTCTGCCCGCAGCTTCGCTCGCGTGAATTTCGGTTTTGAACAAATCCCGAGGGAATCGTTGATTCCCGGTTCCCGTTCCCGCTCCCTTTTCCAACCTTTATACTTTCTATCAAGGAAGTTCGCTATAATAATCTACATATAGCTGTAGATATAGACTTCGGGTTTTTCAAAATCCCATGGGAACTGTGCATTTTTTCCAGGATAAAAAGTAGCCTATGTGTTGCCAATGCATGCAACACAGCAAACTATTGCAATAATGTGTTATGTGAACGTGATTTACCTAAGAACAGTCAGCGCCCTCTATGACGTTTTTGGAAGATTATATCTATTTTAATCCCACAGGAATACTTTTCCGGGATAAAAAGTAGCCTATGTTTTAAGTCAGGGCATAAGCTATCTCCATTCAAAATTTCAGCCAAATCGGTTCAGTAGTTGCGGCGTGATTGAGTAACAAACATCCAAACATACAAACATCTAAACATCCAAACATCCAAACATCTAAACATCCAAACATCCAAACATCCACACTTTCACATTTATAATATTAGTAGGATAGGATAGTAGGATTAGTAGGATTGGTATTGTGATTATGTGTGATAGCTTCTGCCCGCAGCTTCGCTCGCGTGAATTTCGGTTTTGAACAAATCCCGAGGGAATCGTTGATTCCCGGTTCCCGTTCCCGCTCCCTTTTCCAACCTTTATACTTTCTATCAAGGAAGTTCGCTATAATAATCTACATATAGCTGTAGTATAGACTTCGGATTTTTCAAAATCCCATGGGAACTGTGCATTTTTTCCAGGATAAAAAGTAGCCTATGTGTTGCCAATGCATGCAACATAGCAAACTATTGCAATAATGTGTTATGTGAACGTGATTTACCTAAGAACAGTCAGCGCCCTCTATGACGTTTTTGGAAGATTATATCTATTTTAATCCCACAGGAATACTTTTCCGGGATAAAAAGTAGCCTATGTTTTAAGTCAGGGCATAAGCTATCTCCATTCAAAATTTCAGCCCAATCGGTTCAGTAGTTGCGGCGTGATTGAGTAACAAACATCCAAACATACAAACATCTAAACATCCAAACATCCACACTTTCACATTTATAATATTAGTAGGATTTCGCGAACTTCCTCTGTCGATTAAAAAAAAAATTACGCAAATCGGTTCAGAAATCTCGGAGTAATCGGTGTACATACATACAAAAAAAAAAAAAATACGCGCCGAATTGAGAACCTCCTCCTTTTTGGAAGTCGGTTAATGAAAATGTCGGTTTGAAAATTTGTACCTACTATTTTATCAAATTCGTATTCACACCTAATAAATAGAATAGATTGAGAAATCTGTCCTTCTAAAAAACTTCTTCTGTCATATGTAAAATATAAGTTCGATAATTGCTCGCAAGTATAATATATCGATTTTCAATTAATCCCTTCAATATTTGTTTAATGGATACGCCACATATACCAATCGCGATGACCCGAATATTAAACTCATCAGAATGTACGTGGTCACATCATCGCTTAGGTTTGGTGTGGCCACATCGACGCAGGCTGTAGATGATATTCATTCGCAAGAATATTATCGGCCCAAGTTTGCAGGTCTGTTTATTTGAAGTTGGAAATTGCAAGAACATCAGGAAGTATATTAATTTGCAATGATATTTAATGTCGATTTAATATTTATACCGTACTTTATACTTACTTGCAGGTTAATAATTTGTTTCGAGTAAAACCGCTTAATTATACTTTTCTAATTAAAGGAAGTTCTGCTCAGCAAACACGCACGTAATCAAGTACGCCGACGTACTTCTTAGAACTTAACCGAATAGTTTCGCACTTACAACTTCTGCTGTGAAGGTTGTATGTTGTATTTTCCATCACTTTACCTTTTAACCCCCGACGCAAAAACGACGGGGTGTTATGGTGTTATAAGTTTTAAGTTTGACGTGTCTGTGTGTGTGTGTGTCTGTCTGTTCCCCTGTAGCGCTCAAACGGGTGAACCGATTTGATTGCGGTTTTTTTTTGTTTAAAAGGTTAATTAGTCGAGAGTGTTGTTAGCTATGTTTGATTGATCCAAGATGGCCGCCGCTACAAAATGGCGGATTACATATTTTTTCTCAACTACCTTAATATGGAGATCAAATGAAAGGGCTTGACTAGTAGAATACCATTATGCAAATCCAAGATGGCTACCACAAAATGGCGAATGTCGGGGGTTTTTAAATTTATAATTTATACTTGTAGTTAAAAAAAATGCTCGAGGAGAGTTATATGTATTTTATTTATATTTTGATTGCGAGTTATAGTGCAATATCCCATAAAAATAAACCGGTCAAGTGCGAGTCAGACTCGCGCACCCGTTCCTGAGAAAATTGGTGGTGACACACGGACATATAGACGGACAGACAGACGGACAAGAAAGTGATCTTATAAGGGTTCTTTTTTTATCTTTTGAGGTACGGAACCCTAATAAAGATTTTCGTCATATTATGAAATATGAACAAGAAATTAGAAAATTACTTGTTAATCAAAAAAGATGCTCTATACTATGAATTTGGCCATTTGAATATTGAGTTCAATGATATTTATTTATCAATAAGAGTTGCTATTCGCAAAGATAGTCTTGAGTGCATAAATTGTAAAAAAAAAAGAAACTTTGCGTAATTTTTTCAGATTCTGTGGAGTTTTACTGGAATTGTAACTCGCGTAATGGTAAATATTCACGGTTGAAGACTCATATCAAACTAGGAAGAGATAATTATATATATTAGAAACTAGCTTCTGCCCGCGGCTTCACTCGCGTCAATTTCGGTTTTCCACAAATCCCGAGGGAATCGTGGATTTCCGGTTCCCGTTCCCGCTCTCTTTTCCAACCTTAATATCTACTTTAAAGGAAGTTTGCTATAGTAATCTACTTCAGCTATAGTATTTGCTATATAGTAATCTACCTAAGCTATAGATTTCTGTTTTTTCAAAATCCCGTGGAAACTGTGGATTTTTCCAGGATAAATTAGCCTATTTGTTAAGTCAGGGTATAATCTATCTCCTTTCAAAATTTCAGCCAAATCGGTTCAGTAGTTGCGGCGTTAAAGAGTAACAAACACACACACACACACACACACGCACAAACTTTCGCCTTTTATAATATTAGTGTGATTATATTTTCCCAAACTAACGCTGCTGGGAATTGAATGCTTCCCACTCATAAAATCACAATCCACCCTACTGCGCCATTAAGTTAAGGAGGTCACCAAAATTCAGGTAAGTAGGTAGTTGTCAAATCACGACGTTAGGCTGCCCATACAAAATTACAGATTTACCGAACAACGAGATTACTATACTATAATGAGATTACTTGAAAACTTACACTACCTTTTCAGATGCGTAACTTTTCAGGTAAATTAACATGAAATGTGTTTCTGACGTTTTGTCATTTAAGTACCTAGTATGGAAATTAAATTTTCGGAAAACGAACTCTCCATACTAAACGATAAAACGCAATTTAGTTAATTTAATTTTTAGTTAATAATGTAAATTAAAAAGTCACAGTACAGTCTCGATCTTCGATTGTCAACCCGACTGAGTGAATAGCGCACGTGAAGTGCAGTGACATGATTATAAACAATGTCATCACACTCCAGTACCGAGCCTTTTGAAAACTCGTTTTAATTAAGAAATAAAAATGCGTTCTGTAATTAAATTAATAAAACACATTTTTTAAAATAAATTTGTGTTAGAATTATTTTTAATCCGGCAAATACTTATTTGGATTATTTTTTATTATTGTTTGTCCTTCACTGCAAACTTATCACAAGTTTGAATGTATCTTTTCCCTGATTGTTTGACACTATACAGAGAGACATATCTCAGTTTGTTAAGAATTCATCATCATCATCATCATCATGATCAACCCATTACCGGCTCACTACAGAGCACGGGTCTCCTCTCAGAGTGAGAAGGGTTTTGGCCATAGTCTACCACGCTGGCTAAGCGGATTGGCAGACTTCACACACCTTTGAGAACGTTATGGAGAACTCTCAGGCATGCAGGTTTCCTCACGATGTTTTTCTTCACCGTTAAAGCAAGTGATATTTAAATAGTTAAAACGCACATAACTCCGAAAAGTTAGAGGTACGTGCCCGGGATCGAACCCACGACCTCCGATTAGAAGTCGGTCGTCCTAACCACTAGGCCAAGAATATTATTGTGAAGTGCAATGGAAAATTTTGTCAAGATTTTTCCGCGGTAGAACCGCTGTTTATTGACAGAAAGTTACTTCCGGATTTATAATAATATGATATTAGTATGGACATAGAAAACGCTCCACTTACAACAGTCGCTGTCAGTTAGATACCTAATTAGAGCCATTGAAATAGCTGATTAATATGCGTGGTCTGTGTCGATGCACCATTGTGGATGTGCCCGAGCGAATTATGCACATAAAGTGAGGTGATGTTATTACGGGCAATGATGTCGCAATTGACTATTGTGAATGCGCTTTTGAAAGATTTTCAACTAAAAATTAGGGTGCTCACCCTGCGTAGCAACAAATTAGATAATTAATAACAGTAGGCAGCAGCTGTTTTTCAAATTTCTTCTTTTTAAAAAACATTTAGAAAATTTACTTTGTTTAGCAAACTTTAATCGAGTATCTAAACGTATCTACTGAGAGTTTGGTAAATGTTTCAAACGCCACCAATATTATGCTTATGGATCGTAAATAGGCTGATTCATAGAATTTGTACCTACTGTGTAATCGCGGACAAAATGGTGAATAATGCTGCACAAACGAGCTTTGTCACTGGCACGAGTATATAGTGGGTGATTGTCTGATATACAACTTCGTGTGTTGGAAGTTAATGCAGTAGCTGTGAATATGATAATGGGAATCATTCGTGGAACTTGTGGTTGATTAAATTAGTTTGGATGCAAAACTCGGGCCGTGTCAGATTAGGACTAGGTTCGCGGTGAAGATCACGACGGGGATCGGATTGTGGAAGAGATGAGGGCCCGACGTCAGGTGACGATGGTGCTTGGACAGAGGTCGCCATTTATATGGTGGCGGCGTGTGGCGAAGATGTGGCGCAAGCACATAGCCGTGTATGGCGTTAGTATTATACAGATAGGCAACGTTACAGGAATAACTGGAAATTATTAAAGCACTAGCTTTTGCCCGCGGCTTTGCCCGCGTGAATTTCGGTTTTTCAAAAATCCCGAGGGAATCATTGATTTACGGTTCTGTTCCAGCTCCCTTTTCCAACCTTTATACCTACTTTCAAGGAAGTTTGCTATAGTAATGTACCTATAGCTGTAGCTATAGATTTCGGTTTTTCAAAATCCCGTGGGAACTCTTTGATTTTCTGGGATAAAAAGTAGCTTATGTGTTAATCCAGGGTATAATCTATCTCCATTCCAAATTTCAGCTAAATCCATTCAGTAGTTTTTGCGTGATTGAATAACAAACATCCAAACATCCACACTTTCACATTTATAATATTAGTAGGATTTCATATTTATTGTATTAGTAGGATAAGCTAGCACTTGTTGGTTCGTATCTACTTCATTGTTCATTTAAATCTTTTAAAATAACATTTGTAAAATAATATAACAGTCGTAGGTTTGATGCTGATTTGCATCCATTCAGCTGCGAATATCGCATATATTTCGTCGTTTTCAAGTAAAACATAACGTAATTACGTTGTTTGAACATAGTACAGAGTGCTTAGTCTAAGTTTGGAGCACTCCAAAACTTTGTAGTATACTATTGATCGATTTCAGAGTAAAATGGACCTAAAATGGCTTGTATTAAGGTTTGAGTTCGCCAATACATTCAGCATTCGAACACAGCGAGCGCCCCAAGCAGAAATGTTGTAAAATACATATTCGAACTATGGAATTACGACTTTAAAATAAGAGTGTTTGGGTTCAGTTTCTCAAAACGAGTGAGCAAACGAGTCGCAAAACTATTTATATGTGTAAAATCTTAGACTAACCGTACAGATTCAGAGAATACATCTATCAAGCCAGACGCAATAATGAACAGCGGGTGTACGAACGAGCGCTGTCAGTGACACAGCTCTCGGATTGATTGTAAGATACATAAGGAACAAAACACTGGCTACCATTGACTATATGACATACTATATTATCCATGATTGTAGCTCTATGTTTGCGACGTGATTGTTTGTAATAATCTCTTCCCGTGGTACCGCAGTTGCGCTCAATAAACGTCCACAGTCGGGCATAGGTCTCTTGCAAGAATTTCCATACAAAATGTTCTTGTACCCTTGCGATCTCGAGCTGGTCCCAGCGAGATATCGTCAGCTTGAGATCCCCAGAAGCTTAATAAAGTCAGACTTTAATAGAGCCCCAATCAAAATTGGTTTCCGCAAATCTGAGATACGAGTAGGTACAGATTTTATCTGAAATGTCTCACGGTCATATTAGTTAGTTATTACTTAAGTATTATATAATATAATAATATTATATAGTATCAAAAACTTAATGCTGAGACCATAATGTTGTTGATACTATGAATCATCATCATCATCATCATCATGATCAACCCATTACCGGCTCACTACAGAGCACGGGTCTCCTCTCAGAGTGAGAAGGGTTTTGGCCATAGTCTACCACGCTGGCCAAGCGGATTGGCAGACTTCACACACCTTTGAGAACGTTATGTAGAACTCTCAGGCGTGCAGGTTTCCTCACGATGTTTTCCTTCACTGTTAAAGCAAGTGATATTTAAATACTTAAAACGCACATAACTCCGAAAAGTTAGAGGTGCGTGCCCGGGATCGAACCCACGACCTCCGATTAGAAGTCGGTCGTCCTAACCACTAGGCTATCACAGCTTTTTAATACTATGAATACGTGGCATAAAAAACTAATTCAGAGCCTTCTCCTTATTTAAAGTCGGTGAAAATAGACTATCCTGAGGCTTAATTTTAATTTATAAATTATAAATTTATAAATTAAAATTAATCTTGGGCTCATAATATAAACCCAAAGGTATAAAAGGCTTCACTCAAACAATGTTTGTAGCTGACACAGACAATTATTTAAGTAGATTGACTGTCAAATACAGGGCCATAAGCTGAGGCTGAAATGTTAAATGTGACAGCTGCAGATAATATATTCATGAAGAATTTACAGTATAATATTATACTATACTCGTAGTTTAAATTTAGCTTTTATCATTATAATATGTGAACAAATTATAATAGTCTAAAGGTCAATCAGTAGACTTAGTGACCTTATAATAGAAAAGCTTCAGCTCTACGTCAAATAACGCGAGCTTGACCCTTACTTGATATCCATTGTTTGTTTTTGTTGTATATATTGTAACATATTAAAGGAGAAATTATCCTTTCAAAAATCACAATATATCTTGACATTTAGACTAAGGAAACTAATATATTTCCTAAAATATTTTTGTGTAATATATATTTTAGTTTTAGGCATAGGCATGAAAGTAAAGGTTTCGCAGAATCCATTAGGCTGTTACTATTGTAAATGTACGCGTATATATAAACGTGAACATTTGTTCAACCGTTGTTCAGTGTACAGACATAATGCTGAACAAACGAGCACTGTTTGCTGGCGGATTGATTGTTGAACACAGCATGACGTACAGACTATGAATACTTAGTTCGCTTTAATACGGTTCTATTAAATACCAACACAACGGCGTTTTAAAATTAAAGTGTATTTTTGGGTCATAAGCCTGAGGGGTACTACGCCAGTCAAATTTGACATTAAAATCGCAAACGAACGGCTAGTTCTGATTTTTTAATATGTTGTTAGGACCACTACCAGTAGTCTAAATTCAATTTTGCAGCTTCGAAAGACCTGTGCTAATTTTGTAGCACTCGAAAAACCGCGAAATTTTTGCACTTTTTTTGGGTTTTTCAATATAAGTCCTAAACTATGCGTTTCTAAAAAAATATTTTTCTATACTTTTTAAAAGTAGACTAAAATTGCTACAATTTAAGACCAAAACTAGCTCTTTAAATTCAATATTTATTGAGATACAGCTCTCCAAAAATTGACAATTAATTCCAAAAAAGTGAAATTTTAAGATTCGGTCAATTTTAAACCCCGATACCTATCGGGGAAAATTAAAGTTAATTGAAAAGATGTTGTAGTAAATATAATTAGCTTTAATTTAAACACTAAACAACGTCTGTAGCCCATATAGTTTACTTACAAATCCTAAAAGTTTAAAAAATGCGAAAATTGCAGTTTTCTCTTTAGTTTGTTTTGAATGTAATTTGAAAGAAAAAACCATGTACATCCACAAGAAATATGTATTAAAACTATTACTAAGTATTTAAATTAAGTATTTATAATGTTATTTATTCAAGAAAAAAATTATTTATATTATTATTGATATTTATTGATTTTTATGAAACATATTAATCTGTATTAAAATGACATTATGAGTTCCGAGCAATATAAGTCGTAAACTACGCATTTTTGTTTAATATTTTCTATACATTTTTAAAGTAGACTAAAATTGCTACAGTTTGACATCAGAACCAGTTCTGTAGCTTCAATAATTGCCGAGATACAGCTCTCCTAAAATTGAACTTTTTTCAAAAAAAGTGAAAATTTAAGAGTTGGTCAATTTTTGACCGCGATCTTGGGGATAATACTCATTTTATGTGTAGAATTATAGGTAAAAATGTTATAGTAAATCTAATTAACTTTAATTTAAGTGTAATACGACATCTCTAGGACATATAGTTTACTCACAAATCTTAAAAGTCCAAAAAATGGGAAAACAATTTTCGTAAATTTGCTCTGCTTAGTTTGGTTTGTGAGTACCTTGAAAGGAAAAACCATGAACATCCACAAGAAATGTACATTTAATCTATTATTATAGTATTCATAATGTTATTTATGAAAAAAAAAAATATTTATTTATCTTATTTTATTGATATTTATATTATTAACCTGCATTACAAAGATATTATTTTTGGTTATAATTGTTCATTAAGGTTTGTGAGTAAACTATATGGTCTAGAGACGTCGTTCTACCCTTAAATTAAAGCTAATTAGATTTACTACAACATTTTGACTATAATTTTACCCTTATAATGAGTATTATCCTCAAGATGGCGGTCGAAAATTGACCAAATCTTAAATTTTCACTTTTTTTGGAAAAAAATTTATTTTAGGAGAGCTGTATCTCGGCAAGTATTGAAGTTACAGAACTGGTTCTGGTGTTAAATTGTAGCAATTTTAGTTTACTTTAAAAATGTATAGATAATATTTAAAAAAAAATGCGTAGTTTACGACTTATATTGCTCGGAACTCATAATGTCCTTTTAATACAGGTTAATATGTTTCATAAAAATCAATAAATATCAATAATAATATAAATAATTATTTTCTTGAATAAATAACATTATAAATACTAAATATAAATACTTAGTAATAGTTTTAATACATATTTCTTGTGGGTGTACATGGTTTTTTCTTTCAAACTACATTCAAAACAAACTGAAGAGAAAACTGCAATTTTCCCGTTTGTTAAACTTTTAGGATTTATAAGTAAACTATGTGGGCTACAGACGTCGTTTAGTGTTTAAATTAAAGCTAATTATATTTACTACAACATCTTTTCAATTAACTTTATCCGTAAAATGAGTATTTTCCCCGATATCGGGGTTTAAAATTGACCAAATCTTAAAATTTCACTTTTTCGGAATTAATTGTCAATTTTTGGAAAGCTGTATCTCAGCAAATATTGAATTTAAAGAGCTAGTTTTGGTCTTAAATTGTAGCAATTTTAATCTTCTTTAAAAACGTATAGAAAATATTTTTTTTTTAAACCCATAGTTTAGGACTTATATTGAAAAAACCAAAAGTAGTGGGAAAATTTCGCGGTTTTTCGAGTGCTGCATAGTTAGCACAGGTCTTTCGAAGCTGCAAAATTGGATTTACACTACTGGTAGTGGTCCTAACAACATATTAAAAAATCAGAACTAGCCGTTCGTTTGCGATTTTAGCCACTTTTGGAGTCAAATTTGACTGCACTAACTTTGAATAATTACGTTGGAAGAAAATACATTTTGTGACGTACATAACATCAGCCAAGAACTGTCAGACACGTTACAAATTGCAGTTACGAGTAAAATACGATGATAAAATTTGAATATCATAGAAAACAGAGAGAAAGAAGAGCCATACCTAATGATGTTGTTGTTACCCGTTAAAAAATAACATACGCTGTTTTCTGAGATTAAAACATAACATACCTATTTTATGGTTTTATAACATGTATGTATCTATACATGTTATAAAACCATAAAATAGGCATGTTATATGTATGTTATATAACGATATTCACTACAAGAATCTGGATGCATCTTTACTAAATCAGTAACTTTCACAAATGAAGTAGATGGATTTTAATATAGTATGTTCTTGCCCGAGATTCGTATGTAAGTAAATCTACGATCTAGTTAATTATTAAAGAAGGTATAGTGGAGGTATCATTATCAATTTCACGTTAGCAAGATAAGATTAAAGAGTTCAGTATTAGGTATATTAAATACAACTTCAAACAAAAAAAGAGTTAGATAACTGAACATAAAGCATATAATGTAAAATTCCATTCGATCTCGCGCTCGATTTATCATCAATTTATTTAATCCCATTTAACAAAGTTACAATAGGGCCATTAACAATTGAAGCGCAGTTCTGAACTAATTAAAAATGAGCGCGTCTTCAGCACAATTTAGACTATTTAAGTGCTTACGCGGCTCGTTTCTGTCCAAGTTGTTTCGAATAAAGAATTAATTATGAAGTGGAGGCCAAGTTGGCGTCGGAGCGGGCGACTTGCGAGGAGTTTGAAACCAGAGAGGTGCCATATACTAGAGGCCCTATCTCTGACTAATAACAAGAGGATTCGTGTTTCTTGTCATTCAGTTAAATGGCGCTATACCTGCTTTTATTCTGTCAAGAACTAACTTTATGTTAGAACTAACTACTAGCTGTTGCCCGCGGCTTCGCCCGCGTGTATTTCGGTTTTTCACAAATCCTGAGGGAATCGTGGATTTCTGGTTCCTGTTCCCGCTCCCTTTTCCAATCTTTATACTTACTTTCAAGGTAGTTTGCTATATTGATCTACCTATAGCTGTAGATTTGGGTTTTTTCAAAATTCCGTGGGAACTGTGGATTTTTTCAGGATAAAAAGTTGCCTATGTTTTAAGTCAGGGCATTATCTATCTTCATTCAAAATTTCAGCCAAATCTATTCAGTAGTTGCGTTATAGAGTAACAAACATCCAAACATCCAAACATCTAAACATCCAAACATCCAAATATCCGCACTTTCACATTTAGATATATATTTACTTAATAACTAAATAGCTTTACATTATTTATTTATTTATTTAGTTATTTATTTATTGATTTAGTTATTAATTTAGTATTTATTTAATTGCCTTCGGCCACCAGAGTGCGCAGCTGTCGTATCGAGATTCCGCCTGCGGCCGTCAGAGGTCATTGCAATTGCTTCGAGTTTCCAGCTCCGGCCGCAAGAGTTTTGACTATAAGAGGGCACTGCAATCGCTTCGAGTTTCCGGCTTAGACCGCTAGAGGGCGCTGCGATCATTTTTAGTTTCCAGTTTTGACCGCACGAGGGCGCTGCAATCACTTCAAGTTTCTGGCCTAGGCCGCCAGAGGGCTTTGGTTGTGGTTTCTTCTCGACAGGCCGAAGTCCATCGCGGACTTCGACATGTTGAGAAGAAATCACAACCGCCAGAGGGCGCTGCGCAAGAAGGCACTGTGATCGTTTTAATTTCCAGTTTTGGCCGCAAGAGGGCGTTGCAATCGTTTTGTAGTTTCCAGTTTTAGCTGCTAGAGGGCGCTGCTATTGCTCCAAGTTTCCGGCTTAGACTGCCAGAGGGCGCTGAGATGGTTTTTAGTTTCTAGTTTTGGCCGCCAGAGGGCGCTGCGATCGTTTTAAGTTTCCAGTTTTGGCTGCTAGAGGGCGCTGCTATTGCTTCAAGTTTCCGGCTTAGGCCGCCAGAGAGCGCTGTGATCGGTTTTTAGTTTCCAGTTTTGGCCACCAGAGGGCGCTGCGATCGTTTTTAGCTTCCAGTTTTGGCCGCTAGAGGGCGCTGCAATCGTTTTTTAGTTTCCAGTTTTGGCTGCTAGGGGGTGCTGCTATTGCTTCAAGTTTCCGGCTTAGGCCACCAGAGGGCGCTGTGATCGTTTTTTAGTTTCCAGTTTTGGCTGCCAAAGGGCGCTATGATCGCTTCAAGTTAGACCGCCAGAGGGCGCTGCAATCGTTTTTAGTTCCCATTTAAACTTTCATCCCCTATTTTACCGCCCTTAAAAGCAGATTTTTCAAAATAAAATTTACAGAGTTTACTTATTTAAAACTCATAATCTAAATGCCGATTTTCAGGTCTGTAACTTTAAAAACATAGGACTTTCATAAAAATTTTCATCCCCTATTTTACCACCCTTAAGGGGAGATTTTCCAGAATAACTTATACAGGTTTTTATCATTTAAAAATTATAATTTCATATCCTATTTTCATATCTGTAACTTCTAAAACATAACCTTCCAACCCCCATTTTACCCCCTTAGGGGAGGATTTTCGTGAAATATTTTCCAGGCTGATATCTAAGCCCTAGAATTAACCTACCTTCCAAATTTCAAGTTGATAATAGCAAAATTATAATTAAAACTTCCCATTAAAACTTTCATCCCCTATTTTACCACCCTTAAGGGAAGATTTTTCAAAATAAAATATACAGAGTTTTATTATTTAAAACTAATAATCTAAATGCCGATTTTCAGGTCTGTAACTTTAAAAACATAGGACTTTCATACAAACTTTCTACCCCCATTTTACCCCCTTAGGGGAGGATTTTAGGGATATTAAATAGCCTATAACCTGCCCCAAAAGTTGGACAACCAAATGCAAAAAGAATTTTTCAAATCCGATAGGTACTTCCAGAGATTAGCGCGTTCAAACAAACAAACAAACAAACAAACAAACAAACAAACAAACAAACAAACTCTTCCGCTTTATTATATTAGTATAGATAATAAAGATAAATTGAACTGCATTTACTTAAAAATATTGAACACTCTGTATACCTTGTATACAGTATTCTACTGCAGTAAATATTTTTAAGTAAATGCAGTTTTATTGAAATGCTTTAAAATTTTACTTAATAACTACTTTGTACGGGCGTCTCACATAATATTATTATAACGTCTCTGGCAAAGACAAAACTTAATATTTTATTGAGAGGTGTTTTTCTGTAACTAATATTATATTTTAGACGATTTATTTAAAGTCTAAAACAACAATATTATCGACATTTTTATCACACATTATTAACAACTATTTTAAAATGATTCTACAATAATTAGTTCCATTACAGTCTTTTAGTCAGATTCAATTTATTCAATAAGAATATAGGTATTTTACATGTTAGTTGGCATATTACATTGATTAAGGCCCATTTACATTCTGCCATATCTGGCGTATGAATATTTAAGTAGTTGAAATATTAAGTAATTACTGCAATAATATAAATACAGATACAATAAAAAACAGATGATAAAATAATTATAAATCAATCAATTAAAAAAAAATCACAATGCAGAGGATCGCCTTTTATTTTTCTGACACGTGATGTATGAGATTTGCATCTCTATGATCTGTAACTCAATGTTGGAACCGGTTACAATTTGTGGGAACAGAGCAGGTGTGACGCGGGCAAACTTGGACGGGTCGTACATACGCTTTGTTGCCTTCTCAGATGATAAACTTGATTTAAATTGCAGATTGTAGGTGTTTTAAATATGAAGACAAAAGTAAGTTGCTCTATTTCAGCTCTTTGAGTTCAGGTGGCGTTGACTACATTAAGAACTTATTTGTTGGTCTTAATAATTCTTTGATGAGTTACATTTAAAAAAAATACATTTAAGATGAACACGACGTTTATGGAAGCCTACTAATATTATAAATGGGAAAGCGTGTTCGTCTATTTGTTTGTTCTTCGATCACAACAACTGAGCTACGGATCGACGTGATTTTTTGCATTGGTATAGTTGAGGGTCTGTAGTGATATAGGATTTTTATCCCGGAATATCAAAGAATTGCCACGCGATTCTTAAAACACCTGCATCCACCCAGACGAAGTCACGGGTATTAGTTACTTAAGGAGATTCGTGGGTCTCTTAGTAGATCATTATAAAGCTTAACGTTTGAATCACACGATTGTAGTCTTAAGTCCATTCAGGCCATAGAGTAAATTGAGAAATATTTACTGCCAAAATGCGTATGTGGGTAGACCTAAGAGAAATTATAAGTACCTCCTCTTCTTCCGGGTGGACCTCAAAATTTGGCAAAATATATTTCTTGTGCATTCATACGTCAAACGCTTGTCCAGAGCACGCAATATGTGTTCGTCTATTTTTTTAAGAACATTTTTTTCGGTTTACAGTTTCGGCTGTAAATAAGGGCTCAAAACCGTAATATTCAAGAATATTGAATCTAAAAAAAAACTATTTTTAAGTATTGCAAAAAATATAAGACGAAAAAGATACCTAACAAAACGGTAAACACGAGAACAGATTTCAAAAGGGATTGTAATAATTAAAACCTCATGACTGTACCATTAGGAACGATAGCCCGCGGTGTCCTTTATAGAAATACCTAATAACGGTCACTGTTTTCCTTAACCTGAGCAATTGAGACAACGGCGGATGTCGGCTATTACCATTAGCGTAACAAGTAAACTGCTATGATTGTAGTGCTCCACAATGGAGCTTTTGTTTCTATTATCTGTCGAATGCGACGGACTTATTTGCTATATAAAATATTTTAGGTACCTATGTACTGTTGCGGTGTTTTCCAACCAATATCAGGGCGCATTTCCACTTACTAACCCACGATACGACAAAACGAATCTGCCGTGCGATCGTATATGAAAATAGTATTCGTTTGATGGCATAAAATGTATCATTAATTCGTCAAATAGCTTTGAATGATGTATGGGGTTTATTATCTGAATTGTGTATGGGGTTCCTAAATTCCTTTTCTATTTGGATAGTTATATTAAACGACGAGTGAATGATAGTTACTTAATTCAAATTATTTCAATTTTTTGAGCTCATTGCTAATAAACACAATCAAGTTTTTGCCTTTGACTATCTATAAACAATTGTATATATACATAATATTATATCCATGAATATCCTTACACAATTGCACCTCTGAGGACTACACATTAATATTTATATCTCAAAAGGCCTGTGCAGACGAGGGACTATTGTCCACGGTGTTCCATTACTACTGCATACTCATCTTACTGAGTTTAATGTTGTCTAGTTTTAAATGATCTATTTTGACGGATAAAAAGTATAAAGAGTAAGTACAAAGTTGCGGCCAAAAGGATACAAACCTTTAACCCTAGAGTGGGCGCGCCTCCCCGCGTAACGTCAGTGGGCGCGTGTGGAGCATTTTGCCGCTCCTCATCATTGACTATTTTAAGTAGGAATACTGCATTTTATTTTACAAATTATTGTTAGAATCTAAATAAAACACAAATAGGTAATCAAAAATCAACATATTTATTAACTTATATTTTAAGAACTTTGGTTAATTGAGGTTTAAGCAACAAGTTACATTTTAATTGACTTTTTTGACTTCTTCTTAACAATCTTACGAAAAACTAATAAATATATATAAAAAATAACAAACTTATAAATTATCTTCATCTACTTGATATTTTTGAGCAAAACAGTCTGCACATAAGTATGTGCAATGTTCATTGCACAGTAATTTAGAGCATCTGCAACACCCTTTTTTCGTGCGTCTATTTTTTTTTTGATGGACAAATACTGCATATATCCTCCTTTATTGAAGATGATGCTTGTTCTGTGGGTACAAACCGAGCTATTTGGTTCCTCAAAGGAGTATTTAATGTCATAATTGAAGACCTTCTGGTCATATATGGCTTAACTAGGACCATTGCTATTTCTTTCAAATATTGTCGGCGTAGCATTAATACGTGGTACATAAATCCTGAAACAATAAACATTTTTTTAAGGAAATAAATAATAAAATATAAAGTGAATTTCAATGTAACAAAAAAATATTTGACACAATTTTTACTTACATGAGTGGGCGCGCGCTGAGCAAAATTCCGCCTCGCGACGACCGATGGTGACAACAACCTCTTCTAGCGGCTCCCCGCGCACTGATTGCATCCCTCCTTTCAGCACGGGTGGTGAACAATAGTGGGGACAGCTACTCAAAAACGCATTCTCCGAGATCAACTATTTTATGAATTATTAACGTTTTTTTGACGAGGGCGGCAAAATGCTCATAGCGCGCCCACTCTAGGGTTAATAAGTAGGTTTTAATTCAATAATAACCAGCTATAACAACGTATTCAGGTTATTGAAATAATAAAGGTCACTATAGTACCCCATCTCAATTCAAACAATGGCGGATGGTTAGCGATTGTCATTAGCGTAACAAGTAAACAACTGTGATTGTAATATCCCACAATACAGCTTCTGTTTCTATTCTAGTAGAACGGGCAAACAGTGGAATTCTCGGGAACAATTTAAAACATTCGAATAATATCTAATATTATTGTTCCAGATGTATTATTGTAAAAGATACATAGATTAACATTACTTACCTACGAATCAAATGTCAAACACTTATATGGAAAAACGATGTACTTGGAAATCAAAATGGTTAGTTAAGTTTATGTAAAAGTTAAAAAGGAATTTATAAATAAGCATTGCTTATGTTAAAAATGTTAGATATATCAAAGAGCCGCTTGGTTCTATCAAATCAACTATATTGCATCCTACGTACATGAGTAGAATCAATCACTATATTGTTTAGAATGACTCCTTTGTAGTCAATATCTCAAATACTTAGCTTTATTCAGTCTGTAGGTGCCCGATAAGGGATCACTCCACTGCACTTGGTGAAATTGCGGACTCGGTGTGCTGAGATGTTTCTTGCAATTGCACGTGTTTTCTGTAAGAAGTAAGTTAAAAATGACACTACAATTAAAAATACTAATCCGTTTAATGATGATCTATTGTAAACCTCAAGGAATTTAACTTTCTTTTTTCTTGTAAATTGTATCATTTTGACTTTTTGATGCCAGCAAAATGAGTAAGTAGTAATAGTAATCGTATTGTAATAATAATAATTAATAGTAAGTTATAATAATAAGTATAATAATTAATATAGCCATACGTGACACTAAATGCACTTGTAAGTATAGTAGTTTATACTACAAACTTAAATCGTGCCAAGTTTCATTTCAATCCATTCTGTAGTTTTTTAGCAAAAAGGTGTGTTGGTTTACATTTTAGCTCAACTCTATTGAAACGGACTATAAATATAATTAAAGTACACAATATATAAACAATATATAAGTCCCTATCATTATAATATCTATACTAATAAATAAAACCAGTCGGGTAAATTAAAGTGTCTGTCTGTAATATCGAAATAACTACCTCATATTAAGCTCATATGGTTATTTGAACGATACTATAACCGAATCACACGTTTTTAAAATTTTTGTCTGTCTGTCTGTCTGTCTGTCTGTCTGTCTGTTTGAACGGGATCGGGAACGGGATGAAATATCTCCGAGATTTCTGAACCGATTTGCGTAATTTTTTTTTAATCGATAGAGAAACATTGCGACACTGTCCTACGAAAAATTTGGATTCCAGCTCCTCAATCCTGATGCTGTAGGGGATCTGATCCCCAAAACTAATGGGATTTAGGCACTGTCGGTTATTTAAATTGATATTGGGGATACCAATTAAGGACTTTATTGTTGAATGACCTCGAGTAGGTACATGTCCAACTCCTCAACCCTGATGCTGTAAGGAATTGCATTCCGAAATCGTAAGGATCCCACGGAATTTTTCCGTTTTGTGGACGGGTTACTACCTACTTACTACAGATAGGCTACTTTTTGTTCTGGAAAATCAAAGTTCCCACGAGATTTTTGCAAACCTAAATACACACGGGCGAAGCCGTGGGCATCATCTAGTGTTAAAATAAAAAATACTTTGTGATTTGCGTTGTAATAAACTGATTAAAATTAATTAAGTACAATATTAATTAATTATAATAATAAGGCTCTTACTTGCATAATCCCCAAATCATTAATCATCTGTTTAGTCATGTATTTAGTTCAATATATTCCAGCTAAGACAATATTGTCATTCAATGCGTTATATATGAGTGGATTAATTAGGAAATCCTGTTTATTACGTATGACTTATGTTTGTTAGTATCCTTCTTCTGCGAAGCATCCGATTCCTCTAAGTTTTACATGGAACACTTAAAAGGACTTTCTTTCGGGCGGGTACCACACGAAGTTTGATTCTTGAACCACATACAGATATTAGTTTCTAGAGGTTTCTAGAGCGAGTCTACAAAATTTCTTTGGCTTTGATTGGTCAATATTTAAATAAATAAATACACTTCATTTGTATAGGGCGCACTCGGGAATGCTCGAGAGAGTCACGCGACGCTTAAGTCAGCTTGAAACAAATTAGGTACATACCACACCATGATCAGAAACTATTTTACATTTCCACTCTCTCCAATCACTATGTCGGAGAAAGGAACATATGTTAAAAAAATAAGTTTCACGATGTTTTAATTTTTTTTCCTAACTCCAGTCGCATAATGCATGCACTTAATATTCACAGAACCAGAAGATTATACCGTATTAGTTGTTATCCTCAGCGGCACAATAATAAAACCTGTAGCTGCGAGAAGTTTTAATTAACCGCCTCCCCTCCACTTTGACGTCGTGACAGCAACAATCACGCAAGTAAAATGTCATTAAGGAGACCTATACGTGAGGCTCTATTACGTGTGAGCTCTCGTGATAGCAATTACGCGAATCGCTGGGAACATCACTCTCTGTTACATGAATTAACGTTTGAATTACGGGTATTCTTTCAATATTATGATTTTAAAATATACAAGCGGACCCCCGCGACTTCGTCCGCATGGATATAGGCTTTTATATAGGATCGAATTGGATCCCATCATCCTTTTTTGTACCTAAACTAAATGTAGCCTAAGTTACTCCTTATAACATCACCTATCTGCCATTGAAAGTTCCGTCAAAATCGATTCAGCCTTTTCAAAAATTAGCTGGAACAAAGAGACAGATCGAAAAACATAAATTTAAACGTACACCAGTTTAAAATAAGCCGTACGTTCAAAGATCCGGGTCCCAAGTTATTTGACCCCAATAAATATCTGTCATTTCGGAACTAAAAAACTTATGACCTTGAAATATTTACGGGACAATACTTAAAGTACTACCTTTCTAACAAAAAAAGAATGAGTTAAATCGAACTACGCGTTAATGAGTTACAGCTAAATACACGTTTTAACGTTCATCCCCTCTCCCAAGGGAACCGTGCTGAATTTCGGGATAAAAAGTATCCTATGTCCTACCTCGGAGTATAAACTCAAATTGTACCAAGTTTCATTCGAATCCGTTCAGTAGTTTCGGCGTGATGCGCGGCCAAGATACAGACAGACAGACAGACAGACAGACAGACAGACAGACAGACAGACAGACAGACAAAAATGAAAAAAATGCAGTTTTGGCTTCAGTATCGATTAAAGAGTACCCTCGAATAAAAATTTTCAAAATATCTTCAATGTACAGAATTGGATCTGTTACAGTTTTATTATATTATAGATTATGGGTAGGTATTTATAAAATCATTTAAATTATGTCTTAAAGTTCATTTGTGATTAAAGAAATAAATATTATTTATTTGTCTAAATAGACAACAAAAAAAAATATACGTTTGTTATAGATATTTTAATATAATAATTATTTACGAGTATATACCTATTATTGTAAAATGTATTGTTGGTATACATCATATAGGTGCTAGTTAAAATATAGGTGCGAGCTAAGTTAAAATAATAAAAACATCATAATTTCCCATAATATAATCAAAACATAGAACATCAAAGAATATTTTTAAAGTTCCTTTTTCTGTGGTATTTTCTACTTTGATTTTTAGACTCTCTGATATTCTCACATATTTTATTTCCAACAACGACACTATCGTGTTGATGATAAGTGTGCACAGTAGACGCGACGAGTGACAGTGGTAATGAGAAGAAATTCCCATTCACAGCAAAAGCTACAACATTTCACTCTAAAATATGATTCATAAAATTATACGTATAGAGGAGTGTTTAGTGTATGAATTATAATAATATACACGATGAAGTGAAATTTTCGCGAGCAATATTAATGTTTGAAACCTACACTGTATTGACATATTTACATCTGGCTATTTTACTATTTGGATATTAGCAGTGGCGTATCTTAAGATTTTAACATACTACTCTAGAGCAAAATATTTAATTTGATATTAAAATTTAATTTTAAATTAAAATGCACCCAATATTAACTTCAAAAATTCTAATAGAACTGAATTAATCAAAATAGTTATTTATGCTGTAATACGGTAAGTTTAAATTAATTTTGAGGTACAAATGTCAATACCTAAGCCCAAGGCGAGGGTTTTAAATAGCGCTGAATTTTCAATGCACATCGTTTCTGTTTGGAAGCCATAAATTGGTTTTGGTCACGTATTAAAATGCTAACAAACGTACTTTGCATCATCATCATCATCATGATCAACCCATTACCGGCTCACTACAGAGCACGGGTCTCCTCTCAGAGTGAGAAGGGTTTTGGCCATAGTCTACCACGCTGGCCAAGCGGATTGGCAGACTTCACACACCTTTGAGAACGTTATGGAGAACTCCCAGGCATGCAGGTTTCCTCACGATATTTTCCTTCACCGTTAAAGCAAGTAATATTTAAATAGTTAAAACGCACATAACTCCGAAAAGTTAGAGGTGTGTGCCCAGGATCGAACCCACGACCTCCGATTAGAAGTCGGTCGTCCTAACCATTAGGCTATCACAGCTATTACGTACTTTGCACCTCCTGCTAACTTCACTCACAAATTCGTTATGTTAGCAATGTTATTATGTTTATGAGTACGTAAGCCATGCGTGTTAGCATTTGCAAGCGTTACTTTACCGTGAAGTCTGCTTTAAAGTTTTTACAGTGGTGTCATATGAGCCACAATATGAGTAAAAATATGGAAAAAATTTCATCATAAACATATTAATTACGATCACGTCACGACTTACAATAGGTACACATTGTTATATTATGTTTTGGTTTAATTTTTCTCCATTGGGTTATACCATTAACGTGGCCGGTCGTCGCTCCTAATGAAACGGACAACAATACGTAATAGGGGACTCTGTCTATGATTAATACCGGTCAGCCGGGTGAGTCGTGCCCAATCGCCATCTGCCCTTATTAATTGCCTTGTCAGCCGTAATCGTGTGTCCTACGTTTTACTATTCCATGTATATACCTATATAAACGTACATAATATACATTTTATATAAACACCTTTCCTCACAAACTGTATAATATATTTTTTTTAATTATTCAACTACAAGTTAGCCCTTGATTGCAATCTCACCTGATGGTAAGTGATGATGTAGTCTAAGATGGAAGCGGGCTAACTTGGAAGAGGTATGCATAGTGCATACCCCTGATCAATTTATACACGGCATCGTACCGGAACGCTAAATCGCCTGGCGGCACGGCATTGCCGGTAGGGTGGTAACCAGCCACGGCTAAAGCCTCCCACCAGATATAGTAGTCTCTATGTTAATTAGTTTATTTACGCACTTAAACGACTGCACTGCATGAGACGAAGCTTTTCAGTTGGAAAATATATTTTCTGTTCTACTTAGTAATATAGTGCTACTGTATAGTTACAGAACTAAAACTACTCTATAATCAGAATAACTGATTCACTAGCAAATTCATAGATTTAAAGTTAAAACTGACTAATCTCTATAGAATTTAAAAATAAAATAAAAATACATAGTTTAGTAATTTTTTTGCATTAAGTTATATCAGTTATTTCCTACTTGACTTATTTAACCACGAGGAAGAATTTTTAACAAGAAAGTTTTTTATTTTATATAATATCTTAAAATTTATAAGCTGTTATAAGTTTACGAACAATACCCTCTAAGTTTAAATTGGTTATTTTGAATATTGTTACTTTCGTATTATAAGTTTTAAATAGGTTTAATCCTTCAAAACTTTGATGGTTTAATAATTACTCAGTTTTATGTTTCCAAAATTAATTTGTTGTGTCTCATATCAAACGCTTTGTGTTATACTTGGATATGAAAATTAATGCTGTTGTCTGATTTGTGATCAGATAAATAATGTAGTTCTATTTTATTTTGTGAATAACATTACCAAGAAGTGTGAAGTATAGAGCGGTTGGGTGCGTTCGAAATCTATACATCTATACATATAATAAAATCGTAGAATTGCCTTATCTGTACATTGAAGATTTTTGCAAAATAATAACTGGGGGATGTTAGGGATAAGTAATAGAACGTAAAAGCTATTTTTGAAATTTTTGTCTGTTTATCTGTTTGTCTGTATGTTTGTGCGCGCATCACGTAAAAACTACTGAATAGATTAAAATGAAACTCGGCATGATTTAAGTTCATACTATGGAGTAACATATAGGATACTTTTTATCCCGAAATTCAGCACGGTTCCCTTGGGAGAGAGGATGAAAGTCAAAATGTGTACTTAGCTGTAATTCGTTAACGGGTGGTCCGATTTCATTCATTCTTTTGTTGTTAGAAAGGAAATACTTTAAAGATGACTGGCTTATGTCTGAAAGGCTGGACCAATTTTGATGGGACTTTCACCGTTTGCATTTTGAAATAACCTAAATATCCACCAGTGAACTTTTAACAGTTTTTAGCAAGGTATGAGCTCACAGGAGCTTAAGAAAAACGCTCGATGTGACTAAATCATGCTGAGTTGAGCGCGTACACCTTTTGCGCCTATTAGGAACCATCTTGTATATAGCATGTGATCACATCCACCACCACTACTACAGCCTTTTAACATCCCACCGCTGGGCACAGGCCTCCACTCTCATAGGAGAGAGGGATTTAGAGCTTAGATCCTCCACGCTACTCCAATGCAGGTTAGCGGGCTTTAACGACTATTGTCACATGATAGTGACAATAACCGGGACCGACTGCTTAACGTGCTCTCCGAGGCACGGGGGTCAAACATCGCCAACTACCAACTCCGGGCTGGCACTGAGAATTCCTTGACAGAAAAACCCAATACTTCAGAATTATTTGCCGGACCTGGGAATCTGGTGACCTAGTGATCTGCGGTCGACTATGCTAACCACTAGACCAACGAGGCAGTTACGTTCACATTAACATCAGTTTAATTCTATAATTATCTACATTGTTGACATCATTCTCTTTTGGAACCAATTTATAAATGAAGGGGAATTAAAATGACATACGTGTATTAATTAGACGACAAATTGTACTGGTGAAATCTTGAAGTACCAATTAGAACAGTCGCTTCGGTTTGAGGACAAAATAGAAATGAAAACAACGCAATACTACAATAGGTATACTGTAAAAGAGTAGAATATAACATCGGATTTCCTATTTCCGTATTTCCCAATCGTAATTTGCAATGTCCCAGATATGCCGGTTGAGAGGAACTGCATGGCTCTTGCTCGCTCAGCAATTAATTGAATTAATTGCTTGTCATCTGTTGATCGCGCTGCTCTTACTCAAGTCATTAGTCAAAACCTATCGTATACGCACATAACCTAATTTAATTATGCACTAATAAGTCAAATCCGCAATCTAGAACGTGATTAACGTGGAGCGTAGTGCCTTGGGTCATTGATTACTGTCACAGCGACAAAATAATACATTATTACTTATATTATATTATTTATATTATCTGTGTTTTTAAACGGCCCCAATTTTTAGCACACCGTGATAATAATAAGCAAAAAAGTTTGATGCTTAGTATTGTTATATTTTACTTATTATACCTAGCGTATATTTTACTATGCTATCACATCCTCGGTAGTATAGTGGTGAGTATCCCCGCCTGTCACGCGGGAGACCGGGGTTCGATTCCCCGCCGGGGAGATAACTTTTTTTTATTTTCTTTACATGTTTTTGTACATATATTCCAAATGGTACAATTAAAGTGTAACTATAAAAAGTAGCTATTACTTCTTACGACAGAAGCACCCATAAAAAAAATTTCATTTGTATTAATTGATTCGCTAGGCTATCAAACGAGGCCCAAGGGAATTTTTTTTATGTAAGGAAACAATAAATAGGTAACTAATAATTTTCTAAAAAAACTTCAATTATTAATAAATAAACACCAATTTCGTCAAATACATAATATTATATAATAATATTATAAAATAATGTATATGATATTATTAAAAATAAAAGGTAAACTAACTCTAATGTTTTTGGGGCTTGAAATAATTAAAATAACATAATATTGATTTTGTTGGTATGAAATGAAATGAAATGAAAATGAAACGAAATGAAATTGAAATGAAATTACATACGTAGCCCGTCATCGCCACTGTAGTAAATCGCCGTAGAGCGTCTACGACGTAGGCATACACCTACATCGTAGACGGTATACAACGACTTTATGCTCACGCGTTTATTTTTATTATTATACTAGATGATGCCCACGGCTTCGCCCGTGTGTATTTAGGTTTGTAAAAATCTCGTGGGAACTTTGATTTTCCCGAACAAAAAGTAGCCTATCTGTAGTAAGTAGTAACCCGTCCACAAAACGGGAAAATTCCGTGGGATCCTTACGATTTCGGAATGCAATTCCTTACAGCATCAGGGTTGAGGAGTTGGACATGTACCTACTCGAGGTCA
This sequence comes from Melanargia galathea, assembly GCA_920104075.1. Lineage (NCBI taxonomy): Eukaryota > Metazoa > Arthropoda > Insecta > Lepidoptera > Nymphalidae > Melanargia > Melanargia galathea. Next base: position 8,431,781 of record OV049864.1, read on the forward strand.
TCTATACTAATAAATAAAATTGAAGTGTCTGTCTGTAATATCGAAATAACTACCTCATATTAAGCTCATATGGTTATTTGAACGATACTATAACCGAATCACACGTTTTTAAAATTTTTGTCTGTCTGTCTGTCTGTCTGTCTGTCTGTCTGTCTGTCTGTCTGTCTGTCTGTCTGTCTGTCTGTCTGTTTGAACGGGCTAATCTTTGGAACGGCTGAACCGATTTTGACGGGACTTTCACATACAAGTAGAGAATTGACCAGGGAGTAACATAGGCTACTTTTTAACAGACTTTCAAAAAAGGAGGAGTTGTGTTTTTCTACCTATGTACACCGATATCTCCGAGATTTCTGAACCGATTTGCGTAATTTTTTTTTATCGATAGAGAAACATTGCGGCACTGTCCTACAAAAAATTTGGGTTCCAACTTCTCAATCCTGATGCTGTAGGGGATCTGATCCCCAAAACTAATGGGATTTAGGCACTGTCGGTTATTTAAATTGATATTGGGGATACCAATTAAAGACTTTATTGTTGAATGACCTCGAGTAGGTACATGTCCAACTCCTCAACCCTGATGCTGTAAGGAATTGCATTCCGAAATCGTAAGGATCCCACGGAATTTTCCCGTTTTGTGGACGGGTTACTACTTACTACAGATAGGCTACTTTTTGTTCGGGAAAATCAAAGTTCCCACGAGATTTTTACAAACCTAAATACACACGGGCGAAGCCGTGGGCATCATCTAGTAAAAAATATATTTCGTTATGTTTCTCTGCATGAAATTTATGAATTTGTCATAATTAATAAATTCCGCGTAATTATTATGTAGTTACAAATAATAATTACAATGACTTACTACACGTCGATAGTTAGGTATAATAATATAACGTCATGCATCTGTCTCTGTCATGCGCCGGTACCCGGCTGCCGAGGCTGGGGCGAGGGCAAATTAATTCATGCCCATGCTACCCGGTTTTAATTTCGCTAGGTGCCACTGATTTACGGTGTCCATATTAGAGACAAGTATGCATACGACCTCTCAATTAAGAGCTGAAACATTGCTGCAGTTATATGGAGGAATGTTTAAAGTAAGATGAAATTCTTGAAGCTAATTGCGATGTCGATTTATGACGGAATTGAAACTCCGTGTTAACAACGTTTTGAGTATAGCCCTCCCCAAAGTTTAGAAATTTAATAAGGCCATCAGTCTTGCAGTAAGCACTTCATTTCGTTATTAATGCCCAACGTTAAAGTCATACCGGGCAGAGTCCTTCTATTTTGGTAAATGTATACTGAATAGTTGTTAAAATTTGTAGATACTATGAAAGGATAAATAATTTAAAGTCCAAGAAATTTTGTATTCAGAACTTCATTCAATCGTTAGATTTACTTCGTACAAGCGAGCTTTTACTAATGACAAGGGCAACGCTACACGTAAATCGAGCGGGACAAAGACAACGCGATACATGATACTGCTAGGCGTACTCCTACGTTGCTTTCGACGGCGGGCGACGATTGGTAGGAACATTGAGATGATTATGCAATGGCGTCAACTATTTTCGTCTATTTAAAACTCGAAATGTGATTATTCTAAACGAGTGTTATGAGAAAAAGCTTACAACAAACCCCGTAAGATATATATTTTTTATCTCAAAATATTTTTATTTAGAACTAGTACAGTAATTCCAACTCAATTCACTCAATTATAAGTAGATTAGTAATATTTTCTCCTATGCTATTAAAAAGTAATTTAGAACAGCTAAGAGTAAAAAGCATTTAAATACTAGCTTCTGCCCGCGGCTTCGCCCGCCTGCATTTCGGTTTTTCATAAATCCCGAGGGAATCGTGGATTTCCATTTCCCGTTCCCGCTACCTGTTCCAACTTTTATATCTACTTTCAAGGAAGTTTGCTATAGTAATCTACCTGTAGCTATAGATTTCGGTTTTTTTAAATCCCGTGGGAACTGTGGATAAAAGGTGGCCTAAGTCAGGGCATAATCTATCTCCATTCAAAATTTCAATCAAATCGGTTCAGTAGTTGCGGCGTTAAAGAGTAACAAACATACACACATACATACACACACACACATACACACACACATACACAAACTTTCGCCTTTATAATGTTAGTGTGATTAGTGTGAAGTGTGATGACTTATCTTCTTCTATAATATAATAAAACTGTAACAGATCCAATTCTGTACATTGAAGATATTTTGAAAATTTTTTTTGGAGGGCGTTCTATAATCGATACTGAATCCAAAACTGCAATTTTTTTCATTTTTGTCTGTCTGTCTGTCTGTCTGTCTGTCTGTCTGTCTGTCTGTCTGTATCTTGGCCGCGCATCACGCCGAAACTACTGAATGGATTCGAATGAAACTTGGTACAATTTGAGTTTGTACTCCGAGGTAGGACATAGGATACTTTTTATCCCGAAATTCAGCACGGTTCCCTTGGGAGAGGGGAAGAAAGTTAAAACGTGTATTTAGCTGTTATTCATTAACACGTAGTTCGATTTTACTCATTCTTTTTTTATTAGAAAGGTAGTACTTTAAGTATTGTCCCGTAAATATTTCAAGGTCATAGGTTTTTTAGTTTAGAAATGACAGACATTTATTGGGTTCAAATAACTTGGGACGCGGATCTTTGTACGTACGGCTTATTTTAAACTGGCGTGCGTTTAAATTTATGTTTGTAGGCCTGTCTATTTGTTCCAGCTAATCTCCGAAACGGCTGGATCGATTTTGATGGAACTTTCAATGGCAGATAGGTGATGTTAAGTAGTAACTTAGGATACATTTAGTTTAGGTACAAAAAAGAATTATGGGGTCCGATCTGATTCTATACAAAAACCTATATCCATGCGAACGAAGTCGCGGGGGTCAGCTAGTGTGTCAATATACGTATACATTTGGTCCAGAAAGTGCAAAATCTTGTAAAGAATAAGTTGCGCAGAGAGAGCGAAATATTGCATAATAATAGCATACAATTCGTTAGGTCCAGCGTCGGCGTGTAGACGGAGATTTAAACGCAGGTGTTACTGTATTTTGTGTGAAATATTGAAACGGAACGTGAGCTGGTTACAAATTAGAGCGCCAGCTGATCTTTGCCATTTAAAATATATGTCAGTCGCACGAATTGCATACTTTCAGGTGCATTCTGGCAAGACAATGGAAATGTGCAGTTTTTATTGTGCAATGTAATAAAATTAGCGTTGCATTTCATTCGTGTTTGGCAAACGTGAAATTTTTTTGTATTAAAAAACTTCTGTAAGTTCTGTGTTATTTTTTGGTTTAAAGACATATTTCTCAAAAAAGAACACAAAGTTCACTTGTGTTAAGAATTAACATAATTTTACATTTTAGTTTGTACCTAAGTACATGATATTGAAGTAAGTTCTACAGATTTAAGTAAAAAGTTACAAATTTGTTACAAATTTTTTAAAATAATATTATCATATTTTCAATATAGCCCTAGCCTCCAAGCCATCCACAAATGTTGAGGTTTAGGTCTAAACTAATAATGTGCGTACATTATATAAAATATAATAAGCTGTATATATATTTCATGTAGTTTACTACTACTACTATGTGATGGTATCCATAATATGAAGGAAAGTTTTCCCAGACATTTTCGGTCCCAAATCTGGAACCTTCAACTTTCTCCGTTATTGGACTCTTCATAAAGGACAGCAATAATGTATTCTTACAGAAAAGTGTAGATCAAGAAACACTGGTAGATCAATGAGCCAAAACTGTACATACAGTCTTGAAGACCTTGTTTATTTTAAGTTAGCATATAAAGTAAGTAATAATTACTTTGTAAGACATAATTTTAATATTTATACTGGAGCAAAAGTTATATTGGTTAGCTTGGTCTATAGATTTCCAAGTTGATCGCGCCTCGCGAAGGTTCAGTTGTTCCTTTATAACAAACGAATTGTATAAATACGTTTCTGGTTAGAACATTTGGGTGGTAAATCCAGCCACTAATGCTGGAATGCGTAGACAAAATTGTCTCGCTGAATTCCCTCGTCGAAAGCATCAGAATCGTTTCTTGCTAATTATCTCAAGTCGCTCTGAATTCCTTACCCATTGTGGTATTTTTATTATAGTACTAGTCAGTGGATCCGGCAGACGTCATCCTGCCCGGTGACATAGCGATAGCAGCGCCACCTACCGAGACCCGGTAGGTTACCTGTAGCTACCCGGTAACTGTGTTTTCAAACCATCCAGGAACCCATTGAAATACACACAAAATTTCATCCAAATCGATCCAGCCGTTGAGGAGGAATTAAGTGACAAACACACGTACAGAAGAATTATGTACCTACATAGATACGGGTGAGAGAGTTTACCGTATCGACGGGATATTTGACAGCTACGAAACCCGTGAACATTTTGTATGGGAAAATGTTTTTTCTTTTATTTTATTTTTTCGTCAATTTCCCAATGTTTCTAATAGTTATTCTGATATTCGGGACGGAGACAAATACAACAAATCAATAACCATGAAAATCGCTCCAGCCGTTCTCGAGATTTAAGTGTTCGAACTAACACGACTTTGTTTTATATACCTATAGTATACAAAGATGTCAGACGTTGCTAACAGTCAACATCACTAGGCAGGTAGTGTAATGTTCGGTCCAAATCAGAATATTGCTATTTAAATATTTAGCAGCAAACTAGTACTAATTTGTCTTAAAGTAATTCTATCCTTTACTCTGAGAATTCAGTTCAGTTTACAGATCTTGTACAACATAATAATGAGTACCAATTGATAACGGCTGATACACATTCTGCAACACTTCGCAGACTATATAAAAGCAGACATACAAAAGTCAGTCCTATGCAATCTGAAACTTGTCTAATCTCAAGGTTTCACCACCTTCTGATAAGTATCAGATAGCTATCTACAACTTTTGTCTTTGTCACTTGACATAAAGTAAGAAAGTGACAAAACTTACGTTTAGTCTTAGTCAGTCTTAGTCAGATAGCCATCTGACACTTATTAGAAGGTGGTGAAATAGGCACTAAGTATTTCTTTTTAGATCAACTGAGTATTACTTACCGCAAACAATCTACATGATGTAAATTTGAATTTTGCAGTAAAACAACATACCTACACAAAATCCGATAGTCGTAAATTAGAAATATATTCAGAACATCCGTTATGATACGCAAAACAGTTTCGTACTTACCGGCTTATTTATGTGAAATATTGTGTCGATTTAATGAACAGAGAGAAATATTTAAACCATATTTAATTAATTTTCTTATTTTGCATATTGAATTGGTTAATATGACTTCATATGCAAAGTACGTTCACGTGCGTAGTATTAGACGCCATTGATAGATTTAATTGACAAGAAGCTTTGTATAATAAATTATCTCAGTAAAATCCTAACAGGATTGATTTTTTTATTAACTCCTGCTATCTGCACTTACAACTTCTGCCTAATTTTACCAACATTATTTTCATTTCAGTGGTGTAAGCAGGGATATTTCGTCCTACCAACAAAACCGTCTTCAGATTTCAGATTTATTTATTTATCCAAATTGGTACACAGGTACCGAATACAGAAGGTAGTTGGTACAGAATACAGTTTTACAAACATACGGAAGTAAGGCAACAATGATAAATCCGACCCTTGAAAAGTTTGAGGGCGCGCAGCATTTGGAAGCTGTTCCCATAATTTGCGAGTAAGCGGCAGAAATGACCCCGAATAAAAGGCTGAAGAAAGAATGAAAAATAACCTAGGTGAGGAAAATTCAGGTTCCTGCGACCTTAAGGTACAAAAAATGAACAGAAGGTAAGCTAACCTTACCTGCCTTAGTCATGCAAAAAATCTTTGTAGTAGTCGTAGTAGTACTCGATTTAAAAGTGAAAAAAAAAAAACCGGCCAAGTGCGTGGCGGGCCACGACGCGCAGTGTAGGGTTCCGTAGTCACAATCCTCGAAAAACAGATATAACTCCTTAACCTGTGAACCCTACTTAGCCGTGATAGTTTTCCTTTAAAATTGATTATATACCCTACTGCTGTGAATTATTTCAAGTTCCTATATACTGCCATTTGGCTGATAGAGGGGGGGGGGGGGGGGACACTTGACTCTAATAAAAATTTGCACTTTAAAACATCATATTTTACAAACGGATCTAGAAATCGAAAAATGATGTTCCCACACCCACAGTATTTTTAAAAGACCTATGCAACGATACCCCACACTATGGGGTAGACGAGAAAAAAAATATTCATCCCCACTTTACATGTGGGGGAGCTACCCTAAAAAAAATATCAAAATTTTATTTCACCACTTTGTCGGCGTGATTAATATTTATACTCATGCCAAATTACGGATTTCTAACACTAATAGTCTCTGAGATTAACCGAGGACGGACAGACGGACAGATGGACAGACGGACAGACGGACAGACGGACGGACATGGCGAAACTATAAGGGTTCCTTGTTTACTACGGAACCCTAAAAAGTGCTTTGTGAAACCTCAGAGGTGAAATGTTTTTATTTAAGCCGTAGTTTAAAATCAATTACAGTGGCTACTAATTTCACCAAGTCCCGCTCCGAGGGTGGCACGTAAGCCCATAAGGTCCTGTACATCATGTGGACGCGCTCACTGACACATGGCTTTGGGATATGATAAAGCACCTGTTCCCGTATTTTATGGTCCGCACGTTGAAGCAAAACGTATTTATGTGCGGCACCACTAGTAACTGCACTACGATATTGCGTTGTTTCTAGAAAGAGATAAATCTAGACCGACAAAATAAATTGCAAATTTTGTGAATTTAAAAAATATTTAGATTTCCCGGAGCCCAAACCACTTTTAATAGTTTTATAGCGAATTTCTGTAATTCGCTATAAAACTATCTGTTAATCAACACTTATACCTATAGCGATATTCCGATGTGTATCGGCCATTACTCTACCTACTGATATTTACTATATATTAGCAACGTCTATAGTTTTCTTGTTTTCAACTTGACAACAACTACTTTGAATTTGTTTAATTTAAAAAATGTTGCCAAGTTGAAAACAAGAAAACTATTGCCAGTCCCAAATGAGCTTTAAATTGCGGTGTTATTATTAAGACATAAATTATTTAAACATATTTTAACAGGATCCCTAGGAATGCGATGACAGCTTGAAGGTGGTCGAAGGAGATACCTTCTAAAACTGTTTGGTTCCATTTATCGAGACTAGCAAAGAACTTGCTCATAATTTTTGATATCAGTAGGTACTTTTAATAGTCGAAACTTTTTGATAGGAACTTGCCTTTTTTATTCACATGAAATGTTTTTGTTTGGGATTTACTTTAATAAAAATACCGTAATAGATTTCTTCTTCTACGTCGTTGCCTCATGACTGAGGGTCGTGGTCATCATGAGCAGCTTCGACTAATGACTTCCAGGCTTTTCTGTCATGTGAAAGTCGGATGGATGCGTGTATGCTGGAGTTACACACTTGTTTAACAGTATCGTAATAGATTAGAATACTGGAATTTACCTAAGTATAACTCTGAAGAGTTGAAGTTCGCTGTACTAATACCTAATCGCTAATTTATTGATATCGGAATAAAAACTTAGGTTTTTTTAAGGTATCTTAGGAGTAGACCAAATTTTATTTGAATTTTAATGACTTAATCTCTGTCTTACGGCTTAAATTACTGAGGAAATATCTATTCTTATTAACGAATATAATCTCGAAAAAAGATTAAATTAAATTTCGTTGATTTTTCCTGTTATTGCTAACGAAGTTGCGCGAGTATCGGTTCGGATAGCCGCATATTTAATAATATTTTATTGAATATTTACTAATAACCGCGATTTCATCCGCGTTGATTTAGGTTTTTTAAAAATTCCGTAGGTATTCTTTAATTTTCTGCGATAAAAAGCAGCCTAGATCACCCCTTGTATAGGCATTTCCTTTCAGCCATTCCAAATAAACAAAAAAAAACACAATTGGGTCAAGCTATCGTTCAAATAATAATATGAACTAAGCCACAAGAGCCAATCAGAGACAGTCGCTTCAATTTTATTCATTTGCATACATCAAACGTAATTATGAGTATAAAAGTCACTCAAAAATCACTTGACCCAATTGATTCTTTATTATGATAACCTAATTAACAAGGAACAATGCGACGAAGATGTTAATCGCAATTTTTCACTGTAGCGTATCTTTGAATACCTTATTCAACGCACTGATATTTTTTATTCAAAGAAATTTTAATTTTATATATTTTTTTTCAAAATTGTATATATAACATTACTTCAGTTACATGGTTTTGTTTCTCTTATACTTATCAACAGATTTTTATTTTTATTTGTTACACAATGTAAAGCATTGATTTCAGCTGCAGCACGAACATAATGACTTCGAAAATTATTTTAGAAATTGATTTAGTAAAACTAATAGCTGCACAATATTGTTAATTCAACATAATAACTAAATTTAGTACTTACTTCTTAATATATTAGATGGTAGATCTTGATATTGGAAGTGTAACAATAAACTTCCATGAGCCAAACTTCCGACGCAAGTTCGAGTTTGCAAGTTTAACGCGCTGGGTACCTACTTGCGATACTATCTACGCAAATAGCGCAATTTATTTGGATATCACTCGTTACCACTTGTTCAACGCTCGAACTTGTACGAGCGAGCTCGGCATTATGAACTCGATAATTTTGTTTCAATATGTTTATCTGCTACGTTCTTGTATTTTGTCGCCTGCTTAAACATTTGGCGGAACAAAAACGACATGGACTATATACTTGTTTTTTTAAATTATAACTTATTTAAAGCAACAAGTTAATACATTTACAGTTATTCATACATTTTTGTATTTATTTAAGTATTAAAGAAAATTGTGATTTGACTGATTTACGATTATTGCGACTTCGTTTAACTCAATAAGACATTTTTAGACACTATACAAACATCGTTGATGTCTAGTAAATATTTAATGTGTTAAGTTTCCTGAGGTTTGTAAGAAGATCTAAATACCATTGTGTACAAATGCTTTTGTTGCCTGAGAGAAATTAGCGAGAAACCAGTTACTGTCTGCGAATTCCAAAATAAGTGGCCGAGTTGTTAAATTGGTATTGTGTGAATATTTACTTACTAAATATTTTAATCCCGGGGGACCGATTTATTCAGCATCCGCCCGTGAATTCAAAGAACGACTTTAAATTGTCACACCGAGCGATAGAATTGCCGATCTATAAATCGTTATGGCTTCTTTTTAAGGCTTTCGCTTTTGTAAAAACTATATTTGCATAATAAAGTAAAGAGATTTGCAGCATTTTAAATCAATGCAAGCGAAGGCGGGCGGAGTCTACACTTTCAGAGCTGCACAGTAGTCGGCGTTATAAGCATTGGACTGGATTAACGAACTTCCTCGCAATCTCCCCGCGAGACGAACTTTAAATTCTAACATCAGTTTCGGGCATTAAGGGATTGTTCAGTTCATAAATTTATAAGGCCTGCCTACTCCGACATAATCTTGTTTGTTAAGAACCGCAACCCTATTAGCGGGTAAATCGTGTATAAGCTATTCTCTTTTGAGTCGCATCTCATTACGTACCTCGGGATCGGCGGATAATTTGATAAACTTGATAACCCAAAGGAACGTAATTACATTAAATTTTGATCGCTCATTAACCTTCCCTTTAAAGGAAACGAGATAAGTGCTCAGATTAATTTTTACTTGCTTAAGAAATAATATTACGAAACTCGTGTCTAACGTTCATGTATCGCTCCACGCTATAATCGTTGAAAACTCTGTATTTGAAATTATAGAAGAATATCTACACTCGTACCTACTTCGGAAATTGTTTCAGCTAGGTGTAATTTCAAGATATCAACCGCCGAATCCAATTCTACTAGGCAGAGTTCGGGAAGCTTCGAGATGTCCAAAATACTTCATTCACTACCTGAAAATAAAAGTCGATCAGCGGGCAATGGAGAGAGTTCGATGTTTTTCTACGTCTATAAGAACCACATTTAAATAACATAGCTTTGAGTCGCGAACACAGGGCGGAGCACATTTGTTGAACTGTTGTTGTAGTCGTTGAAATGTTGTTTTTTGGTCACAGTTTAAAGAAACATCAGGGTTCCAAGCTACTAGAATGGCGACCTCAACACTGTAAGGGGCAGTGTGCACACCAGTCACAACTAAGGTAGACGACGCAAGTATACCCCGTAAGCTAACTTTTGCTTACGAGAAATTTTAATCAACTTCAAAGAACAACCTTTGCGGCATACATACAAGTCCACCATTTTGGTTTTCGTTTTTAATTAATGAAAAAATTATCAAAATCCATTTTTGAAATAATCATGAACATACATAGGTACATACGGGTCAAATACATACTTCCTTTTTGGAAATCAGTTAAAAAGTCTATGTCACTCTCCAGGTCCTTAACCATGCAAAAAAAATCAGGTAGATCCGTAACTCTGTTGCGGCGTGATCGAAAGACAAACCAACAAACAAATACACTTTCGCATTTATTATACTTATCCTAGGAAAAATAATTTTAAAGAAGAACAATCTTTGTAATGAAGATTCATTACAGATACATCCATATTTTTATCTTTATGAAGGGGCCTGACCACGCAACAAGTCCGATTCGAGTAATAAATTTTTTGGCAGTGAACTCGGCTGGTAAAATAATTTTCATTGCCATTTAAGCGCATATCCATGAATTATCTGCATCTTGAAAATTAGTACAAATTTTACATTTGCAATATTGTAACACGCGAAATGTCTCAACTGTGGTTTCGCTTTGTTAGTCTTTAGAACAAAATTAATTGAGAGCCCGACAATTGCGGAGTAATTCTAAAAAACAGAACTTCTTAATAGGTTCTTTAATACCTAACCATTTAAGGATTACGCGAAATTGTACCAAATACCCATTGCAAGCAACTCAGTTATTATTGCCGGAGCATTTTGTTTTAACCGGATAATACCAGAGACGACGATACAGGAAGGAGATTATCTTGGATTTAGAGAAACAATTTGGTCTGTGCAATAGATAAAAGCACAATCGATTTAATACCCGCAAAATTATATTACCTACTTATATTATATTATAAAGTTCACGTACATTTTGTGCGCTCTCAAATCCTAACAAGTTTTATTGGATTACACGGCGCACGTTAATGTTATTCGAATCCGATTTGAAATACTAGTAGTAATACCGTTATTCGACTAACATTCAGTTTTAGATTTCTAATAATGATAAAATTTTGTTTCGGTATTAGGGAAAGCCTATTTTCACGTCCGATAGATTCCGATTACCAACGCGTTTTCCCGTTATTGTGATAAACTAATTCGTACACTTATTAATTTAGTAGGCAATCTATTTATTTGTGTATTAGAATATTTATTCATATTGAACATATTATAACAGTTTATTGCGTTATAAATATTCCATTTCAAAATACAGGGCTTTTATGAAGCCTTTTATATTGAGCTTAAATAAATTTAGGTACCTCGGTACTACTAATTCGATTGTGATACCTAATGGCATAATACGTTATCCCAATTTCTAGAGCACTTATTATAATTATAATCAAATTGTTCGCTAAACTAACTTTGACCTTTTAAATTTTAGAATATGATATTAAATTTGAACATTTTATTAATGAAATAAACTTTGCTTTCTCCCATATATAATTATGTTAACTCAACATTATGAGAATAGAAGAGACTTAAATAATCAAATTACGTATTTATCATCACACTAAAACTACAAAATATTTATTAAATAAGCAGGTACGTCAAATAAATCGTATTGGTGTAATATCAGAAAATACTAAATACGTACTACGTCAAATATCTACTCGTGTATAATATCAGAGCATCACTGTTACGATGTTAGAGTATTAGCACAGTATAATTTCCCATGGCATTAGTACTAGTATTAATTCGAAACCTCTCAAATGAACAATAATTATTATTTGTACAAGCACACGCACATAAGTGCGCTGTATGTAAACAGTCTACCTTAAGCCGAAGCTACACTGTCGCATTATTGTACCGTAATTGCCAACTTATGTCGTCGAACCAATCGCTTTAATTATGCCCGCCCAGTGGGCTGTGAAGATTATTTCGCTGCCAAATTCAGCGTGCTTAGTCTCAGTTTGGAGCGCTCCAAAACTTTATAGTATACTATTGATCGAATCACAATGACTTCAGAGTAAAATTGACGGTTTGAGTTCGCCAATACATTCAGCATTCGAAAACAGCCAGCGCTCCTAGCAGAAATGTTGTAAAATAAATATTCGAACTATTGAATTACGACTTTAAAATAAGAGTTTTTGGATTCATTTTGCTCTGAAGTCATTTGTGATTCGATCAATAGTATACTATAAAGTTTTAGAGCGTTCCAAACTGAGATTAAGCACTCTGCGCATTCGTTTTAAATAGGCGGGCACATGCCGACGCGGACGATGCGAAGCGCGAAATCTGATTACTTTATTGAATGTGCACAGATCATGAATGTAATTGATAAAATCGTCTGCGGTACGGACGGACGGGCGGTGCAATTTACGTTATCGCTCCGTATGAAGGCAATGCTGGTCTTGCAATAACCCAGTTTTCGATTACAATAGTGAAACCCTTTAGGTGCTGGAAATTAATTTCCTGCGGCGCGAACACCGAAGCTTGTATTTGAAAGTCGGTCATTTAAATGGTCCACGTGCTGTACCTATGGTAATGAATATTTGAGATTTCTATATTTTTTAATTCGGATATTTTTAGCACTCATTTGTATTAATTCTTTACGATTACTTTTTACTCTATGATAAACAAAACGACGACGGTATTGTTTAACTCTCTTTAACCTGTGTGTCGGTGGTGGTGTAATTTTTTTAAAACAGAAAAAGACATTGGTAGGTATGAGGACATAATTTCTAACTACATATATAATATTTAGTTGTAAATACGCATTTTGATTGAAATGACAATGTATGGAGAGTGGAAGTTCGCTGTACTGCGCGTTCGGAATAATGCAATCAATCAATATCCAATTTATGTACGGGACCATTCCGTTATGAACATACCCGGCATTACAATTATTACATGAATATTATACACCGGAATATTAGATAGGTCCTGTGTGAATTAATATTATCCTATAATTTTATTAGGTACCTATACAGATTGCAACCGTTACGGATTATGGGTTTAAAACATCATAGTTATAATATAAATAGAAGCAAAATCCACTTTGCTAGTATAATTATTTTGTTTTATATTTATATATTATTTTGTTATTAGGTTAAGGGAACTCTGAATATTATTTATTTTTGAATTCTTGTGTTGATTTAATCAGCTTTAAATTAAAAAGAAAATAAAGATCTCACGATACATTCATGTAAAGCCATTGAATGTAACTGAAATTTAAATTACAGCCTCAGTAAATGACACTAGACGCTGTAATTTAAATATCATTTTACTTACATAAAAAAAAAATGAAAAATTTTGCTAAATGGAAAAATTAATTTCATTGGCTCATTCTCATAACAAGTATTCGGCATAGGACATTAAACGAGGGAAGCTCTCGGGCTGGCAGTTAACAGACTATTATAAAATTTTATACCGGAATTTATCTCCTTTACTTAGTAGCTTCTCTCAGCAACCGCATTGGGTGGACGATAATTTTAAATTGTCTGCAATCTCGCGAAAACTTCGCACACAATATATTCAGGTCTTAAATGCTGATGTAGGTGGTTCGTGTTAGAGCATTGCCAATATAATTTAGCTATACTTGCTGAAATATTTTCATGCAAATCGAATGTTTGTGGTCTTTTTTTACTCATAAAGCTCTCTTCAAAACAAAGACGCTGTCTTCGTTAAAATACAATGGGACAGTTTGAGGCCTAGCGGGCTTGCCGGTGGCATGTCACCAGTTTGCGTGGGCGATGTTGCTTCAATTCGTGGGCTGAGAGCATAGCCCGGTCAAAATAGACATTTCAATTAACAATAATTCCGACAGAGCTGAATTTTAGAAGAAAATTTGGGTATACCAGTAGAAATAAAGTGTCAAAAGTCCCCATTGATCCCGTGTCTGCTAAAAAAGTTATTCAAGGTCAAAGTCAAAATTTTCGTTTTTTATTTTCATTTTTTCTCGAAAACGGTAAGATTTATAAAAATATAAATCATAAATCACCACTTCTAACATATCGCCATTCTAAAAGTCGTGCTAAAAGTTCACGCCTACTTCGAGACACTATCAATAAAATTTGTTAAATACTTATATTAAATATAAAATTTAAGAAATGAAAAAATTCAGGGTCTGACTGGATAGATAAATGAGCAATAATCCGCCGCTGCTTGAAGATAAAAATTTTTGCTGCTTGAACATGAACATTGCAAGTGTGATTTATTGTTATTTAACTATAAAATTGAGATTTTTTCCTTTCTTGGAGCTATTCTTTAAAGGCTTTACAATAGATCCCCGTTGGAAAAATAAAAAAAAGTCATTTTTAAACTTTTTATTAACAATTTTCGTAGTTTTCAGTATCCGGTAGGTACAATCAATTTTTGATGTCTACATATCTTAACATACATATCATACATAATAAAGCCGAGAAACATAAATTTTTGCCCATCTCCTCGTTCAGTCGGGTAAACATATAAGTATCTAAATACTATACGTTAGTTGTACCTGTAGTAATAATATAATTGGGGCGATGTAAACGGGTAAGTGCGAGTACGTGTCTTTCGCGTTCAAGTTTAGCGTTACCCGGGGGAACGCTTACTTGTTAACTTGTTTCACAGCCATGAACATCACTTCACCTGTACCACCGGCACGCGCATAATATTATTCGTGTCGTTTTCTCTTAAACTATGAGACTGAGTATATTGCGAAGCGTTTCCACTTTAAGGCATTTGTTCTAAGTAGATTGATAAATTAAATTACATCGAGGTGAAAGAAAGATTTATTCAGTGATCTTATCTGCGTGGGTTTTTCTAGTTCCTGTGGGTAAGCTTTGCGTGCTATAAATGTTGTATGCCCATAATATCTCAAATGAGTACAATAATTGAGCCACAAATTTACCGATTTACGATATTTAGAAAAGAAACAGTGATACTTTTCAAAATTAAAGAAAAATGTATGCAGTTTGGAATCCACCTCCACCAGAATTATTAACAACCAACCAGTGTAAATAGCCTAAATAACAAACGCATAGATATCGAGATGTATTAGGCACGTCATGCCTAGCAATATTGGTCTCAAGCGGGAGTCTCAGGCCTGTTTAAAAATTGACAATACATTCTTTGCATCGGAAAGGGCACAGAGGCAGTACGTACCAACAATTGTTTTCAAAATGGTACTATTTTCTGCTAAACGCAATATCTGAACTGAACTAAATTGATACTATGTACCAATTCTATCCTTTGCGCCAAGGAGTTTTAATTAATTGTATTTTTAGACCTATTTAACTTAGTCTAGAGGTTGTGTACAACGAAATTACTATCATTATCACAGTATACAATTTTTCATCCAAGCCCAGTCCGAGCACTGTATGCCCCTATGTGTTACTATGGCCTATATAAAATACACAATCATTTGTTAATCAAACGAAACCTTTTTTAAGAGGTATATACATTTCTAACAATTGGTCACGGAATAATGTTTAGTTCCCCATTGTTAAAGTACAATGCAACAGATTGGTATGAAAGCGAGTTAAATTGTGAAAAGCACCCTTAGGTGTAAATAGAGTCACGTACTGTATAAGCTGCTTCTATATTGGAGGCAGCGGCGACTTTCACTGTCCGACGTGGGGTGAGACGTACTAGATTGAGATTACTATTGCCTCAATACGTTCGAATCTCTGTGGACTAAGTTGATGTTTTAAAATGGAGTCCAAGTTCGTTTAGGTATACAAGTATAAATTACAAATTTTAAAAACCCCCGACATTCGCCATTTTGTGGCGGCGGCCATCTTGGATTTGCGTAGTGCTATTCTTCTAGTCAAGCCCTTTCATTTGATACCCATATTGAGGGAGTTGTGATAAAATATGTAATCCGCCATTTTGTAGCGGCGGCCATCTTGGATCGATTTTCATCAAACATAGCTAACAACACTCGACTAATTCACTTTTTAAACAAATAAAACCGCATTCAAATCGGTTCACCCGTTTGAGCGCTAGAGGGGAACAGACAGACAGACACACACACACACACAGACACGTCAAACTTATAACACCCCGTCGTTTTTGCGTCGGGGGTTAAAAATAAGTAACAACAATAGTACAAAGGCAGTGTGCCTATATTATAAACCGTAGTAACTGTAACCTTACCCCAAACCCTGACTTGCAACCCATCCTTTAGACATAGAGTAAGGCCGTTGCACATGAAGTGATGACTATTTAATTATTATTATAAATAGTATTAGCGAATAAGAGCTAGCTCGGTTTTACACAAACTAACTAGGTAAGTATACACAACAAAAAGTTTTGCATAAACAAACTATTTAGTTTGATTAGAGATTTTCCGTCTATTTAGACGGGTCAAAAAATACAGCAATCCTTTTAACGACGTTGAAAGGATAGAACGACTTTCAGAAGTTATTATTTAAGTAGTTTTAAGCTGATCACCTGCTACCAAATCAGCTGTAAGCAGCATTTTTAAGATGAGGCACGACGTACCTGTTGATGGCATGCGGCATTTCCTGTTAAATTTTTCAGAATTTGGTAGATACAAAGAACTTCACCGCATGTGATCCGGCGTCCCTCGGCATGGCCCACGCCAAGTCTAATCGTATGCAAATTACAGTATGCTTAGTCTCACTTTGCAGCGCTCCAAAACTTTATAGCATACTATTGATCGAATCACAATGACTTCAGAGTAAAATGGACCTAAAATGGCTTATATTAAGGTTTGAGTTCGCCAGTACATTCAGCATTCGAAAACAGCCAGCGCCCCAAGCAGAAATGTTGTAAAATAAATATTCGAATTATTGAATTACGACTTTAAAACAAGAGTCTTTGGGTTCATTTTGCTCTGAAGTCATTGTGTGTCGATACTCGAATTTCGATCATCGTTGCCACTATGTAGAAAGTTGGACTAAGCATACAAGCCTTGCGTACGGCTAGAACTCAAGAAAAGTCTAGCGTTCCCGAGCTTCTGTGAAAAGTGTCTATGGTTCACCAGATTTCTTTGAAAATATCAGTATCCTAGGCTTGAATATTTCTATGTAAATCTTTGAATCCGTATAGTTAACTTTGCAACTTAATATTTTTACTGAAATCTGACAAACGACAGACATATAGGTAAGTATATCAGTTTTTAGCTGTTTTAAACTGTGCTTTGTTTAAAGCTGTGATAGCCTAGTAGTTAGGACGACCGACTTCTAATCGGAGGTCGTGGGTTCGATCCCGGGCACGCACCTCTAACTTTTCGGAGTTATGTGCGTTTTAAGTATTTAAATATCACTTGCTTTAACGGTGAAGGAAAACAACGTGAGGAAACCTGCACGCCTGAGAGTTGTCCATAACGTTCTCAAAGGTGTGTGAAGTCTGCCAATCCGCTTGGCCAGCGTTGTAGACTATGGCCAAAACCCTTCTCACTCTGAGAGGAGACCCGTGCTCTTTAGTGAGCCGGTAATGGATTGATCATGATGATGATGATCAGTTTTTAGACAGGTAGGTTTGATGGTATTCAAATCAAACTTCGTTCGTATGGAGCGCGCTAGGAAAAAACTTCTCTTACTATACTTTCCTCAAAAATAATATAATAAAAAGAGATGTAATAAGTAGCTAATCATTAATTCACTGAATTTATTCTCTATTATTAAAGAGAGTTGAATCCACCAAGCTTCTTCAGAGCTGATTAGAAAGTTAGAATCCTGAGTAATCTTAGAAACTACAGCTTGTATTTGAGTTATAATAGTAAGTAAGTTATCGTTATTAGCTCTGCTCTGTTACTTATGTTATAAACTATACTTAGCATCCAGGAACAGTAGGCAGGTCGAGTCAGATCTTCCATGATGATTTGTAGTCTAACTGGGAGTCCAGACTATACTTTTGTAGATATTTACTAACTATATTTTTTCTTCGAGTTGAGGATATTAATTAAGGTAATAGGTGCGATGAGGGTCAAATGAAACAACTGGTTATTGTTTGAACAATGTCCATATTATATTTATTACCACATACACACGGCACGATGTGAACCTTGTCTTAAATCATTGTATTATAATAGGTATATGTACATTGCACAATGTGTATACATACATCGCCATACACGCGCGCCCCAAGAGGCTGTATGATTATATATCTCATAGTATTATGTACGTTATAGTAATGTAATATTCCAATAAGTTAAAGTGCACTGGTGCACGAAATCGGGGCGGCGGGCATACACACCGCTTTTTACAAAATGTTTGATATTATCATTATTTTAATAAAGAGATGCCGTAAAAACTAATTTATTCATCAATACGATTTATATCCATATTGTATACAGATTCATGTAACATATTATACACGAAGAAATGACGAAAATAATGCGCCTACACCGCGACGACGCGTCGCGGTGCCGTTCGCCTATCGTTCTCTTCTTTCTCTAAATATTTTAAATGTACATGACACCAAATTCGAACGTATATATAAATCCAAATTTACTTTAATGTAAAATCTTAGGTAATTGATTTTTATTGCTATAGAAAATCAGTCAGCACGCGAAGCACGTAATCGAGAAGTAACCGCGAGAACGAAACCAAGCGGGCGGCGTTGCGCGGGGCGGGAGGGATGCCGGGACTCGGGAGAGAGCGCAGTGAGCGCTGGCGGGCGCGGCGCCGTGCGGAGCAGGCACCGCCGAGCAGGCGCCGCCGAGCAGGCGCCGCGCCCGCCTCAGCCCGCCTCTGATTCTCAAACGTATTCTCACAGACACGCTCTGATGCTGCTTGATGCAACCGATCGGTTAAAGTCGGTTCGTGTGGAGCCAATGCGCGTCCGGTCCTACGCGAATAACTATACCTTTGGTCCTTGAAACATTAAGTTGGCCAATGCCGAGTATGCAAAGCTACTGATCTAAGGCCGCCTCGGCGACTCTACGAACTTTACCAGTCTGTCACTTTATTAGATTAAAATTAATTATTATCTTTATCAACGATATAAAGTACATAGTGTAAAATAATGTAGAATGTTATTATACAAAATATAATAAATTATTTTTTTATTAATTTTTTACTTAGATGGATATTATAAGATAAGTCGCAGTGTCACGATCACATAACGAATTTTTTAAAATAAATTTGAGATCTCGCTTATTAATATTATTACGTAGTCTTTACTTGATATAGAAAACATTACTAAAATGGCGACTGAAATTAATTAACTAACGCGTGAAACGAACAAGCGAGAATGTAGCGGCTGCGGTGGCGACTGTGGTGCGAGCAGTTCACGCCAAGATGTGCCTCGAGTCCTCGAGTGCCTCACGCTACGACTAGTCGTAATACATGTGATAACGCCCCTTTCTACATTTTCCTTACAAGTTTCTTGACAATTGACCAGTTGGACTTTTCTATGCATTCGAGCGATCCATCCCGAAAATCTAACTACAAATGGCCATACGATTTTTTTAGAAATAAAAGCCATCCTTATCGAGATAGCATTGTAGAACTTAGTTGAACGCACACCGAGCCGCGGCAACTTACACGCGGGCCATACCCGACTACTGAACAAACTCTACCTTATTCATTTGCAATGATTGAATATCTTCAATAATTCCAATTTTTCGCTAATTTTTTACTAAATAAGTCTTAATTAATACATATTGCTTGGCAATCAATTATTTTATTTATATATTAAAAGAGTGTGCTTACAATCATTTAGAATGATAATAATTTAAGTGCATAAATTAAAAAAATAAAACATAAAGAATGACCCGCGTGTGGAAGCCCTAAAGGGACTAACGAAACAAGCTCACAAACCGTACTCGTATCAACAAACCATAACAACAACAATGAAACTAATATATCTGTAAAGCTAATCCTGATTGCAGCTCGAATGAGTCTAATAATATCGACCAGATGGTATCGACTAATACGTTTTTTACACATGCGGCTAACTATTTATATACAATAGTATTTGTCATTGTGTCGTCTCGGTGCAGTCGCGGCGAACCGATGGCTTCTCACGAACGAGCGAAACGAACGTCTCTCACTATATTATTATGTATGTTTTGTACTCGAACTCGCACGGGGATAAGCGGCCGTGTACGCTTTTCCTACATTAAAAAGGTCGGTAAGAAAATATAATTATAGTGAGGATGTAAGAGTGAATGAGACGGCCGACGGCGGCGCGGTGCGCGCGCGCCGCCCCGCCGCCGGCCCGGGCCTAACAATTATAACATTTCATCGTAATAATTAAATATTCTAAGAAAAATGTCTTAAATACCTATAACACCGTAAATATAAAACAAATAATTACGTTAATTTGTTAGGTATGATATCGATTTTCCGACCGTCCTATTATAATAGACTCACACCTTCGATTTATTATCAATTTCCTAGCTAACGTTTAACAACATAATAGCGGTCGCGTCTCCTGCGGGATGCGGCGTGCGCGGAGCGGCGAGCGCGGCGCGACGCGGCGGGCGCGGGGCCGGCCGCGAGCGCGAGCGGACGCACACTCACGTAGCGAACGATGTTTCGGCACGAATGAACAAAAAAACGCGAAGCGAGCGCACCGCGCCCGGCGACGGGCGCGCTCCTTTTAACACTCCATTATTCAATTAACTACATACTCATAAGTAATAATAATTACCTTTAAAAAGAATATTGATTTATTTCGTATCATTTTCAATATTTTTGTAACAGGAAACATTTATATTTATAACGTATTTATATAATAATAATAGCATTTAAAAGATTGTTCATTATTATTACCTAAAATTTAATACCTAGATTTATAATATTAATGTTTAATTGATGTTGGTAATGAGTAATAATAATAGTATATAACGTATGATTGCAACCGAGTGCACGTGTATGTAGCATAGCAAGTGAGAGACGCAGGCGCAATGCGCGCACGCCCGCCCGGGAATCCCCGGTCGGGCCGCGCCGGACCGCGCCGGCCGCGCTTCGCTTGCGTGCCTTACTCCTAACTGCTGTAAACTAGACAAAGTGGTCAAAATTTTTCCCAGTACCTAACGAATATATGATTAATGAATTGACTTTTATTTTACTCTATTACCTCGAACCTGCGCACTTGATTTTGATTTTATATCCCTGTCTTTGGTTTATTGAAAAGTTTGAATCGTCTTGATCGTCTTTTCTGTATGATTTTTTTATTGTGTATATATTTTATTAATTTGATTAAAACTTTAAATACGACTAAGTACTGTGTGACTCCGCGTTTCTGGTGGAGCCGCAAATATTTTCAACAGTGGTCTTATATTAAGGTAAATACAATCGTAAGAAACAATGAAATATTATTTACGTAATGCACAAAAATGTTATTTATTATAATTACAATACCTACTTTCAAAGGTACAAGATAGAAATGAATTATTATCTTAATGCGATGAGAGATATTCTGAAATGTACCGACTTAGCTTTCCAAATGTCCTTATGAAAATCGTAAATATTATGATCGTGTTATCCTTAGGATAAAATTTTATATCATAATACATATTATTATTAATATTAAGAAAGTATGTATATGCGTAACTAACATAGTCTTATAGGGAAGTAATCCAGATTTTTTTTCTACAGAAACATAAATAGCCGTTCATAGAGGTGATTTTATACAATTCGAATTAGGCAAAAATAATTACATTCATAGGTAAAATATGCGCAATATGTATTAGTATAGTAATTATGTTAATATTTGACATTAATATTAAAAATAGATAGAATAAAATATGTGTTGGTGGACGAGCGAGATAGCGCGCGGCGATTGCGCGGTCGCGGGTCGCGGACCGCGTTATTGTCTCCGAAGTGTCGCCGGCGCCAGACCAGCTACCAAGTACCAACCTACACCGCTGCCGAGTGCCGAAACACGGGGAGGCTGGCATCTCACACTCAGCCCGGCTCCTACTGATGCTCGAAACTCTTAAATGTAAAAAGCTCACTACCGAAAAATTTTGTACGCGAAACACTCGTACGCCGGATGCGTTCCTCAAATGCCACGGAACCGATCCTCTATGAATAACTCAAACGACTCGCGAATGTAAAAGTTGACATGTAAGTTACACCTTAAACCGTAATTTAACTATGAATAATAAAATATTTTAAGATATTATACCTCCCTGCAATCGAATCGCCTAGATGCTCTTTATATATTACGAAATGTATTTTTTTTTGAGTTTAATCGTTTAATATTGACAACACATCTACGGTATAGTCGAAGCGAGAATAATTTGAAAAAATACCTGTTTAATCGATAGACTATCTCTCGTTCACACGACAAAAAGTAGATTATCATTATTTACAATAGACAAGGTGTCAAGAATTTTAAAGGGTAAGGGATCGAGGTCGGGTCGTGGGGTCGGGAGAGTTTGGGATTGGTGGTGGTGGGTCACGGTGTGAGGTTGAGATGCCGCGGTCGACGGATCGGTCCGCGCGGTGGCCGGACGGATTACACGACCGTCGCCGATGCGGCGCGTGGCGCGGCGCGGTGCGGGGGTGGTTCGCGGCGGGTGCGACGAACGAACGCGAACGCTCGCCGACGCGGGCTGGTGCTGTCGCTGGCAGCCGGGGTGATGGAGCTGCGCTGATGTTCTACGCGCCGCCACGCCGCTCGCCACCTGTGTGCACATAGCATTATCTGATTAATTATTACTTGTTACATCGCATACCTACTAATTAACCTATAATTTACATTTTTATTTCTTCAATATATCTTTAGTTACATTCATATTGTATCCGTCAAACATACAAACTATGAAAGTAATAAAATAACATTTCATTTTAATAATCTTTGATAAAATATCACTTTAGTGCTATTGTTTTTCATTAATTTTAATACTCCTTCTAAGTAGTACCTACTAAACGGACTTTTTTAAGAAAGTTTAAATTTTTTAAGTTTTTGTAATTTATCAAAGCTCTCTTAAGATAATTCTTGAAAACTCGCTACGTAGTTTACTTGTTAAATTATTTATATTGTTACAAGAATTTTATAAAGCTTAGCTATTATGAGGAGTATTGTTCAAGTTAATTAAATAAAAGCACGCCGTAATAGTCTTGCTTATAGCGGTATTGTTAATCTTGAAGCACTATGTAAACGTTTATTACGAACCTCTTGAACGTTCATATTTGCGACGGCAACAATTACACACGCCGCGTTTTAAAGCACCATTACAACGTAACGACATTTTAATTATGTATGCCGAGACCGCACTATAAAAAATAATACTCACGTTAAATATTTGTGCTATAACACTTTCAATGATAACCGTTGGTGAAAGCCGCAGGAATCAAGGGTCCCTGTAATAGAAAAAAAAATACAAAATAAATCTCTCACTATAAAAACTCATTTATTTTTAACCCACTTCCAAAAATAAAGATGAGGTTCTCAATTCGTTGAATATTTCTTTTAAAGAGTCAATACTATGTAATAGGGACGCCTAACGACTGGAAATGTTCCTATAGATCATTTCGAAGTTTACGGTTTATAATTGAATGGGGGGGTAAAGCGTTCGATGGAACATTAACTTCTTCCGGGGCAGATTTAAAGGTAGTAAGTTTGGAGTTCGCAGTCGATAGAGCGGTAGCGAGCTCAGCGACCAACAAAATAAAAACAGCAAGTGGATGAGTTAGCGCGGCGCGCGACCGCTCGGCAGCGGTAATTACACCGCTTGTTCTCCTTGATTTACGGTTATTGCCCGTAGGGGCATTCCCGTTACCTAATAAGACCGTTTTGCACCCAGGAACCACATGAGCCGCGCTCGGAGCGGCCCGGCGGCCGAACGGTTCATTTTTTTCATTAACAAAGTATCCGTTCTGCCTCAACGATAACAGATGATCGAGTTTGTATCCCATTCGATATACGGATTAGCTGCGAACGTTAACTCACAAAAGCGTCCCGTGCTACCTTTCTAACGCAGCGATTCTTAAAGAACTTTCGAAGCGCGAGTCGAGTTCGAGTGTATTCGCTTTTAGTATTTGAAAGGGGGATGTCTTACTTTGTACAAAGGAAAACTAAAAGCTTTAAGAGCAGTTTGAAAAATGTCTCAAAGATACGTCGACGTGAGGAGTTTAAGATCTCGGCGGCGGTGGCGGCGGTGGCGGGTGCCGACAAGCAATGAAGACTGATGGCGTCGCTGGGAAGCAGTTATAGAGCGCGGTCGCAGTTTTAAAAAGCCATTACCCGCGGCAATGCACCGCGCAGATTGCCACCGCCGCCCGCCGCTCTCATATTTCGGAACACTTTATAATCGCATCTCCCACGCTTCACTTCCTCGCTAACTTATGGTGATTACGCCGTAAGAGCGACGGGAAGATCGGTTCGGTAATGAGATTGGACCGTCTCGCTAAAATTTTAGAGTGTCGTCTGCTAATTGCGTCTGTGGTGCCTGACACGTGCGGCTCGACGGCGTTTAACGTACGCTACGTACACTGGCGTCGAATAAATCGGGACTACTGCTACTACACATGAATTACTTATCACTTTACACGCAAGTCTCTAAAATATTCCAGCGTAATTTTGTACATCGAAATCAGGTACGGAATAAACTTGAATTAAATGAATTTAAAAATGCTAGGTTTACAAATCAAGAGGTCGGAAGAAAAACAAAACAGAACAAACATTAATTTGAATTCCGTGACAGTGAAACTTCTCGAACAGGGACAATTTTCTGAATTGCCTTCATTTGAGTCTTACTGGAATAGGCATTTTTGAGCATGGCGTAACAAATGAAAAAAGTTGGAATCGAAAGTTAATAACTTTATCCCATTTATCAAGAAATAAAATAAGTTTGAGTAATTCTTATTCTCGGTTTGAAGACTATTTCAGAACTGTGTAGGTAACTGCTTCTACGTGTTTTTATCAGATATTAATGAATTCATAAGAGAGGAAAGGTCATAGAAAACTGCTTTCGGGCGCAATAAAGGGCCTCGTAGCATCGCTGAAACATTTTTCATCAGGGAATAAAGATACTTAGAAATAAAAGTTGTTTTTTAAACAACTTCAAAAAACGTGTTTATCAATTTGACCTGTGGTATACATGTATACCCATATTCGCGATTTTCTTCTTTAGGCTAATATTATAAAGCTGAAGAGTTTGTTTGTTTGAACGCGCTAATCTCAGGAACTACTGGACCGATTTCAAAAATTCTTTCACCGTTGGATATGTATGTGATCCTTGAGTGCTATAGGCTATATAATAATATGTACCACGAGCGAAGCCGGGGCCGACCGCTAGTCGATTTATATAATTTTTTTTGTTGTTGTATTGTTGTTCTAAAGCTTCGCGAACTTTTAAACAACTTGTATGTTAGACGGAACGCGGCTGAAGACAACTAAACTGACGCTGACGAGCTCCTTATTTTGAGACCTACTTTTAACTGACTTCAAAAAAGGAGGAGGTTCTCAATTCGTCGAATTTTTTTTAATGGGATATTACCATGGGATCATCAGATCCTGATGGGGTGATGGGTGATGGGAACCTGGAGAAATCGAGGGAACTTCAAATTTTATTTCGGTATATTGAAGTCGCTTTAATTTTTCCTAAAATATGGTTTGTAGTGGAAAAATGTAGGTGAGAAGCTCCAAAACTTACTGGGGTGTAATTGAGGGGTGCGCGGCTGACTGCGATGGCGGGAAAGCCGGAGGGCTGGGGGCTCGCTGCCTGCACGTAGCCGACGCTGTCCGCCGCGGAGCCGTACACGTCCAGCGCGGGCCCCGGCGAGCTAGCGGCCGGGAACCCCGCCCGCCCGCCGGCCGTGTGCGGCGAGGCCGGCGGCCCGAACCCGGCTGCGGCCGCCTGGTAGTTGTTCATCACTGCGGATATCACAAGCCAATGGTTATTGACGTGCCAGCTTCGCACGAAAACTTTTTTAGGACTACGTACCTCAAAAGGTAAAAAAAGGAATTAATTTTAAACTTAACTTACTTTACTTAATTTTAAACTTAATTTTAAACTTTTTAAAAATAAGTACAGAATATTAATTTTTTTATATTTATTTTTCCCCTTTACTCTCCAAATAAGCTTAGCTTAGGAATAGTTACGAAAATAGTGCAACGGGTGGGGTTTGAACCGTCGACCTTTCAGTCCTCAGATCAACCCTGAAGTCCGTTGCGCTATTAAGCTATTTTAAACATGCCCAATATTCCCCTGTCTGCTCCAAGTAACCGTGAAAAGCTCGTGTTGGGAGGAGGCATGACAATAGTCCAACGGGTGGGGTCTCTATCGGGTCCACAACAGATCTCAGTTCGCACCTTAATCGTTGAGCTATTGTGATTTTTTTTTTTTTTTAAATATACACACATACCACACACGGTCGGCTGTTCCTAAAGTAGGCAACTTAATGCCTGTGTTATAGGTAACAACCGACTGATATACATATTTACATATATTACACATATAAATATTTAATAAATGTATAAATACATAATACATACTTATATACTTACATAAATACACCCAGACTCGGGACGGGAATCGAACCCGCGACCCGGGAGAGGTAGGCAGGATCACTGCCAACCGCGCCATCAACGGGCCAGTCAGTTATTTATCATATTGATACAGTCGCAATTATTTTGATTAGGCATGGGCTCACTAGATCGAGTAAGAGAATGGGTTTGTAACGTTTTCGTAATCGACCTGCTGTGGAAGCAGGTCAGAAGGTAATATGTAACGAGTTAGTACAAGTAGGCACATCTCGAAAACATTGATGGTTTTCATAAGTTTCGATAAAATCACGTAAGAAAGCTTTTGATTTCAAAACTTTTAGCTAGGAACTCTAGCTGCACATATTGTACGAGTATGTGAGCACTTGATGTCCAATTTCGAACGAAAAACTATAAAAAACACGACCTAAGGGCACCTGTGCTTGCAGTCGGAACTTTCATAAATATGTTATTGCGTCATTACTTTCAGTATTTTGTATCCATATGCGTTCTTTTAGACACAACTTCGTGTGTATATCGTGGGATAGTCTTAAGTTTGTTTTTTGTTATAAAATAACTTATGTATAGTTGCATGCGGATTTTTCTTTCTCTGTCCTCAGTAATTAGTTGTTCGAAAGAAGAAAACAAAGCATTGTGTAACCATACAATCGCTATACAACCGTTTAATAGTGAGGGGGACGAGTATACATATTTAAATGATTATTGACATATCCAAATTAAGTCTTAATATAGTTTACTTTGTTAATGTTAAAATGATAACATTCATAATATGTGTGTCAAAATGATTTCGTTGATGTTCCTGAATGATATGTGTAACATGATTGAATGGTATTTCCTTCACAGGATGGTAAATGAGGAATGTTTTCATGAGGTTAGTGTTTGCCGATCGATAGGCCTTCTATCGATGAACTATCAATAATCTATCGGTATCGATAGTCTGCAATAAGCACGAATATCCATAGGTCTATTGACAGTATCGATTTTATCTATACTGTTGATACTATCGACAGCACAAAATGTTGTAACACTATTGATAATATTTTGATATATTAACGATAGTATTGATAGAATCCAATCTTAATAGTCGCTACTGATAATATCATTGACGTATGCTCAATACTCATTACATATACTATTTTCCTCCTTAGTTTTACCGATAGTATCGATAGTGAACTCAACAGGGTCAGTAGTATCGATTCTATTGATAATATCGAAAATGTAGCGACTATTTAAAAGTTCCATACTATCGATACTATCAACAGTATCGATTTTATCGATAGTATCAAGAGTATCGATTCTATCGATAGTGCTATCGATATCCTAACTGATTTTCGAGATATTGATAGCGGCACCATCGACATTTTGGCAACACGCGGAATGGCATGGAGGCGTCCTCACCTGAGAGCGCCTGCGCGAGCAGCGGTGTGTTGTTATTCGGTGTGAGTTGGCCGTTGGTCAGGTCCACTGCAAACATACACACGATTCGCATTCGCTCCACGTACGCGAGCGGTACACACACTCGCTCGTTATAGAACACACAGATCTATGACTGAACCATCAAACTTAAAAAAAAAAAACTCTGCCCGAATATTGGAGTATTGTTTATAGCATCAACGTATTATAAATACAAGTGGTTTTATGTACAATAATATTTCAATAAAGCTTGACATTAAAATTATCAAGCGTGAATAAATTGGAAGCGCGTAAATGCATGAATAATTTAGCCGTCGGAGACAGATGCCGAGCTGACGAACGAGCACGAGGAAGGCTCCCCGGGCCGAGATTATGTTAGAACAAAAAATATAACGTATGTCACGTGCATTCAAATGAAAAAGAGAGCTCGAAGTTTCGCGCGCATAAATCACGGGGAGGACGAAAAAAACTTTTACAAAATATCCAGTAAATTATCTGACGTGAGTTCTCGGTGGCACGCGGCGGTCTGCTTATTGAATAGGGAGCATTAGCATACGGCGCACGTTCCGGCGGCTCGGCGCCGCTCGCGCCGAAACTCGCTTCTCGCTCCGCCTCGCCGTCCGCCCCTGCTACTATTTCGCGCAGGATTTTCAAAGCTTTTAGTGTCTTCGAATTTTAAATTAGTCTCAATTGCTAGTAAATGTAAATGTGGGTGAGTAAATAGTCGGTCTAAGTTGAAATGTTCCGTGCAGATCGAACTCGATTATATTTCTATACCTATGTGTATATAGATAGGTAAAATTAATCGAATTGGTTTCCCGTATATTTTTAAGTGCTGGTTTTTTTGAAACCGACGTTCTTAGATATTCCCTAAAAACGAACGGAACGCAATTCTGTTTTCGCTTGCTCATAATATAACCATTAGTCCTATTGGCTCGTACGACAAATTTTATTTTTGTTAGATGAGCGAGTTGTGATTTAGTGTGAAAAATGAAGCTCCGCGGCCGCACCAGGTGATTACCGGCCTGCGAGTGACTTTGCAAAAAAAAGTACAATATAAGTAATGGAGGATGAATGATAGATGGCACGGGCGGCCCGCGCTCGCGGCCGCTCGCGCCCGCTCGCACGCCGGCCCTCACTAAAATGCTGACACATTTTAATAACATTACGCTGCGATGTGAGAGGCTATTTATTTGAGGGTTGCCGAGTAATAAATAAGAATTTGAGTAGTAGCGCAGACACGTCTACTGATCGTTAACGTGTCGATAGCACGTAGCTCATTCTTTTCCCATTATGTCGACGGCACTTATATTTATTGTCTTTCGCAGAAATGAAAATGAAAGACTACAGCGTAACCCATGTTTTGATTTAGTGTACATATTTATTCACACTATAGAATTACGTCATACCTAATATGAATTTGTTCTTCGAGATTTGATCATCATCATTAAAAATGTGCAACCAAAGTTACAAGCCTTATGTACTCAACGCTCTATATTCAATTGAAGTTCTCGACAGCTCAGATCACAAGCTACAAAGGCACATAGAGGCCCAATTAAACATGAGTTTAGTGCGTGTTTCTGACCTCAAATAATTTACAACTTCTCTTTAGCAGTAGGTAAGTGCGAAGCAACGCGTATCTACGACACAGGTCATAATATCAGTTGTGGCGAACGTTAACTTTGAACATTATATTGTAACACATGTTTTAGATGTAATTTGTGCGTACATGGTTAAGTTGTTAACAATTCATTTGTGGATGAGCATTGAACGGGATACAGTTTTTTTTTTTGAAAATAATAAAGAGTCATTTTAATATTAAATATGTAATAACGTAATTAATCATGCGTAAAATTATTGTGAATAAATTATACACCGCAAATATGTTCCAATAAAATACTAGAAATACGAAATAATTTTACAAGTTGGCACCGGGCAATTTCCAATTTTATTGGCTTAGCTGCGAAGTCGTAGGGACTTTATAGAGGTGAGGTGATTCGCACCCCAAGTAAGCCTCTCACCTTACGGGAAGCACATATTCATCTATAAATTCAGAGGCCGTCTTGCGAGAGCTATTCGAACTTTCATAATTGCGAAGTTCGGGGAAAGTTAATAATTCTTCTTCAGAAGTGGGATGACGGCCGTACAAAATATTCACAGAGCGTACTTCGCCTTAACGCCCACCCTTGAAACCATGAGCATATCAGGTTTTTTTACGTGTAACAATGTTTGAAAAATCATAATTGAATAATAAAATTATTGAAATGAAATGATTAGTAAGTATGCTTTGATTTGAGTCAACACCTATGTACATTGTACATGTACATATATATATCATACTTAGTGGATCCAAGAAATCAGTAAATTAATAAATTCATACCATTATAAAGGTGAATGTGTGTCAGTCTGTCTATCATCCTTTACAGCTCAACAGCTGAACCGATCCTTGTTTGATCCAAAGTTTGGCATAGATATTGCTTTTATCCTGAGACGGTTAAAGGATACTTTTTATTCCATTCTGTGCTCACGCACAGGATTTTTAAAAATCCAAATCTACGCTGACGAAAAACATATATCTTTTTAGAATGTGAGTAATTAATGAGGTATCAGAATTTTAACCTATTATAGAACTCGATTAAAATCCAAGTATGTATGATAGATTTAACGTCTAAAAATGGAAAAGAAAAAAACTTGGAATTTGTAATATTATAAACATAAATGTAATCCCGTAGGTATGTTCGCTAGCACCTACAAGTTTATCATACATATATTAGAAAAGTTTGTAAGAAAACTCCTCGTATAAAAATTGAGCGCTCATGCCTCTCGAGAAAAAATCCCTGTTCTTCATCTCCCACTCGGCGCGATTGAAATGTTTTATTTCAGCCTACACGTAAACCCCACATACTCGCACATACCGAAAACGTATATTTAATAGCTGCCATCAATAACTCGCCGCGAAGATGATACGCTTTGCGGATGATACGTTGGTTTAGCTGGGACTTATCTCAATTGCAAATTAATGGCATCTCTATGATGTGAGGC
Organism: Melanargia galathea; assembly: GCA_920104075.1. Lineage (NCBI taxonomy): Eukaryota > Metazoa > Arthropoda > Insecta > Lepidoptera > Nymphalidae > Melanargia > Melanargia galathea. Next base: position 8,462,849 of record OV049864.1, read on the forward strand.
CCGTTTCGCACGCGCCACCCTCTAGTTTGTAATTCAGAGCAAACGCGTGGCCTTTCTTCAAATCTCACGCTAATACTTTATTGCATTTCATTTCGGCTGCATCCATAATATTAAATGAAGATTCGTTTTATTCGTTTCGCACTTTTATTTATCTTGGTTCAGTCATATATCGTTGAAACATGGAAAGCGATATCAAAAAGCTAAAATGAACCCAGAAATATAAAATCACACTTTGTAAAATAGAGAAAATTTTCAAAACTCGTCTACTGAATACTGAATATTATAAAACATCGTCTAACCATGTAGTCAAATTATAAAATACTTGCGGCAGACACCGCTTACATCTACATTAACAGCTACAGCAAAAGTTATATTACATTTTCTATTCTATGTTTGAAATCAGAAAATATGACTACAGAGTCTAATGGCATTAAATCAGTTTTCAAATATTTTATCATCAGCCTAGAATACCTTCTGCCTAAGGCACAACAGTTTAAAATACAATAAATTTCTATTCTATTTCTTAATACTAATTATAACAAGTACCACTATGAGAAGAGTTTGCACCACCATCACAACATTTTACCGACAAATTTCTACCGCTTCGATCGCTTAATTAACTACCCGCTAAATGGTTAAAATAAAGCAATTATTTATTATCCGACTTTCAACAACTTCGGAACGAAAAACCTTTCCACGCTAATTTTTAAGCTCCACTAATTTTACAATAGGAAGGAATTCGCCCGCCATAAAACACTAAGACTAGACTATTCAGAGACTCCGCTAGTGAAATCTTATAAATCGCCAGATCGACTCTACAAATTCTGCTTACTTAGCTTTTAGGCTTTCGACCTTCTAATTCCTCTTCTATACTAGAGTCTATTTATATTTCTAAGCTTTGCTAATATACTTGTAAGTCGAGAACACTAACAATCTACCACACTTCTCATAAAAATTCTTCACAACAGATATTCAGCTTACGTATAATTTTGCCTACACTATATTCTATGTCTTCAACGGAGATACTGGTCAAACGTTAGTTCAAATTTCAAAGATAAATGTTACTCGCCCTATTGCTGTTGCGGACGACACACTCCCACTCACCGAACTCCTGTTTCTCTTGCATTGTTTCAACACTATCGTTTTCATTTTAGTCGACATGAACATGTCACTATTGGGATTCTGGTAAACGAATCTATCATCCTTTGTCATATTATAGGTAAGCCTTCAAATATTTGCTGAATTGCTGCTATAGAGACATAGAGGTATGCTCTCTCAAAGGATAATAAATCCGTTACTGTCGTTTTAAAGGTTTCAGAATCAGCGGTAGGTACTTAATAGGTACAGTCTAGAAGAAATTGGATTCCAGGTCAGCATTTCCTCAATGAAATTTCTACAATAAAAAGGTACGGGCGATGGAGCTTGCTAGGCTAACGGATTACTTTAAGAGGTAACATCTATGACATTCATGAAAAAATATATCTAAAAATAACTCTGACCCATCCATACACAGCACTCTTAATCTATTGGCGATGCATATTCGCCGATACTATCTTAAACTAGGAATATCTAGAGTTCAAATGAATATCTAATAATATTATAGAGAGAAAAGTACGGAACGAATACGCATAACAGCGTTCCGACCTACGCAACAAGCACTAAAAGATAAAGTACTAACACTTTTAACAGTTAATCTATAAGTTATCTGAAATGAGTAAGGGAGTTGACATCGTTCGCGACACGTGGTCGTTTGCCGCCTCATCTGTTTATAATTAAACAAGCCCCTCAATATAAATGATATAACTTTCAAAGCTTTCTATAAAAAAGTCGTGAAGTATTAAAGCGAATCGGATATACGGGCGGGAGACTTTGTGTTCTTCGCCGGGAATAAATCTACATTCTGAAACGAGTGAGTGCAGGCGAGTTGCATTGAACTATGCAAAATAGTTGCGGGTCTGGTCCGCGGGCTGCATTCTGAGGGCGAGCGTGTAGAATGTGAGGAATGGCGAAGATGCGGCGGCGAGACCGCGGTCGCACGTGCCCGCTCGGGCGGGGCGGCGTCGGGCGCGCGGCGAGCCGAGCCGAGCCGCCCCGCGCGCGAGCCGAGCGCTTACCGGCCGACCGAGGGGGCGCTCGCCGCGGACACCAGGCTGCATGTGCCGCATTGGATGAGTCAGAAAACGGAAAGCCAAACGTTAAAATTAATTTGAACCGCGTAAGCATTGAACTCGGATCATAAGGAATAATCAAACTTCACCGCACGCTAGCCGACTCCACGCTGCCATACTATTTCTTTCGGGTTTATTTCGGTCGCAATCGATAGGCGAACGAACGTTAAATAAGCGGGCCGTGATCGGCCTCGATTGTCGAACGATCGGTTGGACAGTAAACGATAAAACGTTTTGCTTATATAGCGGAAAATTCCTTTATTTTAAAATATATCGGCTTCACAATACCATAATCTTACGGTTAATATTAAAGACGATATGTCGAAACAGTGATAAGAACAATGCTAGTGACTTAAGTCTTAAATAACACATATCGATAAGTACATTAGAATATTATTTGACACATGGGTTACATCGTTACAATATTGAAAAAATTGTGCTTTACGAATACCTAAATTATTTTATCTAATAAATTGGATAAACTTCCTGAAGGAAACCGCTTCAATTTGAATATGTTAAAATATCGCGTCGAGCTATAGGGGCAGCCTAGTCGGGCGATACGCTCACGTACGCATCTGCGAATCATCGCTGCCATTGTTCTAATAATTCATATAGCACGAGCTTGCGACATTGCATTCCTCAGCTGCGATTCGGGGGGAGAATGGAGGGCGTGATACCAAAGAGATGTTCGCTTCAGAAAAGATTTATTCGTTTTCGTAAGACATTCCGGGAGCCGTTAACGGTTGTTCCGGGGTAAAGAGCGCGAGCGGTTAGGCCGAGGCTCGCGGCGCGGGCGGCGCGGGCGGCGGCCTACGACGCGCCCGGGTTTACATACTCCACACCGACCACCAGCCGACTTTCCGCCGGTATAACTCCCACTACACCTGCGGCAACAAAACAAAAAAAGCTACAAAGCCCGCCGCGGAACTGGGGACGGCTCCGGCAGAACCGCGGCGCTTTAATAAAACAAAAGTATGTCAAAAAGTAACTACGTTACCCGGAGCCCGGATAATGTCTGCGCTTTGTAAAATTAAGATGAAATTAAAAATAATGCCAGCAAAAAATTAAAACGCGCAGTGTGAGAAAATATAGCCCCGCGATTAAATAATCCAATAGGTATATCTCCGTCCGGACGTTAATATTTTATTTATAGGAAAATCAGATTATAACCTATGACTATGACTGATTTCTGGCTCATGATAAATCTCTATTTGTATCACGCACAACCAAAATGCAGGGGACAGGGGCATTACATTGCGGTATACTCAGTTATACACCAAATATATTTAAAACTATAATTAGTATATCTAAACACGCAAATATTCAGATAATGATAATAATTTCAACTTTTTTGCGCATATTAAATAGTACGTTGAAATACATACGGGTAGATAAGTTCAAATGCGAAGCTATTATTTTAATGACGAATTCAACGATACGACTTAATAACGGGTTTCGTTTATAACCAAAAGCCACACATTTAATATAGTAAGTAAGTACCTATAATTACGTTACACGATGTCGTAATTATTTAAGCTTATTTTATTTATGACTAGTTTAGAGGATGGCGATAAGGACGGTCGCACACTTAGCGATTTTATGATCAATTAACTTATATATATTTTATAATAATTTTGATAAAAATCTTAATTTTGATGAAATAAATTAGTGCGAGGCGCGGTGATGAAGCGACGACGGCTTTGCCACGAATTGTCGATTATAATCCCTTCAGTTGATTTTACGGGATAGATTTTATCATTTGTCGGATTTTGAAAACATTAAACTGTCGTAATAACATTAACACGAAGAAGGTAGCATAAAATACTTGCATCCAAAAATATTACACAACAACAACAATAAATATTATTATTAATAACATTGTCGCTTAAGCAGTGTAAATATATAAAATATAGAGAAAAAACTTTGAAACACAAAGTAGGTATATAGTAATCTACATAAGTATACATTATAATTATAGCAAATATTCAATTAGGTATTAAAATAACACTTTCCAAGCTCGATTATATTATTTCAATTAATTATTTCAAACAAAACTCTAAACTAATCCTAGATATATTCAACAAACTACGCAAATGAAAATCTAATACGATGAAATATTCCTACTCATCCTCTAAACTTAGTAATTATGAAAATTAACCCCTAAGCTAATCGTCTACATGTCTTATCTGTCTAATTGTTATATTGTAGAAGTTATTCTTATATATCTAACTGCAATAGTATTGACTGAACACAACGTGTACATTAAAAATGGTCGTCAAAAGTTCCTATTTATACGTTAGTAATTTGCAATTTAAAAATTTAAATAAATCTTTATCATTAATTTTATTAACGTTAAAATATTTTTTATTGATATGAACATCGTTATTACTGTCGTTAAGTAATACTTTCATTCATTCGCGAATATCAAATTGACAATGACACGTAATTACTTTCCTGTTTTGTACAGTGTACTCATGTAATTTAAAATAATCCCGATATCTTGTAATTCACCATCAATTTGTGCAAAATCACGTAAGTACCTACTACCACAAAATGCGATAGTGTATTTCCTATTTTCTTTCAATCCAATAATAATACGCTGTTTTGTGTGGCGTAACGTAATTGCTGTTGAATGCGGTCATTAATTAATAGTAAGAGCACGCGTATATCCGCGAACCGCGAAGCAAAAACGCGAAGTGTGTAAGCACCCTTCCGTAACTATGTTGAAAGTAAATGTTTTAGCACTACGATTTATCTTCAAGTTAAGAAGAGTTTATAAGTTGTGTTCAGTCTTGTTTATACGCTAGAGAAATTTAAATTCTACCCGCTAAAACATGCTACGTTGAAGATAAATACGTTTAGAATGTTATCTATCAAAACGCTATAGAGATTATTATATCTAATGAGTTAAACTGGTTCACCTAACCTAAGTCCAAGCATTACTCGCTACATGATGAATAATAAGTCTAGGCTAAAATTTTCAATAAATATGCAGATTACATATTTTATAGTTGATCCGGCACGATTAAATGATTGGGTGTATGTCGGCCCTTTCCATAGGAAAGTTTCTGATATTATGGTTAAGTGTACAAGGTCTTCTGGTAAGGTTGACTATTTTTTTAGAAACAATTTAATCTAGAAATTATTGCAATTATAAGGGAGGGAGTTTAGTCTTTTTCAAGGTAAAGAAATTTCAGAAAAATAAAGGTATCCTAGTTGACTTGGCCACGCATTCTGTAACCTCCATGAGTTTGACAATAATGGACGTCAAGATTACTGAATAAAGACTTATAAGTTATTGTGGTAATAAAACCAAAGCAATTAACGTATACTCAAATAAAACTGACATGAGTTTGTTTCCTAAGTATCAATTTATTTATTTAGAAAAATATTTTAATTCTTGTTTTATTCAGATTATAGCGTAGTTTTCACAATCGTATGGCAAGGTCTTGAGCACAACTCAGACGCAAAACCATAGCAGCGGAACGAGAGAGATAGATGCATATAGTTACATGTCTGCGTTAGAACAGGCATTTTCGCTAAGTTTTCGCTTCGATTTGGCAGGAGCAAAACCATTGCGAAAAAAATCCTTTACCTATTCCGCTTAGAAATATCACCTATTCAGCACCCTAATGCAAACTTGTGAGCAAAATGACTTGTATAATATTGTAGTTAAATAATTACGTTTATAACGTGCTGAAAATTCAGTGTGTTATAAAGTTTCGAAAATATCAAACGTTCATAAGTACATGGTACATTTATGTGAACATTAAAATCATCTAAACTCAAAATAAGTGCGCGAATATAAAATTATGATACCTATTACAACAAACTGCATATTAGTTACTTGTTCCATTTAATAGCAAAAATAGTAAACTAAATAATCGTTACTTTAATAACATGGCACGTGAAATAAAACCGCAAAGATATAGCAAAAAGAATACGATTAAATATTTCTGCATTAATATTTTGTAAACATTTAAAATTTTGCTATTGATATAACAATGTCCAAAGAACAAAACTCACAGTTTTATTTCCATAAAAAGTTTACGTTGATATCTTTTCTATATGTAGCAAAAATATTTTATTTTAATATATAGCGTATTTATAACATAACTAATGCTCGCAGTTGTCGTGTTTTTATACGCTTGTGGCTTTAAACGTCTGTCTCGCGTGCGGTAAAACGGTAGCTTAAAAGTAATTAGTGCGAAACGATTTGTTTGACTAATACGAAAGCAAAACAACCACCGCCGACCGTGGTCACATCTACGATAAAATTTACCGTAGAGTTAAAAAGTACAATAGATCAATGTGTACGTATGTATCCAGTATAATAAAATTTTCCCACGCATTTGCGAACCGTTTATATTAAAAAAATAGGTATATAAAATAGAAAGCCAAAAGCTTACTGGTACAATTATGGCACAACGAAAAGGATTCAAATTCACTATGTAGGACAAATAACAAGAAGAGTATTTGAACAGCTGCGCGTAACTCCCGCTCATACCGATTAGGCACTCTCGTGACCGTATTTGACGTAGCAGTTTATTTTCTTTTGCAGAAATTACAATCAAATTATAAAAAAATCTACTTTCTATGTAATTGACTGAAATCCTTGAATAACAATCTGGTGCAATAATTGAATTTCTTTCGCGCGCAGTAAGATTCACATACAAGTTACCACATAAAGGACGTAATTTTTTCAGTACTTTTGTTTCAATCCGTTTAAATATCTTAAAAAACTTCTCTGATGAGAAGGCTAAATAACGCGTTGCTCGATAGTCACGCGGTCCACGCAGGGGGTGACACGAGAGAGGGGAACAGAGGGTGCACGAGTAGAGACAGGAAACCGAAGCTAATGCGATGTTTGCGCTGGAGTGTTTGCTTGACGCGTAGCATTTGAGAATCGTTAGCAAAAATCGCCTGTAAACAGAGCGTGGCGCTCGCTTTTGGTCGGATTCCTTCAGCGAAAATCTGAACGTAAACAATAAATAGCTTTTCTCAAAACTTGGACGTTTTGTAATTGACGGCGTGGCAGATTTATCTAGATGGCTCAGTCATTGTTAGAGGTGTTAACTTGTTAGTAAAGTTGTTAGTGAGAGTTCACGCGAACTTTTCCCGTTGCCTTGGCACACGTTAGTGAAATAGTAAGTTAGGACGTAGTCGCCACAATTATAGATTACGAGAAGCATAAAGGGTTAAGTTGTTTAAATGGTTTGCGAGTAGGTAGAGTGGTTAGGGACAGTGTGGGTAGCGAATCGTTAGCAGTTAGTGGAATGCATTGTCGTCGGGCGAGTTCACAGATGCATGGCGTGTACATTGTAAACCCCACTGAGCTCGAGTGGGTGGTATGGCAGTAATGTTGCCAGGTGGTGGTAGTGATTGCCGGACAGTTGGTGGTGCAAGCTCGCCAGGGGATTACCTGCGGGGTACGGCAGCCCGAAGCTAGGATAGCCCGAATAGCTACGTCCTGCCGCGTAGGCGGCGTACGCTGCGGGGAAACCTGTGCAACAAACAAACAATATTAAATCGTTAAAAATACCGTTAACGCACAATGCGCTCAATTATCAGATTGCATGCTTTCAATTAATTTGATTTCGATCGACATCGCTTTGTTGACGTCGCCACCGGCGTTTCGGTCCATATAAACTTTTGATACGTAACACGTGTCACAATGGCCTAATTTCAAAATAGAGCCGTCACATAAAAGGTAGACTAAAGTATATCGTACAAGCTCGGTACGACACCGTTTTGGACATTGTCCAGCGGATGATATTTTGTAAGTAAACATCGTTAAATGTAGCGGACTATAAGTGGACTAACGACGATTCTATGCAATTAGGGAACGTCTTACAGCATTTCATTATCAAACTTATTAAATTACAAAGTAAACTACGGCTACTCTAGATCGAAACATGAGAACAACGTGAACTACTTTCAAACGGACATTATTGCTAATAGTTACACATTATAAAACAATATGTTTGCAATATCAGCTTTGTGAACATGAAGTCCGGCATAAAAATGTTAGTGATTGATGGGCGGACCGTCGACGGAGGCTGATATGATTACCACACCGGATCGTTTATCATATTATTGCCAATCAAAATAGTGTATCTGTCAGGCCACGTGATCCATTACGGTGGATGGAAGCACACCTCGACACGCTGTTTGATATAATCCATTCATTAGGCATACCACCCTGTATATTACGCGTTAAAGTAAATTGTCAAGTCAATTATATGCTATCATGATCCGTTTTGGTACGCTAAGTGCAAATTGAATTATTGAAGTTCGGAAGCTTACAATATTGTATTGGTCAGTCAGATTCATTCCGATACAAAAATGATTTGAGGATGCAGGAGTTATAAGAAAATGGTTGGACTTTAAAAATATAATGTGAATAGTAATAGTAACTTACCATCAGGAAGAGCACCCAATGACCACATGAAATCTAGAAATGTAAAAACATTTACATAAATTGATCGATCCTTACACCTTAATTTATAAAATCGTGTGTACTAGTAAAACATTGGAGTATTTGAAATTTTAAGTGTACCGTGAGACACTATTTTGCTTGGCGAAAATGTTCTTGTGGATTGTACAAACATATACTTGTGATATAATAATATTATATACTTAGATCATAGTAATTATTATAGTATTTTAAGAGTTCTAAATTTTACTACCATTCAAAAGTTACTAGTATGACTTCAACGGGGTATGTTAGTATCTATCACCAAAGATGATTATATACCTTGACTTAACTCGTTAATCTATTCTACACATTGTTAGTCTAAGCTAAACATGTTAAACAAACAGACATCTTTAAATATTTAAGAAATGATATTTATTAATCTAAACACTACCGAATTTTCCTACTTAATAAGTTAATACAATTAATACTATTTATTAGTTTATACGAGAGCTACTTTTCATAATACACATTTCAGTGAATTATTATTAACACTTCATTGTTATAGGTAACAAATATTCAACTAAAAGGTAAGAAAACTAAAGACAAACTAAATATAACTAAAAGAGAACATAAATCATACGAATTATTGCATTGCACAAGATAAGTCCAAGAAGTAATAAACCATCTAATAAATACTATAAATACATAATTAAATCGCATCAAATACTTTCATCATTACTTTACCTAGTCTAATAAATAATAAATAAAGAAATAAAGGATAAAATATATTGACTAAAATGTCACAAAACTCATAATTAACATCGACTGATCATAGGTACCTCATTTCTTCCAATGATAACATTTTTGAAAAGCCGACATCGAGTTGCAAAGCTATTTATGATAAAAAAGCTAAAGAATAATATTATATCATTTAACAAACTTTATTCAGAAAAAACTTCATGAAATCAGCCGTAATAAACGTCGTAACTAGAAATTGTCTCTAAGCTGCTTTAGTTGTTTATAATGGATGGACATGTAGCAAAACTGGCAAGAATCAGCAGAACCATAGGGCCCTTAGTAATTATTCCATATTAAAAACTACATAAAAATCAGAAAAAATACCAGGCTTATTACTATTTTCATCTATCTATTTATAAAATCAAATGGCATTAAGCACCTACGACCTGGTAGAAAAATATTGCTCTCTATCCCTACATAAAATTGTTCCAGAAGATTTTACTACGTTCCATAAAATGTAATCATTATTATAAACCTTTGTATAACAACTGTTTCTAGATCTTTACTAATAATTTATGTTAGTACACATTTCGAAAATCTGCTATCTAACTGATCCTCTAATGGCAATTACTAAAATAAGACACTTTAGATATTATTTGTTTCCTTAGATACATTAAAACCAAACGCAAGGGTACAATAGAAGAGAGGAATGTAAAAGAGTAGAGGAATGGACAGGAAAGATCGCCAGCGTAGCTCTATTGGACTAAATCAAAAAGAATAATACTGGGTGAGTAAAATAATACTGATTAATAGGCGAGTTCAATAATAATAATTAGAAGGGTTGATGGGGATGCTGCTGAAAGAGGATCGCGGATCAAAGGGGCATCGGAGTGGGAAGCGTCGAGTGGGCGAGGGGAGAGTAGAGGGTCGGGATGTCGAGAGCATGAGCTCCGAGCAGCTCGGAGACGGAGTAGGCGAGGGGCGGTATGGTGATGGGGGTGAGAGTGGGTCGCGGGGGCCGCGGGGCGGGGCGCAGGGCGGCCAGCGCGCGCCGGTACATGGCGGCGGCGCCGGCGGCCCCCGCGCCCGTCACCAACAGCTGCGCGGGCGCGTGGACGGGGTAGGGAGCGTACCGCACGCCGCCGCCGGCCGCCACGGCGCTACCTAGCAACTCACCGTAGGCGCCGCGTCCGGCGGCTCTCGTCTTCGCCAAGTTCGCAGGAAGCATGACTTCTTTTGGTTGTGCTTTTTTGCATTCCACCTGAAACAACCAAGATCGTTCGTTATATTATCTAACGTTGCGTACACTATCCATATTAATAATATAAAAATAAAATTTTGTTTTGTTGTCCTTTTATGGAACAACGGAGCAACGAATCAACGTGTTTTTTTCATAGTTATTAAGTAAGAGTTACTTTTAATTTTTTTTTAATAAATCATGTACCAACTGCCGTAAACTAAATGTATGTTAGGTAGGTATAGCTATTGGCCACTAAATCGAAATGTACATAATATGTATATCCTATATGACATGTTTGTTAGACCAAGATCCCAGTGCGATCTGACATAACTTATTTTCGGAAAGATGAAACCTTAGGCTCTCAGTAGTATCTTATTCGCTTTGAATAACTGCGTAATTGTGGAGTTCGTAACTGGGGTACTTATGGAGATATCAAGTGTGAAAGGTAACTGCTCTCGCGCTCATACTCACGGTTGAATAATTTTTGTGATTAGTGGATGTTTGGTCATTACAATTTGTCTGATTGATGAAATATAACTTTATGATAGTTGTCTTAGTTACATATTTAACAAGTATAAATTAAAAATTAAAAAACCCCCGAAATTCGCCATTTTGTGGCGGCGGCCATCTTGGATTTTCATAGTGCTATTTTACTAGTTAAGCCCTTTCATTTGATACCCATATTGAGGAATTTGTGAAAAAATATGTAATCCGCCATATTGTAGCGGCGGCCATCTTGGATCGATTTTCATCAAACATAGCTAAGAACACTCTCGACTAATTTACCTTTCAAACAAAAAAAAACCGCATTCAAATCTGTTCACCCGTTCAATAAGTAAGTCCATTTAATTTTTGTGGAGCTTTCCGAAAATAAGTTACGTCAGATCGCACTGGGATCTTGGTCTACGTGGGATAACAATAGGATGCAAAATTTTGACAAGTTACGATAGTATCTTTAAGCGTAAGTCACACTTAACTTCTATAAATAAGCAAATAAATTCTGTGAATAGATATCAAATTATATCGTAGGTAGGTACATATTGTTTTCTATCGTAATACATTTGCAGGCAGTTGCTCGTTTTAAATAATTGTGACGACGGTATAGAAAACAAGATAACTCTATTTATTTAGTTGTTGTTTGTTCCGGGACCGCACGAATTCTGAGGGACGGCAATGTTGAAGAATTAATTGCTATTATTGTACTTGACAGCACTAAGTAAATATCATCACGGAATTGGGTGAGTCGCAAAATTATGGAAGAAAAGGGGGTGACAAAATCACTCGACAATCCGTTCTGCTTCACGGTTCGACTCACAAATTGAATTTTAATATACTTTATTAAGTCAAAGGGCTTAACATTGAATACTCATTAGGCAGAACGATAAAATCTAAGTGATTATGGGACATTTTTATGATTTGAATTTGTTTGATTATGATTTTTATGGTTCAGTTATTCAGTACCCAAAAAGACTCCGTCTGGGTCACAGTACATAGCTTCAGTAGTAACAGGTAGTCAGTTGAAATTTCACTATACTTTACTATGGCTTCTATCACGGCAAATAAAAATTTTAAAAATCTTGAAATCATAAAATTTTTTGAACGTTATTTGTTTCAACTCTATCTTGACAACGGCTATACGTTCACATATAAAACTCAGATTGTAGAACATACCTATGGAGTATGTTAAATTACCTATGGAGTAAAACAAAAATAATAAAATTAGAGTTCTGTACTCAGAGGGAGCTGAACCCCTCTGAAGTGATCCCTCTGAATGGTCCAGCGCTATCATTTTATAGCGTTTTTTTTTTGTCGTTTGTAGCTATAGTTGCTATGATACCTATCTTGTTATTTACTAGAATAATTTTTAAGTACGGAACCCTTTGTGTGCGAGTCCGACTCGCACTTAGTCTCTTTATATAAGTAAGTACAGCAGGTTTTTTTATAGGAATAGCGGGCAACAGGCGGATTCGGGGTAGAATCCTACCACAAAGCAAAAAGGTTGTTGTCATTGCTAGGAATATTTGGTCATATCTGTGATGTTAAAGTATGACCTGAAATTATACACGAAAATTACTAGGAAGTCAAAATTGAGTTTTTATCATTACAGCTTACATAGCGTATTACAAGATTTTCTTTAATGCAATATTCGATTTTATTATATGAACATATAAGAGCGATCTGTTAACGAATGTTAAAAACAACGACGACTAAAGTAAATTAATGTATCTTATAATTAAACGTAGAGTTTAATCGATCCATTAAGCAATTTTAACGAACGGTATGGTTCTCTTCAGAGCTTGTATCTCCTACCCCACTTGGGAGGGAGGCTAGAGGCAGATATAAATTACCCAAACCTCTTGCAATAGAAATTTCGCTACTGAGTAAAATCCGTGCAGAAAAGTACATAGGCTGAAATTGTGTAAAAACCGCCGAACGAGGACACTTTGTTATAACGTCTTTGTTTTACTTGAGTTTTTATAAAACGGGATGAATAGATTTATTATTTGAAATATATTATAAAAAATATATAACATAATACATACAAAATTATAAACTCAGCAAGCTGCCTAAATTTCTAAGAAGCGGAAACATACTGTTTTAAACAGAAATGTCTCCTAAAATCTCGCCCGCTTTTAAAGAATACATACATGCATAAAACATTCATGACAAATTGTTACGTTAAAAACCGCTTGGCAGATGGACTAAAATTCGGAGCTACATTTTTCATCGCCGTGCATAATCGCGACGCGTTCCCGTTGTAGGTAGGGAGCATAAAGTCCCGTCCACATTTGTCACGCGGCCGTCACGAGCCGACAAATGAAGGCTTTGCCGCGGCGTTCGCGCACTTTGTGCACTTTGCACAACTTTCCACGTCGACATGAAACTACGTGCTTTTGCATTAACGCGGGGAAGTGAGTGTGAGGCTTCAGCGTGTGGAGTGTCTTTCCACGAAGTTTTATGCCGGGATAAGGCTGAATAATCAACACGTGATGCTCAACTTGAGAGCTTAGATTACAGTCGGGTACCGACGTACGTGTTTCATACTCAGTGTTTGGACTTGTGATTGATGTAGTGGTACAAAATATTTACTCTTCTTACTATAAAAACGTAAACTTTTATTAACAGTTATGTCGCGGCGACCTGAAAACGTTGCGCTTAAATCATTCCATAACATTCGGTATTCTTCGATCGTTTGAAACATAAAAGTAGTGAGTGTCGCAATTTTTCACCGCCGTTAAAGCTTTACAAATGAACCAGAGCCTACGCCGGCGAGGTGGCTATCCCCATTTGTTCAGTAGCACGCAAACGAGGGGACATGCTTGATAAATGTCACCATAAGTGATAGCGCACGAATGAGATTCGTTCGACATTTAGTGAAGCTTCAATTTTCAAATCTATTGACACACTTTTCTCCCTGACAAAAAGAGGAAAATTGAATCTGAATATTTGGCCTTGTCTCGCAGTCCATAATAATTCTATTAAATCTATCCTCAATAATACGAACGGCCATGAAGAAAATTTTATTCGGGATCCTACGTTAATTGATGTCGCGTCACTGGCGACCGGAGTGGGAAACAAAAGCTCACAAACAATTCGCATCGGAGTTCGCAATACCGATCGAGCGTTCGAAATCGCGACGCAGTTTAATGACACGAAAAATAACAAAGGTAAATTGTATTTAGCCCTGCTAGGTAGACGCGCCCCCGACGTTATATCGATTGAATCCGATCGAGTATCCGACATCGACGCAAAGATCTCAGTTTAACCGAGCGGACTTAAGACGTATAGGTTGGAGCTTACTGCCGCTCGAACTTGAGCGTTCCCGCCCTCAAATTGTGCCCTTAATACCATCGATGTGTGCGAAATTTAATTGTTTCGCTGGAAAACACCGCGTTTCATACTTCGCCACCTTTGCTGATCACTCGCGCTTTAAGTGGTATTAATGCGCGAGCGAAAGCATCCATTAAATTCGTACTCCATTGATTTCAAAAATTCTTTTATAAGTAAAATAAATAATATATTATTATGTGAGTTTTCTTTATAAAAATTGTGCTTTTTGTGTATTAAATATCTTCATAGATTTATGCAACTTGTGACCATGATATGCCAGAAAAAATGCACTCAATTTAGATAACCTCCAACAATTTAGAATGAAGAAGGTTATGGATCTTTATGATGGAGGTTCTTCTCACGACAGATGAAACATTATAATAAATAACGTTTCATCTGTCGTGAGAAGAAGATTACTAATAAAAACACATACTAAAATACATGTGTGTATTTTATACAAAAATTGCGTTACTAAGTCGTTGTTACAACCGTTGGTTCGTTGATACGCTTACAAAATTTGCGGCTGCTCGGTTGATGTTTTTTTAATTCACCTTTACGGTCCTATAAAAATGTGTCGACGTATAAAAGAGGCATAAAATAATTCTGGAGTAGATTGTAATACGTAAACCGATTTCGTTATCTCTTTTTATTGGAACTTCTTTATATAAGCACTGATGAGTTCTGGAGTGAAATGGAATATAAAGCTAAAGCTATTGTTGTTGGAAAAGAGGGCTGTTATAATAGTATTAAAATATCCCGACCATAGAAGTTAGTATTTTGAAATTAAATAGAGAGTCATTAAAGAAAAGAAACAAAGAGATCTAATGCCTGCAAAACAACATCGAGTAGATGTTCTACATTGTTTCCTGGCGACAATGTTATTTCATTGCTCGTGTAGAATTACTAAATGGTGGAAGTTTTAACATTAGTACCTACGTATACCGTTGCAGATTCCTTTCGAGCGTGGCACGATTCAAGAAACTACAAAATAAAGTAACTTCTCGAAAGTACAGTATATGTTTACCGAACTTGTTCGCGTGTGTGTTGACGTTAACTACATTTTATAAGATTTTGCGTTTGTTTTCTTAAACTGAAATCTCTGTTTCCTTTCAAATTCCTACTGACTTCGGGCAACCGGCCAAACAGACAACTTTTATAAGAGGACAAAATATTGCAATAGTGTCTACCTACATAGGTAAAAATGTATCATAAATATTTTTTTTGAATGCGATTAAGGCTCTTAGGTTCAACGATTAGATATTATATACTGATAATAACGGGACCGACGGTTTATTCTCAGTAGTTAATGTTATTCGATATTTTATAAGTAGAAACAGTACACACACACAGTTATGTTTTAAATTCAACACAGCACGGAAGGCAAGCAAATGGACCAATTTTGTACCTCTACATTTCAGTTATCAGTCAAGGCAGGTCTAGCCTCGTAAGTTATTCACTAGCTTAGGTCAACGTCGATTGATTAACGCAAATGGTCGATACATGTCGTTGCAACACGACCACACTATTCTAAAGTTAAAATTCACACATTAAGGGCCTGTATCACCACCTTCTGATAACTGTCTGATAGCCTAAACGTATAAGTTTTGTCACTTTCTTACTTTATGTCGAGTGACACAGACAAAAAAGCTAAGATATAAGCTATCAGAAGATGGTGAAATAGGCCATATAAATAGTAAAAAATGTGGATTTGAATTAAATTGCAAAGGAATTACATGGCGCGAAATGTGAATATTGTAAGGACATGCGTAGGTACGTGAAAGATATACGAAGACGGATCGGCGAAGAGCGGGAGGGGAGGCTGCGATAAGTTTATCAGAGAAACCTCTCGCCTTGGTATTGACAGAGCGTCGTAGCCTGGCCCTGATTGCCGTTAAACGGAAGGCGGCGCGTGGGAACCGGAGACTAGGTGAGAGCTCCACAAATACTACAGCTATATTAATGTACCCCCGTAGGTACCACGTTACTGTGCCCCTTTCCACCAAGCTTCTTTAATGCTAAAACCTTTTGTTTTCGTCGCGTAAATGTGTTTTTAAAACACCGATTTATTTATCTTAAACAATATTCTCGAGTAGATGCTCAAACACACAATCTCATGGACACGTAATTTTACTATGGACTTCTGTAGCATTACAAAAGAGTCAATTTTCATGGTATAATTCACAAAGATTTGAGCTTCTCGTATTTGAGTGGGATACTTTGTTCGTCTATTCTAGTTGTCAGTATTCTCGTGGATAATGTACCATAACCATTCCATTCGGGGGAAATCATAAATTACTTATTAGGTATTGGAAAAATGTCTACAAGCTTGTTTTTCAGTGCACTTGTTAGCATGAAATTTGCAGCATGAAAATGTTAACGGAATGCGATACAAACGTGCGTGAAATTTCTTCAATGCATGACCGTTTGAAACAAAATTAAATTTTAGTAGTTACATATGCTCCTTCAGTCTCGCAACTTACGCTCAACAGGTCATCGCTAATGAATTGCTCTGAGTCTATAAAATTTTCCTATATTTATGAAACTACTAGCTTCTGCCCGCGACTTCGCCCGCGTGAATTTCGATTTTTCACAAATCCCGAGGGAATCGTGGATTTCTTTTCCAACCTTTATACCTACTTTCAAGGAAGTTTACTATAGTAATCTACCTATAGATGTAGCTATAGATTTCGTTTTTTTCAAAATCCAGAAATCAATCGATTTTTCCAGGATAAAAAGTAGCCTATGTGTTAAGTCGGGGCATAATCTATTTCCATTCAAATATTCAGTCAAATCTGTTAAGTAGTTGCGGCGTTAAAGAGTAACAAACATACACACACACACAAACCTTCGGCTTTATAATATTAGTGTGATTGGTCCGAAGAATAAGATAAGTGTCAGTGTTAAGATGGTTTCCTAAGAAATTCAACGCAGTCACTTAACGTGTTTGTATGTGTTTACCGACGGAGCGTGGAGGAGCGCGCGGGGTGCGATGGGCCGTAATGCGCGAAATTCAAATCAGATATACGATCGAGTCGCCGCCGTCGCCCGTCTTCGATAAGCGGTTACGTTACCTGCAACGCTTTACAGATAGCCCCCCAGCCCCTCGTGTATTTCGCGAAGCTTTTATATTCAAACATTGCTTGGGAATAAATTTGTAGATAGTCGCGCGCGACAGCCTGATGCCGTGTAATAGTTATTTATGCAACTGTTGTGTAATAAGGGGTATTAAAACACGAATGTGGGTTTGTGATAATAGTATCACATGAGTGTTTTAATACCTAATTATCAACAGTTGCATACAAGACTTTATCTACACCCATAATATGAATCCTCTATAAGATTCTGAAACAGTTAGCTTACTGCTAACATTAAAACAGCCAGTCCTAGTAGTAACCTAATATCATCCATTACTAATATACAAATAAACTAAGAATTAATGAAAGAATTATTTATTTTAGTAGTAATTTACATTTTGTATAGTGCAGTTATTAAAATTCACTTGAATATTATGTTCTTTAATGTTGGAAGGTCCCGATCCCGATGTAAGTACTTCTTCAGAAAATGATGATGAACCCTTTGATAGTTTCCAATTCATAAAATCTTGATACGTTTTTTCATAACGCGTTCTTGATTTTTCCGGTAGTAATTTATTGTAAATGTCTTTTGCAGCGTTTAAAATATCTGGCGGTGTGCTATTAAAACTTGAATCGCTCATTTTTTGTAACAATAAAAATATCGAAGAAAAATGGCGGGGATTCGAATAACTTAATTTTTTTTACGGCGCGCGACGTAGTCAGAACGCGTGTAAACGAAAATGTTCTTTTTTTGAAATTCATACAGATACCGCGCATCAAGCAATGAATGTGGCTGTATATTGAAACTCTTTGCGCATGAAGGGATTGAAAAAAAAAAACAAAGGAGTGTTGTTATGAAATTCAGTACAAAATAACATCATCCGTTTGGATGATGTAATGGTTATTAGGACATTGGGTGTTTTAATGTTGGCAATAAGCTAACTGTTTCAGAATCTTTAATAGAGGATTTAAAGCATGGGTGTAGATAAAATTATTTTCACACACCGAGCGCATTCGTTAAAAATCCATTTACGTAATCTCGCACTCTTAAATTACACTCCGCTTTAATATCCACATAATGAACTTTTGACTCTAGTCATTTTCAAAAGCATTGAAATTGTAAAAGTGTATAATAATACATAACATAATTAGAGAAGTTAAGTTAGTGCGACTTCATTGGCTTGCCGATGTGCACACTTCGGTCGCCTAATAGAATAAAATCAGCCAAGTGCGGGTCGGGCCTTGCTCTTTTAGGGTTCCGTACATAATTATGATCAATACACATACATACTTATAATAACAATATTACATAATTATAATATTTTGGGTCTAAGAAATATTTAATTTCCGAGCTAGACATCGCAACACACTGTGAAAGAAAAACCCAAAAAATGATCGTTTGTTTTGGTCACAGCTTATAAACTATTTTATGAATCGTTTCGATTTTTTCTCCGGCTCCTTTTTCATGTATGGGAGCCCTCCTGAAAAATAATTTAATTCAATTTCTAATTCAATATTTGATTTTGGGTCAACGTTATACAACAAATACCAAAATTTCAGGTTTGTAACTTATTTCGTCTGCGAGCTAGAGACCGGCGGACGGACAGACAGACAGACGGACAGACAGATAGCCGAGTGACATTAATAGGGCTCCGTTTTTACCCTTTGGGTACGGAAACCTAAAAACGCTCTATTGTACTTCGTGAAAACGTGAAATGTGTCAAGCATTCGGAAGAGCCGTTTTGCGTGAAACTGCGCAGGGCATCAGGGGTATGTTCTATGGTATCTGAGGCCAAGATCCTCTCTGTATTATTAAACCAGCGAAGTAAGTCAGAAAGCTGTATTTTACCATCTGCATTAGATATAAGTTTGAAACTTAGTAACTTTATACTACACTAAGCATCATATTATGTACGGCAAAAGTGGAAAAGTAAAGTAATCAATATCCTTTTAGACGGGTAACGTCTGTGACTTTGCGAAACCTTAATCTTAAGAGGTTTTTTCGATGTAATTTATGTGAGCTAATGTTACTCTTCTTAACATACAAATTAAAGTTAAGCCTGTGAATTTTCTCTTTAAATTAGGATAATATATCTACATTCACTAGAGTAAAGAGAGCTTTACATAATATAATAAAATATAAAAGTATAAATTTAAAATTTAAAAAACCCCCGACATTCACCATTTTTGGCTGCGGCCATCTTGGATTTGCATAGTGCTATTATATTATAACAACACTCTCGACTAATACACCTTTCAAACAAAAAAAACCGCATTCAAATCGGTCCACCCGTTTGAGCACCACAGGGGAACACACACACACACACACACAGACACGTCAAACTTATAACACCCCGTCGTTTTTGCGTCGGGGGTTAAAAATGAACATGTTAGGTTCTATAGTTTGAAAAAAAAAAACTATTGACTTCATTTTTATTTTGAGCTATAGGTAGTTATTAGACAAGTCTACCAAAGCTAAAATTAAAAAACACTATCGTCATCATAATCTCTTGTTAATTAGGTACTGTGAAACTCATGTCTAAGGCAGGAGAATAATAAATTGTTGAATTTAATATTATGTTAGTCTAGTAACTGTTACAGAAGTGTTAGTAAGGCATCAAATATTAAGAGACATTGTGGCTGGCATGAGGCATATGCCTTGCCTGCAAGATTTATTGAGCTAGAACGCGTGCGCCTCGAGTTATTTCTAGAAAATTGATCGAGTTACTTAAACTACCACAATTATATCTTCGTTCTTGAATCGAATAATTATTTCCTTAAAAGGAGGCACTCGAGCTGGATTTTAATGAACCGATTTCTTAAGGATTTCTTTTCTATACGTCTACTTACCTACTTGAAAGAAATAAAAACCATTTATTTTGAAAAGTAGCGCTCAACATACGACAAAGCAAAACAGTGAATCAGTAGACCTAAATATGATAATTTAATGCATGATTTTAACTTTCAAATAAAGTATTTTTCTACGATAACTTGTATACTATTAAAATTAGGTGCCACTTAGATACGACTCGTTCAAGTTTAGCTCTTCATGATCATACTGATTTTGAACAGATTTTTAGGGTTCCGTAGTAAACAAGGAACCCTTATAGTTTCGCCATGTCCGTCCGTCTGTCCGTCTGTCCGTCTGTCCGTCTGTCCGTCCTCGATTAATCTCAGAGACTATTAGTGCTAGAAATCCGTAATTTGGCATGAGTACAAATATTAATCACGCCGACAATGTGGTGAAATAAAATTTTGATAAATATTTTTTTTTAGGGTAGCTCCCCTACATGTAAAGTGGGGATGAATATTTTTTTTCTCGTCTATCCCATACTGTGGGGTATCGTTGAATAGGTCTTTTAAAAATACTGTGGGTGTGGGAACATCATTTTTCGATTTCTAGATCCGTTTGTAAAATATGGTGTTTTAAAGTGCAAATTTTTATTAGAGTCAAGTGTCTCCCCCCTCTATCAGCCAAATGGCAGTATAAAGGAACTTGAAAAAATTCACAGCAGTAGGGTATATAATCAATTTTAAAGGAAAACTATCACGGCTAAGTAGGGTTCACAGGTTAAGGAGTTATATCTGTTTTTCGAGGATTGTGACTACGGAACCCTACACTGCGCGTGGCCCGCCACGCACTTGGCCGGTTTTTGACGGAATTATAAGACTGATGATAATTCATTTTACAACATATACCGAAATAAACATAGCTTCTGTATTATACTATCATCCATTTACATGGACATACTTAATAAGGCAGTTAAACTATAAAAAAGTAGGTAAGGCAATATTACAAGGCAATACAGCTCAGGTAATCTCGCAACTTGGCAAATGGCACTCAAAAAAGAATAGTTAAATGGAGAGCAAAGCAAACGAAATGCGTATTGGCAACTACTCAGCAGTGTTAGCGGCCGTTTGCAATTGTAAGCGGACGAGATTACCGTGGACTCGTTGCTTAACTAATTCGTATCAAGCTTAAGAGCCACTCGAATGTACTGGAAAAAGAATAAAACGATCGCGAACGAGCGGCGGAGACGGCGACCACACCGTTTAGTCAATTGAAACGTGCAATAATGAAATTTGTATAATATTAGGTGGAGACGCCGAGCGGAACCCCTGTAAAAGTGTTTCCATGTACGAATTGAAACGCTTCAGGAACGAATTCCTCGGCGAATTCCAAATGAAAATGCAAACGATGTACTGGATCTGAAAAAGTGGTATTAAAGACTACTTATGAGAGCGATTCGCGAGTACATAATTGTGGCATGTCGGCATCCGTTACGTGTATGCGTTGATGCAGCTTCAATTTGCGAAATTGGATGTTTCTACGGCCGGCGATGTAGCATCTCTTTTCTCTGTCAAACGCCCTCTGCTTTCATTAGGTAATGAAATTCATTGGTCAAGTTTACATCACGGACGAGCTAGCTATAAAGGCAAATCCAATCTTATCGGGTAACGTTATTATCCGGATTACATTTACTAAGTGAACGTTTTCTTTATTCGTATTTAGTGAAAGAGTATAAATACCGTAATTATGTTATGAAATTATTAATAGTAGTCGGTGCCGGTTCACGATGTATATACATGTTATAAGCTGTAGCAATTAGTAGCAATTAAGCGGGTCGGAGCGCGGCGGCGGCACCTCGTCAGGCCGCCACGGACTAGATTAAGGCTTGCGGCACGCGGCCCCGCTGCTCGTAACTTGTTTTGCATGAATCTGTACGCGACTTTCGTATGACTCCCGGGAGGAAGCTCAGTTCAGCACCTCTAATGTAAATGAAATTGTGCACGAGATATAAAGCAGGGCTCCTCTGCCGCTATTTATCGCCGCGCGCGTCTCTTAACTCCCCGGTAATGGGAATGTTGAGACGACGCACGGAGCGCAGTAATGAACTGGCGTGCCCTAACGTATGGCCTTTATTGATGATGCTCGCTTTCACTATTATTGCTTTCTTACGCAGCCGCACTTGTACAAAAAACCACCTGAAAAAAAAAAGTACAGTAGGATCGTTTGACGCACGCCACCTAGCCATGTGGTGCGGTTCACAGGACTCATTGTCCGGCGGGAATATGGGCGTCGAATACATTAGCTTTGAGGGTGACTAAACTAATATTTACCTGGGTATCTAATGCCAAATTTCCACAATCTTGATAAAAAGTGTTACAAGGAAAGTACTCGAAATACTGATCCGTTAACAAATAAATAAATCGATTTCATTCATAGTTTGTTCCTATTTGAGATCATTTTTTTATGTAACAGTTTTTATTCCTACATCACATAAAAGTTTTTGAACGGCCGCGGCATCATAAAGCAGTTCATGTAACGAATCTTTAATGTACCTAAAAAGTACTAAGCTTCGAATAATTAGTTAATTTTTTCAAAGTAAACAGTAAGTGTAATATTGCAATACAATATTGGCAAGTAGTTAATACAGGTAAATGTGGCACAATACAATTCGGTCGATACGAACGTGTGTGGCGGGCGGCGCGCGGTGCCTTGCCGTGCGCCACCTGTGATTAATTAATTTTCTTTCACGCTTCAAATTTAAGTTCGAGGCGAAATCGTTAACGGCCGGAAAGGCCTGTTGAGCCCTAATTTACCTTCTTGCGTCGCTTCAAGTTAGTTGCGTCACTTGGGTATTGCGTGCGTATGTGCATTATAACCATTAAATTTATGTAGTAGTAGGTATATATAGGAAATTGGGTGGTTGTTCGACTAGCGATTGGCGTTAGATTATAATAATCGAACCTATAAATTTTAAGTTAAAAACCTCGTGGCGATTGTTTTAGTTATGTAGAGCAAGCTTTTAAAATTAACTGGATATCAGATCTGTTTAATAAAGTAAGAGCAGCGTCACAAGTGACATTTATGACAAGAGACATTTGGCACTGTGTGGCATACCATCACGGCCACAGATTCTCGTGTAAAAATCACCACAGCGTGCATCGCCGCAGCTCATCGTGCTCGCAGCGTACCGTGTGGCATACCACGAATTTTTCTATGAAGGACTTCGCAGCGGGGCTGAAGAAGAAATGCAACAACACCGGAAAGTGCCGTATGGCAACGTCCAATATTAAAATCAAAATCCTGATATTTTACACAAAACCTTTGCAGGACCGTGGTATCTGAGAGGTATACTGAGTGAATGTTGAAATTCTGTTAGAGACAAGTACTGCATTTGAAACCCGCCGGCGGTACCTATCATGGTTTGGGCTCCATTATTAATGACAATGCGACATGACGGAGTAGAGCTGGAGTAGAGACGCTTTCTATTTCCTCGCATTCTATTAACATTTCGGGACTCTTCATTTAGGCGTGTTCAACCTTCAAGTTGACCTTATTCGTGAAGGCACATAATACTGAGGAGACCTTTTATTATGAAGTTGTTCGTCATTGTAACGTTTCCTAGGAATTCGGTTAGGGTCTGTTTATTTTTTAATCTAACCACTTCGGAGTTAATTCATTACAATTTTAATAGGTACACATGAGTAGCTAAAGGCAGTCTCGGATAGGAGTTCTATGACGATTAGGTACATTTTTAAAACACGTAAGAAAAATAGCTTTGATAAAGGCATAGATGCAAACAACACTCAAAATAATCTTTTAATATAAACTTAAATAAATCTTTAACGAAAAGAGGGCGTAGCGAATCTCTGATGAATTTAGTCCTACAAGTTGCGAATTGCAAGATTCAATGAAAAGGGGCCTTCGCAAAGAGAAGTTGATAAATAGAAGGAATAAAGATGGGTTCGGAGGGATCGATAATGCTTAGAAAAATCTCTGGGTGCTGTTAAAACGGGAAGTTTATGGTAATCACGCCTGCAAAGGAACATGTGATTGATTGTTCGAAGCGCGATCCGGGTCGGAGCAGGGGCCACGGAGGGACGAGCGGTCGCAGATAGGAATTATAACTCCGAGTGTGTCAGTATATAGACACGAGGACGTTGGCTAGATCAAAGAAGTAACAGAAATTGTTCAACGAGTTAAATTTAGACAACGGCACTTTTATTAAGACAAATCTTTTATAATTCCACGCATAGCTGATCTCGAATTACCTAAGTTTTACTTGATTTTAATTTTGGTGGTCAAATGATATACCGATAACAAAAAAATTTACGGTAGAGGCATGCTCATATCTCTCTAATTTATACCAGAAAGTATTCATTAATCATGGAGTTTATTATTTTAAAGGCAGTAACGACAAGGAGAAATATGTTTAAAGGAAGCGAATGGTTCTCAAACTTTTCAGTTTTGCCATTCTTTCAAAATACTCTTATCGGATAACCAACTTGCTTTGTTAGCGAGTATCGAGATAATGTTAAATATGGAAAGAGATTAAAAAATATTTCAGCAAGCGATGGTTCCGCGGTTAATTTTGTACAGAATAAACCAAAAAATATCCACATAAATATAAGATTCCTATGTGATAATGGTAGGTTTTATAATTTACGGTGTTTGGAAGGAATTGCGGTATCGGAAGGCGTGTGGGCGGGAATCGGACACTTTGGGAATCACTGCGCTGGAGCGTTAAGACGCAGAGAAATGGCGATCGAGGATCTGAAGATTTAAGTGGCAGTTTCAAATGTGCCTACTTTTAGTGTTATTTCCTAAACGGAAACCATTTGTTTGCCTCATGTACGATCGGGAAGAAAAATGTACGCAATACCCAAAATGGTTTCGCAAAAGTGTTTATGCGATTGCTTGAAGGCAAGTGCACTTTTATATCATTGCTCACTTTGCCACGTTCTGAAAGCGTAAATGTATGTTTCTCTTTACACCTTTTAAAGTTGTTTCGCGTTATCATTTTGTACTTTGAAACAATAATGCATGGAATGAAAGGTTTAAGCATTTATGCTTACAGAATGAACCAAAATAGTGCGATTATGCTTTTTACATTTTAGCATTTTTAGACATACAAGTAGCTACAAATTATTTTATTTATTTATACATCTTTATTGCTTAAAATTATAACTAACCTAAAGTAGAGAAAACTTACAACAAAAGGCGAATTTTAAATTCAAAATTATATAATATTTCTTCCTAAATATCCAGGTAAGCAGGTTTTATGTTAAACCCTAGGATAAAATACCACTAGGTGCCATCATAGTCTACTTTAATACAAGAAAGACCGTTGGTTTAGGTTGTATAAAATAACAGGAGACCGTCGCAAAGGATAACGTTTCATTTTTTCGTTCACGCCTGTTACTCAATATACACAAAACCCAACGTGTATCGTGGAAAAGGGATGACTTGGGTATTATTATGAAATTTCGTGCGTAACAGGTAAAGAAAAGGCTCAGGTGTCAGGCTCGCCTGCTTAAATCCGCCAAATAGAAATTGATGTTAGGCGTGGAATCCTAAGGCACTATATTTTAAACATTCCACGCCACCTCTGTGATTTATTATTGTTATAATATTCAAAATAATTTGAAACGAAATATATTATAAGAAATGTTTCTAATTCGTAGGTATCCGTTGATCCAAAATTGTCCTACATAATATGAATAAAAATTCTAAATGTATATAAACAGAATACGCGTACCAACATGATGTACTGACGAGGAATAGATGTACTTTTTAATAGTGTACATGGCAGAAATGCAGACTTTACACCTCGGCCCATAAACTTTCTCATAGCTGAAACTTTGTCCTTACTTACTCTTTCAGTTTTTTAATTAATATTACCCACTCTTAAAAACATAACGTCACAGTAGTTTTGCAAATTATAAAAATTGTACGTTATTATTTAACTTTCTACTAATGATTTCAATTACGACTTAGATTTAAATAATATGGGAGCTTATTATAACCGAAATTAATCATAATAAAATTAGATTTTTCGTATTTTATACATTGACATAATAATGATTTTATAGCATTTTTTTAGGAAGTGTATAATTTTACCGTGTTCTTACCGTTTAATGTGAAGCACGCCATCAACCCTATCAAGCCGTGCAGGAAGGCGGAGCAGCTATTAGCTTAACGACCATTTTAATATAAGAGATGACATATTAAATTTACGAGGGCAGCTACTCATGGCGTAAACATCGACGCTGACGTGACGCCTCTATCTTCTTTATTGCCTATATAATATAACTATTAGATGTCTTTGTGATATGCTCAACACAAATTTTTAATGGGCGGCATTGTTTACGAGTCACGTTCACACTATATTATACACACCCTCCGGTGTCGAAATATTCCGCATAAATTCCGCGTGACACTTAAAACAATGTACCTACTTTGAAACTCCATGGTAACTTTGCGCCTCAAAATTGTTTACGAAAACAACGTAAAAAAGCAGTTCACCGTAACATTGATCATTTATGTCGCACGCAACGAAGTAGGGGACGCAGTGGTACGCAATTAACTTTTTAACCCCCGACGCAAAAACGACGGGGTGTTATAAGTTTGACGTGTCTGTGTGTGTGTGTGTGTGTGTGTGTCTGTCTGTTCCCCTGTGGCGCTCAAACGGGTGGACCGACTTGAATGCGGTTTTTTTGTTTGAAAGGTGAATTAGTCGAGAGCGTTGTTAGCTATGTTTGAAGAAAATCGGTCCAAGATGGCCGCCGCTACAAAATGGCGGATTACATATTTTTTCTTAACTCCCTTAATTGGGTATCAAATGAAAGGGCTTGACTAGTAGAATAGTACTATTGTAAATCCAAGATGGCCGCTGCCACAAAATGGCGAATGTCGGGGGTTTTTTAAATTTTCAATTTATACTTGTTTATATTTTTTTACACACGTTGCAGTGATTCATCATCAATAACTATTGAAAATAATAATCTATAATATATACAAAAATGAATCCTTATTTTCCTTGATCACGGCATCATGCGTGAACGGCTGGACTGATTTTTACGAAATTTCGTATAGAGGTAGGCTAGGCCTTGGAGAAGGACACAGGTTACTTTTTATCCTGGAAAATTGTAGACCTCCCGAGGGATTCTTAAAAACCTGGATGAAGTCGCGGGCATCAGCTAGTCACTTATAAATACAAGGACTAGGTTCATCGACGTTAAGCTGCTTCTTGCACTGAGCACGGTTGTAGTATATAACGAACAAATCTCGCGTAGTATAGTCGGGCTAAGGAACCCCGAACGAGCACGTCTCGAGCGTTCGGTTGCATTCCATCAATTGTCGGTATTTCGACGGACACAAAGGAGTCACGAGCATCACGAGCATCATGGGAGTGTAGTCAAAGAAACCTTGATAAAAGTTAATAGTAATAATATATCAAAATCATCCTATGTTAAGGGACCTAAAACATGGATTATTAAAATGAATAAGATGTATAGTCCCGTAATAAAAATTCATCCATGCTCGTTGAAAGTCGCGAACGTGCTGCGGAAAATGATGTTCGAGTACAATGTTTTTGTAGGCTCGTTGTAGGTTCACACTTGACGCCGCGAACAGGAAAGTTCCGCTCGTGCTCGACTCCTCAAATGTAGACGCAGCTTAATAAATCTGAACTAACGTTACGACAGTGGTATATAAGACAAGGATATCAAAAGTCAATAGCAATATGCACCGACATCAAAAGCACACACAATAGAAGCGTACTATAAATGAGCACGCAAAGACAAATTCGCAAGATTACGCCTGAAAGGCTTCGATTTCTTCCCTAATTAGTCGCCAGGATTAGACGCGGGAATGAATGACGGGTTTTTATTAAAGACTGCGACGAATACATTACGGCGCGACGGGAGCTCCGCTCTTTACACACCTCTCGCTTCGCACGGAAGCGAACCGTAATTACTCTAAAACACTACCCATTTGTTTGATGTCTTTGTTCGTTGTTTGCTCCACTTAGAGCGAACATCAGCCCCGATTCCTTCTATCCGTGCATTTGTACATTAAGGTACAAAACAATGGGGTGAGGCAAAAAACAAGCTTTAATAATCAGGAATATGCATCGACAACAGGGGGATATTTGCTCCCCGGCTTTTCAGACTGAAAGTATGAGGGAAGTTTAAGTGACTAGACAGATAATGGCCCTTGTGAACGCCTGGAGGCATGTGGTGCCAATTTCGAAGGTGATTGAGATAGCGAGGTGGATATATACGAGATTTTTTGACAAATGGTTTTTAAGAGGGGCGTAGATACCGCTAGTGACATGACATGACGCTGCGAGATGTCGAAAAATATAGATTACATAAAATTGCGTCGTGTCTGCGTAACAGCTAATGTAGCGAAAATGAAACAAGTGGCTACATCTTGAATACAATAACTCCGTATATTTTGTGATAAACAATACAACAATAAATGGACCAAAAGGATTTTAGGGCTCCGGTCCGGACAGGAGATTACTCAGGTATATGCACAGTACAAGGAACAGAATTGAAGTGTCCTCTCGTAGCTAATTCTCGGTTGCGGCTTCGTAATTCGAATTCTTAAAATGTTCTCATTGACAAACTCTTTTCTTCTGGTGTAATTGGCCAGCGCACACGAATTAACAGAGGTTGCATACCTCGACATCACCCCCCTACGGAGTAAAAAAGAGAAAAAAGAAAAATTAATAATTTGTTAATCATTAAGCTGCTTGATAGGGAATACAAAAACGAACTCTACGACCGGAGCGAGTAGTGACAGCAGGACGGGACGATTGCAAGGGCGAATCGTCTTGATGAGGCTGTAAAATATAAGCCGGCTTAAGGCGATCTATTGCTACATTTACTTGTTTGCCTTTTATACTAAGTTTAAAAAATTTTTCATTACGCTCTAATACCTTGAACGGGCCAGTGTATGGCTGTTCAAAAGGTTTTTTAGCTGCCCCTCGACGCAAGAAAACATGATCTGCAGAGGCTAAGTCCTTCGGAATGTAAAAAATTGTTTTACCATGTTTCGAAGAAGGAGTCGGAACTAACTCGGCCATATGCGCGCGAAGTCTATCGGCAAAATACGCCGGGTCCGAAACGCGATCGTTAGCAGGCGGGTTAAAAAACGCACCTGGTAATCGCAAAGGTTCTCCGAAAACAAGTTCAGCACTTGACGCACCGAGGTCTTCTTTCCATGCGCTCCTGATACCTAGGAGTACCAATGGTAATACCTCGGTCCATTGCGGATTTGTGTGGCACGCAATGGCTGCCTTGAGCTGTCGGTGAAAACGCTCCACCATACCGTTGCATTGCGGGTGATAAGCTGTCGTCATGCGATGCTGCGCACCAGTCAACTCAACGATTTTCGCGAAGAGATGCGAACTGAACTGGGAACCTCGGTCTGAAATGATAGAAGAAGGGCACCCAAATCTCGCCACCCAGCCATCTAAGAAGACTCTGGCACACGTTTCCGCAGTTATATCTGGCATTGGAAATGCTTCAGGCCAACGTGTAAAACGATCAATGGCTGTGAGGCAATATTTAGAGCCAGAGGAATAGGGTAAAGGACCTATAATGTCTACATGCACTACAGAAAAACGCCCAGATGGCAAAGAGAAAGATGTAAACGGAGCAATTGTATGACGAGAAATTTTCGAACGTTGACACGCTTCACACGCTCGCGCCCACATATGACAATCTTGTTGAATCGATGGCCATACGTAGCGATCCATAATTAAACGAGCGGTTGCACGAATACCTGGATGGCTGAGGTTATGAAGTTTTTCGAAAATGCTCCTCCTGAACTGTGGAGTTACGTACGGACGGGGTTTACCCGTAGAAACATCACATACCAACTTAATTGTTGTACCAGGTATCGTAATGAAGTCCAACTTCATGGATGTTTCATTGCGCAGGCGCTTTAACTCTTCATCTGAAGCTTGTGAGTGCGCCAGTGCAGCGAGATGGTCTTCTAGCGAGATGCTCTCTACGCGTGAGAAAGCATCAGCGACCAGGTTGTCAGCACCCTTGACGTGCTGAATGTCCGTAGTGAACTGTGAAATAAATATTATTTGATTTAACTGTACAGGCGGAAGTTTTTCACGCCGTTGAGTAAAAACGAATAAGAGTGGCTTATGATCACTGAATATAGTGGCATGTTGACCTTCCAGAATGTGCTTGAAATGTTGCACGCTCTCATAGACTGCCAGAAGCTCTCTGTAATAAGCAGGCCAATCGGATTGCTTTGCAGTTAGCTTTTTGCTAAAAAATGCGATTGGTTGCCACCCCTTATCAACTAATTGTTGTAAACACGCGCCGACATGCGTATTAGACGCGTCGGTAAACAACCCGAGTCGAGCGTCGGCGACTGGGTGAGCTAATAAAGTAGCATTAGCTAAACTCTCTTTACACGAGTTAAAAGAACGCTCTAAGTCAGGCGTCCAAGTAAACGGCTTAGCGCCTTTACCTTGAATGACCGACAGAGCATCTATGAGTGGGGCCTGGTACCGGGCTATACCAGGTAAAAACTTACGATAAAAGTTCACCATACCAAGGAATCTTCGAACACCTTGTACCGTCTTCGGCAAGGGAAACTCCTGAAGATCCTTAATGCGTTCAACCGGCGGACTTATGCCGGCGGCGTTGATTTTGTAACCCAGAAATCGAACTTCTGAAACATTAAAATTGCATTTATTTTCATTTATAACAACGCCGTATTGTTCTAAGCGTTTAAATAAAATATTTAAGTGCTCCGCATGTTGTTGCGGATCTTTAGAAAAAACTAAAATATCATCAACGTAAGCAAAACAGAAATTAAGACCCCGAACGACTTCGTCAATGAAGCGCTGGAATGTTTGACCAGCATTACGGAGTCCGAAAGTCATGTATGGAAATTCAAATAAACCAAAAGGTGTAATAATTGCAGTCTTACAAATGTCGTCCTTTGCTACGGGAATCTGCTGATAGGCTTTTACAAGGTCGATCGTGCTGAAAACTGTTGAACCAATTAGATTTTGATTAAAATCGCCTATGTGACGCACAGGATACCTATCGGGAATCGTACGCGCGTTTAAAGCGCGATAATCACCGCACGGACGCCAATCAGATTCACCTTTTGGAGCCAGATGCAAAGCTGAAGACCAAGGACTATCGGAAGGTCTGGCGGAGCCGCATTCAACCATACTTGCGAACTCCTTCTTTGCGATGGCTAACTTCTGTGGGCCCAGGCGGCGCGGGCGACAAGCAACCGGCGGACCATCCGTTGTTCGGATGTAGTGCACCGTGTTGTGTTTAATCTCGCGCACAGGACCTGGTGGCCTTAAAATAGCAGGATACTTACATAGTATTTCATTTTTAGTGTCAATAGACTTTACACTAACGTGTCCTTCTGAAGACACGGACGCCACGTTGGACAGACCAGTCGTGTTATCGAACAACCGGCCGCTCCTGCAATTTGGCATTAAATTAAAATAAGATAAGAAATCGGCCCCTATAATAGCGGTAGTAACGTCGCATATTATAAAGTTCCATTTGAAGGCACGTCGAAGACCTAAATCTAGTAATAAGGTAATCGTACCGTACGTTTTGATGTCGCTGCCGTTTGCGGCGCGCATGGTAAACTCAGTTACCTTAGGTGGTCGATTAATCCACGTTACCGGATAGCAAGACAGATCAGAGCCAGTATCTATTAAAAAACGCAATTTAGATTTTGCTTCCGTAATGAATAAACGGCGACTATCAGCTGGGCAATCAGGCATCGCCCCCACTGATTGCCGCTGGTGATTGCTCTGTGATCTGGAATAATTTGTTTTATTATTATTATTTCGACCTTTACGCCTATTGCGTTTATAATTATTTCTGCTTAGTGCAGCAACCTGTTCTGATAAATCATCAAGAAGGGAATTTAAAAGACCGAACAAACTACCAGTGGCAGAAGGTGCCAAGCTGCCTGGGGAAACCTGCGAAACTGCGAAACTACAATACTCCGTAGGGGTTGAGGTTGGGGTTTCTGAAGCTTTGGCCAATATGGAACGGAGGGTTACATTTTCCTTTATAATTTCCTCTAGCTCTTTAATCTTTTTACTTAGAGCTGCATTCTCATCCTCCAATTCCTTTAACCTTAGGTCCATGGTCAATACGATTGTTCGCAAAATTTAAAATAAATGCTGAAAATAAACTGGTAAAAAAGGAAAAATATTTACAATATAAGAATTACAAAATAATAAAAAATTTCTTGTTTACACTTTGACACTTAATGTCTTTACGTTCTTCTATTTTTTCATTCGAATTCCAAAAATTCAAAAATAAATTTTGTGACAGTGTCAGATGTCAATCACAACGTTCTTTTCAGTGAACGAAAAATAATTATTTTCCAATGCAATAATTATCGTAATTCTTGATTTTTTATGTTTTTTAGCACTGGTTATGTTCCGGAGGCACTTGGTTAAGGAAAAGAAAAACCTCAGTCACGTCTTCCAAAGTACGTAGGTAATGAAGTTCTCCAAATAATTCCAATAAAATTCCTCCAATTAGTTACATCTCCAAATATTTATGTCTCCATGGATTAAATCGCCCGTGGGTCCAAACAATCGTATCACGTCGGATTCGTAGCCGTGTATCATGATCACGTCGGGGTCACCAATATGTAGCGAAAATGAAACAAGTGGCTACATCTTGAATACAATAACTCCGTATATTTTGTGATAAACAATACAACAATAAATGGACCAAAAGGATTTTAGGGCTCCGGTCCGGACAGGAGATTACTCAGGTATATGCACAGTACAAGGAACAGAATTGAAGTGTCCTCTCGTAGCTAATTCTCGGTTGCGGCTTCGTAATTCGAATTCTTAAAATGTTCTCATTGACAAACTCTTTTCTTCTGGTGTAATTGGCCAGCGCACACGAATTAACAGAGGTTGCATACCTCGACACTAATATATGAATTGCAATTGTTTCTTACTCAAATTTAAAACTAAAATGAAGGCAGGAGAAAGTCGTAGCTTAGAAACATTTAGGAATCGACCGAATTTAGGACCGAATTATGCTAAAATACTTTTTAGATTTTTGAAGGACAGGTTGATGGACAGAAGATGACGGCCACCACTATCTTTTTTTTTGGAAATCAATTAAAAAAAGTAATAAACAGGCATTGATTTCTATAATTTTAGTTACTATAAATCAAATCGCTCTCCATCGAAGAGCTCGTTAAAAACTAAAACGTGTGAAATATAATTAGTTTTGCTTTACTATTTTGTCATGCCGAAACGTAATTAAAGTTAGCATTTAATTGTACTAATATGGGCTTATAACAAATACAGTTTGTAACCAACTTTGTAATTCTCCGTTAATTGCTATGGTAATGTTAGGCACTTACTTTTATTGGCTCAAATTTTGTGGATGATAATAATAATAATTTGACAATTGAACGGGTTATATTCTAATTTGAACAATATTAGAATTATGCAGCACCATAATTATCATATAAAAGCAACGGTATCCCGCTGGATATTAGGGGCTTATAATAGTTGTTTTAAAGTAATTATTATTTCATGGTGGCGTGATTAGATTTGTTGCATTACGCACCGCTATCGCAAACTACCTTTTGTAATGATGGTGTTAAATGCATTAATTATAATAACGTTATTAATATGGTAGGCTGTGTGGAAACTTTGGTGATATCAATTTAATAATGTTTGACAATAATTCACGAGCTATTTGAATTTGAATTTGCCTGTCAAACAAGATGGTTCAAGAACCTATATTTTGTCCATGGAAAATATACTTGTACTTTTACTGAAAAATGGTTCTATTAACGTCTCTGAAACCTTACAAATACAATACAATGTTGTAATTTAAACTACTAGTTTTTATCCATCTACTTATAGGTACCTACTACCTACTAATATTATAAGAAAATGTGGCTATTTGTTTGTTCATACATTTTTCTATTTGTTTGTTACCTTTTGCAAGGCTCAACAGTTGAACCGATTTCGATGAAATTTGAGACAGAGATGGCTTTCATACTGGATATGGACATGTCATGGACATATGATCAGTTGATCACAGAAAAGCAAATAATTCACATAGGATTTTACAAAAATATAAATACATGCGCACGAAGCGAAGTCGCGAAGCTTTCAATCAAACGGTTAGCTATTCAAAGCACATAATAGATATGTGTTTTGAATAGTCTTAAGCAAATATATTATTATACTAGTATCTGCCCGCGGCTTCGCTCGCGTGAATTTTGGTTTTAAACAAATCCCGAGGGAATCGTGGATTTCCGGTTCTCGTTCCAGCTTCCTTTTCCAAACTTTATACCTACTATCAAGGAAGTTCGCCATAGTAATCTACCTATAGCTGTAGCTATAAATTTCGGTTTTTCAAAATCCCGTGGGAACTGTACATTTTTTCGGGATAAAAAGTAGCCTATGTTTTAAGTCAGGGCACAATCTATCTCCATTTAAAATTTCAGCCATATCGGTTCAGTAGTTGCGGCGTGATTGAGTAACAAACATCCAAACATCCAAACATCTAAACATCCAAACATCCACACTTTCACATTTATAATATTAGTAGTAAGTAGGATTTATTTAAGACTTCAAGAATGAAATTCTCAACTCTTTATGCTTGCTTCACTTTAGAACCCTTACCGCTGGTTACACGTACAGAGAGAGTCCAGAAAACAAAGAGTAGGTATGGTTTTAAAAGAAATAAAAAATATCACTACTAGATTATGCCAGCGACTTCGTCCGCGTGTATTTAGGTTTTTTAAAAATCCTGTGTTAACTTTGCTTTTCCGGGATAAAAGTTGCCTAGATGTTAATTTCCGGGACGCAAGCTAAGTACCTCTGTACCTTTCGTATAAATCGGTTAAACGGATGGACCTTTTAAAATCCCGTGGGAACTCTTAAATTTTCCGGTATAAAAAGGTATAAAGTAATATAATTAATAAAAGTAATAAAATAGTTTCGAAAAATCTTTAAAAATAAACTGAAATGGTGCCAGAAGAATGAAGAAATGATAAAGATGAATATACTAGCGGTTCATAGAGACAAAAAGAATTTTCCGAAATTCTGGCTAGCTACTAAAAGCCTCCAGCATAAAGATGCACTACCTGTATCAGTGAATAATGAACAGGACCCGAAAAGAATCGCTGATATGTTTGCAAAACATTTTAAGATCCAGCCCATGGAAGCATGCGGTGAGCAAAATGCTGAGGCTCCTGTCTCCGGGGGTTTTTCACATGAGAAGTCAAATGCTGCATTAAGTAATGTTTTTACTCCTGATAACATTGCCAAAACTGTGAGAAGTATAAAACGTGGGAAGTCCCCGGGACACGACAGCCTCAGCATTGAGCACATAATTTACGCTAGTGATGAAATCTATCGGGTTCTGTCCATTATTTTTACTTTATGTATAAAGCATAGTTACTTACCTAAGGGTTTAATGAAAACAGTTGTAGCTCCTATTGTTAAAAATAAAACCGGCGACTTGTCTAACCTGACCAATTACAGACCTATATCGTTGGGGACTGTTGTCGGAAAAATCTTGGAAAAGCTCTTGCAACCCGAACTGACTCGGAACTTTAATATTGACGACGCGCAGTTTGGTTTTCGTGCCGGTCTCTCCACAGATTCAGCCATTTTAAGTCTTAAATATACTGTTAACTATTATGTAAATAGAAAAACCTCAGTATATGCATGTTTTCTGGATTTAAGCAGGGCGTTCGACTTGGTTAACTACAAGATCTTATGGCACAAACTGGCCAGACACGTGCCTAAGGAATTGGTGGATTTGTGGAGATTTTGGTACGAAAATCAGACCAATTATGTAAAGTGGGGCGACACACACTCTAGTGACTACAGACTAGAGTGTGGTGTACGGCAAGGAGGACTGACCTCTCCGGACCTCTTTAACCTCTACATCAACGGCTTTATTGAGGAGCTGAGACGCTCCAAAGTCGGCTGTCACATTGGTAACGTATGTGTTAACAATTTGAGTTACGCGGACGATATGGTGCTTCTCAGCCCTTCAATAAATGGTCTAAGAAAACTGCTTAATATTTGTGACCAGTTCTCTAAAGAACATGGTCTCAAATATAATGTAGCAAAAACGGAAATGCTCGTTTTTAGAGCGGGTAAAGGTCCGGAGATGGTTCCACCTGTATATTTGAATGGATCGTCAGTTCGGGTTGTTAAGAGTTTTAACCTTTAAGTACCGACGTGTGGTCTGACAGACACCTCGAGAGGTCGA
The DNA here is from genome assembly GCA_920104075.1 of Melanargia galathea. Taxonomy (NCBI): domain Eukaryota; kingdom Metazoa; phylum Arthropoda; class Insecta; order Lepidoptera; family Nymphalidae; genus Melanargia; species Melanargia galathea. The sequence goes on from OV049864.1 coordinate 8,499,401, forward strand.
AAAGTCTGATTACCTATGTTAGCGAAAAAATATCCTCCTGTGCTTCTCTGTACCCCTCGGAAAGTCGCCCAGCAGCGGAGTGGCAGTGTTCGCGCGTACGATTTCGGTAAGTTTTGATTTTTATAAGGTCACGAGTGGTCTGTCAGACCACTCGTCGGTACTTATGTAACTTTTTTTGGATGCGACTTTTTTCAGATTATATTGTTTTCTCTTTTATTTTCAGTCAATTATAACAATGGATTAGCCAGGTTCTTCAGGCATGAAACGGTCAGCCATAAATAAAAATAAATGTGTTCCTATAGGTAAGAAAAGATATCAAACACTGCTTCAATATAAAGACCACCAAGAACTTTTAGTGGAATAGCTAAATGAGAGCTCAGAGTCCGAATCTGAGGTTATCTACCCAAATTTTACTGCTGGAGAGTGACCATAATTCAGCACCTGAACAGACTGTGATACTTGTATGAAACACATGTGCCTAAATGCAGTAAGCCTATGCAAACACAGTTTGTAAACTTTGATAGTTCCTGCATTTTGATACTTTGTGATTTTTGAGAAAACGGTTGATTATTAAGGTTTTTTTATATTTTATTATTTATCTAGCTATTAATCTTTAAGAAAAAATTGTTTTTAAGAAAAAATAATAGTATTACTGATACATATGAATTATTAAGATAAAAGTGAATTTTTTCCAACGAAGAATCTATGATTTCTATATTAATGCTTATAATTAGTAATAAATGTGAAAACTTCTACATTTTGTTTAATTTATACAATAAGTAGATATTTAACAATACATAGAAACATTTTTTTTAGGAGAATAATAAGAAACACAAAAGTTTTCGATTGGAAAACTATGGTGGTCTGGCAGACCTCACGTCGGTACTTATGTAACTAAAATAGTATGTCGGTACTTAAAGGTTAAATACCTTGGGCACATCTTGTCCGAGAATTTAAAGGACGATGGAGATATGGAGAGGGAACGTAGAGCTCTCTCGGTACGCGCTAACATGATCGCGCGCAGATTCGCGCGCTGCTCGGATGACGTAAAGGTGACCTTGTTCAAAGCATTTTGCCAATGCTTTTACACTTGTCAGCTGTGGACAAGGTTTACCAAGCGAAGCTACAATGCGCTTAGGATTCAATATAACAACGCTTTTCGCATCCTAATGAAGCAGCCGCGTTTCTGCAGTGCGAAGTCTATGTTTGCCGCTGCGAGAGTTCCTGACTTCTTTGCCATTCTCCGAGCACGGACAGCTTCCTTCTGGGGAAGATTAAGACACAGTACCAATGCTATATTGGGTGCTATTAATGACGATTTAAGCAACCCGTTTACTAAACATTGGTCTTGCCTGCACCGATTTGAGAACAACAATTTTACTTTTTAAATATAGGTAATTTGTTGGATTAAATTTTATTTTATTTATTTTAGTTTACAATATATTAATTTTTTTTTTAATGTCATTTACATGACTTAATATATTTTTGATCTTAATTTAAGATTAGATTTTAAAGAAAATGTATTACTATGGGTCCTGTTATCCGAAATAAAACTTATTATTATTATTATTATTATTATAAAATAGTAAAAAGGGATAAAAAGGTAGCAAGGATAGCCTATGTCCGTCCCCGGGATGTAAGCTAACTCTGTACCAAATTTCATCAAAATTGGTTAAACTTTTGGGCTGTGAAAAGCTAGCAGACAGACAGACAGATAGACACACTTTCGCTTTTATAATATTAGTATAGATATGAATTTTATTAGAATAGTCCAGTTGCATTTGTTATTTGTACGCTATAAACTTAACGAAAACAGTGCAGGTACCGTTTCTAAAATTGTATTCGAAGACCTATTCTATTCAAGAGGTCACTTCTGTAACATTCAATATGGAACATGATTTGTCACAAATAATGGTCTCGTTAAGGCAGCTTGTACGGATTGCGACATATGGCCGATATTATGCAATAACTTACAAGTCCAATAGATTATGACATTGGTTTATTGTGTCATTTATAAACTGTCAGTAAGTCGTGGGTACAGTAATTCGAATAATATGTGCACCAAAAGCGTAGGTAGGTACCATCCATTTGAGCAGTGTGATGCTGAACAGAAATTACTGAAATGGATACTTCTGTATAGTTATTCTGAGTTTGCACACCTAAAAAACTTTACCAAATACTACGTATCGAAAAACTGTAATCCTACTAATATTATAAATGTGAAAGTGTGGATGTTTGGATGTTTGTTACTCAATCACGCCGCAACTACTGAACCGATTTGGCTGAAATTTTGAATGGAGATAGATTATGCTCTGACTTAAAACATAGGCTACTTTTTATCCTGGAAAAAATCCACAGTTCCCACGGGATTTTGAAAAAACCGAAATCTATAGCTACAGCTATAGGTAGATTACTATAGCAAACTTTCTTAAAAGTAGGTATAAAGATTGGAAAAGGGGGCGAGAACGGGAACCGGAAATCCACGATTCCCTCGGGATTTGTGAAAAACCGAAACTCACTCGGGCGAAGCCGCGGGCATTTTCTAGTAATATTATATAATGCAAAATGAATCCAAACACTTTTAAAATCGTAATTCAATACTTTGAATATTTATTTTACATTTCTGTATGGAGCGCTGGTTGTAAACGAACGCTAAATGTATTGGCGAACTCAAACCTTAAAACTAGCCAATTTAGGTCTATTTCACTCTGAAGTCTTTGTGTTTCGATCATTAATATTTAGTAAAATTTTCGAGCTGTGCAAAGTGAGACTAAGCATACAGCTCGTCAGTCTCCATTGAACGTACGATGCTAATGCTTATTTGGGCGCGACAAAAGTTGACAAAATGCACCTTCGCAGACTCTTTGAGAGACGTGCTTTGAGTTAAAGTAGCGTATTTACTTGAGAGACGTTGTCTCGACCTGCAGCTGTCTTTAGTTGCTGTTGCAAGCTTTATAAGCAGAAAAAATATATAGACTCCATAACTAATATAGACAACTATTTATCATAAATCAAAATTTATAAAAAAATATATATGGGAATCGTCTGACACACATTTTGTCATTCCCCATGAGGTAGATTCTAGTCGCGTTTTATTGGCCTTGGTTGGAGTGCCGCCAGCTCAATTCTTACTCTTAATTGATATTTTTCCCATAATATTAGCATTACAACGTATTTCACGGATTCTGGTAAATATTTATCTACCTAATATAATGTCAATAGTGGAGTCCTATAAAATATTATGCTTAGCAAATAATGGTGGATTAATATGTCTCAAAAAAAATGGAATTAAAACATATTGCTTTGATTGTTGGTTACACCAACAATCAATCAAAAAAGCCTTTACTATTGTCTCCACTATTTTCTCTACTATTGTCTCTGCTCTTTTCTCTAGTTTTCTCTACTATTGTGTCAGATTTTAAATTTATAAGTCATATCTGCGTTTGGCTCTAAAAACAATTCATGGCAACAAAATGGCATAGCAATGTAGGGGGGGCATGTCTCTGTCTCCTTGTGGGGAAAAATCTAAGCATGCTGAAGGCTTAGTGGCGTTTTATTAGGCCTGTTTGGATCAACGCCATATACTTCTTACTCTAATTGATACTTGGACGATAATATTAACATTAGGACAGAGTTCACGAATCTTTGGTATATAGTGTATCAAAACTTGAATTTATCTAATGTTGACAAAGAAAAAAGTATATCGTGTTGCGTAAATTATTGTTTACTGTATATATTATGGTCAAATTTTTTGACACAATGCCATGACAATGAATACATTTTATTTATTCGGTTAGACTGGCTTTTTTCCGCATGTTCATCCGAATTCAGTTATCCCATAGGAATCTTTTTTTGTGGGATAAAATAGCTTATGTCAATGATCATTAACTATTTCTATGCAAAAATCATTGATAAGTTGTTCCATTGCTGCATAAAATAGGACACGCCAGCAAATATTAATGTACTTATTATTTTTATTTATAATATTCTTGTCTATGGATTAATAATAATATTATTTTTTAACATTGTTTGTAAAATGCAGCTACGAGCTATGTATGTCAACTTCATGCAGGTTTTTTAGGCTGCCTCTTTATACACGGAAATGATGGCGAAAAAAGTTTCACATATAGAAGTGATTGAGTGGATATCGTTGAATAGGCGTTATAAAGTGCTTTATTTGTTAAGAGCGGATTTTATTTTGCACCTCACTTAATAAAAAACTATTTTTAGGTTATTTTATGGAAAGGATTTTGGGTTTGAAAATATTGTATTCGTACTTACCATTTTGTTGTTGATTTCGTGAAAATGGATTTCGCACACTTTGTCTACTATGTCTTCACTTTGAAATGTGACGAAACCGAAACCTGAAACAAGAAAATGTTTATTAATTAATTAATACAACGATATTCTCTTAAAACTAAAACAGTCACCCGCAAGAGGTGCTAGAGCCACCCAAAGCCTTAGAGACGCGTTTGTTAGCACTAAAATGCGTGTGACGTCATCAACACCGCAGAGACACGTCAGCATCGAACTCTGCTGACGTCACCACTATTGCTTTGATGCGCGTAATGCGGCCGAATCATATTTAAAAATGCATTGCGTGCCCCTTTTGTGCTTTCTGCAGCACTGATTACGGCTGTTGCGGGTCATCTCGTGATCAATTTTTGATATTCCGGGATAAGAGAACATAGTATCCGCGATTGCTGGATGCAAGCTATGCCTTTCATAAATTACAGACGGACAGACAGACAGTTTTGCATTTATAATATTAGTACGGATTTTTATCATAGGTGTATACTCCTAGCCGAATGTACGTGACTTCTATAGTCCATTAAATATAGCTTGATACCTGTGACGTTTGTCATAATGACATTTAATGTATGTAATGACAGCTGTTATTGTAGCTGTCATTACATACATTAAATGTCATTATGACAAACGTCACAGGTATCAAGCTTTATTTAATGGACTGTACGTATAAAGTTTGACAGAATGCTGATCAGAAAGGAAAATATCTGCCCCTGGAAACGTGTACAGTAATAAAAGTTTAATGAAACCTTATAAAAGTTTATTTGTCTGCGACAATCGAAATAGGTTTTAATAAAGAGACACTTCAAAAATTAATTGTCGATCTCAAGAAGTTACTTCGTTAGTTTGGACGATGTCTACATCTTTTAATTAAAGTCAATTGTTCTCTTGTAATATTAAAGACGCAACGACTCGAACAAAGGACGTTATCGTCGGATGCAGCTTGGAAATAGCTTTGGCCGTTCCTCAAAAATTTAATAATCGAAGTATTGGCGGAAATCCTGGCAATATATTTTCTACTCTAAGGTTGCAAGACATTCACGTGGACTGCGACGGGCAACTTTGCCGATACGTTCCCATTTCAACTTTAAGAGTCCAAGTTTTACTTACACATACGATTCACGAGTAACAAATTCGAATTACGCATCCCAGAACTCTGAACCGCTCTCCGATATTTACAGTGTACAAAATTAGGGCGTTTGTGCACTTATTCGTTTTCGATTCGTTTTCGTGTTTCGTGAAAACACGATTCGGCATAGCCTTCCTTATAACTGTATGGGCGTTTGTGCACTTACTCGTTTTCGATTCGTTTTCGTGTTTATATATTCGTGAATTCTTCACATCGAATCGTTTTAAAATAAGGACGCGAGTGGAATGGTGTGTGGAAAGAGGGCAGAGATGAGTCCTGATGTTGTGAGGTATTTGGAAAACATAGGTATTTGCATTTCTTGAATTCCAACAAAACATGATTCAACGCAGTTGATTATTATTAAAAATTAATACCTACTTAGTTTGGCATTAAAATAAATCGTTTGTTTCATTCAAATTAGTTTTACTTCGAGTAAAATACCTAAATATTGTAGTATAATCAAAATTTCCATACCTGTGGTTGGTAGTCAAAAACTATCAGCAAAATATGAACATTTCATAAAAAATATCATTTCTGATACTTAGTTGTTACTGTTTTCTTACAAGAGCGTAATGTCCACTTGGGATGTTTACAAAATATATGACGTATGCTTAGATAATTTTGATACTAACCGTACCGTGTGAAATATTCATAATCACTTACCTTAGTGTTACTGCCAGCATTTTTTCTGGAGTTATGCATTCTCTAAAACGTGTGTCTTGCCGAGGAATCTTTTTTTTATATGACACAATATGAAATCGAAAGTAGCAACATTCTTTCGATAGTAATTAAAAAAAGTTTTTTCATGATGTCATGTCATGTCATATGATCGCCTACGAATGTATAAGAGAAGTGCGAAAAGCTGACGACGATTAAATGCAGCACACATTATGAACACGGTTTTATCTACGAAATGCTTAAAACGTATAGTGAAATCACGATTAAGTGCACAAATGTCATTCGTGAATTTCGTATACGTTTTTATGATGTTCATTAAAAAAACGAACACGAATCGAAAACGAATCGAAAACGAGTAAGTGCACAAACGCCCTTACAAACAACAACGTGAACACGGCACGTCACATATCCATTAACTTTGTAACTACATTACTAAAATCGGGTAATCGCCTTTTTGGCGTTGACAAATTTCTACTGAAGCCGAAACTATTTGAAATGTAGAGGAGAGTAGGTAAACTTTTTATCAACTTTTGTTTGTAACCGTATGCCACAAAGTCCAAACAATACTTAATTATATTTGGATTTGTTATTGATTGCAAGCTATGTATTATATCTTAATACTGAACGAAAAGAGTAAACTGTAAAAAAAATTTCTTTACTATGTTAGAGTATAACATAGTAAAGAAATTTTTTTTTCGCCCTAAATTAAGGACAGTTTAGTATATTTAAAAAAGTAACACAAACAAGTGATAATCTAAAAGATTGAAAGTTAAACCGACTTCACCACGCACTTAGAAGTCCATATCTCGAAAACTAGTAAGCCGATTTTGATGAAACTTTCACTGTTCTCTATGTTGGAGTAAATGTAAGCTAATAAAACCTAAAAAAATTACAACCGCACTAGTCAACCCAATGATTTTCGGAAGGTCCCCTCAATTTCTCTGGTCTGCCATCATCAAACCCTGATTTCCTTATGGGACCACCTTTGAAATATCTTCTTTCCAACAAAAAAAGAATCATCAAAATCGGTTCATAAACGACGAAGTTATCCGCGAACTGAGAATTGAGAAACCTCAAAATCGATGGTGCAGTAGTGTACGAAAGTGTTCCTGCATCCAGCAAACCAAAAGAGAGACGGAACACCGTGGGGTTTTAGTTGGTTCAAGTCCAACATAACCACCGTGCTTCCCCGGGCGCGGTGGTATCCATGACGGATTTCCCCACGTAAAAAAAAAAACCTCGAAATCGAAATTTTAGGCTGAAACTTGCGAAATGCACTTTCTTTGCACTGGCAACTAAAGTCAGGTTCTCCGACCACTTAGCATAAATCATTCAGTGCCATCACCGAAGTTCTACTGAAACCGACAGACATTGTATGTGACGCGCAAGCTTATTCCTATACTCTAATGATTAAGACACACACAAGTGACGTGACGTGTCCACCGTGGCAAACAGCATTAGCGGACCTTTTGTAAACACTAGACCCCACGCCGAGCGAGTTTATATCGACGTCGTGGAATTGGTTGCGTTCCCTCGCGTTCACTTGGAAAAGTTTTACTTGTTTGTCCGGTATATGACAACAATATTATTACTAATATGTATGTACATAAATGTCATCGAAAACCTATACCCAATGAAAGGGATCCTTATTGGTTTTTTAAACATTTTAAATTACATTAGAATTTAGGTTTAAATAAAAAAAACTATACTAATATAAGGTAAAGTATTTAGGTACATTGTAAATATTTAACAATAAGGAAATAGAGCTAAGTCTGATTTTTAATTCGGTGGAATTCTGACAGTTATCATTTAAAAATAGAATGAGTTATTTGTATAAAAACAGGGATACCACCTGATGTTCGATTTTACTCCAAAATAAAGTACCTGAAGTATCTGTCATACTTACATGAGACAACTGATTTTTATTTATGTGTAAGTTTTGAACTTATCTTTTTGTGGGAACTGTTTTATCTCTGGTAAAATTAAGAAACGTCAGAATTCCACCGAATTGAAAATCAGAGTATAATAATGCAATGTCATCGAATATATTTTATCATTAGTTTATAATACACCTAACTAGTCAGATTATAAACTGGCAACGCATTGTGAATTTCCTTATCACGGACTTTATTCTATCTTTCTATATCTGTATTTCTTATTATTATACATGATATAGATAGTATCGCGGACCAATTTCACAATGGCCGCCGCCACAAATTGGCGGATTACATATTTTCACAACTCCCTCAATATGGGTAGGTATCAAGTGAAAGGGCTTGACTAGTAGAATAGCATTATGCAAATCCAAGATGGCCGCTATCACAAAATGGCGAATGTTGGGGGTTTAAGTATTAAATTTTTAATTTATATTTGTTACAATTATTAGTGATGACAGACATATTAAATGAAATATTAATGCAGCCCCCATACTATGCTGTTAAAATATAAATAAAATGACGCTTATTTAAAAGAAATCGATGTAAAAACGAATATCTAGGTATATCTGTCGTTTATTGGAAATTTATTAGAAAAATATGTAGCTTCAAAGTTACGCGGGTTCAAAGATTTACATACAAGATAAAACGTCCAACACCATTCGTAGTAGAGTATCATAGTGTATGTATGATAAACTCGATATTACAGTAACATAGAGGTTATGTTTAACCTTTTAGAAGCTGTGGAGACAATCTAAACAAACGACGCGTCCTGTTTATCAAAACTAGGGCGCACGACGCGCTTGGTATTTCACGCGCTACCGACGGCTTTGCGTACGAATTGAGGCAAAGATAGCAACACCCCGAAAAAGGCAAATAGGGGTTTCGTTGAGTTCCATAGTTGACCGTATTTTCTTTATGCATTATAAGGTTGCTACAGTACATTTAGCAAACAAGGAAAATTGTTTCGCTTACACTGAGTAAATATAGAAAGGCTAGCGGATTCATTTTTGGTTTGCGTGAAAACACTAATGGCTTTTATTTTCATCCTGGCGGATTTGGAACACCGCGGATTTGAATATTGTTTGGTTGAGTATTAAAATAGGATAGATTTACTTATACATATTTTATAAAGCTTAGCGCCCATTAGGACGGGCCGCAACGCAAAAATCTTCCTGCATCATTTTCATACATTTTATATTGCACATAGTTGAAGCGCAACGCACTGACGGATCGATTAGACTCTATGTTCTAACAGATAGAGTCAATTAAGATTTGATGTTGCAAAATTATAATAAGTGATCTTATGAGCACTATGTTTTCCGAATATGGTTTTTTTTTACTTAACGCAGATAATAGGTTGTTATTCTTGTTCTTATGAAACAGGGAAGAAGTCTTATTCAAACAGAGATTTAAGGACAATAGAACAGTTGTATTGTTGAAATGAAATGAGGGTAGAACCGATTTCCTCCGTTATTTATGCGGGTCTGTAAACGGAATAAAGTAGGAAGTAAGCAGCAACGGCTCGGCGTCCGGTGAAGTTATCTGCGGGCGCAGCGCTTCTGCAAATATTAAATCAGGCTCTCGATTGAAAACAAACCATTTTCTTCTGAATTGTCTGTATCTAATTTGAACTATCAGACAAAATAAGACAAAACTGCAAAATTGGATGTTTTGTATCGACCAAGTGGCAGTGAAGACTGTTTGTTTACGAGAAAGTTATGGCCTTACGTTAGCGAATGAATACACACAATAACCAGTGTGCTTAGTCTAAAGCGGAGCACTCGAAAACGAACTCGAAAACTATTGATCGATTTCAGAGTAAAATAGACCTAAAATGGCTTGAATTAAGGTTTGAGTTCGCCAATACATTCAGCATTGTTCGAATGCTGAATGTATTGGCGAACTCAAACCTTAATACAAGCCATTTTAGGTCTATTTTACTCTGAAATCGATCAATAGTTTTCGAGTTCGTTTTCGAGTGCTCCGCTTTAGACTAAGCACACTGAGTGCTTAGTCTAAGATCGGAGCACTCGAAAACGAACTCGAAAACTATTGATCGAATCACAAGTGAATTGAGAGCAAAATGAACTCAAATACTCGTATTTTAAAGTCGTAATTCCATAGTTCGAATATGTATTTTACAACATTTCTGCTTGGGGCGCTCGTTGTGTTCGAATGCTGAATGTACTGGCGAACTCAAACCTTAATACAAGCCATTTTAGGTCTATTTTACTCTGAAATCGATCAATAGTTTTCGAGTTCGTTTTCGAGTGCTCCGATCTTAGACTAAGCACTCTTAACACCAATTTCTCTTTTTCTATCGTTATTAATTCAATTTGTAAGTATACAACTATTTTACAATTCTAACAACGGGTTAGCAAACGTTTAGTTTACTAAACGTTTTTTAGTTTAACCATCGATATGATTTCTATTTATAATTCAACAAGCGGATACCCGCGACTTCGCTCGCGTGGATATTGGTTTCTAAATATCCCGTGGAAATCATTTTGTTTTTCTTAAGCTCCTTTGAGCTCATATCTTGCTAAAAACTGTAAAAAGTTTATTGGCGGATGTTTAAGTAGATCAAAATGTAAACATCCGCCAGTGAAAATCCAAGTCAAAATTGATCCATCCTTTCAGAGATTAGCTGGTAATCTTTGAAGTATATCTTTTCTAACAAAAAAAGAATGAATGAAATCGGACCACGCGTTAATGAATTACAGCTAAGTGCACATTTAGACTTTCATCCCCTCTCCCAAGGGAACCGTGCTGAATTTCGGGATAAAAAGTATCCTATTATGTTACTACGTAATATGAACATAAATCTTGTCAAGTTTAATTTCAATACATTCTGTAGTTTTTGCGTGATGCGAGCACAAACATCACATATACAGACAAACAATTTCAAAAATAGCTTTTTTACGTTCTATTACTTATCCCTAACATCCCCCAGTTATTATTTCGCAAAAATCTTTAATGTACAGATACGGCAAGTCTACGATTTTATTATATGTAGATAGATAGATATTGTATCAACTGATAAAACTACGAATACACATAGCAGAATTGTAAGTAGATATCTATTTTGTTAAATATTTTAATATTATATTACAGTAAAACTTTTATTAGCCTAATCTAATTACTATACAAATAATGACGAGTGTAAAGGTACCCACATTTTCGCGCTGAAGTCAGGCTGATTTTTGGCGCTTAAAAAAGTCAGACCCGACACCATATGAGGCAGTTTATACTTATCTTGTAAGGAGACGTGATTACTGTTCACGATTAATTTATTCAAATGATTATTCAACCGAAATTTTTGTAACACCGTCTACAGGAAGTTATCTTGTATTTACTTTTCAAAAAACACTGTCAAGACACACGGTATAATATATTAGCTGTTTCCACGAACGTATCTCTATAATTTGTGTCCAACCGGGGCCGTGGATACACAGAAACGCTAACTAGAAATGTAACACAATATTCGCAAAAGTTGGAAATGAAACGTAAAGAGAATAGAGAGAAATATACCATTGTCACTGACCACGTAAAAAGTTTTGGGTTTCAAGTTCCCTTTGTGTGTTCGCCGTAGATAAATGGGGCATTTTCGTGAAATTCGTCCGCGTCACTTCTCGTAACAATGGGCGAGATAAATAATCCCTGCGTAAGAAAAGGATTTCGTAAACATAATTATTTAAACTCGCAATTGTTGCCGTGGAAGTGCGCTAATGAAAGTTCCTCGACGACGTTCGAGGCGTTAACTTTTTCGCATCTTCAGTTTGACTTTGGAGCACTTTTGTTGTTTGGAGGCCTATTGGATTAGAATTCTAAAAGATTTCACGCAATTAAGGTGAAGTCTCAAAACTTTCCAATTGCTTTTGTCTTAGTGCAAAAATGGCTTAGTTAAAAAAAGAGCGAAGTTTTTATGTATAAGCGTAGTTTAGTAAGTTTAAGTTTTTCTAAGTAACATTTTTTCTTTTTAGAAAAGTAGTTTTCGCCTTTTCCCTGAAAATATTAATAATTAATCGATGATCATTAATTTATTGAAGTTGTAATTTTTTTGCGTATTCCGTCGTATTGACACATAATTTTCATATAAGTTGCGCATGTCGATGACGGGCGAGATCTCAAAATTTACAGGAAATACAATATTTTTCACGCATCCATACGTCTAGTGCAGAATTTGTCGTTCGATTTCTTTTAATCTGTGGTGTATAAATAAAACAGTGAACGTGTTAATAGGTTTAAAAAGAATTTCTGAGTACTCTCGGAAATTCTTTACGCACCTGTGACATGATTGTTATTTTAATAAAGGAAGCGGAAAGTAAAAGCGAAGATTATGAATGTGTCTACCGATATCGAATATCTATCTCAACACATCTGTCGGGCGGCACGCGGGGCTGACAGTGGGCGGGCCCGTATCAGGGCAGGCAGTATAATCCGCCGGCACTGTATGAAACACCGACCGGTGGCGTTTATGATGCTATAATAACCGTATAAAACGCGACTTATTGTAGGCGTCGATAACAGACTATATTACACAACTAGACCTATATTTCGTGAATCACGTCACTCACTATCACATCACTATACATCTATAGTCGACCGAAGAAGTTTTTGAACACTTTCCGATTCTTAGTAAATGAAAACATAGCTCAATTTGCAAATACAGATACCTACCAAAGGAGAGCAGGTGGAAGCAATAGTCCTATGCACAGAAATCCTAATAATAAGGCACTTAGTAGAAATGCTATTTATGCATGACCTTGTCGCCGTGCTGAGGACGCGGACGTCGCAAGCGCAACGATGTGTGAGGTAAGCGAATGATGCGACGTATTTGCGCGCTAATCCTAGGGTTTAATTGTGTATGCACAGCATTGAGTGTAGGTAAATGTGTTTGCGTGTGTATGAAACTATGTTTGTGTATGTAGTAAGGTGGTGACATGCGTTCCGTATAGTTTGAAGTGATACACAGCAGTTCTAATGCCTTATTATTAGGATTTCTGTGGTCCTATGAAATGCTTACTTAAGCATAAACTATGAAGCGTGCTTTGACTTTGCCATTATTTACGAAAATTAATTACGATGCAATAAAATGTTTCAAAAGCAAGTTGGCCGATTCCGAAATAATCAGCAATGGAAGAAACATTTCACTACGTAAATATATTAGCAATATAAATCCTAGGTCTGCACTTTGTGATACAAAATAATATAATGTACATTCACACAGCTATGAGCTAGTTACCCTCCACGTTTCCACCGCGCCTGTTTACACGAAACGCTCGCTTAATTGAATGAAGCAATGCAAAGTACGGAGTGAATCGTCGGAATTCGCAGCGACTATTTTTGCCCTTGTTTTGTAAAAAGTAACGTTCTACGTTCGCGGTAACAAGCAAGTTCTCGTTCGGAGCGAGCTCAACAAGCACTCAGCTGAGCAGCGGAGTCGCCCGCTGGCCGCGCTCCGGCGTTCAAACTTTTGTTATTGTACCGCTTCATTATTGTAATACGAAATACGCAATGCCATAATTGAGAGATGCCAGGGAATTGTCTCATCCGATGTTAATAGTCGGAGGAAAGTTTCATCATACTGTCATCGGTGTGGATTGTTTGCTCCGTAAATAATTGCCGGATCGCTTTTGCTGGCTCATCTATTACATTATAACCAGTTAATAGTGATGGCTATTAGCTTGAATGGAGCCTCTATTGTAATAAGAAATAGTGTATACATTTGCTGAAATGACGTACTCGGTCAGTTCTATTAGGAACCTATTGATTGACTACTTCATTATTTTGGTGTATGTCTATGCGATAAGTATAAGAACAACGTTCGGACGGCGAACATAGTTTTAGGCAGGTAATAGTCCGATTACCGAAAGGAATAACTTAGTGTTTATTTTCGTTAATATTTATTATATTACATGACAAGCGGACACCCGCAACTTCGTTCGCGTGGATATATATTGGTTTTTAAAAATCCCATAGGAATCATTTTGTTTTTCCTAAGCTTCTTTGAGCTCATACCATGCTAAAAAACGTTAAAAGTTCACTGCCGGATTTTTAGGTACATCAAAATGTAAACATCCTCCAGTGAAAGTCCCATCAAAATTGATCCAGCCTTTTAGAGATTAATAGGTAATCTTTAAAGTATCTACTTTCTAACAAAAAAAGAATGAATGAAATCGGACCATGCGTTATTGAATTACAGCTAAATACACATTTTGACTTTCATCCCCTCTCCCTAGGGAACTGTGCTGAATTTCGGGATAAAAAGTATCCTATATATTACTTCGTAGTATGAACTTAAATCGTACCAAGTTTCGTTTCAATCCATTCAGTAGTTTTTGCGTGATGCGCGTACAAACATACAGACAAACAGATAAACAGACAAACAGACAAACAGGCAAACAGACAAAAATTTCAAAAATTGCTTTTTTACGTTCTATTACTTATCCCTAACATCCCCCAGTTATTATTTTGCAAAAATCTTTAATGTATAGATACGGCAAGTCTACTATTTTATTCCATGTATATATAGAAAATTTCGGGATAAAAGTATCCAATAAATGTTACTCCGTAGTATGAACTTAAATCGTACCAAGTTTCATTTCAATCCATTCAGTAGTTTTTGCGTTATGCGCGCACAAACATACAGACAAACAGATAAATAGACGTCCCTAACATCCCCCCGTTATTATTTTGCAAAAATCTTTAATGTACAGATACGGCAAGTCTACGATTTTATTATAGGTATGTATAGATATAGATTTATTATATGTATAGAAGATTTATTATTTATTGAAAGTCATAAAATAGCGAAAATCCGTCGAAAATGTAGTAGCCTACATTAGCTGTTCACCCGACGATGTCAAATATTTGCATACGTTACGTTTCGCCTTAGACTTAAGTTCAGCCGTTAAGCAAACAACGTTACAAAAAGCAGTGAGCGAGTGAGTGAGCACATGTTTAGGAATATGTACAAACAGTTTATAGTGATTGCCGTTCCCAAGAATAATACGAGCTTGATTCCAAGACAAATATGTGACGAGACGCTAATGCATCCCGAGCGAGGTACCCTAAATGCAAACTTTCGGCAAGCGAAGAAAATGGTGGATAAAATCTGTTGCAAAAAGAATTGGCTCCTCCTCATTTTCTCCATTGTGGAGTTGAATGGAACACAAACAATCAACTTTCTCGTCGAGTTGATTGTGTGGAGACACCCTTATTGTCTACCTCCAGGTAAATAAAGTAGAGACACAATTGGTCTGCTACTTTGTGCGTCTCGGCCTGTACAACTTTATCTTGTCCAGCTTCTTTCGCCTCAATTTTAGGAGTAAGACGGCATGAAATCCTTTCATCGGCGACATGGTTCCAGGCAGCTGCGTGAAAGGAAAAATCATAAATTAAAAATTTAAAAAACCCCCGACATTCGCTATTTTGTGGCAGCGGCCATCTTGGATTTGCAATAGTGCTATTCTACTAGTCATTTGATACCCATATTAAGGGAGTTGTGAAAAAATATGTAATCCGCCATTTTGTAGCGGCGGCCACCTTGGACCGATTTTCTTCAAACATAGCTAACAACACTCTCGACTACTTCACCTTTCAAACAAAAAAAACCGCATTCAAATCGGTCCACCCGTTTTAGCGCCACAGGGGAACAGACAGACACACACACACCCACACACACACATACACACACACACACACACACACACACAGAGACACGTCAAACTTATAACACCCCGTCGTTTTTGCGTCAGGGGTTAATAAATCGGCGACATCGAATTTAAGACCGATACGTCGTAAGAGAAATATTCGCGAGTAGCTGTTAGCCCGCAACCGGTGAACAATTTATCAAGGGCGACGGATCCCTCGTCCAATCGGTTGATGGCAATGCCGTAAATATTTACTTTAATAAGATTCTGTCCCTTTTATTCGCAACTCTTGTTTTACGACACACTTTGGCTCACGATTGCGACCATCGACCTACGAGTAGAGCAGCGTGTGCGCATTATTTTTTTACTATCGGCGTTCGCAGTAAAACGCCAAAGAAATCCATTACATTCTATGTCTACCATATAATTTTACTTCGGAAAAGGAATTCGTGAATAGGCTGCGCTTAAATTCCCGTGATCATTACCATAATTACGCGAAATAAAAATAGATTATGAGATGAACATAATAAATGAGTTGCCTTCGAAATTAGAAGGTAAGCGAGTAGAAATCCTACGCATTCACGTTGTGTAATTTGCATATACTCCGCACAAGGGTGTGCTTAGGAGCTTCTACGAGCGATTATTACCCGAAAAAGAACATTAAATTAAAAATAATTTATATGTTGTAGGTTTTCGCAGGCTTTTACAGCGTTGTGTTACTGAAAAGGGCCTTGTGGTATGGGAGGATGCGAATTAAGATCTTGTTAGTCTAATGTGTTACTTGCAAGTTGTTTCGCGGAGGCCGTACCCCTTGAAGAGGTTGAGTCTTTCTATGTTAGTTTAGGACCTCGTAGACCCCGTAACTTACGCTAATGGCAACGTAACTTATTTGGCCTAGCACGAATACTTTCGTAAATGCTTTTGTTTAGGTCTAGAAACGTGTACGTTATTTTGTCAAAATACATTCTATAGATCCTCATTTTCTGTTAAATATTTAGTTAAAATTACACTATAAAATTGTAATTTTGAACTTAGGCTAATGAGAGCTGTTGTGTATTTATTCGAGAAAAAATTCGGATGCATCATGTTTACATGTAAAACTTTACCTTTCAACATGACTCTGAGTTCCTATCAATTTTAATTACAAATTATAGACCTAGCGTTTGCGTGCTAATAGTTTATATTGGCAATTATTGGTCAAATAGACACATTACTACGTGGTTGCTGCCACTAATTGAATTGCATTGCTGTTCAACTGTGATTCAGTTTTGATTTTGAGATAAAAGCAGTACTTATAATATTTATGAATGTACCCGTGTTTAATTTGTGATAAATTCAATAACGGTTTTCATTTTCCCGATAACTTTAACTTCACTTGCCTAATTGTTAACGAATCTATGTAAGTTGGATGAAAATAAACCTCACGTGATACAACTAGAATAGTCTGCATGCAGACTATCCAACTCTTCTTACAGTAGATATAGGTTGTATACAGGTTAATCTAATAATAAATAATTGGTCTCAGTGAGTTTGGCTCATACACAGTGACCCGATTCTGAGGATAGAGTAAGAAAAATAATTATTATACATGTTAATGATAACTTAAATTTTTAATTTAATACCATGATCATTAAAACAAAGTCTCAAGAATCTTTTGACGTCTACTCTGATTTCTAATTCCGTGGAATTCGGACGTTTCCTAATGTTACCAGAGATAAAACAATTCCCACAAAAAAGATAAAAAATTCAAAACGTATGCAAATATACTGCCGCATGTAGATATAACAAATGCCTGACAGACACTTCATGGTGATAATGCCATTCGAAATCCATTTTTAGGGTTCCGTACCCAAAGGGTAAAAACGGAGCCCTATTAATGTCACTCGGCTGTCTGTCTGTCTGTCTGTCTGTCTGTCCGTCTGTCCGCCGGTCACAGGTCTCTAGCTCGCAGACGAAATGAGTTACAAACCTGAAATTTTGGTATTTGGTGTAAAATGTTGACCCAAAATCAAATATTGAATTAAAAATTGAATTAAATTATTTTTCAGGGGGGCTCCCATACATGAGAAAGGAGCCGAAAAAAAATTTTTTTTCTTACCCTAGCTTGTGGGGTATCATTGTTTAGAGCTCATTGAGTAGAGTACGAATATATATTTTTTTAATTTTTTGCTTAAACAGTAAGGAAATGGGGGGTCATCAAAATTGTCAGTTTTAGACCATTTTTGTGACGGGGGCTATCTAAAACACTAAACTAGTTAGGAATATGATATTTCGGTATATTATGTACTATATGCTCTATTTGTACAACAAATACTGAAAACAACGATTCATAAAATAGTTTATAAGCTGTGACCAAAACAAACGAGCTTATTTTGCGTTTTTCTTTCACGGTTTCTTGCGATGTCTAACTCGGAAATTAAATATTTCTTAGACCCAAAATATTATATTGTTCATAATTATGTACGGAACCCTGAAAGAGCGAGGCCCGACTCGCACTTGGCTGATTTTTGAATATTTTTTTCAATGTGCTTCTTTTGTTTTCTATTGCTGTTAGTGTGCAATTTCTAGTTTCCACTCTTGGTGTTTTCTAATTTAAGGCGAAACGAGTAATATTATTACGCGGCATATGGCTTTTTATGCTGACAGGGAATTAAAGTAGTTTGGGGTAAAATCGTACTTCGTAGATGTTAACCCTGTTCTCCATACAGATAACTCATCTGTAAATGACAATGACAGCTGTCAGAATTCCTCGGAATTAGAAATCAGAGTATAAGTAAAGTATATCTAATTGTATAAAATGCACGAGGGGAGTGGGGACATAGGCTGCGCCAAAAGGTTAGATGAAGCCGCGAGGTCTTTCTTTATATTTGTAAGATCGAACCTCGGCTTTCAGGATGATGTTGTAAAGTTGGTTGGATGGTTGGTTGAAGTTGGCTAGTCTATGTAGTCAGACAGTACGGTGACTCCACGTTTGGGTGACGTCAGAAATCAGTGACTTCATCTTTGCTGGCAATGACGCTGTGTTGAGTTTTTTTTGATTTCCTTAATCTTGAGAGGAATTTTGGTGACGCGCTCTCTAAAAAGCGTATGTTCAGCCGATTTATTGATGGATGATTTGAGCATAATATAGTATGTTCTGACCCTTATCCCGGTGAATCACGGCACCCCGTGCCCACATGCTCACTCAGATGTGACGCGATTACGCGCCTAATTGCATTAATTAGTGACAACAAAGATACTATCACGTGTGTCTCTGTCATCGGTAGTAATGATAATGTGGTTATACAATTCTGTGTACAATTCTGTTGGATATTATATTACGTACTTTGCGTATGCAGATGTCTTTAATGCCAGACATAAAATCTTAGCGTAAATATAGTGAAAACAAGCGGATACCCGCGACTTCGTTCGCGTGGATAATGGTTTTTAAAAATCCCGTGGGAATAATTTTGTTTTCCTAAGCTCCTTTGGAGCTTAAAACTGCTTAAAACTGTTAAAAGTTCACTGGCCGATGTTTAGGTCTATAATCAAAACGTAAACATTCGCCATCGTAAAAGTCCCATCAAAATCAATCCACCCTTTCAGATTCGATTTTCTATTAGCCGGTAATCTTTAAAGTATTTCCTTTCTAACAAAAAAAGAATGAATGAAATCAGACCAAGCGTTAATGAATTACAGCTAAGTACACATTTAGACTTTCATATCCTCTCCCAAGGGAACCATACTGAATTTCGGGATAAAAAGTATCCTATATGTTACTCCGTAGTATAAACTTAAATTATGCCAAGTTTCATTTAAATCTATTCAGTAGTTTTTGCGTGATGCGCGTACAAACATACATACAAACAGACAAACAGACAAGAATTTCAAAAATAGCTTTTTTACGTTCTATTACTTATACCTAACATCCCCCAGTTATTATTTTACAAACATTTTTAATAAAACTACAGATACGGCAAGTCTACGATTTTATTATATGATAACTGCTTGTTACTGCAGGTTTTCAATTTACTTACTTATATTGTAGTTAATAACAATAGTCGAATTTTGTTTAAAAAAATACAAAGAATGAACATAATAAACTCGAAAATAGATACATACCTATTAAAGCTACAGGAATGTACAGAAAGGTACGGTTTTATTACTCTGTTATACACATTAACACATCAAAGTGCAATGATTTGTTGAAATAGCACTGATCACGCCTTGTTTCTTTACCTTTAGTCCCTACTATAAGCTGATGCCCTTGACTTCGTCCTGGTGGATTTTGGTTTTTTTTAAATCCCATGGCAACCGCTAATTTCCTAGGATAAAAAGCAGTGAATATCAGTCTATAGGATGCAAGCTATCTCTGTGCCAAATTTAGTCAAGATCGGTTCAGCGATTATGTAGTGAAAATTTTCCAATCTATATATTGTATAGGTATTATGGTACCTAATATTATTATCAACATTTCCTTACATTACAGAAACCCCTTTTAAATATTTTTAAGATAAAAAAAAATACGCACCGAATTGATAACCTCCTCCTTTTTGGAAGTCGGTTACAAAGTAGCTTAAGTTACTCTGTGTCCGCTTGTGAAAATTTTATCAAAATTGATTCAGCTATTCAAAAGCCGTTCCGTAAACATATTGAGATAAAAAGAAAATTTTAAAAACTTAACACTGAAACTATAATAATGTAAAAGTAGGTAAAGGTGATCTTTGGTCCAGTTATACGATTGTTGCAGTCGATATAACCTTGTGAAGCGCATAATCCCATTAGACAGACGTGCTCGAGACGCATACGATAGGATTTACTGGATCATCGGACTGTTGTACTGAGGTACACCCTTATCGTGGCTACATTATCCCCTATGCAATCGACAGGATAGTTCCTTCGAACGCTGAGTAATTTATGTTACAGCGAAGTTTCAAAATCAATATCGGAAACTAAAGCGCCGTTAGATATTTTAATAATAACCCCCCCGACCTCCATAATAGTTATTAATACCAGCCTACGTACCTTCCCCAGGCGGCTATTCCATAATTCTACGATAATCTCGAAACACGAAAGCGTTTTAATAAAGATTGTTCGCTCATAAATGTTACGAGTGCCGATATTAAATTTATTCGGTGTCTGTGGGAAAACTCTTATAATGTTATGAAAGTTGTGGTACAGTGTTTAATTCCTATGATATCGTTTTAATTGCGTATAGGGGTGTGGGGAGGGTGAACGAGGAATTCTGATTCCGTATGCGGTCCGTGGACTAGCGCGGATTGTGAATGAAGACGAAGACGCCGCTCGCACGTACGCCATGGTTCACTTGTTAGGAAGACCGCAGCGAGAACTCCAAATATTTACTATTGCATTCGAAATACAAAACTTTGCACTCGAAAAAGAGCCATCTTGAAGTTTGCGAGAGTCGTATCTCTAGTTGTCCTCTGCCGAGTTCTCGAGTGACCGGTCAGTGCTGGACGGTTTATTGCGACCACGCTATTTGCGGAGCACTACAAAAATGTTCCGTGCTGATTTTGGGCAATATTGTTGTCTCATTTTACCTTGGTTACTAGAGTAGTTTTTTTATGTCACCGGGATTATTTATATTGTTCCTGCTTTTGCCTTTACAAAACAAAAAGGCTCGGATATTATTTTCGTTTGATGAAATATGTTTCATGCCTGCCTATTATTGTAGTGATGACAATTGTTTCCCCTTGTTAGGTTTATGTAGCTACATATTGTACTGATTCAAGATATAAATTAATAAATAAAATAGCTTTTAGAGCAGGTTCTATAGATAAGTTAGATAAGTTCATCATCATTAGCATTATCAAACCATTACCGGCTCACTATAGGGCACGGGTCTACTCTCAGAATGACAAGGTTTAGGCCATAGTCCACCACGATGGCCATGTAGAGATTGGTAGAATTCACACTTTTGGCTTTGAGATGTTTTCCTTCACCGTTAAAGCAAGTGTTTAATAGCTTAAAACGCTCATAACTCCGAAAAGTTTAAAGTGCATACCGGAGATAGCAATGAGTTCGGTCCCCTCGAAAGAGAGGCTGAAGCTTAAGCTTATTATTAAGCTATTACCGATCTAATAATGTATATTAATAACTAGTTTATTTACGTACGGATATATTATCCGTATGTAAATAAACTAGTTATTAATACCATTTAAAAATACCTTCAGATAATTTTGTCACCGGTTGAATATTTTCCTAAATATAATAATCTCGAATGAGATGTTAAATTTTCAATCTGCGGGCATAATATAAATAGAAAATGAGGGTGAACAAAGTGCCCGGTCTCTGATCACATAATTTTCCCTCCCTTTATCTCTCTTTTACACCGAGGTTCATTCGTACTCTTCCGTGTCAGTGAGGTATTAAAATCATGAAATTTCATTGTATTTTTTAAACCCGCTCTCCGGCTGGATTTTACAGACTTTATCAAGTACGCGTGCTGTGCAGCGAATCGAATGGATGCAACTATTTTCTAGTATTTTTAACGTGGTGTAATAGGGTTCACTTATTCCTTTTGTGTATTATGACTTATGTAACGAGATAAGTAGGTAAATAGCTTTTCAAAATAATGAATTATGTAGGGCGAATATTATATGTATATAGAGTTTCTTACTGATTTCAATCAATATGAAGCTCTATAACAATAAATAAATCCTAAATAGCTAACGGGCTAAAAGTGCCAACTGAAATCAGATAGGTCGCCTTATCGAATCCTACCGCCACAACCGTAATTATAAAAAATTGGTATGCAGTTCGCTACTACTATAATGAAAATAGTAATGAATATAATGTCGAAAGACTTTATAATATACCTGATAATATTGTGATGAGTTAGAGGCACTGCTGCTCTAGTTGGCGCAAAAGATAAATATTTATTCCAAAAAACAAAATCAACCTCCATTTTCTGTACCGAGTACAAAATCTGCACATAATATTTAATATTCTACAGCGGTTTGTCAACTATTAACATTGTAATATAAGCAATAAGCTACAGGGGATGTAGCTACTGAGTGCCTCAGCTCTTAAATACGCCGACACAATGCATTTTATTAAAACGCTGGGGCGGCTTTTTAAGTCGATTCTCCATAGAATGTCGCTCTATCCACCGCTTTGTTCTCACTTTTGATAGTCTAGGAGTTGACCGTTTTACATGAAACGTGTCCTCAAAAATACGGGTTCTATTTACTACTACACACGAATAGAAAAATAAAAAACAGCCTACCTATTTGGTCTAGTGGTTAGTGAGAACCCTGTTTTCTCATTGTCCACAGTACCGTGTCAGGTCAATAAAGTTACTGTGTTTCTCTATCAAGCAAATCTCAGTAGCAGCCCCGATATGACAAGTTGGAGATGTTGTATGTTGAGTTGAGAGCCTGTACAGTCTTCCGCGTAGTGTCTCTTCGGTCATGTTGGATTAGCGGCGGACTATGAGAGTGAGAGAAGTGAGAAAATTGCACTTGTGCTTATTTTCTGTACATTCAGTGCTAGTATCCGTTGAGATTAGCCGCTGAGGCCGAAATTCAGGGCTCAGGAGATATTTTTTTACATTTTGCAGCAAAAACCATTATTCCTGTAGTTCTGGACAACAGAAATATAATTTGAATCTGAGTTTTAAAACAATTGTAGGTATATTGCACGGATTATTTAAAAAATTATACACCTAGAGCACCTAGGGATACCCGTGTTTATTTCGAAATTTATCGATACCAATTACGAAATTACAGTGGATTTTAGTAATGGCATAAATTAGGTAGGTGATATATATGGTATATTTTTTTATGTATTAGGCCTGTAGTAAATTGTACACGTATCTCTTTACCTATAGGGTCTCCACACAAAAGCACCTGATGTGAGTGGGGCGCGATGAGTGCAAAATGTATTTACGCAGCGCGATTACGCGCAGCAAGCCGGGTGATCGAGTGAACGATTGTACGTGATAAGTCTACCATAACGTCTACTCATAAGCTATGGGCTCCTAGTCATCAAGTTAATATTTCCTACAACATAGGAGAAGATATAAGTGCGGATTGTAATTTACGCAGCCCGATTACGCGCAGCAAGCTGGACGATCGAGTGAAAGATTGCATGTGATTATTTGTTAGTTATAACATATACTGATAATATGCTATGAGCACCTAGTCACCAAGTTATTATTTTCTACAACCCATATTTCACATGAGTGCGGAATGTCTACGCAATTCGATTACGCGAAGCAAGCTAGATTATTGGCACGGAAGTGGAATAATCAAAGACAGTATGAAGTAAAGCATACCGATAAAGTACTACATTGTTGAGTCATTATACATGCAAAGATCTCTATGAGCTAATAAACATACCTCCAACCCGCGTTGGAGCAGCGTGGCGGGTCTAAGCTCTAAATCCCTCTCTCCTATGAGAGAGGAGGCCTGTGCCCAGCAGTGGGACGTTAAAAAAGGCTGTAGTGGTGGTAGTGGTTACCTAAATCGCAAAAAAGTCCTTCTGCCGATTTTACTTTTCTGCGCGCACTAATCTCAAAAACTACTGTAGGGTTTTCATATATAGATACCTACCTTTAAATTGGCTGAAATATGTCGATTATTGTCGATTATAAGCGATTATAAGCGAAAATACACCTACGTATACTGCGTTCAATGTATTATGATCAATGATCATGTCAGGAAATTAAACCTGTGATTACTTTGTGAGACTCGTGCGAAGACAAGACCGGTTGCTAGTATTATTAAAAATCAGCCAAGTGCGAGTCGGGCCTCGCTCTTTCAGGGTTCCGTACATAATTATGAACAATATAATATTTTGGGTCTAAGAAATATTTAATTTCCGAGCTAGACATCGCAACAAACCGTGAAAGAAAAACCCAAAAAAATGTTCGTTTATTTTGGTCACAGCTTATAAACTATTTAATAAATCGTTGTTTTCAGTATTTGTTGTTTAAATAGAGCATATAGTACATAATATACTGAAATATCATATTCCCAACTAGTTTAGTTTTTGAGATAGCCCCCGTCACAAAAATGGTCTAAAACTGACAACTTTGATGGCCTCCCATTCCCTTATTTTTTGAGATAAAAATTAAAAAAATATATATTTGTACTCTACTTAATGAGCTCTAAACAATGATACCCCACAAGCTAGGGTGACGAAAAAATTTTTTTTTCCGGCTCCTTTTTCATGTATGGGAGCCCCCCTGAAAAATAATTTAATTCAATTTCTAATTCAATATTTGATTTTGGGTTAACGTTTTACACTAAATACCAAAATTTCAGGTTTGTAACTCATTTCGTCTGCGAGCTACAGACCTGTGACCGGCGGACAGACGGACAGACAGACAGACAGACAGACAGACAGACAGACAGACAGACAGCCGAGTGACATTAATAGGGCTCCGTTTTTTACCCTTCGGGTACGGAACCCTAAAAACTGTATTAACCTCCTGAGTTCCAGACACCCTTTTTCTATTGTTTCTTTCTGAAACTTTTGTATTGCACTATTAGACTATCACTTAGTACGGGAAAAATATTAGAAAAAATCAAGTACCGGAAAAACTGGTTTTTCACTATGTTCTATACAAAGTACAAGGGAACTAAACTGTTATGTGCTTCATAAAGGACATAGCCTATTTTTGGTAGCGTAGTGAGCAGATAGGAGCAATAAATAATAGATTGGATGTATAATTTAAAGTAGTTTTATTAAATGTTTCAAAATTAACAGAAATTAAACTCTTCTTATAAACTTATAGTAGGTCATTCAATAGGAGGAATACTAGAGATCAATCATTTATACTTATATTAAAGTTTGTAGGACTCAACAGTCAACTAGGAATTAACAGTCTTCATGGAAATCAATAAAACAATTCCGATTAGGCGTAAAACATAGGTTTTCACATTTCTTGCAAAATACTGTAGTTTTTTTATCACAGGCATTATTTCTGCAGCGACATTGTTTTGTACCATATGCTGGCAAATGCGCTGCACTTTTGGTACGGTTTTCTTTGGAAGGAACTGGTTTAATTAAAATCTTACGATTTTTATGTATCGGCTCAAGTTCTTCGTATTCAACTTCACCATCATCATCAGATTCTTCTTCATTGTCATCAATTAGTTTTGTACCTAAATTCAGCTTGTATTCTCGTATTTTAACGACATTTTTCTTTGGTGTATCCTTATCTACTTCTACCATTCTATGCTGCAACCAAGCATTTACAACGGTTAGGTCGAAAAGATGCGAAATTACGCGTATTGCTCATTTTTTGTACGATTACGCGATGGGCAAACAGAAAGCATTCTATCGGCGAGATCGACGCCACCCATTTTTTCGTTATAATTTTTAATGACCTCTGGCCTTCTGACTCTTTCGTTTGCTTTATTTTTTTTTTCTTTATTTATTTCTCTTTTTCAAGTATCCTGAATGCCAGAGTTATTTTGTCAATTTCTAATAGCTAAGTATAATATGTCGAGTGGATAATAATTGTGAGTTCTCACCTTTACCCCGGCTACCACCACGAATTTGCCCACGAAATGTTCCCCTTGAACGTCCTCTTGCTCGTGGTAAGTATGACAAAGTTGAAGGACAATCTGAGTTGTCTGATGTCGCTGGAGAAGTCGCAGAAATAACCAAATAATCTTCATCTTCGCTTGAACTACTGGAACCGCTTTTACGGTGATCACAGACTGTTTGGTTGGTTTCTAGTGGTTGAAACTTGGGATTTTTGTCTGAATCATCTCCAGAATAGTCGAAGTAGGAGTCATTCAAAATTTCTGCGATGAGGTCAGGTGTTAAATCTAAAAAAAATTAAGAACTTGTTAACGTACTTTATATAGTAGTCGGGAAGACAGACGTGAAATATATTAATTACATACTTTTGTACTTTGCAGAGGACATAGAAAATAATATCAAGGTTAGGTTAGGAATATTTGATTTTTTTGATAAAATATTACTTTGAGCAATTAGTTTGTACTATCAATAACTGGTTTTACACAAAAAACTATGAAATCACATAAAAACAGAAAAGATTATCATGGATAAACTTACTTCTGCGTAAACGCACGTTCGCTCACCCACCTTCCGACGCCATTTTCAAAAGAATGACAGATGTCAAATGTGTTGTTTTATTTTTTGTATTAACCAGTGTAGTCACTAGATGTCGCCAGTAACATATTTTTAGAACTAATAATGAAAATAGAGACCACAGATTTTTTTATTTCCTACGTACTTTGTGTAGTACAGATGTACGCAGGAGGTTAAAAGGCTGAGTGCCCCACTTCTTAAACACTCTGACACAAGCATTTTTTTATAAGATGCTTTTTAAGCAACTCTTTTGTTCTTGTTCGTAAGGTTTCACAAGGACCTAACTCTAGTGGCTTGCGATAAGAGCTGAATGTATTTGCGGAGTTGAACGATTGAGCGTGGTGGTAAATCCAGCGAAAATCTGTCACAATAACGTATTAATCACTCTGTACTTTCTGATAGTGTATTTTATCTGTTTCGAAATAAGAAAATCAACTGTATAAATCAAGTTATATTAATTACTTAGTTTTTGATAAGAAACGCTTTTTTACTGAAAATTGTTTTTAATCCCCGACGCAAAAATGACGGGGTGTTATAAGTTTGACGTGTCTGTGTGTGTGTGTGTCTGTTTGTACCCCTGTAGCGCTCAAACGGGTGAACCAATTTGAATACGGTTTTTTTTGTTTGAAAGGTGGATTAGTCGAAAGTGTTATTAGCTATGTTTGATGAAAATCGATCAAAGATAGCCGCCACCACAAAATGGCGAATGTCGGAGGTTTTTTAAATTTTAAAGCATTTATTTCAATGTATTTGATGTTATGAGTAAACTTTTACTCAACTAAGTCATAACTTATATGTGCGAATATTTTCAATTGCTCCACTTAAAATCTTCAAGTGAGTAATAGGAGAGCATGATTATAATACCCGATCAAAGGGTTACACTTACACAAGTAACTCGACACAATACCCTCGCGGCTCCTCCAGTTTTATTGTTCGAACATCTGTCGTGATATGCAAAGTCGGACTCGTAAAGCGACCCCGGTCGACGATTACTTGCCGGAGTTAACTCTCTCTTATAACAATCTTTATAACCTACCTGTAAACGTGCAATCTGATTAATAGCTAACTCGATTGGCTTGTATATTGCATTTTAAAGGGCGAGGTTTATTTCATTTATGGTAATGAATTCAAGATAAATAGTAAAATATTAGTTCGAGAGTACATTAAAGATTAAAGCGGACAAAAATTTCAGTAGTAGGTAGGTATATCTCACAAGTATAAATTAAAAATTTAAAAAACCCCCGACATTCGCCATTTTGTGACGGCGGCCATCTTGGATTTGCATAGTGCTATTTTACTAGTCAAGCACTTTCATTTGATACCCATATTAAGGGAGTTGTGAAAAAATATGTAGTCCGCCATTTTGTAGCGGCGGCCATTTTGGATCGATTTTCATCAAACATAGCTAATAACACTCTCGACTAATTCACCTTTCAAACAAAAAAAACCGCATTCAAATGGGTCCACCCGTTTGAACGCCATAGGGGAACAGACAGACACACACACACACACACACACACACACACACACAGACACGTCAAACTTATAACACACCGTCGTTTTTGCGTCGGGGGTTAAAAATGTGGTTCAACAAACAAAGCGTACGTTGAATCTGGGGCATTATAAATGTACCATTATTGAAAAGTTGCTTATCTATACTATATTAATATAATAAAGCGGAAGAGTTTGTTTGTTTGTTTGTTTGTTTGTTTGTTTGTTTGTTTGTTTGAACGCGCTAATCTCTGTAAGTACCTATCGGATTTGAAAAATTCTTTTTGCATTTGGTTGTCCAACTTTTGGGGCAGGTTATAGGCTATTTAATATCCCTAAAATCCTCCCCTAAGGGGGTAAAATGGGGGTAGAAAGTTTGTATGAAAGTCCTATGTTTTTAAAGTTACAGACCTGAAAATCGGCATTTAGATTACTAGTTTTAAATAATAAAACTCTGTATATTTTATTTTGAAAAATCTTCCCTTAAGGGTGGTAAAATAGGGGATGAAAGTTTTAATGGGAAGTTTTAATTATAATTTTGCTATTATCAACTTGAAATTTGGAAGGTAGGTTAATTCTAGGGCTTAGATATCAGCCTAGAAAATATTTCACGAAAATCCTCCCCTAAGGGGGTAAAATGGGGGTTGGAAGGTTATGTTTTTGAAGTTACAGATATGAAAATAGGATATGAAATTATAATTTTTAAATGATAAAAACCTGTATAAGTTATTCTGGAAAATCTCCCCTTAAGGGTGGTAAAATAGGGGATGAAATTTTTTATGAAAGTCCTATGTTTTTAAAGTTACAGACCTGAAAATCGGCATTTAGATTATGAGTTTTAAATAATAAAACTCTGTAAATTTTATTTTGAAAAATCTGCTTTTAAGGGTGGTAAAATAGGGGATGAAAGTTTAAAAGGGAACTAAAAACGATTGCAGCGCCCTCTGGCGGTCTAACTTGAAGCGATCATAGCGCCCTTTGGCGGCCAAAACTGGAAACTAAGAAACGATCACAGCGCCCTCTGGTGGCCTAAGCCGGAAACTTGAAGCAATAGCAGCATTCGGAGGCAAACCTCCCCGCGCCCCACCCGGGTAAGGAGGCTCCGCCTCGACGCCCGTACCTCCGTGGCCTGACGGCCACGAAGAAGACCTCACAGCAACTCCCTAGCAGCCAAAACTGGAAACTAAAAAAAACGATTGCAGCGCCCTCTAGCGGCCAAAACTGGAAGCTAAAAACGATCGCAACTCCCTCTGGTGGCCAAAACGGGAAACTAAAAAACGATCACAGCGCCCTCTGGCGGCCTAAGCCGGAAACTTGAAGCAATAGCAGCGCCCTCTAGCAGCCAAAACTGGAAACTAAAAACGATCGCAGCGCCCTCTGGCGGTATAAGCCGGAAACTTGGAGCAATAGCAGCGCCCTCTAGCAGCCAAAACTGGAAACTAAAAAACGATTGCAGCGCCCTCTTGCGGCCAAAACTGGAAACTAAAACGATTACAGTGCCCTCTTGCGGCAAAAACTGGAAACTAAAAAACGATCGCAGCGCCCTCTGGCGGCCTAGGCCAGAAACTTGAAGTGATTGCAGCGCCCTCGTGCGGTCAAAACTAGAAACTAAAAATGATCGTAGCGCCCTCTAGCGGCCTAAGCCAAAAACTTGAAGCGATTGCAGTGCCCTCTATACTTTACTCTATAACGTCGCAACTACTGAAAAGATTTGGCTGAAATTTTGAATGGCCCTGACTTAAAACATAGGCAACTTTTTATCCTGAAAAATCCTCAGTTTCCCATGGGATTTTGAAAAAACCCAAATCTACCGCTATAGGTAGATCAATATAGCAAACTACCTTGAAAGTAAGTATAAAGATTGGAAAAGGGAGCGGGAACAGGAACCAGAAATCCACGATTCCCTCAGGATTTGTGAAAAACGGAAATTCACGCGGGCGAAGCCGCGGGCAACAGCTAGTTATTCAATATTCCTGAATCAATTACTTGAAACAAATATTAATATTCTACAATTTAGTTAACAAAGTTTGAGGTTTGTTAATACTAGTAAATATTTGTAGTAAATACAGTATCAACGAAATTGTTGAAGTGTCCGCTAACACTGAAAATCATGAAATAGCTTAAAATGTCCAAACACATTCGTGAAACGTAAAGCAAAGCCTGTGACGTATTCCACGTAGAGTATTTACGTGAAAAACTTTTTTTTGGATTGAACTAAAATGTTTTGTTCTAGCTTAGGTTCCACTATGTTGTTAAAAATCTAAATAAATAAAACGACCCAATTTGATCACGTTGCTTTTTGATCGGAGATAATATTTTATTTGAATTTTTTTTTTGAAATTATTTATCTAAGAGTCAGCCCTTGACTGCGATCTCAGCTGGTGACGACGCGGTGACGTGGTAAGTGACAATGTAAGTGGGCCAACTAAGATGTAAGCGAGCCAACCTGAAAGGGGTATGGCAGTTTTTATTAGGGTTCCGTACCCAAAGGGTAAAAACGGAGCCCTATTATTAATGTCACTCTGCTGTCTGTCTGTGCGCCGGTCATAGGTCTCTAGCTCGTAGACGAAATGAGTTGCAAACCTAAAATTTTGGTATTTGATGTAGAACGTTAACCCAAAACCAATTATTATTTAATTAAATTATTTTTCAGGGGGGCTCACATACATGAAAAAGGAGCCCGAAAAAAATTTTTTTTTACCCTACCTTGTGGGATATCATTGTTTAGAACTCATTAGGTAGAGTATGAACATATATTTTTTTTATTTTTTACTTAAAACATAAGTGGAGGGCCATCAAAGTTGTCAGTTTTAGACCATTTTTGTGAAGGGGGCTATCTCAAAAACTAAACCAGTTAGGAATATAAATTTTCGGTATATTATGTACCATATACTGCATTTAATTAAAACATACTAAAAACAACTATTCATAAAGTAGTCTGTAAGCTGTGACCAAAACAAACAAACTGTTTTTGGGTTTTTCTTTCACGGTTTGTTGCGATGTCTAGCTCGGAAATGAAATATTTCTTACACCCAAAATATTATGTTGTTCATAATTATGTACGGAACCCTAAAAGAGCGAGACCCGATTTGCACTTGGCCAGTTTTTATTAAACCCTTACCCCTGATCGGTTTCTACGCGGCATCGTTGCGTATCTCTAAATTGCTTGACACACGTCTTTGCCGGTAGGGTGGTAATTAACCACGGCCAAGCCATCCATTATCAGACCAGATACAATTTAGAAATTATAAATTCCTAAATTGCCCTACTGGGAATCGACCACGGGGCCTCCCACTTATAAGCGCCCGCCACTGCCCCGTAAAGATCGATAAAACATACTGTAAATTTTTATGTTCATGGAAAAATTGGTGGAATTGTTTGATTATATTATTATATTAATTAAATATTTTTTCTGCAATAATTTAACATAGTCTATAAAATTGAAACACCGGCTTAACTCACGTGTATTTTGTCGGAGTATGCCCGACTAGTTTCTCTACTAGTAGTCAATTAGATAAAAATGAATATCACTCACGACAGTTTAAATGTTAAAATAGTCTATAAAGCGCATAAATGAAATAAAAGAATGCTTGGAATTTGGGTAATTTATATAATTTTAAATTAAACAGCAAAATGCCAAACGAATGAATCACGACGTTAATTTAAATGAAGTCGAAAGAGTATTATGAAGACATAGCTAATGGGTATCAATGGAAGCTTTTGAGACTCGTCTTTGTGCATCCTCGGCGCATCATTAATATTGGAGCTTGCCCATTGTCTCTCTAGTGGTCGGACTTTGTGTGTTATACGACGAAAATGAACTGTCTCGTTTCCTTTGGTGTAACTTTTCAATTGGCTTTCGTTGATGTTGCATCTTCTTAGTAGGTAACTAAGTAGCTTATGAAAATTGGACACGTTTATGAGCATCTACACTATGGTTGATGCAACAAAATAAGTGATAAGTAGTCAAAATAGGTAGGTATCTGATATTACTTAAAGAGTAAATAAGTAATTAATTAGTGTAATAGACATTATTAATCAAATGTTTAAGAATACTACTAATGGTTACTCTTGTAAGGTAAGTCTTGAAATTTCAAGTGCCACATTGAATTATTATTATTATTTACTCGTATATTAAGGTGTTAATTTCTAATGCATATTATCAAGATTTATTTTACTAAATTGCTTCGTAAGTTACATCGTTAAAATAATAAAAGAGGTTGTGCTTACCCATAATAAAGAAAAAATATGAACAAAATCATTAGTCAAAATGAATCCTAGACAGCAGGGTTTTCTCACGCTTTGTGATAAATTAATAATTTCGTACCTCCTTAAGAAAACAAGTCTGAGTAAAATCTAATTTCAACTTTATACAAATTGTGCTCTCGCCTTTTAACTAATTATCGTCGTTGAAGACAAATCTCGCACGCGAGAATCGCATGAAATGAATTTTAAAATTGTTAACATTTCAAACAATGTAAAGAGATGAGAGAGAAAAAAGGATGTGGAATGAAGCTAATTCTGCGCGCTGGCTCATTCAAAAAAAAATTTACATACAATTTATCAAGGAGATACCCGAGCATTTCCAATTTTTTAAAAGTATCAGCAAAATTCGGAATGGCTTTCTTTTCTATTTTGTATTCCTAAGCAGAGCAATGAGGAGCATTCAATAGGAAAATAAATGATTTCGCGAACGGTCGAGTGCCTCTCCCAAAAATACAAATCTGTAAAAACGTAATCCACGGCTTACTTATTCTATAAAGACCTTTCAGTTCTCTTGCACTGTTGTCTTATATAAATGCTGAAGTTCATACAATAATATTTGTAACAGAATAAAAATGTTGTATAAGTAGTTAGATAAAAAGCTCTCTATCAATTTCACTCATTACTTGCTAGCTACTCGTGTATAGTGTAAAGAAACGAGCATAAAAATTGAGTTTTCTATCTACAAATAGGATTACATTTTCGTTTTTGTTCACGTTAATGGAATAAAAAAAATGATTTTATTTCTCAAGCGTAATACTATAACGTAACGTTTTGAAAAAACGGAGCACATTTTCGAAGTCCAATCACAATTAGCCTTAAAGATTACGCAGTGAACATTAGGCGCTGATTGAATCGGTGCCTTCTTTTGGGGAATTGCTTAAAAATCCGTAAGGTCACGATCGGGTGAGGTCGCCCTAACCATTTTTTCCCGTGAAACTATTTCAATTAAAGCCGGCCGAATGGAAGGAGGTTTATAGGGGGACAAGTCGATCCGGGGTATGGATTGGGAATGTTCAATTTCGGAGGCGCCAGATGAAGCTCTGAGCCTGGTAATTGCCGTGATCATTAACATTTACGATAATGACCTCGCCGGGATTGACGCGCTATCGTCTTCGGCCTCAGATACGGCTAATCCGCGGGAATGTGTCGGTGCGAGGATACGATGCACTCGCCGTACGTAGATTGCGGAATTCGGAACGCGTTTCTGTTGATTGTTTGTTTCTGATTGTTGTTCAGAAGGCCTACTACAATCTTTAATCTAACGATCCAATTCCGATGCTATTCAATATCGGCGCTTAAAATAAATCGCATTGAATTCGTACCATGAACACCATGAAGTATCTTTTTGTTTCTATATTTTTATACTAGGTTTTTGTTTCGTTCATGACGTCATGACGTCTATTGGTCGGATAAAAGAGTTCATGGTACGAAATAGCGATTCAGTTCAGTTTAGGCCTTTAATTGAGTCGCGATTATAGTTGATGGTAGACCCACTGTGGTATTGATTCTGTTGGTCTGGTCAAGCTAAATTATAGGTAATAATTTCTACAAACCCAGCCACAATATCATAATTATTACATTTTATTTGTAGAGGATATCTATTCGGTCATTGTGTAGGGAGGGCCCATCAATATAATCCGATGGAGTGAGTCTGAAAATCTCCCTAAGGATGAAATAAAAGGTCAATAATATTAGGATAGAGAAAATATTAGGAAAAACAAGAGAATTACTTACATAATTTTTATTTACTACTAGATGATGCCCACGGCTTCGCCCGTGTGGTTTGTAAAAATCTCGTGGGAACTTTGATTTTCCAGAACAAAAAGTCGCCTATCTGTAGTAAGTAGTAACCCGTCCACAAAACGGAAAAAATCCGTGGGATCCTTACGATTTCGGAATGCAATTCCTTACAGCATCAGGGTTGAGGAGTTGGACATGTACCTACTCGAGGCCATTCAACAATAAAGTCTTTAATTGGTATCCCCAATATCAATTTAAATAACCGACAGTGCCTAAATCCCATTAGTGTTGGGAATCAGATCCCCTACAGCATCAGGATTGAGGAGTTGGAATCCAAATTTTTTGTAGGACAGTGTCGCAATGTTTCTCTATCGATTAAAAAAAAAATTACGCAAATCGGTTCAGAAATCTCGGAGATATCGGTGTACATAGGTAGAAAAACACAACTCCTCCTTTTTTGAAAGTCGGTTAAAAAAGTAGCCTATGTTACTCCCTGGTTAATTCTCTACTTGTATGTGAAAGTCCCATCAAAATTGGTTCAGCCGTTCCAAAGATTAGCCCGTTCAAACAGACAGACAGACAGACAGACAGACAGACAGACAGACAGACAGACAGACAGACAGACAGACAGACAAAAATTTTAAAAACGTGTGATTCGGTTATAGTATCGTTCTAATAACCATATGAGCTTAATATGAGGTAGTTATTTCGATATTACAGACAGACACTTCAATTTTATTTATTAGTATAGATTATTGTTATGTACATTGGTAGGTAGTAATTTATTATACCTACGTGAGATATTTTACATAATATTAACGGTTCGCCTGAAAGTCAATTATTGTATAACAAACGCGTTAGACTAATCTATTAACATGTATATCCCATTACATGTGCTTGTTTGCAGACCGTAATCATTAAGGCTTCGCGTCTCCGCTTTTCATCTCGAAGCCATATGCGACAGAAGGCTTTGCTTGATTTGCAGATATTAATAATGGAACAGGGGGCCTCTGCTATGAACTTCACACGTACGATCGCTATTGTACTGTAATGAACTCCAAACGATACAGTTGGTTCAATCATACACAAGACTGTATGGTAACATTTTTTTTCAGTGAGGTTTTCATGATTTTTCATGAGTTTTCATGATTCAGGTGATTATTCATGGTGAACGAATTACTTGGCAAGTCAAACATGCAGTTTTCTATAGAAGTCGTTCATGTCGATTGGGTTGTATGACAGATCTAGAAATACTGCTATCCTTTTCATA
The DNA here is from genome assembly GCA_920104075.1 of Melanargia galathea. Lineage (NCBI taxonomy): Eukaryota > Metazoa > Arthropoda > Insecta > Lepidoptera > Nymphalidae > Melanargia > Melanargia galathea. Next base: position 8,534,945 of record OV049864.1, read on the forward strand.
AAATTCCCAGCGGAAAAGGACAGCACTTAGTGTAGGTATTTTAGTTTAAGATTTGTCAATTTGATATAGAGATTTGTCACGAAATAGGCACTATTGTACGAGTATTTTTGGCGGTGAATGGTTGAAAATGTTGGCAGATTATGTTCATTTGTATTTTGGTAATACTGATTCTGTATTCTTTGGATTATGATGAGTGAGTCTCTCAAGAGAGCAATATCCCGTAACGTTTTAATGAGTGTTGAAAAATGTAGACCAGGTTTCACTGATATAAATTATTATTTAAAAATTCCATCTCTGTAGGAGGTTGAAAGGGAAATAAATTCGTAATATGAATTTTTTGATAAAAACCGTTTTAGGTTGATTTCGCACAACGCGAACGGTCCCAATGTTGGCTCCAACAAGTCTCATCGTGCGTATATATAGTGAACATTGGCACCAATTGGCGCTTATTTTCTTAGAAAAAAAACTAACAAAAACACCAATTCCAAGCATTTGGCGAACATTATATTGGAGCGAACATTGGGGCCAACGTGTGGCACCGAGGTAGAGATGAATATTTTGTCCTATTTATAACTTTTTAACCCCCGACGCAAAAACGACGGGGTGTTATAAGTTTGACGTGTCTGTGTGTGTGTGTGTGTGTGTGTGTGTGTGTCTGTCTGTTCCCCTGTGGCGCTCAAACGAGTGGACCGATTTGAATGCGGTTTTTTTTGTTTGAAAGGTGATTTAGTCGAGAGTGTTGTTAGCTATGTTTGATGAAAATCGGTTCAAGATGGCCGCCGCTACAAAATGGCGGATTACATATTTTTTCACAACTCCCTTCATATGGGTATCAAATGAAAGGGCTTGACTAGTAGAATAGCACTATTGTAAAGTCAAGATGGCCGCCGGCACAAAATGGCGAATGTCGGGGGTTTTTTAAATTTTCAATTTACACTTGTCTTTATTACAGGAAATCATCATAGCCAGGCTAGGAAACGCATATCTACTTGTATAATGTAGGTTGCGGTCACATATAACAGCAAAATTAAAAGCTATTTATGGATACAATGACGGACCAATGAACCTTTGGAGGAGTTATACATAAGCAAAGTAAGGATATAAAATTGTTACCGTTCAGAGTGCTTAGTCTAAGTTTGAAGCGCTCCAAAACTAAAAGTGTACTAGAAGTATACTATTGATCGAATCACAATGACTTCAGAGTAAAATAGACCTAAAATAAGAGTCTTTGGGTTTGGAGCGCTTCAAACTGAGACTAAGCAATCAGGTATCTCGATTTTCGTTTAATGACAAATTGCGTAAGTAGCGCCCCCTGTATATAAATACTACTAAATAAATCAAACGGCACATTATAAATCTACTTCAATATTTTCGTGACATAAACGAGGAGGAGTAAGCGAATAGCTTGTACGTGCTCCCCGCGCCATTATATTAGGCTCGGTGCACACAACCGGTATAAAAAGGTATAAAACGAAGGTATCCTTTTGTATCCAGCCCTTATCTCGCCCGTCTAGCACTCACCGCAACCCCTTGCTTCCATAATAATGCGTCTAGCAAAATGCAAGCCAAAAAATAAAGTAAGTGTAACTTTAAAAAATATTAGTTTTTTAATGCATAAACACGCATGTGTCCTTATGGTTAAGAATGTTTTTCATGCGTGGCGCTCCAGGACGCTACGCTTCAAATGTTTTGTATAAATATTTTTTATCCATATAGAAATTTGTTTCACACGTGTCTCGCGAGATAGTATTATATGCATTTTTATTAATTAAATATGACTAAATAAGTAACAGTCACCTCTTTATCCTCCCACTAAACGTAATGCTAGCAGCAGATATTATTACAGTACTCCTATCACCTTTAACTCTCACCACTTCAATCCATTCGCCCTCTAAAGCGTGCCCAATGAGCCCTGTTTACATAAGTATTTCGTATTAAAATTTTCGCCTATAAATCTAATTTTCTAATTTTCGCCTAATATCTCTAAATTAAACTAAAATGACAGACCTTCATCTATTTTTATTTCTTACAAAATGCTTTCTATGGCAAAAGATAGTACCATTTTCACCATCAAAACCTGTTAGTTTAGTTTAGACATCGTGTATAATAAAATTAGCTACATTGCATGGTAGAGAGATTAAAGAAATCAGTTAAAACGCTAAGAAGTTTTGTATCGGCTTTTCCAGATGTTAGATTTTCGGCGTGTACGGTATTCCCCGGCCGAGTCGGTGACGATGCATTTCCTGCGTTGGCCGCCACTAATGAAGCCCCCCGTGACCGACAAAGCCCCTCCTTGTCAGACCCGTTGTTGAAGAACTCTCTCGAATATTCTGCGCATATATAGACACTAGCAGATGCTTATGTACTTCATCTAAGTTGATTTTGACAAAGTTAAAATAAAAACTGAAAAACTATTTTGTTGAAATTCCATCTCTAAAAGGGTGAATTAAAAAAACTTAAATCCACACAGACAAAGTCACTGGAATCAGCGAGTGACATCACTGTATCGTCCCAGCACAAAGCAGTCATAACTACTCCTAGTCATACACAGAAAGTTCAAACAGCATTATTATAAAATAATTAAAACATTTCTACTTCTTTAATAGATTTTTAACATTCTTAACACAACCATAGACATGCTACAATGTCGAAGTAAACAACGGTTCAAGTTGAAAAGTTTTATTGTGAATACTTCCACACAAACGAGTGCCGTGTCTGCATAATGAAAGTAGTTGAGGTACAAAGTTTGTACTTCATTACGTGCTAATTCCGTGTAATTGAGGAAATTTGCCGCTAACTTCGATCTACAATACCGCTAATTACCATGTTATGACGACGGCATATTAATTAGTTGCGCTAAAATAACACAATTTAATATACTTAAAATGCTTGGATTTTCGAAGAACAAAGCAAATTTAAATTAATAATGCAACGATGCTAGTTCCAGTGGACACATATCTTTAAAGAAAATTGATATCATGTCTAAAATTAGAGCTTTTTTAGCATCGAACACAGCTGAAGCAAGTAAAACTATCTATTAATTTAGTGTTGTTTAGAGACTTGTGTACAAACTAAGGACCAATATCTGTAGAACAGTATGAACTTAATTCCATTTTTGTACATAATATTTTGGAGGCCAGCTGTTATGTACATTTCCAAGTAAAAAAATTAACAGCTTCCCCATGTCTAAATTACAGTTAACACAAAATACATTAGCATCACAATGACAAAATATCGGAATTTTCATAACTTCCGCGTACATGTTTCGTTATAAGATTAGTTACATAACAACAACTTGACGTACGCAATGTTTTCAACGATATAGAAATAAGATTATAATGTGAAGACTTTTACTTAGTAACTTAAATATTAACATTACAATTTATCATGAGATAAAACATGATCGCTCAAACGGTACGCAGATGCGTCGTATTCCACTGATCCCGGCGCCCGAAGATAAGAAACAAACATCGTAAAAAGTTGTGAATATCGCAAACAATTCGCAAAGTTGTACGTAAAGGGTGTCGCACACGATCGCAAAATCCGCAAGAGCTGCAGGTGGCGCCATAGCCGCAACACTAATAATGCGAGTGTCGTCAGTAGCATCGGACGCAACGTAAATGCGTGAGCAGAGGTTACGTCAGCGCCGACGTCTGCAGCTGACGTCATCGTCATTTCCTTAATACGCGTTGCGGTCTTATAAGTGGGAGCTCCCAAATTCAATTCCCGGCAGGGGCAACTTGGGAATTTATAATTTCTAAATTGTCACTGGTATAGTGTACCATAACAACCAACCATACTCCTTTCTGCCTGCTCTCATCTTCGACTGCATCATCACTTACCATCAGGTGAGATCGCAGTCGAAGGCTACTTCGCAGAAGAAAAAACAAGTGAATCTTGCTGCTGACTTGGCTCTCACGTTTAGTATTGAAAAATGCGCTGCGTATGCCTCTTGCGGCTCTGGCATCTCTCGCCGGTCATCTCACGTGTTGTAGAGAGAGAAAAACTTTCTTGTTCGAAAAATTCTTTGTGCTTCATGCAAATTTGTGCTCTCTCAGTGGCTTTAATAGAAAAGGGCTGAAAGGTCGAAGTAAATAAGTAATGAAAGGAAAGGGAAAAAGTGAGATTGGAATTTCGTATAGCGTAGACTACCAGTCGATAGAATTCCAATGTTTAATACAACACAATTTGACAATGAGAATCATGATCCATAATAGATCATGGCGATAATGCTAAACTATGTTAAAAGCATACCTACTGTTCTGTAATAATCGTCGAAAACGGATTTTTATTCGTCTGCATTTGGTAGGAGATACTTCAACAAGATGGTTTAGGGTCTAACGGTTCTAGTGAAAGAAAAAAAATCTGCGTTTGTCAATGTTATCAAGTCTGAGATTTATCAACTCTTGTCGTTATATTATCTTGGTTGTTATATAGTATAAGTCAGTGTAGGTTGAAATTTATTATCACAAATCGCATTGAATTTAACTGCAAAAATTACAGTATAAAAAATTAATAACTCAATGTTTACCAATCAACATAAATGAATTGAATATACTAACATTAATTTTATACATCTAGTTAAGTTACACTTAATTTTTTACAATATATAAAAATCAATTATTAAATTTTGACTGTCAAACCAATTGTATTTCAGAAGTTTCAGTGTCTGTCATTAGGAAATTAACATGGTTGAAAGTATGAGAGTACGATATTGGTGCTAAATTGGCACGAAAGAATTATTGTAAAACCTAAATCCATGCGAACAAAGTCGCAGGAAATAAGCTAACATTTTAAAGAAATTAATAATCAAACGAATAAAATAAACTTTATCTTCGTCTCAATACATGAATAAGAAAATCAAAGTCTCGAAAGACTTCGATTTCGTGGTTAACGATTTTGTTTCACTTCAACGCTGCCTGCATTTTCAAAGTACGCGTTAAACACGATTCAGCCGGCAAGATTCGTGTTTGCTTGCTTCCGTGCAAGTAAACATCGAAATGATGTAGAAACAGTGCAAAATATGACACGACGTCTAAATATGTTTACATCGTCTGGAAAAGTTTAGTGTAGGGATTGACAGCGCGTTAAAAATTCGAAATTCTACATCGCAAACCAGACCAGCTTTGTCCCTGTCTTCTGCAGATTGGTTTATGATAACAATTTGAGGTGTAAGTGGCCCAAATTCCACTTATGTGGCCAAAGTCAACCTCACCTGCGCGCGGTGCACCCTGCCAATATGCTAACGAGGCCCTGACGCTCTCAGTCCCCTTTACGGGTCGTTGTGCCTGATACCACATAACGTAATCTGGATGGTAGATTACCGCTTTGTGGTAGGATCCTACCCCGAATCCGCCTGGCTAGCGATCACACTTCAGCCGTAATCTGCCGCAAAGCATCCGTGTGTTCCGGCAGCGAGCTGAAGAGCCATTCCCCTTCCTCAAAAGCCGGCAACGCATTAGTGGTTCCTCAGGTGCTGCTAATGTTCATGGGCGGTGGTATTCACTTAACATCAGGTGACCCGCTTGCTCAGTTGCCCACTATTCCTATAAAAAAAAACCTGGTGGGAAGGCGTCTTTGCTCAAAGTGTACTTTTACCTATTCACTAAATGTTTCTGTTTACTTAAACACTAGAGCCTGTTAACGTCCCACTGCGAGGCACAGGCCTCCTCTCGTAGGAGAGAGGGATTAGAGCCCGCCCGCCACGCTGCTCCAGTACGGGTTGGCGGTACTTAATAATAATCTTGTCTTGGTCTTATTATATCATACAAATTCTTATTCACGTCAGGTCATCAACTTCGTGTTGATGTAACAAAAATAAACTTTGATAAAATTTCTAATAGTTACAAAGAAAAGTTCGGCAACACATGGCATACACAATGTGGAAGAGACGATATCTCGACATCAGATGTCAAGTGTCACGATATTAATATTTAGTCTACACAAGTTAATTTAATCCGCAGGATGCCTACAGATATTTTCATAACTGAAGCTTTGCTTACTAATGTGCACATGTGGTTTCGTATGAGAACGGAAATCGTTGGCAGCCTTAATTAAATACAAGCGGTATTTGTATATGTAAATATCATATTCATTATTAGGATCCGCAAAATATAATATTAGAATAGTTCCACGTAACAGAAGAATTAAATTTCCAACGAGCCAAACTAATGTTAAATTCAAAAGATCGAAATCAATCACAATAAAAAAAATGAATAGGTAAGTGTCTGTGTGCAATTCACATATTGCAAAAGTGAAACTAATATTCAAATTTTTGAAAAAGTCGTAATATGTAAATATTATATTAAATATTTAAAACCTTGTTTATGTTTTTGAAATAAAATTTGGGTTCAAAAACGGAACGCAGGCTGAGAATGATCGTCATGGAAACCGACTTATATTGTATCTCATTCTCTCACAGCCTAATCTTGTCTCTTTTTGGTGTCGCTTTTTCGTTTCATCTAATTTTCAAATCACAACGGTTCTAAAGAAGTTTGACTTCAATAAGTGTTCTTTATATAATTTCTAACAAAGAGTATCCAACTACTATTGCCTCATGATTTTCCAGTAGTAACGATATAAGAATAACAAGATTCAAAGTCAGGTTTAAAGACGAAACTTCACCGTGCCAAAGTAGAAATATGTTCACAAGCTCGTCAACAAATCTACAGCAGTGAGAGACGAGTTACAATCTGTCGGCTCGCGCCCGCGGCTATGCGGTTATGAAAACTCAGGTAAAGAGAGCCTCCGAGGAAACAATTTGTACCGCTTACACATAGTATAAATATCTATGTTTTACAGATTGAAATATATTTCACTATTTCACTAGCGTTTTAAGTATTTAAATATCACTTGCTTTAACGGTGAAGGAAAACATCGTGAGGAAACCTGCATGCCTGAGAGTTCTCCATAACGTTCTCAAAGGTGTGTGAAGTCTGCCAATCCGCTTGGCCAGCGTGGTAGACTATGGCCAAAACCCTTCTCACTCTGAGAGGAGACCCGTGCTCTGTAGTGAGCCGGTAATGGGTTGATCATGATGATTTCACTAGCGTCGAACATACACCAATGTTTTTTTTAACATTGAATAGAAGCAGGCGTTACTTTGCGGAATTCCATGATATAAAATGACACCAAAATTACTTTGTAATAATCCGCTAAAAGTGACTTTGTAGGCACAAAACCACACAAATTCACCACAAAATAAACTCGACGATCGTTTCACAACGGACGTGTTGGACTTTGCAACCGTGCGTTGTGAAGTCGACATCTCCTGTAGATGCTCCGGTTTCGGAGCGAAAAAATATAGCAAAGTAATTTTGTTTTCATTGTAATGTTTTTTTATGTAAACCCTACTTATTCCTACACTAATACAGCTTATGTTCTCGTAATATTTACTCGCGACACGGCAACATTGGTACAATCGTAAAGTTGAAGAATTTTCTTCTATTTCATATTTATCTGTTCGCTATTTTCCAAGTTATTTGTTCTGTGGCATATGAGACAATTTCATACAGATACCAGATTCAGGATGGGCGTAAAACATTTTCTTGTTTTATCGTGTATGAAATTCAAAAATACATTATAGAAAGTACCTACCTCCTTAACTTTTTATTTAACTACTTAATGAGTAAAATAATTTTTTAACTACACTAAACAGGTAGAATCTCGTTATAACTTATTAACGTTATTTGTTGAACTGAACACTTGATAATGAAAAAAAAAATCTTTGCTTTCTAAATTACCTGAAACAACGGCGTCAGAAATGAACCCATCGAGAGACATAAATAAAATCAAAGAAACATTGTATACAATTATTTAAAGTGATTACATTTCAACCCCCCTAAGGAATCGTAATGACGATCTCAACTCAATTATTACCATCCAGAGCCGTAAAGCAATTACGGTAATGGTCCACTTGATACAAACAATGTCGCCAGTAAATAATCTAAAATTATCGACATATTTTGAAGTTGTTCTATGTAAAGTCCGGATATTGAATATAGAAATGTATTATTTAGCTTTCTCTGTTTGACTCTCTTAAGGTCCTTTTATGCGGATGTGAAAATTGAAAGTCAACTTCAATCGTAAAATTATACACAAGTGTAAATTGAAAATTTAAAAAACCCCCGACATTCGCCATTTTGTGGCGGCAACCATCTTGGATTTGCAATAGTGCTATTCTACTAGTCAAGCCCTTTCATTTGATACCCATATTAAGGGATTTGGGAAAAAATATGTAATCCGCCATTTCGTAGCGGCGGCCATCTTGGACCGATTTTCATCAAACATAGCTAAGAACACTCTCGACTAAATCACCTTTCGAACAAAAAAAACCGCATTCAAATCGGTTCACCCGTTTGAGCGCCACAGGGGAACAGACAGACACACACACACACACACACACACACACACACACACACACACATACACAGACACGTCAAACTTATAACACCCCGTCGTTTTTGCGTCGGGGGTTAAAAAACCAAGTTTTTCTATTGTACATATGTAGGAATATTCTCCGCATTTTCTGGCCGAACCAGGAACTTTTAATACATAATCAGAGTGCTTAGTCTAAGATCGGAGCACTCGAAAATGAACTCGAAAACTATTGATCGATTTCAGAGTAAAATAGACCTAAAATGGCTTGTATTAAGGTTTGAGTTCGCCAATACATTCAGCATTCGAACACAACGAGCGCCCCAAGCAGAAATGTTGTAAAATACATATTCGAACTATGGAATTACGACTTTAAAATACGAGTATTTGAGTTCATTTTGCTCTGAATTCACTTGTGATTCGATCAATAGTTTTCGAGTTCGTTTTCGAGTGCTCCGATCTTAGAATAAGCACTCTGGACTTAACACTTACGAGAAATACGCAACAAGTTTCAACGTACAAGGAAATAGTTCTGGTAATTCAAGACAATGGCGATAAAATACCTAAAATTAGGAAGTTTTAATTATACTTATGTAAATCAGGAATAAACGAGAATTTTGATGGGACTTTCACTGACAGATATTTACAACCTATAACCACGCTGACGAAGTTGCGGGCATCTGCTTGTTAGTACATATAATTAATTATTTATTTATACGAAAATGAACCATTCAAATGTTATCATCTCATCTTCAAACGGTTGATAATTGCCGCTATTACAACTGTTTTATTCAAACTACTATCGAAGATTTAATATTTATGTAAATAAATAACTATTACACTGCCGTAATTGTAAGATCTGAAAACTGAGTCTGTTTCAACACTAATGAACCTAAATGTAATAGATATTTTCTGAACCATATTGTACTTAAATCTTGACGAGACTATGAGCTAAGTTCATTAAAATTGTATAGGTCGTGATTGTTTGAACTGAATTTTAAGGTAAGTAATACAAATAGCTTTTGGTGTAAGTAGTTGAAAACAGAACTTGTTAGTTGTTCTTTTGTAAAATATTTCTTCTGAAAATTCAATCTAGAAACATAATCGCCCGTTTTACTCTTTATCGTCTATATTATAACCCACTTTAATCTATTCAAAGGATTTTGAAGAAAACTTTACCGATGTGCGGCTTTCCTTTAGAGTGAACGCAGACAACCGCTTTATCGAGACCTTTTTTATCTGACGACAGCTGACTTTAGACGGTGGCAATGCGCCGTCACACACAGTATTACGTTTACGTTACATTACATTGCGTTTTACATTCTGACCATTTCTTTTTTTCGGGACTTCTGAGTGTTTTATTACATTATTTTTTACATATTAGTTTTCTTACGAGCACGAAGAAATCAAATATGTGAAAAAATTTTGTATTATAAATAAATAAATAAATAATTTTTTCAGACCCACTAGTTAGATTAATATGGTAAACAAATTAGGTATATTCGTTGGTTAAAAGCAAAAAAAGCCAAATAATGTAATTATTTATTTATGTTTTATTTTATAATTCTGAAGCCCTAGTGTAACTATTTAAGATAATATGGTTCACTGTGCGTAAATCTGTTTAGTACGAACATATACAAGTGTAAATTGAAAATTTAAAAAACCCCCGACATTCGCCATTTAGTGGCGGCGGCCATCTTGAATTTGCAATAGTGCTATTCTACTAGTCAAGCCCTTTCATTTGATACCCATATCAAGGGAGTTGTGAAAAAATATATCATCCGCCATTTTGTAGCGGCGGCCATCTTGGACCGATTTTCATCAAGCATAGCTAAGAACACTCTCGACTAATTCACCTTTCAAACAAAAAAAACCGCACTCAAATCGGTCCACCCGTTTGAGCGCCACAGGGGAACAGACAGACACACACACACACACACACACACACACACACACACACACACACACACACACACATAGACACGTCAAACTTATAACACCCCGTCGTTTTTGCGTCGGGGGTTAAAAACCGAGAAGTTTTTCTAAAAATTACGACGAATATACGCAGTTAACGTTAGCTTTCAAAGTCATACTCAGAACTCTCGATATTTATATCCTGATAAAGTTGTGCGTTCAAAGATTTATAAAACGGCAAAGTGATGACAGCAAGATAGCGCCATCGATGATTTATCGTAACTTCAATTATAGGCCCCGTTTAAACGTACCTATGGATTTTTATCTTCAATCTACTAGTCCGGAAAGGAGTAAGTGTTATTGCTGTGAAACACGTACATACTTAAAAGGGTTTATCACAAGCTATTCAGTATTGGTAGCGCGATTTTGCGACGTAATCGCTCGGGATATTTGTGAGTAATTATCATGTTTAAATAGTTGCAAATGTTTGCAATGTTCGACATAAACATAAGTACGAAATTGTAAATATCAAGTATGAATATTATATATTTTTTATTGACTCACTCGACAGTCATAAATAAAAATAGATATAATACCTATTACCTACCTATTAAATGAAAATACTAATTTATTTTTTCATTTGGAAGTTTATTATAAAACTAATCTTTAAAAAAGGTTAAATCTCCATTTTCTATTTGTGTCGTGCTAACGCTTGTTTAATATTCATATTATATGTCTAATGAATAATTATGAGATTAAGAATTAATAATAATTATGAAAACAAGTTGCAAATTGTTGAAGATGCGATGGAAATCCATTATTAATTATTATTATTTAACACAAATCGCGCGTTTTCGCTTAGCGCGTCTGTATCAGCCCTTATTGTCGGTTGTCGCGGAAGAAATAAATATATTTTCACGCACGCCTTCGCAGGAGGTGAACGGAACAAGGTCGTTCCGGGGGTTTATGCGTGGATTCACACCAATTTGTGTTCCATGACTCAGCCTATAACCGCGATTTGAATCTTCGACTGTAGGTACTTTTAATAACAGAGCTCCAACTCATAGCAAACTTATCGCTATTAACTTACCACTCAAAAGTGTAGCTATAAGTTATCTATCTATAAAAGGTAAAAAATGTGAATCATGAAAATATGAAATGCCAGAAACTCATATTTAAATATCTTCACCGGTAGTTTAAGTGCTAAGCAGAACCGAGTCACTCTTTGCAAGAAGGTTTTATTTTAAGATCATATGCGGAGTAGAGTTTTAAGGAGCTCTTGATAGCTATCCTGTAAAGAGCGCCGAAGTCATAGAATTGCTAAAAAGCACGTTCGCGGGTTTTAACTTGAGTTACGTAAATACTTCTAATCTTGCGCTCGGGGCGAAGTTGTTCGAAGCTTTGTACACAGTGCAGAGGTGACTCCGCTCCGCATCCAGTAACCTAACTTTAGGTTGGAATGTGATTACGTCGTCAGAACCACATGCCGTCTCTTCGCCACCTTTATTCAACTTTTTTTAACTCCTAATAGTGGTAACATTGTGGGAGTTCAAAAAAGCAATTTCGCGCTTCCACCGACCTGCGGTTTATGGTAATGCTGCTCTGTCCCGTCTATAGCTTTGTTTAAAATTGTGCAATACTTGTTCCGAAACTGCGCTTGTGGTTTTCAGGTGCCTTACATAATGGTAAGTAAGTTTCGGAATCTTTGTTTGGGGGAGTAAATCGTACTTGGCATAGTTGTTTTTTAAGTATCGTTCTTTGTTATTCGTAAAATGTTTTTACAGCTGAAATAAAACGGAGCATAAGGTCGAAATTACTTTATAGAGAGATAGGTGTAATGTTACTCAGATAATATAGCCGTCGGCAGCGCGGGCGGACGATGTCGGGGTTCCGGAGCGGCTTATCAGTGTCGATAACGCGCGCTACATACGTATTCCTATTAGCCTAGCAGTATTACAGATCCATGCTACCTGACCTACATTATAATGCTTACATGTCCCCGCTAAATACATGAGACTTCAAAAGTATATCCCAAAAAACATAAATATTACTTGAAATGCGACCGTTTCACTCCATACGAAGTAATAACTTGAAATAGCTAGGCATAAAATAAATCTGCACAAGAGACGACGCGCTCCCTATCAAAACGCCATTTATCAGCGCGTCTCGTTAAACACGGATCCTCTTTTTATAAGGCGATCGTGCAGAAACCGAGATAACTCCGAAATTAGTTCGCAACTACAATGTTATCGAAACTTGTACACGGCCCGATTGGCCCAATCTGTGTAATATTACACAAGTTCTTGATTAAATTTAATAAAACCAAGACGGTTACCTAATTGCGCGCAGGAAGTTTCATTAACGACTGTTCGATTCGTGCTGAATTTCGTCGGATCCGATCGATCTGTCGCCGCACGCCCGCACGCCGTGAAATTTCGTCGAACAAAAGATCAGGGGATTTTAATTCTATATCACGGTTTTCGATTGAATCATTTGCGAGTGGGGGTGGAATCGAGACCACCCAGGGAGCAGCACTTGGCTTTAATGAGATCTATAAATTGCAATCTAATAATTGATTTAGGCAGTGTGATGTCAGGGACACATTTCGGGAAAATCGAATGAGAACAGGAGACAAGGAAACGCCACTAATGTCTAATTTGTAAAAAAACTTTATCGCTTTTTGAGCCGCGCTTAGCAGACGCCGATTTCGGTGGTATTGTGATACTTATAAGATTACTAGAAGCTGCCTGCGGCTTCGCCCGCGTGAAATTCGATTTTTCAAAATCCCGTGGGAACTGTGCATTTTTCCAGGATAAAAAGTAGCCTATGTTTTAAGTCAGGGCATAATCTATATCCAGCCAAATTGGTTCAGTAGTTGCGGCTTGATTGAGTAACAAACATCCAAACATCCAAACATCTAAATATCCAAACATCCGCACTTTCACATTTGTAATATTAAGTAGGACTAGTAGGATTTATTTGTGACTAGAAACTTCCGTTTTCCACCTAATTTATATAGAGTGAATTACCAAAAGCTTAGGCTGCTCTTAATTTAAAAAACTTGCCAATTTAATATCAATAACCGCGTTTTCAATTTCAATAGGGAGAAACAATTATTTTAATATAATATGTTCATTGATATTATGATTACCTTTATCTGTTTTACCTACGTAATATTATTGTAGAAACGGTGTAAATAAAATTTTACGAGCATCGGATTCGTTGATTACTAGTAATAATAATTTCTTTTTGTGTGTAAAATAATTAAAATACTCCAATAATGAATTTTATGATTGTTCATATTGTTTTATTTGAATAAAAAACAAACAACATAGTACGAACTTTAAAACCCAGCGATATATCACTTAATATACTTAGCGCAAAAATAGTATTCGTTATAATCTAATTTGTAACGTAATTTCACAACCTGGAATTAAACCTAAAAAATGCGATTTTTCAAACACTCAAAATGGAATATAGCACGAATCAATTATCCAGTCAAAATGAGCATTTTATTAAAGCTCCGTGCACACCTCGTTAAGCTCTCAACACGAAATCGTCTTGCGGTCGGTGCTTATTAAACTTCTTGCTTGGATAATAGTGGTAACGAGTATCTGTAGCACGTATACCCGGGCACTTGAGGAATGGATTTTGCTTTCGTTATTATTAGAAGTTACTGTTGCGAAATTTAACGGAGTTTAATAACATTGTAATTAATTGTTTAAAGCAAGTTTTATACAATTTTCAAATCTAAAATTGTTTGTGTAGCTAAAATCAATTTAGACTTTTATTTTTTAATGCAAGCGCAATAGTGAACCGGTTTTGCATATGGCTTGTGTAGATCATAAAGTTGTTATGTTGTTGTCATCAAAATAAATGCACACTTAAAATAATGAGGAACAAATATCATCTTCATAATATAATTTCAAAGACTATCGTGAGAAACTTACTAACTGCAAAATGCAAACGAAGATTGTTTTCAAGAGATCTTATACCACTGTGATTGCAATTATTGCGAGAAAGTCTTTTCGTATAAGAGTGTTTGCACAAAAGCAATAACGTAATGGTCATTATTTTAATAGGAAAGCAAACGGAAACTTCGAAGTTAAGTGTGCAAAAGGAAACAGTATTAAATCTGGACTAATGAACTATATTTCACCAATTATAGTTCCGCAACTGAAACCGGAACTGCGAGTATCACGTGAAAACAGAAAAAAAAAACTGCTACACAAACAGGAAATGTGGATCGCAAAATAAAAGCTGTATTAATTTAATCGAAACTTCTCTTCATTAGTTCCAGTCGTGCGGTTGAGTGGGAAAACAAATAAAAATGTTTGATCTCGCAATCGTTACACAATTGGAACGATATTCGAATTATTACAATCAGTCCACCGTACCAACAATCAGTTCAAGAGCACATTCAGCGACATGTTGCGTGACAAAAAATGCTAACCTTATCACATTTGATAATATGTCTGAAGATGCAGTAGGTAACGTCATCTTGTTTTCTTTTTTAACTCCTTGAAAAAAGTGGCGGGCATATTCCTGCAACTGTTGATATTCTACTAATAGGGGCAGGAATAGGCCCTACACTTTTTTCACGTACCTAATTCTTCTTGAGCTTGTATGTATACTTGTGTGTGATCGAGAAGAAACCATGTTGCTTTTATCTTACGTCATAATATTTTATATAGTTGTACGTGATGCAGGAGAAATATAAGTTTTTGAAATAAATTGTCTCTAGTGTGCTAGAGCCGTATCAAATTTTCCCTAGATTGAATATTGTTTCCTTGATTTGGAGGAAATGTGACCCAGGCGGACTTTGGCAATCGCTTTAAAGGAACAAAAATATCTGCAAAAGACAAATAATAGTTCAGTGAAATAATATTTTCAAGTAATTTACGGAATCCGCTATGTTGCAAGCAGCTAATAACAGATAAACATTTGGATAACTTTTATTTGTATAGAACTGTCAAAACCATATTGTTGTAGAGCGCAGAACACGTTCATTGTTTTCGAACATTGACAAGTTCCGAATAGAATTCCGACGTGTTTTGTTCCGAATAGTTTCTTCTTAATACCGGATGAATTATATTTTCGCGATAAAACAGACAATTCATCCCGCAACAACATTAAAAGGGGTCAAGTGCGTTTCGTTAGAGCACTTACATAATACAACACTAAAATATAATTATTTTAACTTTTTTCATACTCACAGTTTTGATGTAAAGTTTTTACTAACTGATATTTTATAAAGACAATATTATATTTTATGTTACAATTTACAACTTTGGGGAACTATCATAAATCGAGCTATTTAATGTAAGCGTAAAATTGCGTGAATTTTAATTACTTTACGTTTCGTTCCACCATGTTCCACGGTAGGCAGTCTTATTGTTATCGCTAGATCTCGTAATGGTGCGCGATGTGATTGATATCAAAGAACAAATTACAGAGCACATTATTTTGTTAAACGCTTTATTTAATAAGTTAGTAAGATTCCACTGAAACAAGATTTGAAGACAAGTTAATTTAACAAACAATTTATAATTAAAGCATAACAAAAATTGTGGATAAGAACTGAAAAAAAAAACAAAAACAATCGCAAAATATGCAAAAGAAATGCGATGTGCAGTAAATAGTTTCCGCACAATTAACAAACAGTCAATTAGCACATTTTTTACGTGCTCGGTTTTAGTTGTGGTTTGTCAAAACGTTAGCGCCTACAAAACAATACTAATAAGCCGCGGAGTCGCGGCGACATAACGTATAGTATACCCAGGTAAGACCCTTGAGCGCGTCGAGTGGCCTACCGCATTCGTTAGCGACCGCGCGACGAAGACTCTCCATCCCACTCTGTCCTACTCTTGCTCTGCCTGAGCTCTAACTACCTGAGCTCTTTTCATTAGGAAGTAATTCAGAGTGCCAGGCACTCTTCCGCTTCATTCCTCCACGTTTGTACCTCGGAGAGTGCTCGTGGCCCGGCTGATTCAGGTACGGCTTTTGTGACAAGATTAAAGAGACACGTTTTCTTAGTGACGCGCCCGAGGCCCTATTCTACCTGCGCTAAATTTGAAATTAAAGCTTCGGTTGCGCTGTAAGTAATGCAGGGGCCTCTTATGAATAAACTATTTTTAACCCCCGACGCAAAACGACGGGGTGTTATAAGTTTGACGTGTCTGTGTGTGTATGTGTGTGTGTGTGTGTCTGTCTGTTCCCCTGTAGCGCTCAAACGGGTGAACCGATTTGAATGCGGTTTGTTTTTGTTTGAGAGGTGAATTAGTCGAGAGTGTTGTTAGCTATGTTTGATGAAAATCTAACCAACATGGTCGCCGCTACGAAATGGCGGATTACATATTTTATTACAACTGCCTCAATATGGGTATCAAATGAAAGGACTTGACTAGTAGAATAGCACTATGCAAATCCAAGATGTCCGCCTCCACAAAATGGTGAATGTCCGGTTTTTTTTTTAATTTTTAATTTTTAATTTATAAGTAGTTACGCTATGTGGTTATTAATTATTTAATCTCCTTATACTCTTTTCATTCTGTCTTATGCATTCCAATGTCTTTTTTTTACTCGCGATCACGATGAAGAAAACAATTGTAATGTTAATTAGATTTTTATGATTTCAAATCAAATATTTAGTCATATAATATGTACTTATATGTCTTTCCTAAGAAAGAGGAGGCCTGTGCCCAGCAGTGGGATGTTAAAAAGATTAGTGGTGGTGGTACTTATAAACACATACGTACTTTGAACACAATACCATACCAGATAGTAGTTCATTTCCACTGAGAAATGAAAAAATAAATGTGAAAATCATGTGCTCGAAATCAGTGGGAGAAATCATGACTTCCCGGCGACAGGGGCTGTGAGTAGGGGGGCGTGGAGGCAGATACCTGTGTGGCATTGACACCCTTCCTTCAACATTTCATATTTCCAACTTCTAATTTTGCGAAAAATCTATGTGTAACTGGAAAGGTATTGGATAACAAATAACATAAGTGCAAAATTTCAAACAAAACAATATAGTCTAACTCAGTTAAAGTTACAAAGGTCACTTGACCGACAATGTTGTATCGTGGAAATTGGAATTGACATAAAAATAAACTTGTAGCTCTGCGGAGGAGATGGGAACAGAATTAACTTTTGACTACTTCTGACGTTCGTATCTGTTGTTTAGTTTAGAAACCTAGACTTGTCCTAGATTCGACGGCGACGCTAGTTTGAACGGTTTGTGCCAAAACTATAGAGAGGTGTCACTTTGAAAAAGCAATTTCGTAATGCACTTTTAGATAATACAGGTAGGTCGGCAAAAGATGAGATGAATTTATCTCATATCTGAATCGATTTTTTTCTATCTGTAAACTGTTTCAACTTTAGAGTAGTCAGTCTGCGCGTCTATCTAAAAATCAGTTATCTTGAGAAATGCTAAACTCATTTTATTTTAAAAGTGTATCAGAGAAAGTTCATGTTTAGGTTCATATATCAGTAATACTCGAAGCCGGGGCGTTCAATATTTTTTATAATGAACGATAATAATTATAATATTATGTAAATTGGAACATGATCATTACAAGCGAGCACATTTCAATTAAATTTAGTACAAGATTTACAAAGTACCAACAGCGCGGCGCCGTGTGTTGACCCCTAGTAATATTAAGTGGGGTCGGCTCAGTAAAACGTCCCCGGGGATCACGGACCCGATTTACTGGACATAGAATGAGCAATAAAAATAATAATTATCTTCCTACATTGTTTCGTTTTGAACAAGGTTTGAATAGAATAAAACTGCCCTTCAATCCTTAATGAGATTTTGTATTACTTTGTTTATTATATTTGTCCGATTTAATGTCATTATTTTTTCCTTTCAGGTATTCATTTAAAGCGAACAATAAAGGTCTAATATATATTAAAATTGAATTATTTTATGTGATTATAGTGAAGGTAAGGTGCGGTTGATACGAACAAAATAGCGTAGCACGATTCATCATCATCATCATCATCATGATCAACCCATTACCGGCTCACTACAGAGTACGGGTCTCCTCTCAGAGTGAGAAGGGTTTTGGCCATAGTCTACCACGCTGGCCAAGCGGATTGGCAGACTTCACACACCTTTGAGAACGTTATGGAGAACTTCCAGGCATGCAGGTTTCCTCACGATGTTTTCCTTCACCGTTAAAGCAAGTGATATTTAAATACTTAAAACGCACATAACTCCGAAAAGTTAGAGGTGCGTTCGTGCCCGGGATCGAACCCACGACCTCCGATTAGAAGTCGGTCGTCCTAACCACTAGGCTATCACAGGTAGCACGATTACACGTAAAATATACACATAAATTCCATTGAGCGCTACGAAGTTATGTACGTACGTAATAAAATGTTTCTGGTTGCATAAAATTAGCCGAGGAAGGCATTTACGCAAAAAGCGTATCGGGGGAATCAATCTAGACTTATCGGTGGACGAAATCTATAGCACGTGTGTAGGGCACGTACAGCAGTATCGCGTCCGCGATCGCGAACAACGATATTAGTACCATTCGTCTTTGTCGTACCGTTCTCTAATTTAAATAATCGCAGGTGATAATGGACTGAATTACCGCAGTGTCGGAGCGCCTTAAAATTTAAAAAATGCATTTCCGTTCATACAATTCCGTGGAAAACAGAAACGAGAACACCACGAGTCCAAAGTAAATTGAAACGGAGTCAAAAATAATACGAAAGGGCCAGGAAAACGAACGCAGTGAAAATTTTCTCATTACACCACAAATCAACTGTTAAACAAATATTTAAAAAGAGAAAGGGAATCGCAGACTACAGAAAACTCCTCAGCGCTGGCTACTGGGAAACGTGAAATCCGATTTAATTTATTTTTATCGCGGAGCTTTATAATTTCATTTTCGCACTTTCCATTTCGAGTGAGCGCCGGCGCCGCGACATGCCGCTCTATCCGAATGAGATCTGCACGAAATCAGGTACAAAAGAACGATAATGAACGTTCACTTCACTTCACGTAATCTAAATTATTATACGAGTCGAAATTCTTACTTGGCAGCAAAAGAAATCTACTTTATCCCCGGCGCTGTGAGATGTTTAATAAAATTAAAACGTCTGAGTCCGAGAAGGCCCCTCTCGATGTTTACAGTCGCTCTGCAACTGTATTTTGATTCTAATTTTTATGATCTGACTTCCAAAAGTAAAGCTATTGAATACTAACATAGTCTATTGAATATTTTATCGTAAGTCTACTGAATATTTCAACATTTATGTTATTATTTAGAAATTGAAAATAAAACAATTTCCTTACTTTTTATTGTGTGAAAAACTTTGTAACTTTTCGTTTAGCCAGATTTTGCCAGATCAAAGCATCGATTTTAAACTTTAACTGAGACGTAGACACCGCGCAGCTGTCACTTCGAGTTAGTGAAGCTAGCGGGTATACGGTTTTCAAGTGCCACTAGGTATCACGTCAGTCAGTTCAGAATGCAACCGAGGGTGTGAAACTTCCCAACATTTCCAAAAACATAAGAACCACTTGCCGAGAGCCTCAGCGACACCGTGGCGCCACCTATCGATTCCTCCCGCCTCACTGCACTAACTCTCTTTTTCGACTTTCTTTCCCCTGCCAGGAGGACTTATATTACTTCATAACTTGTAAAACATATAACTTTTAGAAATATGAGCTAAGTAAGAAAGAGCCCTGTTCGAAGTTCGGAAGGCAGACAGTACCTGCGTTACATTTGTATGAGTTATTACTTTTTTGTTTCAAGCGGTTGCATTATTAGTGCTATAATTTAGCTGAGTAATAAGATAATTTCTTAGACGATGTCGTTGGAACAATATCAAGACGGTAGTCGTCTCTCGAAATAACCGTTTCGGTAATCAGGAATTGTCACACCAGTGAACTGAGCTGTAATTAGGCAAATGCAGCATGTAACGTGAGTCGGCAGGAGCGAGGCCCGCATCGGAGCCGCCGTATTGTTCCCCATAATGATTATATAAACGTACTTTTACTACACAATTAAAATTTAAGCGGTCTTAAAATTGTACGGGAGATTTTCCAGTACTATTTCACCTCAACGAAGCGTAACGAACTGCTTAAAGGGGTGTTCGTTAGAACAGAGCAAAGAGCGCGTACGATATTACAATTTTTTGCTAGTAAATGTTTCAAAGATAGCGTTTCTAGTATGTTTAGTTTTTAATAGATGAAACTCTTTGTCTGAATGTCATTAGGTATATTTTTATAATTTCCTAAAAGTTTGTAAAATAAATTATTAGAAAATTATAAAGGTAAGTGATGTAAACGCTTTCAGAGTGAAATTGTCTCTATTTGAAAATGATATTAGTAATAATAACTCTGAGCTTGGTATAATAAATAAATAATACCCGCCTACGATTATAAGAGCAACTAATAGGTATAAGTAGTTGTGAATTGAACACCAAATTCAGAGTTTATAAAGCAATTTGTTAGAAATAACGAGAATTGGATATTTAACTTGCACTTTATTAGACTAGCAATTCTATTATCATGTACAAAAGTACCTACACTACAATTGTCTGTTTTCAACAAGAAACTTGAATTATCGAATAACAAGTCATCATCAGTATTAATTACGCTAATGAGCATAATATTATGAAAGATGCTATCTATGAAATAATAGTGAAATAGAAATTTCATATCAAGGTTGGCTTTGTCTTTGATTTGTATGAAAATAATACGCGAAAACTGCTTGCGCATAGCGGGCTCCGTTCGATGATCGTTGCCATGTTTTCATACAAAGTCAAAACTAGGTCCTTGATACAGAATTGCTGGTAATTAGTGCTTACAAGTTTTCAGCTGTGGCTAGGTAGTAAAATCAGTGCGACAACGCTTTCAAACAGCTTTCTTGCAGTTTTTTTAAAGTTCCGCGCACTAGGTAGCATGGCAGCGGCAGCCAATGCGACCAAGGGAAGCTTTTTGGTTACCCAGTGGTAGAGTTAGCTGTTGGCTGCCAGGCTGTCTAGTAAGCGGCGGGGGATCATCGACAAAGTGTTGCAAAAATCGCAAAAAGCGTTGTCGCACTGATTGTGTTTGGGCTGATGAAAGATATCAGAAAGTCAAGGTTTATCGCATTTAACTTATCGCATAATGAAATACTTCACACTCTATTTGAAATAACAACGAGAACTCGATGTCTAACTTAAATGAGATTTAATATTCCTATCCGGTTGGAAGTTTCCTGAAGGAGCGTGTGTAATCAAAATCCGCACTGGAAAACTTTCCGCGGAATCTCGTAGCAATTGCAGGAACCTGGTTACCAGTAAAAAACTGAAATGGACCTGTCGCTTAAACTAATTTCATTTCCAACTTTGTGTTAGAATAGTTTTTTACATGTTTCGTAGTTTTTCCGGAGCAACCCGCTCACATTAAAAAAAATCAATTTCTTAGAACTGTCGGTGAGAGTGCAACTTGGGAAAAGTGTAACTTAAAAATGTGAAAGAAACTACTGGAAAAATTTCATTTATACCTAAATGAAACGACAGTGAATAATGTTCGTACACAACTTATCTCGGAAAGACAGAACTTCAAGGTTTTAATGTATTAAAATGTTTAATTAATTGTATATTTGTATACCTTACGAGGATTGTAAAAAGTTGTTCATTGTCATTCTTATATTTTAGTTAATGTTTAACTTGATTAAATATATTTATTTATTAACACCGCACCAATTAGCATAATTTATTAGCACAGACAGCAATAATTTTGTAATATTGTGCTGTTGCAAAATTTCTATATTAGGTATTAAATAGAAGAAGTGAAACTTTGCAGTTGTGCATTGTAGAGTCATTGGAGGGCTAACAGGGCATAGCACATGCTGCTTGTTGTACCATACAAATTTGACTGTTTTGCGGATTATAGCAAAATAAGTTTGACTTTTCATTCCTATATTAGGACCAAATACAAACACAATTGTGCGCAAATCAAGTAATAATAATTGAAACAAATCTTTGCTAGAGCAATAAAAATGGACTCCGAGACTGGAGAGCATTGCGAAGACAGAAAAACTATTAAACGTGACTAAGTAGATTTGCGACGGAGCGGAGTGGCCCTTGTCCTTCAAGAACGCAATTAGCTCGCTTTTTGCTGCACTCGGTATTTTGAGTAATGATTGGACGGAACGCTGCGGTTGTTTACGTTCACAACAAACGCTGATTTATCGCTGAACTTCTACTCTACTCCCTTTATTTGGTCGTTCATAATTTCTCGACCGTTCAGTACTAATAGGCGCCCTTATTTGAAAACGTACCCGTACATAAAATGTTTTTTTTTTTTAATTATTTTAATTACTGTTACATTCATGTAACATTTGCCAGCATTTATGCAAAACATAAGGTCCGCTAAACTGTTTGTTAAAATGCCAAGTAGTTTGCGCAATATTAATGAAAAAGCGGAATAAATCTATGATGGCAAGTATTCACTTAAATTGTACTTAGAGTCAAGCTCATTTAAAAGATGCACACATTAAAACGCAATAACACTAGCATGCGTTCATAACATGCAAATGTGCGGGGCGTGGCAAGAAACTTGGCAGCGAGCAAGCGGTCGCGCGATCCTGCAAATCTGCGCACTTTGCTTATCAGCTCTGATTCATACTAACGTCGGGTATAGCGACGGCACACACACACACGTGGCGTCGTGAGAGTATACGTGATACTTAGTGAATGCGCCACCAGACGTCATTTTATTTTGTGGATAACGACGCTCGTACGGCCCAGGGATTCAGCGACGCTTTGTCGACGGAGGAAAGAATGGATCGTGATGAGAAATGTGCCGGAATAATTTATCTTTGGGTTAGTTTAGAAAGAAGCTTGTCTCCGACGGCGCTGGGACGGAGGCTTATTTCTAATTCAGGGACGTGTTTTCGAAGGGAAGATAAAGCGCTGCGTGTGAATAACTGAATACAAACGATGACGCGCAAAGTTGTGCGGAGCCCGAGCGAAATGATGGCGCCGCTTAATCCGAACGATGTCTACCTGTATCGCGGCAACAAGGAAACGGATACGGGGCGACGTCAACAACACTTTTTTTCACTT
The DNA here is from genome assembly GCA_920104075.1 of Melanargia galathea. Taxonomy (NCBI): domain Eukaryota; kingdom Metazoa; phylum Arthropoda; class Insecta; order Lepidoptera; family Nymphalidae; genus Melanargia; species Melanargia galathea. Next base: position 8,558,318 of record OV049864.1, read on the forward strand.
GCACGTCGTTACAAAAATATAGATAACAGCGCACGTGCCGTTTATGGATGAAGAGGTTGAGTTGAGCGCACAAAGCAGTCGAGATTTATCGCTCGCTGTAAACGCACGTAGGGAGTTCGTGTACCCACTCGAGCTCAACAAATCGCAATATTTAACCTTCGTCTATCTTCGTCGGCTTGTTCTATGGGGAGAGGAAAAACTTAAATTGAAGTGATTAAAGCGTGCACCCTTCGTGATTGATTTCTGGGACGCTGCCCGCGGCCCCTCTCGCTGCCCACCATTGTGCCCCTAGATTTATTTCTGTTTCCTCGTTTTTATTGCGTACTCAGATCTTATAACGAAATAGTTACGGCTGTTAAAAGGTTTTATTGGTTAACCTTCGGCGTATGCGGTCATAAAATAGATTCGTAACCAAAGGAGCGTACGCGTTGCTTTAGATTTATAACTGAATCACGTGAAAAAGAAACAAATTTGCCCTATAGAAGGATATAAAACTGGAGATATAGCATGAATTTATCGGGAAATTGTGGAAATCTCAGTATAATAAAATATTTTCTATTGAATATTGTATGAAAAGAGTTTTACGGGTCCCGCTCATTTCACTTCATTTTACTACCTACCTTTTTATGTGGAACCTTATTTTCAAAAGCAGTCCATCCTGGTAAGGTATGCGGAATGGAATGGAGGATACAACTTACCTGAAAAAAGAAAAATGTATTCATAAATATACGTGTGTATGGTATGTAATAAATCAAATTGTTTCTATGCATGAAAAGTTCACCATATTTGCAGTATAATAATATATACAACATTTTTTATGGATGTATAAGCAGACTTGCTAGCCTGCTGATCTTATGGCTTAGAATCTTATGGCTTATCAATAGAAGGCAATTGATTTTTTTTTTAAATAGATTTTAGCAGAACAGATTCAAAGCGATTCTTCTCTTAAGCCTACGCGGAAATTCACTTAATTTACCGCCCGCCCAAGAGGCTGAAACTTTACGCACTTAATAAACTCTGAACGAATTAAAATTCCGTCGGTTTAGTAACAATCATGTCGGAACGCGGTTGTCTCTTTTAGCTAGAGTTATTATTAAGAACCGCGTCTTAGTAATTAGCCGATTGTTTACTAACTAGCTGATTTCTGCGGCATCGTTCGCTTGGATTTCGTTTTTTTTTTTTTAATAAATACTGCGGAACTTTTTGGTTTTCCAGAAAAAAAAGTATTCTATACCCGTCTTTAGGACATAAAGTATCTAAGTGCAAAATTATGTCAAGATTGATTCTGCGGTTAAGAAGTTAAAAGATAACAGACCGACAGACAATAATCACACTTTTTCCTTTATAATATTAAAGTGGATACGAATAATTAGGATATCGTTTTTATTCAGGTTGTTTACCATAAACAAATTAGCGGCAATAATGACTGATAGGCGTACGAGACATTGATTGACAATTTTTATACAGAGTGCTTAGTCTAAGATCGGAGCACTCGAAAACGAACTCAAAAACTATTGATCGAATCACAAGTGAATTCAGAGCAAAATGAACTCAAATACTCGTATTTTAAAGACGTAATTCCATAGTTCGAATATGTATTTTACAACATTTCTGCTTGGGGCGCTCGTTGTGTTCGAATGCTGAATGTATTGGCGAACTCAAACCTTAATACAAGCCATTTTAGGTCTATTTTACTCTGAAATCGATCAATAGTTTTCGAGTTCGTTTTCGAGTGCTCCGATCTTAGACTAAGCACTCAGATGTGATCTGATGAAGGTCATTCACGAACTTTAGATAGGTACAATCGTCTTTAATTATGCACTAAAAGGCCTTGGGTCCACGAAGTCATGATACCGAAGAAGCTTCTCTAAAGTGATTTAAGAGAGTCCGTATAAGCGCTTTGAAGGGTATGGCCGTACTTACATATTTGCGCTACATTTGAACATAATAATTAACTCGTACCAAACGTAGTGTAAGAGCGTTTGTTCACCGCCACCGTCACTGGGACGTCACCGAGAACGAGATAATTTCTGGTCGAGAACAAGTTGACGTGACGGGCGTGCGATGGACACACGGCCGTTATAGTAAATGTATGTATCACTTAATCGGCGCCGTCATCTCGTTATCGGTGACGTCCCGGTGACGGTGGCGGTGGACAAACGCTCTTAAGTTGCCAATGGCTTCCTCTAGTGTCTAAAACCTAATGAAAAAATGCAGTTGTTCACCTACTCGTAAGTACCTTGTTGATAATTTAGGTACAAAAATATATTCGTACGTTGAATTCCGGTTGTTTAAAGTTTGTAAAACAGCAGCTTTATAAAAGCATACAGATGAATATACTTGCAGTTAGAAGCTACACGCGAGGCTGGATTGTAAATAACAGAGAGAATGTAAAATTAAGACAATGCTACATAGTTTGGGGGATCTCTCTAAACAAAGTTGTGCGTATTGTTGTTCAAATGACGCTTATCTTTTGAACCGGGCTACTTGAGATTGTGCTCAGTGGCGTACCGCATTGCCCTCGCTAACGATATTTGCTTTAATACTGCGGTAAGTTTCTTAACTGCAATTATATTAAAGTTTTGTAATTATTGTATTAAAATTTCTAAATGCAACACTGCAATGGAATATTGTGTTTGTGCAGGCTACGTGTTCGGGAGAAATGAAATATTGATAGATATTTTTTTTTCGATGCAATATATTTTACTTTACTTACTAGGTATTTGATATGAAAACTGTGCAAACACTACAACATTATCAGGAAAAAAAAAATTCACGTAACTAGCCACAGCTCTCAATAATTTTAATGTTGGAAAATATCGTACTCTAATCGTAAATGAAGTCATGACTTACTGAATAATAATTAAAATAGTAAAACATTGTGAATTCAAACCCACTTGAAATATATTTACGATCCAATATAAAAATGAAGCCTTAATTGAAACACGACTACAAAACACAATTACGGAACGGGTTAATTCAGTTATTACTCTAAATTAACAAAGTTAAGTGCTTGGTTGCTTTAATTAATGGCAATAATAACATTTTGTATGCTCCTTTAGTTGCTATCTCGGAGAGATTTATCAGTAATTGAACAGTAACTATTACGTTGGTTGGAATTATATCGGGAACTTCGGGTCCTTCCCGCTAAATAACGGTGTAATCCCGACGAATCCCGCCTTTATTTATGTGCAATTGTGAGTGGATTTTCTAATTCGAGCAGATCCACTTCGATGTCCTGTGTTTCAATGCTTTAATTACACTTTAGCGCATTATTTCTTATTGTGCCTGTTCTTTTGTCCTGGGTTATTTCCGTACTTGAACGTTCGCCGCCTGCTGTGTCCGACTATAAGGTAATGATTGTCGTAGGTATTTGTTTCAATAGTTCAAAAATTGTGATTGTTCTTAATCTATTTTTTAACTATTCATACCTAATCTGATAAACAGCTGATTTTGATAAGAAATTGTGCTTCCTGGTCATTCACGGCCTTGGGAGTTTTCTCTCACTACCCTAAACGTATTATCCACGTGTAAAAAACGAGTACCTAACCCCACTGGATTGAAGTTAATAACCTGATCTAGATGACAGTTACAATCCAAAACTAACACCAAAAATAGTAGACTCGCAAACCCGCTCGGCAAGCTTGGCGTTTTATTGTCAACTAGCTGACTCCCGCGACTTCGTTCGCGTGTTTATAGGTTTTATATAGGGTCGGATCGGATCCCATAATTCTTTTATGTACCTAAACTAAATGTAGCCTAAGTTACTCCTTATAACATTGAAAGTTTCATTAAAATCGATCCAGCCGTTTCAGAGATTAGCTGGAATAAATAGACAGACTGACAAACATAAATTTAAACGCACACCAGTTTTAAATAAGCCGTACGTTCAAAGATCCGGGTCCCAAGTTATTTGAACCCAATACTGAGTATTGTAATGTCTGTCATTTCTAAACTAAAAACCTATGACCTTGAAATATTTACGGGACAATACATAAAATACTACTTTTCTAACAAAAAAAAAAGAATGAGTGAAATCGAACAACGCGTTAATGAATTACAGCTAAATACACGTTTTAACTTTCATCCCCTCTCCCAAGGGAACCGTGCTGAATTTCGGGATAAAAAGTATCCTATGTCCTACCTCGGAGTATAAACTCAAATCGTACCAAGTTTCATTCGAATCCATCCAGTAGTTTCGGCGTGATGCGCGGCCAAGATACAGACAGACAGACAGACAGACAGACAGACAGACAGACAGACAGAAAGACAGACAGACAGACAAAAATGAAACAAATTGCAGATTTGGCTTCAGTATCGATTATAGAGTGCCCTCCAATAAAAATTTTCAAAATATCTTCAATGTACAGAATTGGATCTGTTACAGTTTTATTATATTATAGATTACCTTCATACACATATCACAAATGGCCCTTTAGTCCACAGTGGGTCTTATTGAGAGCAGAAGTTAATATCGTGCACGTGAAACAGATCTGACTGTAGATGATGGTGATGATGATGATATCATTTGGCAATAAGATTGCTTACATTCTAGAAACGTAGATAACTTGTTACCGCGGAAAAGTGATACTTGTGGGGCATTTGAATAGCTTATGTTTAATCTGATATATTGGCACTCCCTTCAGAAATGGAAATTTACTCAAATTAAAGACAAGATGAAAAAAAAAACAGCAACAAAAAATTAGAACTTTAGAGGTATTTTTAATTAACATAGTTAAAACATTCTTTTAGCCAAAAAAGGCGCAATAAAGTTGCTTTTTATTAGACACTCATTACCCGTCGCTCGGTGGCAGTTTAAAGATGGTTCCGACAGTAACTGACTCCATTTAAGTAAAAGGAAGCGTGCCCTTGTAAATAAACTGTGATCCGTGCTATAATACTGCGGCGGCATAAACTATAAGCAAGTGACAGTTTAATATATTATTTCACTTTATTGGTTTTAATGCTTGTAGTAGTGACACGTCAAATGCATCTTTCTAAGAATCGAATAGTAATTAGAATACAAATATTTAGGGTGCGTTTCGATAAAAGACTTTATTGATAGATAACGTGATAATTTTAACACGTAATTTCTTAATCCCAAACAAAAACATTTCATGTGAATAATAAGGGCAAGTTCCTATCAAAAATTTTCGGCCTTTAAAAGTACTGATATTAAAAATTACGGCCAAGTTCTTTACTAGGCTCGAAAAATGGAACCATACAGTTTTAGAAGGTGTATATTCGACCACCTTCAAGCTGTCATCGCATTCCTAGGAATCCTATTAAAATATGTTTAAATAATTTATGTCTTAATAATAACACCGCAATTTGAAGCTCATTTGGGACTGGCAATAGTTTTCTTGTTTTCAGCTTGACATCATTTTTGTACTCCTTTTGTTTAATTTAAAAAAATGTTGCCAAGTTAACTAATAGCCAACTAATAATATAGTAATGATACACCAATAGACAGACACACACACTATTGAAATAATATTGTAATAAAAATTTTGAGAACGTGTGAAACATTACGTCCAATCAGATAGCAGGAAATAATTAAAAAACACCAATTTGCATAATTTCTTTCATAAAAAGATGAGAGTGAGACAAACCGGTGAGTGGTACATAAAAAGTAAAGAAGCTTGTAAAAACGATATTTTCTTTTACATTAGCTTTCTGCGGGGGAAAAGTAAAATATTTACTTACTTTTGCGGCGTGGACACTCATTACCTGTTGGGAACAGTTACTGATATTTCTGACAGCCGCCGACTCCATTAAAGTAAAAGAAAACCACTGGGTAAATAAAATAATCGCGATTAAAGACATCGCACTACGCCGTTTCAAGAGATGAACTAAGAATGAATTTTAAATATAAGCTTAGTTATTTAGTAACATTTTACTAACCAACTGTGGTTTAGTTTGTTATGTGGATAAAAACATTATGCTACATAAAGCGGTGCATTGCTATCACCATTCGTCAATCACAGTTGTGATTGTGGTAAAACTGACACCAAAATCTCTTAAGTAATGGACACCGTGATACCAAATTATGAAGAGTATGGGGATTGACTCACTGATTCATAAGCTATCGTCTCGGACCCCGAGCAGACTTATCCATATATCAGTGACCGAAAAAGATGCTACATTATCCGTCAATCGAAGCAGTAAGCAGGGAAAATTGACAGAAATGGAGCCTAATGGACTCCATGACTTCACCCTATCAATCACTTCAGCTGTGTTGTAAAGTCCTGGTCCACATAGTATAGAGATATGTATATTGTTTTATCTTACTTGTAGGCTAAAAGTAATCGTTGTGCAGTGGATTAATTTTGCTCTTAGTAATATTATCTGAGTAGGTACTAAGACTTGTAAGGAAACCAGTTAATCCGCAGAGATTTATATCAAACCGTAGACAACGCAGTGCGGCTTGCTACGATGCTACGGTGTGTAATTCGTAGATCCACGCTACGCCGTAGTGTTTTAGGATATTCAATAATAATTTTAAGTTTTTTACAGTTTAACGTTTTTTTACAGTATTATAATAATTATTACATGTAGGATTATTAATAAAATGATACTCAAAGGATTCTATACGGGGTACAATTTTGACACCGGAAGCTTATATACTTTTTGTGGTTGCCAAAACCGCACGCGACACCGTTATCACAGTATCACCATCACAATAATTACCACTAGATCTCCTCATATCTTCAGCAAAAAATATCTACTATTAATCGCAACATCTAAATTAAAAAAGTTCATTTTTAACCCCCGACGCAAAAACGACGGGGTGTTATAAGTTTGACGTATCTGTGTGTGTGTGTGTGTGTGTGTGTGTGTGTGTGTGTGTGTGTGTGTGTGTGTGTGTGTGTGTGTGTGTGTGTCTGTCTGTTCCCCTGTGGCGTTCAAACGGGTGGACCGATTTGAATGCGGTTTTTTTTGTTTGAAAGGTGAATTAGTCGAGAGTGTTCTTAGCTATGTTTGATGAAAATCGGTCCAAGATGGCCGCCGCTACAAAATGGCGGATGATATATTTTTTCACAACTCCCTTGATATGGGTATCAAATGAAAGGGCTTGACTAGTAGAATAGCACTATTGCAAATTCAAGATGGCCGCCGCCACTAAATGGCGAATGTCGGGGGTTTTTTAAATTTTCAATTTACACTTGTATACAATAAAAACTATGCAAAAATGCATGTAACATAACTTTTCATGAAGGAGATTATTACATTTCCAGCCGAAAGCATGTCATTGGTCAACCTATTTACGATTTATAGCCTCAATAGCACAACGGTTGTCAGGCATGGACTGATAATCTACTCCTAACACAAGCTTTACGCTTATTTGGAGGGCAAAGAGAAATATTAACTAGTCATGTTCAGCATGGCTAATATTTTGTAAAAAAAAAATTATCAATTTATCCAAGCGTGAGCTACTCTTTCAAATAAAATTTCAGTAATTCAACATGTGTCCTCGGAGAATACGGCTTACTACGCTCTACTACGTAGCTCTCAATTCAACGAGAATAGAAAAATAAACACGGCGTCAGGCGTCGGTAGAGACGGCTTAGTTTTCTCTTAAGTCTTTTCGAAAAGTATTATCAATTATATATGGCTGAATAAATGTTCTTTTTTTTATATAATAAGACGATTTTTACATTTAAACAAGAGAAGGAACAATTTCACTTGAGATTTTCTTTTATCTTAATGTATATTAATAGAATCAAATATTTTTGAACCTCATACCTACCAGGTAAGCAAATAATCTTAATACACGTACAATAAAATATTTGTTTTAAATAAATTACCATATTCAAGGGTGAAAGGGGCATGATAAAAATAAACAATCGAATTTACGAATTCACAACACATGAAACGTCGTAAACGGTACATTATCAAAATCTATATAAAAATACCTTGAGGATATAGATAAAGGCTCGTGTTGTGAGGATAAAATAAAGGCTTATTCGACATAAACGTTGCACGGTACATTGCTTCGTATGGGGATTGTATCTTTGGAGTAAGTAAATAAAGTAATACCGTATCACCTGAATCGTTCCCACGCGCTTTAGCGTTGCGATGTTGGATATAATACGCTAATTTGCTTTTGTTCTTAAAGTAAAAGCTATTTCGGTTACTAAGTCTACTTTGGATGTAATCTTCACGTAGTTACCCTGTATGAACAATGAGATATGAGTTAAGTAGCGAGGCGTACTTTTGATTTGATAATCGGTTTATAATACGGATACATGTTCAAAAGCCTCGATGCAAACGTGATACGAGTATAAATCCATGCATGTACGTACGTATTAGCATCATAAACGCAATATTACTACCGTAACCATATAACATATTATAATAGTACAAGATACCGTAATATTTATTTTGATAAACTAAAATTGTATTTGACTGAATTGACTATACGCTGAAATGTTTATGAATAAAAACGTTTTGGCGATATTAGATACACCAGTTTTTAACTCTTCGCCAATCTTTGACTCTCTGCGGACTGTTTAATGTTCAATGATTCGTTAGACGATACTCTGAATGACGAAACTTTAAACTAAATAAATATTCAAATCAAGTGAATCACTTCATCATCATAACAATCAGTGAATAATGGAAGTTGAGTTGATGCGTGTTACGAGTAAAGGACGTATTAAAATAAGTAAACGAGGAAAATATGTCTTACAAAGCAGAACATAATATATTATGTACCATTTTAACGAAAAACCTTCTTTTGATTTTATATACTCTAAAAAAATAAAAAACATTTAAGATTTATACCTTATCATGGACTTAAACAGTACACTGAAACTTATAAACCTAACCATTAATTTTATAAAGCCATTATGACTAATTACATCATGTAATCAAACGCAGACTTGCGGTGTTTAATTAAATTTGGACTAATTTCCGAACATAAGATGTTACGTATTGATTAAACACAACTCTCAAACAAAACTTCCACTCGAGTAATCAACAGGCAAGATAAAACCGAAAGTTTAATCGTAATTCATGATATGATTACGGAATACCCTCAGTTGCTGTGAACCCTTTTTACAATTAGCGACATACTTGATGACGTTCAACGATAGAGTCAACGACATGACATTCTTTATGACATATAATAGCCCCTCCACCTTCCTTTCTGTATCACCCTAATTTGTAACTACCCTTCCCTTAACTGCAACAGCGTTAGGATGAGTTCTCATTACGCCAGATCGGGTATCTTCGCATCGTGAAAGTAAAATTTAAAAAGAGCTGTTGGCCTCGTAAAAAGTGTTCTAGACATGTCAAACACTAACTAGTATTTCCCTTTTCTCTCCAAAAATGCTCCAGCGCTTCAATGTTCTTATTATTTGTAGTTTATTTGGAGGAAGTGGTCACGGCCCTGAATAATGAAAACGAAAACACGGAATACGACACACACAGAGAGATGTTTACGAAATTCTCCCGCTATCAAAAAATAATCTCCTTTTTTTTCTAAGATAAAAGTTACATAGTTTGTTCTTAACTGTAAAATAATAATATACATTTGAATTGTTTTTCTAATATGCCAGTCCCTTTGATGAAACTATCGATAGACATCGATACAGATAATTTGTCGTCTTGATTCCGTATCGGTGTCGTGGGGCGATGAAATGCCTAAAGTTGTCGAAATGAACGACGTTGAGCGAGCGTGAAATCATTAAGGCACGATAATATGCTTGGGCTAATGAACCGGCGTGTCCTACGGCTCTACTAAGATAACTCGATCTGCTTTCCGCCTTGTAATTGAGTTCTGTCAGTTTCTGTAATTAATGCCTAAATTTAATTGTTTAACTAATTTAAGACGTACTATCTACAACCATACCAATGATTATATTATACTTCTATTATGAAACAAACTGAAACCCACGTCTTCGTCCACATGGAATTAGATTTTTTAAAATTCCCGTGGAAACCCTTTGATTTTTCGGAATAGAGAGTATATCCTATGACGGTCTCCAGGATACAACGTACTCGTGAGCCAAATGCCGCCAAGATCAGTACTGTAGTTTGCCGTCTAAAATTAACAGACAGACACACACTTTGGCATTTTCGATATTAGTATAGAAGTATGGATATCTGGAAGCGAGGCATATGACTTAACTAGCTCATTGATCCCGACTCCGCGCGGATAGTTTAAGAGCTTTGTAAAGTAGAATAAAATGTCGTGTAAAGTTAGAGGCTTTTAAGTGGCTGTGTACTTTTAAAGTAAAGTTAAGCTAAAGCCGTTGTGCATAAATCTGTCATTTAAAGATTGGGAACTAACTTTTGGGATGTCATGATTTGACATCTCAAATGACACTAAATGACAGGTTTAAGGACTTAAAAGTTATGCGACGCGATCAAGTATTCTTACTTGATCGCGTTGTAAGTATTATTTTCATAAGAACGTTCACCTATAAGTCAAGCTGTCTGCTTGTTAGAACATAAATATAATTTATCTAAATTCAAAATAATTTGAAACTAAGCCCCTCCAAAAATTAATCTCATTACCAAAGTTTTATCGACGAAGATGATAATTAAGATGAAGTCGTGTACGAGTAAGTTTAGGTCGAAATTTCGAGAATAGTTGGTTAGATATATGTTTGCGGATGAGATCCACGACGTCTTCCGTCGCCTTGCTTAGGTGGATTATTCGCGCGCCATTAATCGCTGAAATTGCGTTCCCGTGGTCTACCTCCCCTCCCGAGTCCCGACCTGCCGACAATCTTCAATTAGACGCGTCTTTCCAATTTAAATTTTAACGACCCAATAATGTTTGATCAATTATAATCTGATTTTAAATAGCTGTAATATAAGGAAATAGAATCAATATCGTCCCCTCCAATAATGAAGGCTGTAGCCCAAAAGAAGGATAGTTATGGTGCCTATCCACTGAAGCGAAGTGGAGCAAAGACCTGCTCATCAGACCAATCAGATCATAAATATTTGACGTGACAATTTCATCTCTCAATAATTGGTTCGCCAAACATGTTTCCGCTCCGCTCCGCTTCAGAGGAGAGGCACCCTTATATAGGCAGAGTAGGATATAATTTTCTAAAGCTTATTTGAATTCTTGAAGGGATCTCTCTAGTTATTTACGTAATTTTTTGTTGTTTGGTATTGAAATATTTATTTTGTCATAATTAATTGAGTTATTTTATGAAATTAAAGAGAATAAAATAGAGAATTAAAGAGACATAATTACAAAGAAGAAAAGAGAGAGGAAGTAAGAAATTTATAAGAATATTAAAATTATCAGTAAGGAATTTGTTGATCCCAATATCCGCTATAAAAGTTTACCTAATAGTCATTAACATCCAGAAACTAAGTCGTTAATATTTCTCTTTATAATATTATTGTACTTTTATTAAGGTGGTACGTTTTCCATACTAATTTATTATTACCATTTAAGAACGAATGGATTATATATTTACACTGAAATTACATCGCACAGCCTTAATTTAATGTTTAATTTGCGGAAAATTTTATTTACATAAAGAAAACATTACATAAACAGCTAAAGATGAAGTAAAGCCATCTCGGTCAGCTAGGCAAAACAGCGTTTAATAGATGGCTATTATAATAATTAAGCTGTCTATGTAATGTTTTCTTTATGTAAATATAATTTCGCGCAAATTAAAAATTATATTAAGGCTATGCGATGTAATTTCAGTGTAAATATATAATCCAATCGCTCTTGAATGGTAACATGAAGTTAGTATGGAAAACGTAACATCTTAACCTTCGTTTTAAAATAAAGCTAGTACATTATTTAGCTAGCCATGCATTGTGATGACTCGATGGCGGACGGAATCGTGTCAGTGATCAATCATCAGTGACTAACACAATCTATCATCACGCCAGATGGCAGCACCACTGCGATAGGTATTCAATATCAATTGTCAGTACTTTATTTTGTAACAATTGCTAAATATTTTTTTCATTAAGCTCAAGAAATCAAAAGTAACAAACGATTTTGCACGGATGGTTATATTTTTGGAATTTAGATTACTTATGTTTCACTCAAATGAACACCACCAATATCTGTAAAGTCAAATGTATCCACAAAGTGTCACACGTTGAAACTACCACACAGATTTACCTGCTTTATTGTATTATAGCATAATATTATACAACCTGTTAATAATACAATAGCATAATATTATATTATATAACCTGTTGTTCCTCATCAGTAGATGGTAGATCCGTCAAAGATCCTTTCTCAGTGTTTTGCATAGTGAAAATAAAATAGCAATTTTTTCTTGTATAACCTTCGTCCAATATTTGGATGGTTCGATGAGAGATGGACGGAGTTGCGAAGCTGTCAGCGATCAATCAACGCTGACTAATACCATCTATCAATACGTCACCGACGACGCGTCGCGCCAGATGGCAGCACTGGCGAGAGAGAAATGTCAATTTTCATTAAAATATATTTTAAAATTCTCTCCAAACTAAATTGTTTAGTGAAAATTGATTTTTTTTTTGTTTTGGGTCCTTAATTACCATTACGTTTTCATAACAGAAGTAACGTGATGAAAAAATCTTAAAATTTTCTTTCAACGAGTTAAATTTTTTATAGCACCGTAACAAAATGTTGTAGGCTGCCTGGGTATGCTATACGAAATCTCTAAACTAAACACAGTTCTCTAAATATAGTGTTAAACTTTTCCGCAGGGAGAATTGTGGAATAGATAGGAATAGATTTAGACCTGTCATTTTAGTATAGAGATTGTGTAAAACAGAATTAGCCCCGATGTCGTGCATTTTTAAAAGATAACCTAAATTTTTCCTACCGAGCGAATCGAAATAAGTATTGTATTTTTGTTGCACCAACAAAATGTACTGCAATCGATTTAAAAGCTTAGTGCGCGGAAATGTGTCACGCAATATTTGTAGCGATCATATTTCCTTCTGCAGTTTTTAAAATAATTGAAAACGATTCCATAGATAGACGGGAGCGTTCAAGAGCGCTTATCTATTGAAAAAAAAAAAAAAATTCGGCGCACAACAAAATCGAACAGAGCTTTGCGTTTAGAATTTTAAAAATTTACGTGTAAAATGGACAAAGGCCTTTATTTATTTTTAATACCAGCCAGAGGAACAAGTTAATCGCGGGCGTTAGCGTCCACGCACGTAGATATCCAGATCGGACACTTTTATGACATCGGACACTCCGCGTTAAATGCGGCGGCTTAAAAAGGGTTGATGGCAATAGCCTTGTCACCTCGAAAGGCTTGGGACATAACGCTACCTTCATCATAGCGTGGCCGGACGTTCATTGATAATTAATGGGCGGTGCCAGCATAACGAAAACAAACGGCGGGTGGCACGCGTACGATAACGATTAATATCTTCAGAGCAAAAACAAACCTACGCTCGTAGTCTTGGTGTGATAAATCATATCTCCGAGGCGCAAAAATAAATGAGACTAATGATAAATGGCGACGATTCGCGGAGCGTCGATAGAGTCTGGCGAGTTTCAAAATTAAACCCTTCTAAGACACGTAACTGTATCCAAAGAACGGTGTAATATTTCTTCCTTTCCATCGTTGTAGGATGATTTTAAAGCGCTTCATAATATAATTTGTATAGGTAAATAATATTATCAATTTTATGAAATTAACATTATTTTAAATTATTATAATTAGGCACTGAAATTAGCTCACAGACTGAAAATACCTAATATATTTCTAATAAACTAATTAGTAAGATAAACGTAATATTATCGTGGGTACTGCGTTATAATTCAAATGAAATGAAAATGTGATTTGCATTTATTCAGAGACTTTTAAAATCTTAAAATCAAAGCAGAGATCGCACGACTACGTACGTATAACTACGAGTAACTACTGAAAATTAGAAAGTATTCAAACTTAAAGTTTAATATATACTAAAATATGTAAATACATAGTAAACTGTTCAAATATTCGCGGTGGGCATGCGAATACGTGGAGTGAGGCGAGGTGACCAGAGGCGGCGGAAGGCGTGGGCAACGTGGGCCCAGGCCCACGGCCTCGCGCTCCGGAGGGCCTCGCGCCCCTTTTTTTTTCATTTTATATAATCTTCTTGTGCGGGCAGAGGGCCTTGCAAAATATATCTTGCCCACATAAAATTTAGGCCTTGCCCCGCCACTGGAGGTGACATTAGGTACACCTCATTTCATGACCAAATTTTCAAGACGCACAGTCACTCCAAAGCAATTGAACACCCTCTAGGTTGGATGCCACTGTAGCGGCAGCCGCGTGAATGCACGATTATGATTTGCGTGGATAGGTTTGAGCGAATATAAAGAGGTTGATGTAAAAACTCCTTTTTTGAATATTGAACAAGATCAAAAGAAGAATCAGAAGAGAAGTTTGCATCACGAATTTCTCTATGCTGAATATTGAATGTAACGGGTGTGCGGAATATAATCGTTATTGGAAACGAAGACAGGTGGTCTTCGTAAACCTTTACAAACAATATACCCAAAAACGCGATTTTTTTTAAATATTTCCCGTATTCTTTAAAAGTTCGCAATGTAATACAATCAGCTAACGCTATAAAGGTCAAGAAACATTGGGTAAATAGCTAAACTTGTCACCGCATTTTGCATGATAAACTTTGTCAGTATGAAAAATACTAAATACTAATACACTAATATAAGCACAAGTATAAAACAAATGGTTATTGGAATTGGAGAGAGTTTAGATAGTATAATAATAGCGCTAAGTTTTCGAGAGCGGTCCCCTTATACCCTGTATATCCGCAACTAGACCGACAAAATATTATAGATGTACTAGCGGACCCGGCAGACGTCATCCTGCCCGCTATTAGCGCCACCTACTGGGTCCAATTTTTCTACTTATAAACCTTCCTCTTGAATCACTCTAGCCATTAAAAAAAACCGCATCAAAATCCGTTGCGTAGTTTTAAAGATTTAAGCATACATAGGGACATAGGGACATAGGGATATAGGGACAGAGAAAGCGACTTTGTTTTATACTATGTAGTGACAAATAAACAACTCTTTGACGGCACCGAAGATTGGCACGATCTATTTCTTTAATATGACAGTAAGGTTCTCAGCCTGAAATCGGCGGAAAAACTCACTGGATATTGTCAATCATTCAGTAAGGGAAAATACCTCAACTGCGAACTGTCAAAATATATTTATCTTTTTTTTTCTCTTACCATGGCAATGTCAATATCTGAGTCTGAGGAATGTCGGTATGTAGGTATTGAGACTTTTCTTTGCAAGTTATTTTGCGAATCCACTTTAGGTAAAGAAACATTTTTATTTCTATAGGTATTATTTGATTTCGCGCCGTATACAAATTGAGTTACAAGCTAATACAAAAATAAAACGAATAAATTATAAATTCCAAATGAATATTTGGATACTTTTTAATTGCAAACATATTGAGGTGGTCCAAATAGTGGTGGTTCTTTTGATGAGGTGTAATAAAGATTAAGAAACATGACGCAAGAAAATTACAGGAAAAAGTTAGTTTTAATTTTAAGAAAACATAATTTTAACATGATCTACAAAACGGACTATAAAGATTGTGAATTTTTTTTGCGTGCATCTGAATTAATGCCAGAATTTTTACATAATATAATCTACTATATAAAAATAAGTTGGGTTTTCCTTCCTGACGCTATAACTCCAGAACGCACGAACCGATTTCCACGGTTTTGCATTCGTTGGAAAGGTCTCGGGCTCCGTGAGGTTTATAGCAAAGAAAAACACGCTAACGAAGTCGCGGGGGTCAGCTAGTCTAGTAATAGAATCAAATTCATAATTATTCGAGTAACTAAGAACTTTTAGGAAAGTTAAAACGAAAGCATGACAGGAAATTAATGAGAAAACTTAATGGTATCCATCTGAAACATAATAAAAGTGTAGGTTTATATTATCGCAGTATGTGATGTGCCGATGATGATTTCGAAAGAGGCCAAAACCTTAGGTACTCTACGGAAATTGCGTTAAGCACACCTGAAGCTCTGTGCCTGAAGACCAGGAAATTAGAAACGCTGAAGGGTGTAATCGAATGTTGCTGTCGAGTGAGAATAAAAACGCCTTTGTTACCTACCCTAAATACGTTGGCACGTTCAATGAGTGATAGTTTGTTCTCTCGCATTATAATATTGCAAAAGGAAGTAAAAATGAGGCCAACTGTATCCGAGGCGATCGCTTGACTATAATAAAAGCGTTCGAGTATAATATCACGCAAGAAAAATATAAATAAATAATTAATTAACGAAAAGTTATGTATATAAAGCAGGTAGGTACGTACTAAGGTATAAAATATAGTTGTAAAAAGTATCAATTATCTAGTCCCGTCCCGGTGGTTCCTTCGTAACTACGATCCAAGTATGTGTTTATCGTCCCTATGTCGATAAATTGTGAAATAAGTCGATACTAAAAGAGTTGACAATCGAACTAATTCCACAAACACAAGCAATGCCGGTATTAAAGGTCGACCAGAATCTCATGAAAAATACGGAAATGAAATTCCAAAATTAGCAACACTACGGCTGCCCTAGCGATAAACATAGTAACTGACATTTTTTGTGAAATTGACTTTTTTGCATTAACAAAAGTTTTATGTCGAGTAGTTTTTTACCACAGTTTAATATTGAAGACACTAACCCGGAATATAAATGAAAAACCAAGTAAACAACAAGCACAACACAAAAACAAAGTAATTGGATGTTGATTACTTTGTTTTTGTATTTAAAATGCAGTTGCCTGATTTTTCGTTTCGTGAAACGATTCCAGGTAAGGTGTTCTGAATGTAATTACTTTGTTTATCACTAGGGCAGCCGAGTTAACCTAGTGTTGCTTACTACAAAATTTAATTTCCCTATTTTTTATGAGATTCTGGTCGACCTATACCTACATGCATGTCGGATACCTAATATAAGAAACTAATTGCTTAAGAAGCCACTCCTAAAGTAAACGACTCCGATTTCGGTGCAAACAAGTACTCGAGTTTACCGCAAAAAAATCCCAAACAAACTTACTTAGTTCCCAAGATAAACCGACATCATTCTAGTGCTTGATTTTTGTGTGATAAAATATGAAAGAAGCAGATATCGATGTGCAGGATTATATGACATGTTATATTTTAAAAAGCTATATTAATGTCTTGACTATATATTATACAAGTGACAGAAAATCTTTGTGAAGTAACAACTTCAAGACAAATCATGATCATGATCAACCCATTACCGGCTCACTACAGAGCACAGGTCTCCTCACAGAGTGAGAAGGGTTTTGGCCATAGTCTACCACGCTGGCCAAGCGGATTGGCAGACTTCACACACCTTTGAGAACGTTATGGAGAACTCTCAGGCATGCAGGTTTCCTCACGATGTTTTCCTTCACCGTTAAAGCAAGTGATATTTAAATACTTAAAACGCACATAACTCCGAAAAGTTAGAGGTGCATGCCCGGCATCGAACCCACGACCTCCGATTAGACAAAGATTTTGCCCAATAATAATCCGGCGGTTGTCACTTTGCTTGATATTGTAAAGTATAATTTTTATCTCTGAGTTTTGGCGGGAAAATCGTAGGAATTGCATATAGCTCTCGTTTTATTTTCATTAATTTTCTGCATTTTAGAGTTTTCCTGCATGAAATAGAAGGCATTTTATTCAATATAGTTCTGTGTAAAGGTGCACAACAAACGATAATGAATGAATACGAATAAATGTTGCAAAGTAGGAAAAATGAACAGTCCATACCTGCAAGTGTGAAATGAACATAGCCAAAGCTATTATTATAGCAATTGCGTTTAGTGATCTCTTCTCAAAGTAAACGACTTTTTCTGAAAATAACGTAATGGTAGTACCTACTAGACAACATTTATGAACTATTTATTTACTCCCTAAGGTATACCTACTACTAAAAAAACACTGCTTGATATTATACTGTTTTTTTTGTTTATTAGTAATACGATTAATGCAATATTTCATTCATTTTCATATTTATTAGGTATAATACAAGCTATGTCGTCAATAAGTATACGTACATGACTAAAAAGAGGAAACTGTTCGTTTTTCAAAGGCTGAAAAAAAAGCAATTTAAATGCTAAATAATACTCTGTTAGTATACAATCCCGCGATAAATGTAAAGCTTGTAACTACACGTCGAATTTTGTACAAATGTTGAATTTAATAAGAGTGGCTGAAACGTTTGTATCGAAAAAAATTATGGAAGTTTACACTGCGGTAACATAAATAATAATGAATTTTGTTTCCAACACAAATATTTTTTCCGATATTTCAATTATTCATCTCGATGTACGAGCAGTTGGTTTAATTAAAAATAATTTTTAGGTCGATAGCTAGATTTTATTTCAATGTAGGCCAAACTAATTATAATAACAGAAGAAACGGCAAAACATCGTAGTGATCGAAACTACTGAGATATAATAATATTTCACAACGTATTGATCCCTCAGGATGGTTGTGTTTGGTATCGTTTCGGAGGAACTTTTCAAGCCCTCTGCGTATTGGGAGTTACACTGGACAATCTTATCAAAGAGGGGAGAGATTTTACAGTGTCCGGCGCCCTCTCTTTGGAGGATTTCCCAAGGTGCCGTAACGTTTGTCGATTGGGTTTCGAATTATGCGCGCGAGCCTTAAACGGTTTTTTAACAACGTCCTTTTTACGATGATATCAGGAATTTCATGAGTGTTACGAGCAGTATTGTTATTGATTTGAGTTATTTATTTCATTTGTCTTTTAAATCCGTCTTTGTAATTAATTTACATTTTACACGAGAAAAGTCTTTACGTTCAAGGTAAGTACATATATTAGATTAAAATTTACAATCTAGAAACTCTTCTAACTCTCACGTAGACATACAGGCAGTATTGTAGGTGAGAGTTAGAAGTAATATTCCAAATTTCGTTACATTGTTCAGTGTTAAAGACTTTCAGGCTTATACAAAATTAAGTTAACGATTGATTTGTAAAGGAAATTAGTTCTTGACTAACAGAAATTTCAAAATTAATATTGTAACGTATGCGGACTTAATTAAATAACTTAAACTACTTTGAAAGCGAAACCTAATTAGTGATTTCACTCGTGTTTAATTTAAAATAATATAACATTTCAATTTAAGAAATTCCATCTATTTAATCATTTTTAGTATCCCGTTTCATTTTAATTAGTTTGAACATGAAATCTATTATTTTTAAATATAGCATTTTTTAAGTACGTAATAAAAGGAAATCGACAATGGTGCTGCATTTGTAGCTCTCCTTTTTTAAACACATGGGTATTTCACAATGGCATATTGTAGTGTTTTGGAGTCTGTGATCGCCCTTAGCCTCGATAGCATTAGAGGGCGTGCGGCCTGCGACGGAGATAGTGCCATTGCAATACTCGAGATCCGATTGTATTGGCAAATTGGATAAAATGCAGCGGTTACCGCACAAAAGATAAGAGCCTGGAAATGGGTACATCATATTTTTAACCCCCAACGCAAAAACGACGGGGTGTTATAAGTTTGACGTGTCTGTGTGTGTGTGTGTGTGTGTGTGTATGTATGTGTGTGTGTGTGTGTGTCTGTCTGTTCCCCTGAAGCGCTCAAACGGGTGGACAGATATGAATGCGTTTTTTTTTGTTTGAAAGATGAATTTGTCGAGGCTGTTGTTAGCTATGTTTGATAAAAATCGATCCAAGATGGCCGCCGCTACACAATGGCGGATTACATATTTTATCACAACTCCCTCAATATGGGTATCAAATGACAGGGCTCGACTAGTAGAATAGCACTATGCAAATCCAAGATGGCCGCCGCCATAAAATGGCGAATGTCGGGGGTTTTTTAAATTTTTAATTTACACTTATATATTATGTTGTGGATATCGGCGGATCGTCTCTAGTGTACACCTCACCATGATCCAAGAGAAAGCATGTAATAGTTTGCCTTGCTATCTTATGGTTCAGTTTCATTGCTTCATTTGTTTTATCGGCTAAAGCTAACATCATAATGGCCCTTTCTATTTCATTCTTGCTCACGAATAATGAGCTGCGTTAAATCGTATTACTACGCCGAGTGTACAATGAAAGAAGCTTTCGTATTGAGGCCTAAGGATTGTAATCACGATCCTCATTTTCAGCAACCGAAAATGAGTCCGACTGGACCACAAATAACTGGATTAGACCTTCCGCTATAGAAATAATTACGTTATAAATACTTATATCAAAGTCTATTACGCATCACATTAGTCACAGAAATGCACATCGGCTGTGACTTGGTAGATATAACGCTACATAGTATAAATACACCCAACAAATCAGTGAAGATAATGCAGCAGAATATAAGCGCATTGCAACAATTCCCAGAACATATCGTGTGTTTCAAAAAAAATTTATTCGTAATAACGCGCCATATCAAACGCTACCGCCAGCGGCGAGCCACTCGTACTAGTGTTTTTGTGAGGAATGAAAAAATATAGTCCATGTAAACGACAATGCAGATTATTACTGCCCGACGGGGACTCGTAAAGAGAGTCTATAAGAAACGTAATGGAGGGCTTTCGCCCGATAAGATGCGATTTGGTCGATGGATACAACGAAATGGTCTACGACTATCTACATAAATACGGAGTCATCTCAATGATCGCTCTAATAATGGGCGTTCATTCTGGCGTCATTACGGGGTGAATTTTAAATTTGCAGCGAGGGTGTTTTACTCAACTATGTATGAAGGACCGGTCCTCTCCGTGCGACGCACATCCGGTCGCACGCATACTCTATGAGCCCTCATTGTCTGCCAGGATTCAAGGTAAACCGATTACGTGCTAAAAATTCATAAAGCCATTGTCATCTTCATGCAAAGCGCCTAATGTTTTTAGTAAGTGGGCTCGACGATTACACGCACTCGTATTTACGTATTTTGGAAGGAGACTTTTTAATTTTGTTCAGAAAAATTTATCTGTTGTAATAAATGTAAAATACGTCGGAACCAAGGAGAAATATGTTAATGTTTTAATAAACTCATCAAACTGCCGTTGGGAGAATCTCGTCGCGACGTGATAAACAGTGCGGCGCGCTAAGGCTTATCTCCGTTTGACGATATCATTATTTTCTTTTTTGCAAAAATTTACGGAGCAAAAACAGCGCCGCGGATGGCATACTAATTCGTCCCGGTCAATATATCGGTATCGGAGTGTCGGTAGGTTCATTATTTGGTGGGAATCTATTCCCAATAAAACAGAAGTAAGGCAATTTCAGTTATAAATCTCATAATTCAAATTTCTCCCGTTGTTTACCCGCGCTTCGGCTATATAAACTCTCAAAATCTACCCACATCCGTAACGAAAGCCTGCTTCGTTATTTATGGAAAGCCACGTTTCATTGTTGTTGTCGGTTTTCATTTTAGCGTTTAATTTTTTTTCTGTTTATGGTGTTTTCGCGATCGCCGAGGCATACAGAATCATTTGTTTTTTGGTCCCTGTTCTGAGGCATCGAGTTCCGGTGTGTGATTTATTCAGAGCTCACTGGGCACTTCGCGTACGTAAAGATGATATAGATCACCGCTAAGGAAGACTAATGCGCACCAAAGAAATGTTGTTTTGCGGTTTGTAAAGGATAATGCCCATTTTCCACCGCTCTACCATAAACGTGATTTAGTGGAAAATACCGCTTATTTGCATTGCGAATCCGTCTTCCTATGTGCGCGTAAAACGCTCAGACGTAAAATCGTATGGAATGGAGATATGGAGTGGTATAAATCGCTGCTTGCACTATGGACTATTTAGATTTTATAGCTAACCCATATTAAACCGTTTCAAATTTATTTCGTGAAAGAGATATATTCTGTTGAAGTGAATATGATTTATTTAGTTATCTTACTTTTTACAATTTGTTGCTTGCAGTTAGAGTTGGTACCTACTTTTTTCTTACAGTAAACAGGGCGTATTTTATTAAGATACACCTTTCCCTATTCGTCTAGAAATTTCCAAGTTCATGAAATATATAGAAGACTAGCTTTTGCCCGCGGCTTCGCCCGCGTGAATTTCGGTTTTTCACAAATCCTGAGGGATAAGTAGATTTCTGGTCCACCCGCCCCCCGCCGCGCGGCGGCGTACCGCGGTACCGCGTACGGCGGGCGCAGGGCGCAGGGGCGTGCGGCGCGGCGCGGGGAGTTCCATGCAGCGCGAGCGTGCGTCGGCCGCCGCGAGCAGCGAAAATACCTATCAGGGCGTTTTTACCGATTTCAACACAACTCCTTTTTTGAAAGCCAGTTAAAAAAGTAGCCTATGTTACTCCTTGGTTAATCCTCTACTTGTCTGTGAAAGTCCCGTCAAAATCGGTTCAGCCGTTTCGAAGATTAGCCCGTTCAAACAGACAGACAGACAGACAAAAATTTTAAAAACGTGTGATTCGGTTATGGTATCGTTCAAATAACCATATGAGCTTAATATGTGGTAGTTATTTCGAAATTACAGACAGACACTTCAATTTTATTTATTAGTATAGAGTATAGATATAGATATAGATACTATAAAAACTTTCTTCATGATATTATGCCCCTTTGTTGAGTTAGGAATTCAATTTCATCTGTCTATATTCAAATTATGTAAGACAAGTTTAAGATTAAGAAACTTCTCAAGTAGAAACCAAATACAATATCACGTCACATAACATTTGTGTTTAAAATCGATTAACCTAAAACAACATTCATAACACGTATATAGCGCCCACCGTCTACTGCTATATAAACAACTTCCATATAAATAGAAGCAGCAAAATAGATAGTGTACCCCGACAATATCCCTCTGAATGAGGCTTTCGGAGTCAGCAAGGGTTGTGTTGTTTTTGTATGCGCGTGCCGGAAGCGTTAAGTTCCAATGAGGGCTGCCTGCCCTTCATACATACTTAAGTACCTCCGCTTTAGTATCGTAAAAATGTAATTAAAATTCACATCATCCTACGCACCGGATGAGTGGAGATAACTATATTGTTCACATGGTGTTTTTGCGGTGTAGGAGAGATTTATTTTGCACATTGCCTCGCATTCGTGTACGAGACTATGCACGGTCTAATGAGATGGGTATAGAAAACTGAATAATATTGTTATGAATAAGAACACTGACGGCTTGTTATTTCGTTCTATGGAGCTGTTATTATTCATTGAAATTAATTTGTAATTTATATAATTCATAATGTAGTCATCCCAGTTTACTTGGAGGCGAATATGATTCAATTTTAAGTATCTTTATATTTGAGATACCTGATTTATCACCGCTTCCCATCCGAGAATAGAGATTACATATACTGCGCACACACACTTGCTCACTATAATATATCATGGGAAGTTGGCTATAGTCTCCGCTGCTGTTGAAATTAGCCGCCGTGGCTGAAATTTGGTAGGGCGACATTATTATTATTATTAATTTATATAAATTTCCGGTGTGCGTGTGTTCATAAGTGGCATTAAAATTTTTGGCATCAAACTTTACGCAATGTTGAAGGAGTTAGAGAAAATATTTGTAATTATTCTCGAAAAAAATACGATACTTCGATGAATATCTAAAGATGCCGTTTCTGATTATAGCAATTCGGCCTCAAACAAATTGCGTTTGTAACGGTGATCACTCATGTAGAGCTGTCAGCGGAGCGCACTATTTCACCGCCTACCTATGTAATCTCTTAGATACATAGCTAAAATCAAAGAAAAGCTTGATAAATACACAATACGGATTACACGTACCAAAGCGAGACACGCAAGCCATTACAAACAATAGATAACATTCCTGAAACACAAAGTAAACAGTGAAAGATTGCGGAATATTTAAGGTGTGGTATCAATTCATTTTTCACTAACGCCAGTCGCCTGATAGTAGCTAATGCTTTACCACTCCGTTCCACTGGGCTCGACCGTGATTCTGATAGATAGGAAATGAAGACAGATTAACTTTGCCTGGCGTCGTAGTAGATACTCGTACCTATACTTACAACGATTTCGTACATCTCGAAAACTTTGATAGTTTTCGCAAGTTTATATACATATTTAAATTGCAAAGAGGACCTAACATTATTTGTGATCTTGTTCTTAAGTTGGACGTTCTGGTCTCTGGACAACGGATTTTATTTTATAATGTTTTCGCTATGAACACTGGATGTATCATGTATGCAGCATGGAAAAATACGAAGTCTATTTTCGCTATCGGAAACTATAAAGTTTGTTCAGGGTTAGAAATAATTAATTAATTCCCGAAATTACGGAATCTAAATAAGGAAACACTAAGTATAACTAATTAGATATCGTGTTCATTAGTTTTAGCTCATATTTGGTTTCGTCAATTTACCTATTTCAAAATTTACCATTTTGGGATAATCCTGCCTCATGATTCTAAGATGAAAGTTAATTCAGCTTTTAACATATTTTAGGTAGGTATATCAGAAAAGTTGACATTTTCAATATTAAATATGAAACTGCATTACACTTGATAAACCGTGTTCAAGAAATTCTATGCTTTCAATATAATGTTACACTAAGGAAAGGTACCGTCAGCATTGAATGTGTGTTCTTTGAAATAAATTCAATTTTAATAGAGACTTTCTTGAGCTTCATATAGAACCTTTACAAAGAATATAAGATAAAGCTTTATATAAAATACACTTTGAAGAAAAAACAGTTTCCTGGGCACGTAAAGATATATTCTGAAGTCAAGATATTTTTCCCCAAACAAATACATTTGAAATAATTATTCTCCTTCATCGCGAGCGTGAAATTTTATTGTTGTTCATGTTAAATAAAAAATGTTGGCGCGGCATAATATCTTAATGGTTTTCCGGAATTGTGTGATAATTTAATGGAGTAAGCTCCGTGAATTACTAAAGGATTTCGAGGCTTACCGGCCCATTTTGCATATATTAAAGTGTTCATAATAGATGGCATACATGTACGTATGAACTTCTACCCTCGCCTAAACCTAATCAAATAAATGCTCGCGCTTTATTGAGCCGTTAGCGCGAATCGCTGATAACATTTTATAGGCGATGAAAAATAGGTATGTAAGAAGAAAAGATGCGAGGGAATTCTAGGCCTATTTTCAGATATCAGGTCAAGGGGCTTCCAACTTCAACGAGAAGGGCACTCGTGTCTTGCGGAAATCTTGCATGCAGATTATCATAAAAGTTGTAGGAGAGCAGAATTCAGAATGACTATGGCTGGAGAATTTTTTTCATGTCAAATGATAAAAATGTGTCCACGAGAGAGATTGTTAGACTAATTGCTATAGTCTGCAAAGCGCGCTACGGGTTAGAGGGCGGAACTAAAAATAATTGTGAAGTCATTAACATGTAGGTGTAACAACCTTGCACTTGTGGTTTTTCTGACCCACTTCCGTGCCACGTTGACGTGCGTGCTAACAATCTTCTTGATGGGCTCATGTTTACACATAATACAAGTTAATTATTCCTCTGTATGTCTACAACTTTGTACATGTAAAAATTTAAATTATTACCCTATTAAGACGTTTGTTTTTTTTTTTCGTTAAATTGCGTGCTATGCATGAATGTTTCATTAAATTAACCAGAATGATTTATTAAACCTTGCATGTAATTGTTTTTTATTTAAATTCAAATGTCTTTAAAGTTTTTTAATGCCATGATTTTTAAACACTGGCTGAATGTTAAAATATTTAAATTAATTGCATTGGGGTGCATACTAAAATTGAATTTGAGAAGTACTTACTAGTTTATTGATTTATAATTATTAGTTTTATCAAATACGGTTAAATAGAGTAGAAATTTCATCTAGATCTATTATAACAACGACTTCGCCTTTCCAAATCTTTAAATAATTAAACTCAGATAACTAACTTGTTATCACTTTTTGACATAAGTATAGTGATTTAATATTAGTCTAAAAATGACGTAATTTCCGAACAATGACGAATCAAGAGGGCAGAAGGCGCGCCACTGAGAACTACGAAGTACAAAATTTGTTTGATATTCGTTTACGAAGCAAAAAAAACTCTTTCACACTTTTTTGTATAATCTGATTTGGAAGTTAGGTTGGGATAACCCGCTCATGCGTCCAGCAAAACCGGGGACTGAGAAGTTCGAAATGACATTTCCACGGAGCGAAGTAAATCCAGATTTGTTTGGTAGACTGACTTTCTAATTCCGCTGGAGAAGTTTGTGAAACGTATACCGTGTTCACTAGACCTGGTTGCAACCGCGAGCACCCTATTTCAATCCGTTTCGGAAACTTGTTCTGGTAACTTAACTGGTTTTATAATCACAGAACACTTTGATTAATTCACACCGCAACGAAACAAAGTTTCGTATGCTAAAAGGAGATCGTTGTATGAATAGGATCATCCCGATAATATACTACAAGCACCCCAAAAGAGTTTGCAGTTCGCCTGACCCTTTGTTTTATATTGTACGGCAGTGAATAACTTGTAGGATTTAAATTACGAAAGCATAATTTAATCTACGTTCTACGGCTATTGTCGATAAGCATTGGAGTTCAACGGTGCTGGAAAGCAAATTATTGCAAGATCCCGCACTAGGTGGACAGACAACATCAAACGAGACGTAGAGATCTGGCACAAGACCACGGCGTGTAAAGGTTCAAGAACAAATGTCTATTGGTTGACGAAAACGACAACGAATGTAGGATTCTTTTTTAAAACGAAATCTTAACAATTGTATTGATTGAAATCAAATCATTACAACTATATGGATAATATTTCAGTATACATTCTGATACTTCCACAATAAGGTAGAAAATCTAACAATCACGGAAAGCCATTCGCACGAGCATAACAACGTACTTGTATGCTAGAAATCAATGTCAAGTGGCCGCATATAATCGTATGTCGTGGTTGCGAACGATCTTGCGGCGAACATACAGAATATGGTACATAATGAGGGTCATTTTTATGCACGAAATGTAGCCAAGTAGTCAATTTGGCATACTTCGCAAAAATTGGCATCACGGAATGGACAGATGGTAGCGCTTTTTATCTCTGATGGTATCATGAAAATTGCAGCTCAGTTGCCAGTTATTACAATTTAATTCAATCTTGCCTTAAAAGAACTGCTTCTTTTATTATGTTTGTTCGCATTTCGTGCGTCGGTCGTACTGTTGCTTAAGAAATAAAAATCGTACTTGAAAATGAAACTGGGAAAAGATTTAGTAAGTACATTTCGCTCCGAATGTATAGCAATTTTATTCTTCTTCATTTTAACATTCTAGCGATTTATAATATTGTATCTTTTATTTAAATACTGCATAATTTAAATCTTTGTTTTGTAATTCAATTATTATATTCCTATTTATTTACTGTTTACCTTAGAGTAAATGGAGTCGCCTTATAATCTTATAGACTATGAATGCGGTATATTATGTTTAAATTTTAAGTTTTTTATTCGCTGTTTTTTTATTCTGGTCTGTTTTTATTTTTTATTCGTTTGTACACTCATATAAAAAAAATGTATGACTACTGCGGAATACATTAATTAAATTAACGTACACTTTGTTATTTTATTTTTTCCGGTCTACGCTAAATTAAATTCTATAAAATCTATACATCTATCTATGTCTATCTATATCTATCTATACATATAATAAAATCGTAGAATTACCGTATCTGTACATTGAAGGTTTTTGCAAAATAATAACTGGGGGATGTTAGAGATAAGTAATAGAACGTAAAAAAGCTATTTTAAAAATTTTTGTCTGTTTGTCTGTTTGTCGGTTTGTCTGTTTGTCTGTTTATCTGTTTGTCTGTTTGTCTGTATGTTTGTGCGCGCATCACGTAAAAACTACTGAATGGATTGAAATGAAACTCGGCAAGATTTAAGTTCATACTATGGAGTAACATATAGGATACTTTTTATCCCGACATTCAGCACGGTTCCCTTGGGAGAGGGGATGAAAGTTAAAATGTGTCATCATCATCATCATGATCAACCCATTACCGGCTCACTACAGAGCACGGGTCTCCTCTCAGAGTGAGAAGGGTTTTGGCCATAGTCTACCACGCTGGCCAAGCGGATTGGCAGACTTCACACACCTTTGAGAACGTTGTGGAGAACTCTCAGGCGTGCAGGTTTCCTCACGATGTTTTCCTTCACCGTTAAAGCAAGTGATATTTAAATACTTAAAACGCATATAACTCCGAAAAGTTAGAGGTGCGTGCCCGGGATCGAACCTACGACCTCCGATTAGAAGTCGGTCGTCCTAACCACTAGGCTATCACAGCTTTTTAATGGCATCGGAATATGATGAACATACGACTATGAAGCCGCTGCAAAGCAAATCATAAACGGGGATATAAACTTAATTGTCAAATATGTCAAGAAAATGATTAAATGTGTACTTGGCTGTAATTCGCTAACGGGTGGTCCGATTTCATTCATTCTTTTTTTGTTAGAAAGGAAATACTTTAAAAATTACTGGCTAATCTCTGAAAGGCTGAACCGATTTTGATGGGACTTGCACTGGCGGATGTTTACATTTTGAGCTACCTAAACATCCGCCAGTGAACTTTTAACAGTTTTAGCAAGGTATGAGCTCAAAGGAGCTTAGGAAAAACAAAATGATTCTCACGGGATTTTTAAAAACCAATGTCCACGCGAACGAAGTCGCGGGTGTCCGCTTATTACATTATAAGACAAAACTTCATTCCTTTAGACAAAGGTAGTAAATTGAGTTGACAAATATGAAGGCAGGTGCTGGTATTCCCAGTATAATTCGCACTGCTACATTTCAAATGTGACGCGCAGGTGCAGTATTCGCCACCTTTGAAAATAGGGTCACCGCTCGCCTAAAACCATCTTGGGTGTACAAATTAATAAAGGTGTGCCTCTAATTTTAGCCGAGGATTTCACTTTAAGTGCGTTACCACTTTAAATAAGATCTCTTGAATATTAAATAGGGATAGGTATTAAGCTTTTAATAAAGTCTCTTGGGTCTGAACGCTTATAAATCTTGAAATAATGTAACGACAGCTTTGGAATAAACAATGAAGACCTGTTGATATTAAATGATTTTGAGATGTTATTATGTTTACCAGTTTCCGAAATTGTTAATAACTTCAACTAACCAAAATGTATTAAACATATAATTGATTAAGTAGATAAGTACAAATATTGTCGTCGTCATCGTCTCGAGGGAGAGTCGTCCACTGCTGGTCTCTTGCAAGGATCTCCACGATCTTGTGCCGCTTATATCTTGTGCTTGAAATTGTCCGTCGACCCAATTGGGGTTTTCTAACACTGCGTTTGCTGATTTGGGGTCGCCATTCGTGCACCTTTGGATCCCAACATAAATCCCAACATAACAAAGAGCTATGTGCCCAGCTCATTGTCACTTCAGTTTCGCAATTTGATGGGCTATGACAACAACTCTGATTCACCTCATACGGTTCTCCTACGGATAGTTGTATAAAAGAATTAAATAGATTCTTGACTTTGTCCCAAATACATATAATTCATCATTATTTAAATCGCTTTTTACTCTGCAGGAAAATTTTCGAGAGGCAGTAGGTGCTCACATCAAAAGACAAAATTATTCACACATAAGGATAATTCATTCATGGTATTCGTCGGAAGGCTGAACGGGTAGCTTTCTAGGCAATCGGCAGGGCGTAAGAGGCTTTATTAACCCGTCAGGGCTGTGTGGGTCGGCCTAATCAATCGCCGCTTGCGTGCCAACCACGCTATCTGTCTTGACGATTGGGGCAGATAACTACTGATAGCAGACGCAGGATTGGTAACGTATATACGAAAAAGACCAATTTATAAAATTAACTTTCGCGTTAATCTTCGTAACTGGACAGGAAACAGAGGTATAAATCTGTTTGACTTGAGGTTATTCGCATCTGATAGAGACAAAATGCTTAATTTCGAACACCTCCGAGCGCACTGCATACAAACACAGTACACAGATTCAACCAGTAGTGAAACTACCTACAAACGTTCGAAACAGCTCACTCACACAAACATGCGCATCGACGAGACCCCTACTGGGTTGTAGCGTGGATGTCAGTAGTGAGTGCCGCTAAATGGTCTCGTCGATGCGCATGTTTGTGTGAGTGAGCCGTTTCGAACGTTTGTAGGTAGTTTCACTACTGGTTGTATCTATGTACTGTGATACAAATGAAGCTTGATTTTTATTAGGGTTCCGTACCCAAAGGGTAAAAACGGAGCCCTATTAATGCCACTCGGCTGTCTGTCTGTCTGTCTGTCTGTTTGTCCGTCTGTCCGCCGGTCACAGGTATCTAGCTCGCAGACGAAATGAGTTACAAACCTGAAATTTTGGTATTTGGTGTAAAACGTTGACCCAAAATCAAATATTGAATTAAAAATTGAATTAAATTATTTTTCAGGGGGGCTCCCATACATGAGAAAGGAGCCGGAAAAAAAATTTTTTTTCTTACCCTAGCTTGTGGGGTATCATTGTTTAGAGCTCATTGAGTAGAGTACGAATATATATTTTTTTAATTTTTTGCTTAAAAAGTAAGGAAATGGGGGGTCATCAAAATTGACAATTTTAGACCATTTTTGTGACGGGGGCTATCTAAAAAACTAAACTAGTTAGGAATATGATTTTCGGTATATTATGAACTATATGCTCTATTTGTACAACAAATACTGAAAACAACGATTCATAAAATAGTTTATAAGCTGTGACCAAAACAAACGAACTTATTTTGCGTTTTTCTTTCACGGTTTCTTGCGATGTCTAACTCGGAAATTAAATATTTCTTAGACCCAAAATATTATATTGTTCATAATTATGTACGGAACCCTGAAAGAGCGAGGCCCGACTCGCACTTGGCTGGTTTTTTTAACATATAATATGTAATCAAAAAATTGACAATATGGACAATAGTTACAAGGGCTCAAAATTTAGCAATTTTAAAATAAGATTCAGACTGCGCTTCTATCGAATCGATAGGATTTACATCGCTCAAGACTTCTGTTAATAGATTTAAGTGGAGTAAAATCTACCTACTGTGTAATTAATATGTTTTTTGTAATACAATGACCGTGAACAATTTAGGCACTACAGATTTGATACAAATAAGAAAATAATTCTATGAAAAATTATAGCTTCAAAAGTGAAGATAAATAAATTCAACGATCAAACTCTAGAAATAAAATCAAATAACATTAGAAATAAAGCATGAAATATGAAGACATATGAGTTATTTATTACTCTCGCGTTTCATACGCAAAATCTAAAATTTAAGTCTAGATCGTCTTTAAGCATGACAACAAAGTTTGCTGAAGCAATGAAAAATACTTTATACACTTTAAAATTTTCTAGTTTCCATAAATCACTGAACATTGAACGCCAGTGAGGGTGAAGTTTAAAAGTAAAGTCGGGTAAACTCATATCGGAACTTTCTATGAGATTAAAGTCATAATTTACTTGATGAGACGGCATTATGTTTTTTAATATGAAACTCTATTAAAAGCGCTGAATTCCGTAAATGGGAGTTTGTAAAAAGTAAAAACTAAGAACGGGAAAAATATTCTGAGCCGAAATAATTCGCAACGCGGTCGGGCACTATAACCGTACGTCTCCAAGATAACGAAAGGGACCGGGTTATTAACGTCAACGCGGATTTGAGGCTCAGTTTATGCTAACCGATACCTCTGAGATATTTACAAAACAGCTAAGCGGCAATCTAGATGAGCAATGAAAAAAACGCCTTAGCCGCAGTAATCCTTGTGGAATGCCCTTTAAAAGCTTCACAATTTAATGCTAAGTATAGCAATTTCAAGACGACGATGAGCCGGTTCTCGAGAGGGTTGAAAAAAATGATACACAGCGGGGTGCGAGGGTGGGTGGCAATCACGGTTAGTTAGAGAGGCAGCTGTTCCCGACCGCGATAACACTTAAGGTGTTCTGCAGAATTCCGTACTACCTTCAAGTTGTTGCGGTAAATTGAAACACAAGTTCAATCAGTGCAACTTTACTGCACCAGTATGTCTACATACGCGTTCGATAACGCTGCAGTGCGTTAAATAACGTTCCATTTTATCTTATTCACGTTTTTAAGTTCGTCGTTTTCGTGTAATAAATGTCTCAAGGCATAAGAATGCATCATTTCAATTAGTGTTATGAAAGATTAACGTTTTATTTATTTTTGATCTCGTGCCCACTTTAAGCGTTTTACTACCATGTCGCAATACCGGGCGCGTTTTCCTCCTTGTGTCGTCGATATCCCATCTAATTGCACGAAACCGTTTGTGTGTCCTCAATTCTTACACCTACGCGTGGCTTGGGTCTGGAATGTCGTTCTGAGATCTATGTTTTATGACTCCAGTCCGGATATCTTTAAAACAAGAGTATAAAGGTATCTTAGAGGCAAATATCTTAGACCCAGCGTTACTTTCCATCATTGTGTTCAAGGTAGTGAGTTTGTTATATTAATCAAATATGACCGTAGTTTTATCTTTTAAGCTGAAGATGAACGCTAAAGGCCTTACTTTAAATTATTACGACTTGCGTGTATCTCATTTTACGCAAACAACTATACAGATATTTTCATATAAAATATGGAGCTGTTTTTTGTTTGCGAACTCATTTATTTACTGCAGTTATTTGTGCCGTCGTTTGAATAACAGTGACGTTTTTATATTGTTACAAGTAAGCGTCGATGGCTAAAAGATTGCTTTATATTTGCAGCCATAAAATGTTGTTTAGCATTTAATGAGCTTCATAATATTATAATTTATACATTGTCTTTAATATTGACAGAACTCAATAATATTCAATTTGCAAATTGCTTTCGTACTATGTCCATTTTCTTTTCTTTACCTTTAAATAATAATCCATCCGAAACATATTTTAGAATTATTTGCAATGACATTCACATGTATTTCAATGCAATTTTGCAGTGCAATTGTAAGTTAAGATTTATTTAGAATTAGAATGAATTGGATTTGCCGCGTGTGGAATTTTTATATAGTACCAATAGATCCCATGCGGGCGAAGGTGAGAAAATGCTGCATATTAGTGATGTGAAATTGAATACGACAACTTATGTATGTGTGATATAGCTATTATGTAGACGCTGTTTACCGATATATTATGTATGTAGGTACATATGTATTTGGAGGCACAACCAACAGCTTTCGCATACGACCCAATAATCGTAGGTGTTGTATTCGTCGTAATAGCCTTTACTGAATTAATTAGCGGTATCGTTCGGAGTGGCAGGTGTGTGCTAGGCTTTACAGCGCCATTATACTGGAATACATGGGCGAAGCGCTTGAGCGATTGGCTGCGTCGGCGTAGTTACGTACAATTCGAACGTGTAGACCAAGCCTATATACCTACATAAACGAATGTTTATTGTTAATTGAGAAATGTTAATACATTTCTTCATGAAGCGATTCTTCTGAGCGAGCTACTTTTTAGGGTCCCGTATCCAAAAGGTAAAAATGTCTGTCTGTCCGTCCGTCTGTCACCAGGCTGTATCTCATGAACCGTGATAGTTAGACACTTGAAATTTTCACAGATGATGTATTTCTGTTGCCGCTATAACATCAAATATTAAAAACAAAATAAATTAAATATTTAAGGGGGTTCCCATACAAGAAACGTGACTTTTTTGCCATTTTTATACATAATAGTACGGAACCCTTCATGAATGTACATATTCTTTAATATGGGCTAGCAAAGACTAAGTATAAATTGTACTAATTATTAGTATAATTTATAATTATCGTATAATTTATAATTATACTAATTATAATCAATATAAATTTTATGATAAAATTAGTACATATTTTTACTATTTAACCATTGCAAGCTTAAGTATTAACAAACATTGAATTTTTTTTTTCCTTAGTTAATTAAGTATAATATTTGATTCATAGCCTGATAAATCTAAAGTCATAAACTCGCCACGATTAGCAATGTTATATCTGAGCCACGTTCAGTTGGTGTAACCGAATCGATAATCGAATCGCTTTTCGAGTAAATGGAGCGGAGACGAATCAATATCGTGAATTCAATTTACAATTCAGCGTACATCACCGACTTATCAATTGTTCCATCTAAGCGAAGACTGATAAACGCAGATCCGATGATCGTTCTCGATGAAAAATACGAGATCTTCATCGATAGAATGCGCGAGTGCCAAAGTGAAAAATGTACATTTGGATAGCATTAATTCGTTTAATTTCCGGTGAGAGGCGGCGGCGCGAGGGAACAGTCCAGATTAATTCAGCGCGGAGGCTGTTACAGATAAGGACACTGAAATAAATTGAAAATGTTCAGAGATTGATTTGAATACTCGCTGGGATATATCGGAGGTGGCTATCGCTTATTGAGAAACCACACTTTATTACGTCTACTTGATGTACAGACATGGAAAAATTATTTGATCGGAAATTAATCAAAATATCCGTCTAAATTAACTGTATTATACCTACCAATATATTTGTGGATATAAATATATATCGATACAAGGAAACATTAGGATGTTAATAGGTAAATAATTTACTTAAATGTTAGTACTTCGAAAGAGAAATAAATACTTTCTCGTGCACGTCGGCGCTACGACAATTTCGGTGTTTCCCTAATAGCCAAATCAGATGATTGTCTATTAAATCGCTTATAAAATGGTTAAATTAATGCAATCGGCGCAAGCGAGCTGAGATGGGACATCGTTCGGGGCGCTCGTGATTCGAATGTCAAATGAACCCGAGAGGCACCCTCGCCGAGACCTTTGGACCTGACTGTACTGCCGAACGCTCGACCCGCCATTTACATATTGCGATTTTGTATCGATAACAATTGAAAGATGGAAAATCATCTTTGCGCTTTTAGCAGCTTGAATACTAAACGAAGAACTCGGATATTTTACTGCAATCCTAGGTTTAAAATACGCGTATAGGTACTCGTAGTACAAGTATAGAACAGGCAGATATGAGTCAAAGGTTACACGATCAGGAGTTAACAGCGATTGTGAAATTCGGGAAATCAAAACGTTCGAACGTGCAACAAATTGATTGCCGCGTAGAGGCGCTCGACAAGCAGCAAGCTCGACGTCCGATTGGTAATAGCGCATGCTAAACTTATTAGCCAAACGGAAAATGCTATTAGCAAACGTACCGCCGCCCGACCTCCCGTGCGACTTCATTCGTGTGACAGAGTTGACAGCGTCGCACGAAAGTGATTGTTGCAACCAATCAAAAGCTTAATTGGCAAGCTCAAAGAGACTGAATGAAACTGTAAACTGGGTTCAATTAAAAAGTGAAAAAGCAAAGTCGGACTAGGTAACTACTCGACTAGCTAGCTAGTGGATCCGCAGAGTTCAGTTTTAATTTGAAAAGATAACACTTGTCGGCATCCAGTGAAAAGGCCGCTTGCGAAACGTTAAAACAATTTATCCTAGGTAATCCCGCAGTGTCAGATGATAATAAGACTGACATTTAGAGCGAGCCGGCGGCGGCGGTTAATTCCGCTGCGGCAGTGGCGACCGATTGTGACATCAACTAAACCCTGTTGCCGCCTATAAACCCATCAGGTGCGAGCTGCCCAATCTAATATCGGCCAGGCGCAGAGTGCCTGTTCACTTAATTCTATTCGTTTCATAAACGGATTGCATTTGATTTCAGTCTATATTTGCATTATTAAACAGGATCACTTCAGGTCATTTTTCATGATTGCTACCGAGATAATTATTTTGTCTCATCAAAATGTGGTCGACGGAGCCATCTACGATCTTAATTTAGGTCGTTTTACTAATTATGACTAAAATTTTTAATGAATATTTGTACACCATAATTTGGGGAAACAAAACGTCGACTAATCTTACTTAAAAGTGACATCCCTATTTATTTGAATCGTTTTTGTTACTATGACTTGTTATAAATGAATATTTGTACACCGCAGTGTGGTTATATTAAAAGCATCTCAACTTGTCATAATTGTAACATTCCGAGGCAAACTGTGTCATAAAAGGCATTTTCAGTTTGATTGTATTAAAGGAATAATAACAAAATGGTTTTTATAACTGGATATTTATATTGTTATAAAAGAAGATAGATCTAGCGACTCTAGATAATATAGGTTTTTATTACAAGAAAGACGGCGTCATTTTCCGATGCCATTAGCTAAGAATACAAACTGTGGCATTCCATTAAAACTACGCGATCCATATCCCTAGCAGAGCGAACGCAATTATTCGCATTCAGTCAACAAAGACATGGAAGCACAAAGAGACCATTTCATAAGTTGAAGCACATTGACGATAGTTATCCGAGTCCAACTAGTGATGCAGTAAATCCTAAGAGTACACTTTGCAACTATCCCAACGTACGTCTTCAAAATCCAATCCCTTACTACCGAATGCCAATTACTATCAGCTTTGAATTCAATGACCATTCAAATCTCTATTAACGTTCATCGTTTCACATTAATTTAGCTGAAGTGAATGTCTTTTTGATACCCTATTTGCGAAAAAATGTGCGTCTTTACTGCAAATAGGGTTGATGGGGATAAAAAGTTTTAAGCCCTAATTATGAATATTACAAAAAATACCACCTGTGCCCACGAACACTAAAAAATAATACGCAATATTTTCGTGGCGTTTAGTCGGCATTTAATTGCAACTGTAACATAAATAATTCTGAAATTTCGGGCTGGTTATACAATTTTCTGTACTTTCATCCGATTTTTATTATTTTTATCACAACAGTGTTACAAGTCGGTTGTACACGATGTCTGAAGTAAACTAAATTGACAGGTCTTAAAGAAAATGATAATAGTAATTTAAGACTTTATTTTATGTTTATTTTCTTAAAATATATGCATGCTAAAATGTATTGCTTTTCTTTAAAGAGATTAACTTAATTATTAAGAAAAATGTACACATAGAATTTTATCGTAACATAAATGTTTTATACGTAACTACTCGTATGTAAATGTACCTTAGAGAAAATATTCACACATTCAACACAGCTTTTATTTGTTTCCCCCTAATGTACAAATCTTTTGAATAGAAAAAAATATGAGCTCTATCGAGTGCCAAGTGAATATGGATTTCATAGTAGCGGCCGCACTAGATCTTGGCCACACAATTCCCTGTGAGGATTACGGCCGAGAGAGAAAAGTAAGACGATTAATCCCACAGGGTACTGGAAGGGAGAATTTATTATAAAACGGTTTCGTCCGAGGCTTTAAAATGCACCGGTGTATTCAGAATGTTATCGATGCGGTAGCCGCGGGAAGATATTTATGTTGTTTCCTCGTTTATTACGCCGTGGACTTTATTGAATTGAAATTGCTCAGTTTATTAGACACTGAGCGAAGGTATTCCGTGTAATTTGAATCGCTCCTTCTTTATGAAAGGTATTTATTTATTAAACATTTTAATGGCATCATTTCTAGTAACAATGTAGCGATTATGTAGCAACTGTAAGCTGAAATTATAAGAGTGTACTTTTGATATTTACGAGTTCAGTATCTTAAGAACTACAAATAAATAAAAAATTTGGTTATCTGTAAAATCGGTTTACGGACGATAATTTTACTTCCACAAGGTACAAATTAGATAGGTATTAACTAAGTATAGTGTAATAATATTTCGTCATCAACCAGCTACCTCATCAAGATGTCCACTGCTGGACATATGTAGATCCCTTGTAGGGACTTCCACACGCCGCGGTCTTGTGCTGCTTGTATCCAGCGCCTCCCTGTGACTCTTTTGATGTCGTCAGTCTACCTGGTGGGAGATCTGCCAATACTGCGTTTTCCGGTGCGAGTTCGCCATTCTAGCACCTTGGGACCCCAACGTCTATCGGTTCGTCGAACTATGTGCCCCGCCCATTGCCTCTTCAGTTTTGCAACCCGTTGAGCTATGTATGTGAATTTGGTTCTTCTATCGATCTCCTCATTTCTGATTTGTTCGCGTAGAGAAACTCCGAGCATAGCTCTCTCCATCGCTCTCTGAGTGACTCTGAGCTTTCTTATGAGGCCCATAGTTATATTAAGTACTCGTAATAGGATAAGGTTATAAGGTTGATAGCCTAGTGGTTAGGACGACCGACTTCTAATCGGAGGTCGTGGGTTCGATCCCGGGGCACGCACCTCTAACTCTTCAGAGTTATGTGCGTTTTAAGTATTTAAATATGACTTGCTTTAACGGTGAAGGAAAACATCGTGAGGAAACCTGCATGCCTGAGAGTTCTCCATAACGTTCTCAACAGGTGTGTGAAATCTGCCAATCCGCTTGGCCAGCGTGGTAGACTATGGCCAAAACCCTTCTCACTCTGAGAGGAGACCCGTGCTCTGTAGTGAGCCGGTAATGGGTTGATCATGATGATGATGATGAATAGGATAATAAAATTATTTGGTTAGAAGTGTTTGAATGCATATAAAAGTAAAAGAATTCCTAAAAACCTCACCAGTTCTAATACACTTAGATACCTAATCTCTACATATCGTGAGTTTCAATCCCATTTCCACGGAAATTCACACGACACGTCAAGGAATAATCGCACGTGGAACATTTTCTAGAATCGCGTGACGGAAAGAACAAATACCATTTTTAGTAGAAATTGTAAAAGGTTATTCTTTGTGTATCGATTGTTTTTTTTATGTTGCTCCACTAAATTTCAGTACACTAGGGCACACTAAATGTCAGGCCCCCACCTGCGTAAATGTCAGTCAATAAAGCCTATTAGGCTGACAAAGGCCTTATTAAGTAATTCGATTAGTAAGTAATAAGCAACAAAAAGGCTTTACGGCCATGTCGAACAGTTATACAACAATGGTAAGCTTTGATGTTTAAACGAGAACTTACAAAAAAAATAGAAAATCATGAAAGTACCCTACAGGTTTCCGTCAAGGTTATTTTAACTATTTTCTTATATATAGATATATTTTTTATTTTTTATAAACCTACGCAGTAAGATAATAGAGATAAACGTACGCGGAGAAGATATCTTTAGGTATTAGGAACAAGATATTATTAAATACTGAGCCATTAATTAAATAATATTAATTCCTATTATATAAAAAAATTGTCATAAGAAATCCTTATCGTACACGTAATATTATAGTGTTATTACTCCTACCTCAATAAAATACGTGAATAAAAATAAAATAAGTAAGTAAAATATTCTCTAGCACCCTTCATGTGACAATACTTTACAACAGTGCCCTTCTGTGAAGAACACCGGAGAGCCACTCCACTTATTTTGGTCCGTCACAGAGTGAGAAACTCATGTTTCAAATTAAAATCAATCCATTAAAATTTAAAGTGATTGAAGATCAGTATTGAATCGCCATAAAGCCAAATTTTGTGAACTACGTAAATTAAACGACTTTTTAACCGACTTCAAAAAAAGGAGGTTCTGTATTCGATCCGTATGTATGTATGTAAGTATGTATGTATGTAAGTATGTTCGCGATTATCTCTGCAACTAATGAACCGATTTTGATGATTGTTTCACTATCGTAATCTACATACTTTCAGGAAGGTTTTAGTATATAGACACATCGAGTTATCACTCTTACATACGAAGTTATAAGCATAAATGTATACATATGTTACTAATATGTTCTCTGATATTGCCAGACCTATTGCTGAAGTCTAATACCTATAGCTATTCTGTCCAAAGACTTCAAGTTTGAAGTCGGTTCATTTTTCTGTGAAAAAAATTATTTCTTAAACGGAACAATCCAATTTGTATGTCCATCGGCATTACATTCTAATTTGATTCTAGAATAGATTTCAGTGTCAAATTAGTGACACTAAACCATAGGCATGTCAGCCACAGTGACATTTCTTAGCACAAGGGGACTAACAGCCCCCGCACACTGGGCCACTAGTGACGACGATTAGTGGCCGCCACAAGTCGCGGAAGAGATTTTTCATACACTTTCTTGTGGCTCGAACGTGGCCACTCGAGCGCTCCGTGTGCGGTGGTTCCAT
Source organism: Melanargia galathea (assembly GCA_920104075.1). Lineage (NCBI taxonomy): Eukaryota > Metazoa > Arthropoda > Insecta > Lepidoptera > Nymphalidae > Melanargia > Melanargia galathea. The sequence goes on from OV049864.1 coordinate 8,598,271, forward strand.
ATAAAATGTATGAAAAATCTCTTCCGTAACTTGTGGCCGGCCACTAGTCGTCGCCACTGGTGGCCCAGTGTGCGGGGGCTGTAAATAAATGGATGTCATATTTAGCGAATGCTTAAGCGACCTTGGCTCTAATGTGGGAAAGGCAGACAGTTTGCGTTGCCTTTCCAATTATGTATTATAATAGACCATGGATAAGTCATTGTTCTATCGATGTAATGTTTCGAGATGTAGGCACAATAACATTAAAATTATTAATTAACTTAGAACAAATAACGCGTTTTTTTTAAATAAATATTTCTTGTATTTTTTAAAAGTTCGCAATGTAATGCAAAGCTGATGTCTAAATACTTAAAGTTGTCGCCATCGCTCGCGGGGCATATATCCCAAGTTGTGCACGCTTTACATTGCCAGTTTGAAAAATACTAAATACTATAAATACTAATATACTAATACTAAACCATTATGAATACTACAAGTCTAGGACAAATGGTTATTGGTGTAGGATTGTGTTTATGTAATAAAATAATAGCGCTAAATTTTCGATAGCAGTCCCCTTATACCCTGTATGTTAATTAAAAATGTTACAATTTTATAGTACCTATAGGTACTTAGGTATAATTAACAAAATTACAAAGTAATAATTAGCATTTCAATAAAATAGGTAAACCCAACAAAACTTAAATAACTTACAGTTTGAAACTATGTAGACAACGATACAAAAGTTTTAGTTGAAGAACCACACACAGGGTGGAGAACGTTAGGAAGTGACGTCACGACTGCCGGTGTAAATAATTACTCTGTCGAACACACCTGCCGGCGAAAGAAAATTAAGCGAAACGCAATTTGACTGAGTGATAAAGCACCTAGCGCTGGATCAGTTTAATGAGGAGTTACGGACGAAAAATTGCTCTTGATTAATTTATAATCTCGTTCCCATTATTAGCGCCTGCCATTAATTGCCCTGTAATTATTCTTCTCGTAATAATTCAGATGTTAATATTGTGCTAACGTTATGAAATTTTTATATTTTTAGAAGTCAATACAACAAGCACAGATAACATTGTCATCTAGGACAAAAAGCAATGTTACGATACCATTGTGAGACATATACGCCCCGCAATGGCTTTTATGCGTTCCTTGCATGATTACCCCTCTTAAAGACATTACTTAGATTAATCAAGAAGTCGAGACGTCGTAAAAAGGGACTCTTTTATACATATTACTTATCAGATTGCTTTTATTTTAGTAGCACGCTCTGGATAGTTAACTTTTATGTTCGCCAAACAGAAAAAGCTGACAGTCATGTCAAATATTGCGGCGGCTAAATTGCAAAGGTAACTATGTGCCGGGTGTTTTTTTTTTTTTTAACTACAAGTTAGCCCTTGACTGCAATCTCACGTGATGGTAAGTGATGATGCAGTCTAAGATGGAAGCGGGCTAACTTGGAAGAGGTATATGCATACCCCTGATCGGTTTCTACTCGGCATCGTACCGGAACGCTAAATCGTTTGGCGGCACGGCTTTGCCGGTAGGGTGGTAACCAGCCACGGCTTAAGCCTCCCACCAGACCAGACCAGAGACAATTTAGAAATTATAAAATCTCAAATTGCCCCTGCCGGGAATCGAACCCAGGACCTCCCGCTTATAAGACCACAGCGCTCACCACTGCGCCAGGGAGGTCGTCAAATAGAGGGTGTTTATTGACAAATTCATAAACATTGACTCACGCGTAAAACGGTGACGCTCCGTGCTCCCAAACGTGAGCGAGCAAACACGTTCCATATTTTCATGGGATTCAAATAAAAATAAAGTAGATAGCTGGGAACGGTCTAATTTAATATGAAGGGCGGCCATGTCGTCAACGTGGATGATGTACCTGTTTTCATTTTATTGCTTAGGAGGACTGAATACAAAAAATGTTACACGGGCGGCCGTTTGTCAGCTGTTAAACAGTTTTGTTATTGCCGGACGAACATCGTCCGTTCTATTTGCATAATTGAACGGCCACTTGGAAGCACCACCATTGTTATACTCTGCCGTGCCATTTGTCAGATTCGCCATATCATTTATGCATGTCGCTCATAACGAGGACCGCGCTATTTTTCTGGTCTTCCATGATTACGCTCTTCGTGTATTCTGTTATCTACCGATTGCTTGCTAAATTAGAGCTGAGCATAAGATCATACAAAAAGTATTTTCTAGAGTCACAGATAGTATTTTTAATAATAAAAATAATAAAACGCTCTGCCACAAAAAAACTTAATAAATGGGGGATCCATACAACTCTATCTGAATTACGAATACAGTGGCTATTTTATCCAAACATTACACTCAATTACAGCATCGTTACATACGGTGATTTAACCTGCTGTAATATAATAATAAATAATTAGTAATAAGCATTCAGTAAGCTGATCAAATAGGAAATAGCATCCGGAACTTTTTACTTGGAAGTCGAGTATCTGTTCGATGCAGCCCCAGATATGGGTCATCAACAACATCTAAGTAGAAAAGTTCCTAACTGCAATCAAATGCTGTAATCGCTTTGTGAAATAACTAGGTGAGTAGACGGATCGTTCGATCAGATCAGGGAACAATAAAAGAGCCATAAAATCTTGAACTAGTACACAAAAAGTAGGCGTTATCTTAAACGCGTAAATGTTTAATGGCCGAAGCCACTTGGAAGTCTGTGCGCACCTTACGATCTAAATTTTAAACTGATGACTTCAACCGTTACACGGAAATAGCTACTTGAGGTCGTGAACTGTTGAGCACTTAAAAGAAACGCTATAAAACATTCCCGCGTTGAGAAATACAAATGTATGTAAAAATCTAATTGCCCATTAAAGTGATTATGTAGTTCCTTATCTTCATTCCAGTACAGTTCCGTAGTTTAAAATACTATAAAGCACTCCGTACTTTATTTACATACCAACAATCTTCATTCCGTCCATATTGGTCAAACCAATATGGATTATATAAATTTGTTACTCTTTGCAGATTTCAAGAACTAGTTAAATTAATGTCAGGGGTTTATTAAAAAAAAATTACTAACGTTTAAATAAATTCTTTTTTACAGTTTCTAACAATTGTCTGTAATAGATATGTATATTGATATTGTGCATTGAAAGATTTTAACGTTGTGTGTAAAATTACATTGGGTAGATTATAATTTATATGAACGGGGCTCTGGTGTTGTTTTGAATTTAGTGGCTATAGTGAAATTTATTGCTACGTTCTACTCGTATATGTATTTTACTATCAGTTTAGAAATATAGAGCGCAGTAACAATGCAAAAATAAATTGTACGCAGTGCTGCATAATATAACTAACTCATTTTAAATTCTTCTTGTTTAACGAATCCCGTTTTCATCCAATAAGAAAAAGTATTATGCAAAATAAGGAAAAAAAGATATTCAGGTCATACGATGTTTGGTTCATATTTATGTTTAATGTAAAGAGAAATAATGATTGTGTGTTGTTGTTATGTATCAAACATCTGTTTCTTATTTAAAATTCTGAGCCCCTGAATGGGATCTTTTTGTGTGAATGTTTCCATATTTTTTAACCCCCGATGCAAAAACGACGGGGTGTTATAAGTTTGACGTATCTGTGTGTGCGTGTGTGCGCGTGTGCGTGTGTGTGAGTCTGTCTATTCCCCTGTGGCGCTCAAACGGGTGGATCGATTTGAATGCGGTTTTTTTTGTTTGAAAGGTGAATTAGTCGAGAGTGTTGTTAGCTATGTTTGATGAAAATCGGTCCAAGATGGCGGCCGCTACAAAATGGCGGATTACATATTTTTTCACAACTCACTTAATATGGGTATTAAATGAAAGGGCTTGACAAGTAGAATAGCACTATTGCAAATCCAAGATGGCTGCCGCCATAAAATGGTGAATGTCGGGGGTGTTTTAAATTTTAAATTTATATTTGTCTTACTTAAGATGAAATTAATCGAGAGGCCTTTACGGACATAAATACAACCCCAGGCCATTGTTAGGAGTGATTAAAATAATGTTTTTTTAGGCAAATGTTAATTTTTATTACGGAAAAACACTCATTCCCGACGCACTTTGAAGTATTTGTTTTTTTGTCGAAAAGTCTTTTACAGCGCCGTTAACACTTTATTTTTGTTTTGTATAATATAAATAACGTCCATTTTGACGTCCAAATTGGAGAAAATATTTTTTAAGTTCGTAATAAATTTCAATCAGTGTTTTTGCCTCAAAAAACAACTAAAGCAAACTTTAGTAGGCGTGAATAATGACGTGATGATTGATCAATAGCTAGCGAATGATTCTATTTAATAGTTGCATGAGTCTAGTTAATAGTCTGTTAATTATAGCTATAATCTAATGTAGCTGTACTAATTTACTGGCTATGCTTATGCGTGACCGCAGTTTCTAACGCGGATTCTCGAAGTTATAGTATACAAGGAGATATACCGTATAATCCAAAAAATCGGCACATTACATTAATAAGCAAACGGCAATTAGCAAAACGTCCTGGTGAACAATGATTGATCAGCTACAGCCATAGTGGTTTTTGATTGACGTATTTAATAATCCTACAGGTTTACAAAGGCGCCAGTTTAGGAGTGTTAAATTTCTTCCCCTTTCATTTTGGAAGGTGCCTGGCACTGTCACTATTGAACAGAGATTGGGTCAGAATCTCGACTCGAGGTATCGCGTGTCGGTTAATTTTCTGATAGTTTGACGGTTTTGAATATAAATTATTTATATATTAATTTGATAGTTATTAATACCTTGCTATTAAATATACGTTACATGTTTTATTGTGGAATGGTTAGTAAAGATTTTTTAATGAATACGTTTATTTGTTAGTTTCGCAGTAAGTGCTAGTATTACTCCTTAATAAACGGTAAAATTTAATAGTTGACGTTGTTCTAAGGAAGCCCGCCAAACCCAATTGAAGCAGCGTGACGGGTCTAAGCTCTATATCCCTCTCTCCTATGAGAGAGGAGGTCTGTGCCCAGCAGTGGGACGTTAAAAGGCTGTAATAGCGGTAATGGTTGTTTTAAGAAACGTATTTCAGAAAAAAGCGTTTATATAGACGTGTTTTCAATCATACTCAATGTGACCCTACTGCGCAAGTTGCTCGACATATTGTCGCACACTCGCACCCACATTGGGTACTAAAAACCAGTAGGTAATACATTTGTCAGAAAAACACCAACAGCGATGGGGACAAAAATGGTAAATGGCAAAATTAACGCCCCCACTCAGCGGCGATATAACGATAACGTCTCGTCGCGGCGCATAACAGGTTTAATTTGCAAAACCATTATCGAGAACGTACGACTATGTTCTCGTTCTGTCAATAAATCTACTTAACAGAGGCGTGCGAAGCTTATTTTCACTGAGGGCATAATTATTAGTAACTAGGCTAGCGTTTGCGGCCCTGCTGTCTTTAACAGTTTTTCGTGAATAATGCAAGGTTCAGTATGACAAATTCATATTTCCATATTATATTAATAGTATAAAGCCTGTGTCTGCCTGTCAACTGCTCATTCCATTTGACACAAAGCTTAAATCAAGACGATTATATGTATATATTCTATGTAGACACTGGAGACTACGCCTAAAACATTGTAGTGAAGACAAGATCATTCACCTGGGCTATTTATTTCTTTTTTTTTATTGCTCACACACTATTTAAGTAAGTGAGAACAAAGCAACTCCAGACCTTTTCAAGGACAAACTTCTTTGCTTCAACGTTTTGTTTGTAGCGCAAATTCCATAGGTTCTCTATTTCTAGGCTAAAACCTAACAACTTTTTATCTCGGAAAAACAAAGAATTCTTGCGTGGGCGAAGTGGGCGAAGTCAAAGCTAGTGTGATATAAAATCACATGAACGAGCATTTAAAGACACGATTATATTATACAAAAACCTAGGCAAGTACCTACTTTATTATGTACATTTACTTTATTTAGCGAACTCACCTAAGGCTTTAATATTCGACCGAGACGGTACTTAAGTAAATTACTTTAGAAGTTTACAAAGAAAATTCAAACAATAATTCTAGTTCAACTTTAAACAGTTTAAAGGTTAAGTTTGATCGACGCGTAGTAGGTGTTTTGGTCGTTATTCGTTTGATGCCAGTCAATTATAACCATCTATTCGATTTGATGCCCGTCCGGTCCCCGAGGCCGTCCGCTGCTCGCTTTGGCCAGCAAAGTTTAAATTAATTCTCGATTGGTAGATCACATTCCGCCATTGCGCTGATTTTTAAATACTCTCAGGGCAGATTTTATTAAGATTTGAGTTAAATATTACATTAATCAGAAATTGTGAAATTATAGAATTTTTTTTTAATTACATAATTTACTTTTTATTTTTTAGCTCCCGACGCAAAAACGACGGGTGTTATAAGTTTGACGTGTCTGTGTGTGTATGTGTGTATGTGTGTCTGTCTGTCTGCTCCCCTGTAGCGCTCAAACGGGTGAACCGATTTAAATTCGGTTTTTTTGTTTGAAAGGTGAGTTAGTCGAGAGTGTTGTTAGCTATGTTTGATGAAAATCGATCCAAGATGGCCGCCGCTACAAAATGGCGAATTACAAATTTTTTCACAACTCCCTTAATATGGGTATCAAATGAAAGGGCTTGACTAGTTATAGAATAGCACTATGGAAATTCAAGATGGCCGCCAACCCCAAAATGGCCAATGTCGGGGGTTTAAGTAATAATAGGTGTATGTACCTATATGCGTTATCTTTATGTGCAATAAGCCGTTCATTGTAAATATTATGTACGAGCTCATTCAACGATAAAGTCTTTAATTGGTACCCCCAATATCAATTTAAATAACCGAAAGTTTCTAAAACCCATTAGTTTTGGGGATTAGGTCCCCTACAGCATCAGGATTGAAGAGTTGGAATCCAAATTTTTTATAGAACAGGGTCGCAATGTTTCTCTATCGATTAAAAAAAAAATTACGCAAATCGGTTCAGAAATCTCGGAGATATCGGTGTACATAGGTAGAAAAACACAACTCCTCCTTTTTTGAAAGTCGGTTAAAAAAGTAGCCTATGTTACTCCCTGGTTAATTCTCTACTTGTATGTGAAGGTCCCGTCAAAATCGGTTCAGCCGTTCCGAAGATTAGCCCGTTCAAACAGACAGACAGACAGACAGACAGACAGACAGACAGACAGACAGACAGACAGACAGACAAAAATTTTAAAAACGTGTGATTTGGTTATGGTAGCGTTCAAATAACCATATGAGCTTAATATGAGGTAGTTATTTCGATATTACAGACAGACACTTCAATTTTATTTATTAGTATAGATTTACATTGTGCATCGCTCAAACACACACACAGGTACATTTTAACGTATATTTCAAACGTTTTGTTCAAACATAAAATTTGGAACGCTTGAAAAAACTGAAACGATTCACGCATGAATTATGAAACAAACTAAGCTTTATTGTTTCACTCCATAGCTTCATTTCGGTGAAAAAATTCAGGTGTATTAAAAGATAGAGTTACATTTTTACCGTGAACCCTACGCGCGGCAGTGCCGCGGTGAAACTATGTGTTTTTTATGCAAATTTCATTTACCCGGTTGATATTCGAGCGACTGAGTAAATTCGCAGCGAATCGTGTGTGACATTTAATTGACAAGTGAGTAAAATGTGTAAATGTAGCGATATTGGCGCCAAAATATTTCAATGCTCATATTTTGATCTGACGTTTGTCTCGCCAATCATTATGTTTGACGATGATTTAATTTATTTATTTTTTTGCTCAAACTTGGCTCAAACAGCTCCACTCATCGATGGCTAGAATTCGGTTAGAATATTTTTTAAACTAGCTGATAACCGCGACTTCGTTCGTGTGGATTTAAAAATACCAATCCCGGATTAAAAAGTATCCTATCCTCCAGGATGTACATAAGTCGGTACCAAACGCCGATATTGGTTTGATGAGCCGAGAGGTAACAGATAGCTATAAAGACACGTTTTTGGGTTAATAATTATTGTGGTATTATAGGTAGGTAAGTGGTGTAGATTAGTTTATGAAAACGTAATGTTGAAATTGATACATTAATATAGGTACTGTTACCGCCTTTTTTATTATGAAATAAAGTTCTAATGAATCCACTATTTGGTTTGAATTCCTGTTTAGTGTTTGTATTGAAGGGTGGAATTTTTCTGCTTTCATTAAATAGAGCGTAGGTTATGATAATTACGAGTTCGAGGCAAACTCATCTCGCGCACCTGTTGCCTACAATCACTAACTAAAATTTAGTGCCATACGTGCTACCCTTCCGCCTTATGCGACACTTGTGTCTAATTTCGTGCGGTTAAATACTGTTACGGTGACCAACATAAATTGATCAAGCTGTCGACATAGATATATCACACTAATATTTTAAAGGCAAAAGTTTGAGTGTGTGTATGTTTGTTACTGTTTAACGCCGCAACTACTAAACCGATTTGGCTGAAATTTTGAATGGAGACAGATTGTCCCCCGACTTAAATCCACGATTCCCTCGGGATTTGTGAAAAACCAAAATTCACGCGGGCGAAGCCGCGGGCAGAAGCTAGTAATGTATAATATTATTATGGTGAGACTTAAAACTTAATATTTTATTTTCAATTATGACAAATGCAGTTTTCCTTTCACTTTACGTATTTTACTAGCATAAATAATGAACCGTACAATGCATAAGACGCAAGAATACGCTATCACCGTGTTAAGGTATACTTCAGAATAGAATATTGTATCGACCGGTGTGATTAACTTAAAATAGGCAACTGGTCGCTCGTATCCAACCTATTCACATAATATATTGATGGTCTTGTATTGCTTTGTTTGAAAGGATATTGATTTGAAATTGTTTTTGCTGTTTGAAGTCTATTTTTAGCGCTAAAACATAAAATATCTTGCATAAGTTAGACGGCCGGGCCGTGGAAACTTTTGAGTGAGATTCAAGTAACGTCGTAAATCCTTTAAAAGTTCCCCGTTCTGTTTTCAGCTGTTGTATGTCAAGAAAGGTTCTATATCACATAGGTACGAATTTGTCTCAAGATATGGTGCACTGCATTAGAATTTTAAAATTTTAGCAAGTAACAATTTGTAAGTACCTAGTACCTAACCACTTTGTTTTTGACGACAGAAAGTTTAAAATAAAATTTAGAAGTTTTTATAATACTCTACTATAGATTAATATTTTTGTATATTATATTAAGGCGAGTTAAAAAAAATCTGAATAATATCTTAATTATAGATCTAACTAATTAATAAATTTTGTTCTGCATATTAATCGCTTAACAACATAATAATATTAAATATATTATTATTACAAGTATCTAGTATGATCTGAGTGCTTAGTCTCAGTTTGGAGCACTCCAAAACTTTTTAGTAAGTATACTATAAGTATACTATTGATCGAATCACCATGACTTCAGAGTAAAATGGACCTAAAATAAGAGTCTTTGGGTTCATTTTGCTCTGAAGTCATTTGTGATTCGATCAATAGTATACTTCTAGTATACTTTTAGTTTTGGAGCGCTTCAAACTTAGACTAAGCATTCTGTCTTCTTCAGTAGATTCGTTCCAAGTTAGTGCAATTTTGCATCTTGTGTGATCGTAGTCAAGCGTTAACCTATCATCGTATAAATAAGTATTAGCGTAAATACAGTTTATTTATTTTTTGTATTTGACATTGTGACGAGGGCGTGGGATTTAGCACCGCGCGTCGAGATTCGTATTGCTTCGTGTTGTTAAGCTTCCTTCGCCGACGTAGAACATAGTGTAACCCTGTTACACTTCACGGTGTTCCCCTTATGAAATGTTGTTGAAATAGTCTACAGTAAAACTTTCAGTGGATTGTTACACAGGAGCCAACTACATAAAACCTGCAGGATCCCGTGTGTGCGCTTCGACGGGCGGTGCCTTTATGCCGACTTTATGTTGTACGAGCGGAATACAGCCGTAATTTCCAATACGAGAAAATATATATTACATTACTCTGAATCCTTAGAAGCTGACAATGCAGGGGATTTCTTAAGAGAGCCTCAGGCTAGGTGAGGGTAGGCGCGAGGCGAGCTTGTTACATAAAAATCCCGTTATCGCAACCGAGCTCGACAGATTACTTTCTTGTTAAGAGGATAAAAACAAGAGTTCGTTTTCATCAAATAACTTTAAATGTACTTTTTATTTGTAATCTAAGGAATAAACATTTTATACGAAAGTTGGCTGCGACTTTTGTTTATTTCCAACAAAGATTTCTATCAATCACAAACTCCGAGATAACGAACACTTTAAAGCCAAGAAAAATAACTATTCGCATTGAATACAAAAGAAAATTGCGAGGGGGGAGTATTGTTGTTGCGTAATACGGCTCCTGTAATTATTTCGCTTAAAAGAATAACACTCCAGAGTCATTACGGGGCTGTCATAAAAAATTGCCGGAGGAGAAACTATTACAGGCGCGGTCCGAATTACACGAGCGGCACCGGTGCGCTGAACAATTTCACTTTATATTCCGAATTGTGCAAAAGTAATCAGTCGATTTATTCCCGGCTCCGGAATGATCTCTCGGTTGCGGCGGCAAACACGCAATTTGTCGTGAGCGTTAAATCGACCGCAAACAAAACGGGTGGCGGCGCTCACGCCACGTCATCATTCACCTGTGGTCGCCCGTGGTAATGAGATGGACCTACTGTTCAACATATTAGACTGATTACAATGGTGCCGCGCCGCCATCGCGCAATCGGAGGCACGGGTCATCGCAATGGAATGTCAATTCACAGGGTTCGATTAATTCATAACCGCAATTACAGCAGTATCCCCATTAACATGTTGTATGACTCTGAAAAATAATTTATTGGATGGGATAATTTTTTGATCTTCAGTCGAATCAAGTAAGCAGTATAGGTAGAATCTTTCCTGATTTGCGAAGTGGTAGGTAACTATTAGGTAACTAGTAGCCTTTAGGTACTAGTTATTATTTTGTGCTAGTAGGTATACTAGTTGTAAGTTGCCTACGACTTCATCCTCGTGTCATCTATCGAATCAACGTGATTTACGAACTCAAACCTTAAAACAAAAAAATAAGGTCCATTTTACTTTGAAGTTATTTGAAATCGATGAACGCTGTGGCAATGGGCAAACTCGTACTAATCCTGTGGGTTAGGTATTAAAGTTACTTAATTAGTTTAATTTTCTTAAATCTACTTTCTAATTTTTAACCGTGACAATCTAGAAAGTTAATTATTGTTTTATTTGGTGAGATAATTTTAATATATTAAAAAGAATTATCATGTTTCGATAGTCATACACAGTAATAATCAACTTTTTCTAATAGAATCCAAAAAATATTTTTATTTTTCAGTACTTCATTTTTTGTTTTGCTTTAGTGAATTTAGGTACACTATTAGGTATTCTGTAGTGCGGCGTGTGAAAGTCCCTACAAGAGACCTATCGGTGGACGTCTATCGGTTGAAGACGACGATGACGGCTAATGTAATAATAAATAATTAATGTCATTTAATTTTAATTTAATTAAAAAAAAAAACCAACATACTGTCCTAATGCGGCTTTGTTTGCGGTAGGTGTATACAAATACCTTCACAAATATGTACAAAAGTTACTTCCAAATTAACTAGACCAATTCTTACACGCTTAAAACCACAGTAACTTACGTTGTGTTCAACAGAAGCGCACTTAGATTGCTTAGATGCGGTCAGCGCAGTAATGAGATGGGCCTTTATTCAGCTGCATTTCATTGTACGAGCAACAAAGGCCAACATTTCTCGAGATAAATTCTGCATACTTCAAAACAAAACGTATCTTCATATTTACACGGTATCAAATAACAAAACATATGTAAGTCTCTTTTGTATAAGGTAAATTACAATGAGACAAGGAAATAAAAATAAGCCTGAGACCCCGCAGACATACAATTTCAAGTTGGCCGACTATCGAACAACTAAATCGCGAACTTTCACAATTTAATCGGCCAACTTTTAACTTGGACGGAATCGGAAGAGAATTTCGATTCTGATACAATTGTCGTCCAATTATTTAGTTGAACGAAGTAGTTGGTTACAATGTGCGGGGTGTCATAAGTCAGTGCTTATCAGTATACTCTGCGATTTAGTTGGCCAACTTGAACTTGTATGTCTGCGGGGTCTCTTAAAATTTAGTTTAAAGCAATTTAAAATTACATGATTCACACTAGATAAAATATTTGTATTAAGAAATAACAAGACTAGAATATACCTACCACTGAAATTAGAATCAGTATGAATTCGTGTATTTGTATTTTGTATTTATTTATTCGTATTGTATTTATTTATTAATCTCTGCGACAGTTTATAATTATTATTAATAATTTACGCAGCAAATACGAGTATATATTATGTGATTTTAAAATTGAATATAATTATATAATTGAAATTAAAAAACAATACGTAAACTGTGCAACTGTAGTGAGCCGATAATGGGTTGATCATGATGATGATGATGAAACTGTGCAAAAATATATGGATAAAGATAAAAAAATTACTACTTCATTATACCAACTACATATGTTATGTTACACATATCTTCACCTAAGGTTCTATAATTATGAAATATTAGGTATGTAGAGTTATACGTACACTTACGTTAAATTATTGCTAATTTTTCATAAAATAGGATTGCATAAAAGAGGATTGTGTATCGTTCCTGTTGCTCGTACTTTGTTTGTATTGAAAAGAAGAAAAATAATATCTCGGTTTCAGTTTATAAAGTCAACTCAATGTCATATACATTCATCGCAACATGAGTGGGATTTCGATAGGGCTTTTTGAGCTTCTTTATTAGTGTATTGAATACAAATTCGAGATGCATTTATTCATTTTCTGAAAGATCAATATGCGCATGTAATAAGCGCATGGTGCTGATAAGAACCTGTTTAACTTTATTAATTCTTTGGTAACCCATTAAAACAAAACAGAATTAATATTACGATTAACTAAGTAACATTAGGAAGTTTATTACCTTTATTTGTACCTTTATTATGTAACATAATATGTCATTTGTCAGAGAAAAACATGTTCAAAAGCAAAATAATTTTGTGTTTAATAAATTATTGTACTTGACATAAAAGCATAATATCGAAATAAGGTCTCAAACATCAATAAAAGTCCCAAACGGCAAACGACATCAAAAAAGTATCAGCATAAAAGATACTTAAATTGGATTTATTACGTGACTAAAATGGCTTTTTTATCGACTAAGTGGAAATTAAAAACATCCATTTGCTTATAATTCTTATGTTCAAAATAAATTAACCTGTCAAAATGTGAGACTGCTTTCAACCCAACTCTTACCAACTGTAAAGTTGTACAAAATTTCCAATCGATTATTTTATGAAAATCCAATAGGGATGACAATCGCCTTATCTGTAGAAGCGACATTGTTTTTGACAGTAAATTATAGGGTCATAAATAAAAGTAATTGTTCCAAGTGGCAGGAGATTTTCCATAATTTTATTATGAAAAAGTTAGGGACATCAAGTTAGAGGCACCATTCGGGATCGCCCCACAGTCCTGGCTATAATCCACAGGGGAATGACGGTACAGGCTCAAGTTACCGCACAAATGATTTTGCAGATAAATGACATAAAAGGATTTTCGCGACGTAATACTAAATTAACGGATCTTTAGACGCTAAGTTTTACCGGGTGTAATTAACTTGGCCTTAGCAATTAAGACGGTTAATAAAGGGGTGCGTAGTAAGATGCTTTGAGATAAATAATGCTAGGAATCCTTTAATATAAGCCAAACAGCCGGGTTAGTTAGTTGGTGGCAAGTTCAAAAACATTAACCGAGATATTAAAGATGTTGTTCTATTTACTTCAGTGAAAGGTTAGAAAAACTAAATATTTATTTTATATATTTATATAATAAATATTTAAATGTTTTTCTAATAATTTTGTGCTGACTTCCTAACAATTAGGTTTAATACTACATTATGAATTTAAAAAGAAACCGTAAAAGTATTATTACTACTGAAAGGGACACGATTATTGGCAATAATAATACTTCCTTTCTTTAAAATGATTGTGTATCGAGTGGTTATTATCGGCGCAAAGCCCGCAGCATATAAGAACTTAATAACAATGAAAGTAGTCGTTAAACGGCACAAAGCGTACCTTTGCCTACATAATTACAACACCGTGGACTTATTTGTCGGGCGAGTGCCCCGTTTATTGTTCGAAAACCTCACAATGTAAGGCTGCACTCAATATTCCCCGGTCTAAGAATGGATGACTTTTCAATTGTTGCCTCTCTATTTACCAAGTAAGGAGGCCGTGAATGGATTTCCACCATGTCATTTCCCGCACTCACTATTTTTTAACCATCCCCCTTTTTGTGGGTAAGCTTCAGGAAGTGATTTGATAAAACACATTCTTTAATGTGTATTGTTGAAGCGCTAGGCTTCTTAATGCCTCATCGACGTTCAATTCCTGCTTCGATTTATTGCCATCCGATCTTTGAGAGGCATTTATGTTGGAAAATGAATCACACAAGGATAATATGGTAAGTGCTTCTTTTGATATAAACAGGTCAAAGGACTGCCTTATAACTGAAAACTTTTTTTATACATATCCTCATCCTGCGTCATATTCCTCATTACTGAAGTCGTGAACCCTTTCCATTAATCACATAATGGTAGTGGTTTATTTGGGAAAATAATGCAGTGGGTTCTAAGATACTGCCTCATACGAGTTGCGACTCAATTTCCAGTACAGGATTTCGACTCTAAGGTTTAACGATTGTCATCAGATGGTAGAGATAATAAATGGGACCGACGGCTTCACGTGATAATCACGGAGAAAACGAAGAGGCCAAGATCTACAAAGTCGGCAAATCATCTAATTGCCGACTTGGATGAACGTTGCTCAACTGACAAAATCGACTGATATGCAATGTCGCAACTAGGCCATATGGGCTGTCACATAATGGGCTTTTATACTAAAAATATGTAAAATTCGATCGAATCATAACTCTCTCTTCATCACCAACATTACATTCTTAAAATCCTTCTGAAAAATTCTCTTCCCGCAACCACGCACGTATACAGGAGCAATCGCGACTCTCAACATTGTTACCTCCGACGATATTTAACGTTTATACCACCACCGTGCGCATAAACCCCCAAGGTAATACCCATAGATACACAAGCGGACAGTTTCGCATAAGGCTACGAGATATCTAACGGAAAACAGAGACGTGTTAAAATGCTTCCCAGTATTTTCTATACCACTTCTCGCCGCTCCCTCCTGGGACTCGAGTCTCCCACTAACGTTATACTAACGTGTAAATAGACTTATTGCAACGGGGAGATACTGCTGGGAGCTAGTTAATATTTAAATAAAGGTTATGAGATAAACGAATAAAGGTCTTTTCGGATGTTATTAATAGGTGATGAGCTCGCCGGCCCAAATTAACGGAAACGTAGACGCGTGCCAATAAATTGTAGCTTATCGCTTACGTTAAAAGTGACAACTTTAGTATGCGAACGTATTAATATTGAAAGTACTGACTATTATTCAATATTGTATTGTAACATTTTATGAATTTATTTTTATAATAATGAAACGCGAGATCTTGTTTAAAAAATATAATCGGCTTTTCAGCGATATGGAAACAAACGCTAGTAAAAGAGTACATAACTAACAAAACAGAATTATTTATGACTAGTACGAATATAGCAGGTACATAATGTTTTCTTCATGACAATCTTAGTAATCTAACGTATTATTAATGGTAGAAGTAGGTTACACGCAAGAGTTCTATCCAAAGTGCTGTAAACTTGTTTACACACATTAAAAGCACCACTGATTACGGAATAATCCCACGAGTTTCGGATTCGAGTTTATCTTATATGCATCTCGATGTGCGCTCTACGCTGCATCCTCAACCGCGGCGTCCCACGAGAGTCTCGCTTGAGCGGAACTCGATATCGTATCGATGCAACTTCGTGCTCTCGGTTCCGTTATGGAAGCATAATTGTGACATGTCGCCCCCCGTAAATACGATATTGAATCCAGCTTTTAATGATTGGAAAGTATTCTTTGTAGCCAGCTCCTGTAGTGCTTACTTGGTATGACATGATGGAGAAGTAATGTTTTGTTCTCGGAAACATTGGTGATTCAATTTATCACGATCACGCCTCAAGGGAATCTCAAAATCATCGACTTAAAAATGGTGGCTATCTCTTGAATAAGTCTGCATGATTTAATTTCATATCTATACTTTAATTGGCTTTTAACTAATGTCGTACCGAAATGCGGAACAAATTCCTCAGAAGAGTGTCAGATAATCTGTCAGTTGAAAATCGTATCCTAAAAAAACTTAATTTCATCATCAAAGGTCGATTTTATAATTAAAACAACCAAGAATAAAACCCAGATTGTTTACCCATCTACCTCCGTTTACCGGTTTGTTTAAACGGAGGGGATTCAGAAATAAAATTTAGAGAGGCTGTCAAAACCAATTTCAAAGTGTTAAGGAGATCACATACACCCACTAGTGGAGCAATAAGAAGCTTGTTTTGATAACCAACGACAAAACGGAGGAGTTTCACAAGTCGAAGCGTAATTTTTTTTATGTATGTACGCCTAATGATGATGTATGGTTGATTATCCCATTGTATTAGTCGGTTCAATTTTGTGTTCAAAAGACTTATTTATTACTATTAGAACTAAAAGTGTAAGTGAAGTCAGCAGCATATTGGCCGCTTTATAAACTTGCTCCTGTCATTTCTTCGATCATCAGCATTGGGCGCTTCATAAACTTGTTCCTGTCATTTCTTCGATGATCAGCATTGGGCACTTCATAAACTTGCTCCTGTCATTTCTTCAATCATCAGTATTGGGCGCTTCATGAACTTGTTCCTGTCATTTCTTCGATGATCAGCATTGGGCACTTCATAAACTTGCTCCTGTCATTTCTTCAATCATCAGCATTGGGCGCTTCATAAACTTGCTCCTGTCATTTCTTTGATCATCAGCATTGGGCGCTTCATAATTTTCCTCACACCATTTATTCGATATGCCCGATATATGGTAAAATATAATCGTATTGTTGACTTTACACTCATTCTTAGTATTTTGAAAGTGCATTGCGAACTTCTTGCTACTCTTGCGACTCTTACAGTTCTTCATATTATTGGTACAGAAATAGACATATCCGATACGATCACTTATGAATATAGTATTCATTACAATTTCTAATCTAAATATTTATTAATTTTAATAATATTATAATATACCGCTCAAAACCATAACCCTCCTTTGTGCTTCGATCGCCGTAGTTGGGTAAAAAACGGAGAGGAGATATTTTTCTCAACATAAAAACCTGTTTAAAAATGGAAACTACAAACTAAATCGCTATATCTAGCGCGGTACAGCAATTTACCTACGTTGAACATGAGAAATTAACATTGTTATAAAGTAAATTAATAGTAATAGACATAATAATAACAAGGACTGGTTCCCCACAAGATGCATCTAAGCCCAGACTCTTAACGTTCCCAGAGGAGACTGCCACGTGCTGCCACTTAGCAGTCGGTGAATACACATTTAGAGTTTCACAAAACCACCACCAAACAATCTTATTACGCGGTAAATAGAGAACAAAATTGCCTGCACACACTCATTGTAAGATAGCATCGCCAGAGTCTCTCTAGAAGCTTAGGAGTGTAAGAATTGCCTCGACATGCACAAAAATAGCGAATTGAAATGCTTGTAGTTTGAATTGCATTTTATAAAAGGTTAAAGTGAAATAAAATTAATAGAGTGAAAATAAATTTTTGTCGTACCAATGCTCAATTAATTATGTTGTATCAAAGTGTTAGGTTTAAAGACGGGATTAGGAAATTAGGCGAAAAATCGCTAACAAAACGTCGTGTCACCTTTAAAATACGTTACTCATGTAAAATTAAAAAAAAAAAAAAACACTCACTATGCTTTGTGGTGAACTCAAAATGACTAGGATTGGATTTAAATGATATTAGACCACAAGACATTGTGGTTATTTAATAAAGGCATAGTGTGGAACGGTAGCTGATGCAATCATGAAAGGAATGGCTTATCCTCTTATTTCTGATTACGGCTTGGAGCGGTTAATAAAATAGATAATATAATATTATTACTATCAGCCAATTAAATAAAGATTATGCGACCGTGCATCCTTTTTACAAGCAGCTTAAAACTTAATCACGGTTCGAATAAACTAAAACAGTAGGTAAGTTAATATTATTCATCAATATTGACTGCTGCATAATAATGAACTAAACTATAATTAATTAATTATCAATCTCGATTCGAAATAATAAACCACTCGCTGACGCGAGCATTTTAAAAGAGTAATTATAATAATAAAGTACATACTGTGTGTTTACAGGTATTCAAATTTTTAACTGTAAAATAAATATTAAAGGGAAAACAATGAAAACTTTGCAAGGGGACATCGTTAATTATTTTTTTCAACAGGGAAAGGTCGTAAATAAAAGTAAAGGGTGCTATTAAACGCATTACTCGCGCATATTTAATGTACTGGAAAGGTTAAAAGGTTTTTTTTATTTTTCAACAGCTTTATATAAAAATCGACATTTAATTTAAGCCCCCATTCAATATGGGTTTATAGCTTAATAAGCATTACCTGATTGAAAATTGCAAATGGAAAAATTAAGTTAAAGTATTAAAAAATATATCTATACTAATAAATAAAATTGAAGTGTCTGTCTGTAATTTCGAAATAACTACCACATATTAAGCTCATATGGTTATTTGAACGATACCATAACCGAATCACACGTTTTTAAAATTTTTGTCTGTCTGTCTGTTTGAACGGGCTAATCTTCGGAACGGCTGAACCGATTTTGACGGGACTTTCACAGACAAGTAGAGGATTAACCAAGGAGTAACATAGGCTACTTTTTTAACCAACTTTCAAAAAAAGGAGTTGTGTTGAAATCGGTAAGTACCTATGTTAAAAAACGCCCTGATAGGTATTTTCGCAGCGCGCAACGGCCGACGCTCGCGCTGCACGGAACTCCCCGCGCCGCGCCGCGCGGCGGGCGGGTGCGGTAAAGAGGGGGCATGCTCCAATCTCCATTTCGAACGAGGGAGCTAATGCGTGCGGATGTGTCCTGCGTTTTTTTTATTTGAATCGGAGATTTTGGGATTTGTGAAAAACCGAAATTCACGCGGGCGAAGCCGCGAGCAAAAGCTAGTACCTAATATATTTTATCTATTGTGAAGTGAAGTTCAAGGAAGATCGTGGACTTTCGCAATAAAACAACATCCAATAATGTAAAATATACAAAATCATTTATGGGACCTACTAAAATAGGTATACGAAAAGTACTAAATTATCATGCGTTTCAAACGTGTATCAAATAATACATATACCTACTTAATGCAAACATTCTCCTGATCGAATTCAGACCAATTCATCAATGGAAACTAGTTAACTACGCAGCGGGTATAATAAGGCATACGAACAAGTATGGCATAAATAGAGGTGCAGGACTCTCTATTTCCTCATTCTCACAGTCCAATGGCATAGCAATTCTACACGACCGAAGAGGGCGCAGAACCGATGGCTTTACGAGCTTACCGATGCACGGGATTGGAATGTAACACCGCCAAATTTCCATGCTCGTGAGAATTTCTCGAAGAAACAATATAAATACAAAACGAGAAAACAGGGCACAATATCATCCCGCGCCTACATGATTTGATTTTCGGAATTAATAATTCAAATGGGCAGAAGTCGTCTTGGGGTCACGAAGGCGGGGGCCGCGAAAAATAGATAATAAAATGTATTGAAATGGCTGCGGGCCGGATTATCCGGTTGAAAGTCAATGAATATTTGATTTCAATTTTTTTGCCGACGTCGCCGTAAAGTATTCACGCCATACCTAATTTGATTTTCGCCATTCCGGCCGTTCGCCGGGGCAGTTTGCATTCATATTCAGACAGAATATGCGTTTGGGTTGCCCCTAGTCCCGGCTCTGATACAAATAAACAGGGGATATTTTTACATTACTTGCCAGGATAACCCGACCCGACTGATTACGTTTTGGGGATAATAACCAGCGCTGATATTAAAGACGCGCTCAGGATTATTTTTGCTGAATCGCCACTTATGGCCTACCATCATTCGTATTTACGTTTATTGAGTACTTGCAAATTTAAAAACAAAATATAAATTCCAGTGGTGTAATTCAATTTCAATACGGAACCCTAAAAAGGGTGGTGTAAGGGTGTGTCGAGTAAAGCCTAGCGGAGCTGACCAAACCGGAGTGGAGACTCGATCATGATTGGTTCGTCGACTATACCTCCGCTCCGCTTCGTTTGTGGACAGGCACGATAACACTATCAATATCGTATTGGAATCTGATATCTCAAGATTTTAAGAACATCAGAATACACATAATTACCACCCGCTCGATACGGTATTGCATATTGTACTGTTTTATCGCTAATTAGACTATTTTGCGAGTGAAAATGAAGTTGAATATTTTATCCATGAGGTAAATTAGTTTTGGTGTAAGAAAAATAAAAATAAAACTATTGTAGTAAATCTCCTGGTTTCACTTTGTATGAGTCTTTTTTTATTTTAATTTATTTCGTAATCGACATGATTGTAGCCACATAATTTTCGGCCACAATTTAATCGGTGTCCATTCACATCGCTCTATCCAAAACCATCAGTCGTGCCATATAAACATCCCTCTTAAATTATTTTTTATTTTTAAATAAATTATTATCAAAGACGCCTTCACTATGATATCGTTTACAGCTCAAGCAGCAAAAATAATAATATGACAAGATTATTTTTTATTTCTTTGTTTGTCTAATTACAGAGTGAGGGTCCCCAAATATCATCCAAACGACACGCAAAGGGCGTGAATCTTGAAGTTGTGACAAGATGTTTTATTTCTTACAGGCGTTACAACAATGTCGGTTTTCCCTCGTCCCGTAATGAAACAGGATTCGTTTTTGCGAACTTGCATAAATGACAGCACAACGATATTTCACCGAGCTTGAATATTTGGGTCAACCTGTTTTTGTGTAATGGGGATTACAAAAGTAAATTTCACATTATATTTTGGTGTAACTGCTACGGGGGAACCTTCGTTGCCAACAAAAGATGGCCGCGCTTGATACGAATTCGTGGATTTTAATTAAAATCTTACGCGTTGTGCGGATAATTGAAGCAACTGATTCTACAATATAAAACTCTCTGATTCTAGTATTTCACGCACAATTTGTTTACAAAACAAAATGGAAATGTTCCTAGTTATGCATACAATTTTATCCACTGCATCAGGTGGTTTTCAGGTATAAATATGTATCAAAAACTAGCTTGTCGTCGCTTGTAGCTTAAATAAATTTAAATAGGATGGATAAATTTTAATAAATGTGATGATTTAAGAAAAAAATCAAGAAAGAAAAAGTTAAAAAAGAAACTTATTATTATTTACTTAATAAAAAAGAAACAAACCAACTACACAATACCTGGAAAATATACTTAATTAAGCACCTTCAAGTTAATCTGATCAAAAATCTGATATTCATTGATTTAACACACAGGCTAAGTCAGTAAAAAAATCATGAAATGGAAACTAAATTTAACACGATTTTTTGACTATCGGTCGTACTCAATAGCAAAAAACCTTTACAAAGAAACCATATATATTTTATTCCGGCGTCGATTTGTTATTTATTAGTCGGGAATAGTTGTAATACGAGGGAGAGAATACAATATCAAAACGGTGAACCTATTTAGAGACGACTTCGACGATAGAAACTATACGTTTGGATTCGCTACTCTGGAACTGTGATGCAACCATTTTTAAACGAGCTTTGATGCCTTTTCTTTTCCATTAGTAACCATTGATAAGAAAGATCATTCGATAGGCTAGACATTCCTTCGTATAATGGACGAGATCTAGCGAGGGTCGACGCCTGTATTTATTCATTGCTAGTTAACCAACATCGACTTTGCGGTAAAGACAAAAAATTTAAAAATCATATTGTTATTTCCTTATACGACATGCAAACGAGGAAGTTTGGAAGAAAACAAGGTGACGAAAAGTCAGCCGTGCGTGTCCCTTCCAAAAAGTTACGACCGGGTTCATATCACATTTATGTTTTTGACGAGCGAATATATTTATATTTTTTTATTTAAACGCCATAACCTACAAAAATATTGATTGATTCGGATTACCTTATTCCAATCGATATTTATAAGTTGGTTATTTCTAATATTATATTATGAATATAGTACCTATAAACGTATTCAATAATCATTTTTTTTCTGCTTAATTTTATTGAGTTTCGTATGAATTCTTATTATTAATTTCATAAAATTAACTACGACTTACCTCTGTGCCTATTAGTTTGTTTGTCGAACATTAACATGGCGTCCTCGATCTGCAACAAAAATACATAAAATAAAGTTCAAATCCTTAAAAAAAACTATCCATGAGGAAAAATAGCGAAAAACAAGGGCGTCGTGCGCGATGCGAGCCCCGCCCCAGCAATAAAACACTCGGTCGCTGTAATAACGAATAAGCACCGGTACAGAGTAAACCACACGCTGCAAATAAACTTTGATAAGCGGGGGCGAGCAGGTAATAACGTATTCATAGAGAAATAAATGGAAAGTCGGCGGTTAGGACACGAACAATACACGCGAGCGGAGATGCGCTGTCACCGCCTGTGTTTGGACCCGAGTGCCACCGAATTCGGCTCATTGTTACGTTTTTAAATCTCCCCGCTCGCAAAGGCAATACATTCTTTATTGTACGAAATTGCGTTCTAAAATTCATACCGCAAACGTGCTCTACATCACATCTCTGCAAATGATACGCGAAATCACAATTAAAAAGTCGGATTAAACTTTCAGCTGAACGCGTGAGATGTTGTATACCCCAAGGATGTAGCGGTGCCCTTCACGCGTACTGTATGTTTGTAAAAAGCGGGCAAGTTTAGTATGACAATCCGGCCCGAGGGTTTTGTCTGGCCGGAGTCGCCAGCGTCGGCTTCTCCCTGGGGCGACATTACGCGGGGCCCGCCGCAACGTACTCCCGATGATCGATGTCGAATACCCGTAACAGGTGACCTTTCGCTGAATTATTCTTACCTGTAGAAATGTTTGTTTAGAGGTGATTTGTTTAACCGGGAATTACGATGCTTTTGTTTGGGCGCCCGTGACGGGAATAACCCTTTTTTGCGGCGAATGAAAATTTTCATACTGACAGCTAGGTGAGTTTTTGCCACTTTTGTATCGATGTTTCATATCGTTAATTTTTTTTTATTATAAAATATTTTTGCAGTGTAAATAAGTAGGTATAAATAATGAAATTGATAAAGAAGGTAATTTGCTAATTGAGTTTGGATTCTACGAAAACCATCTGATTGGGTTGATGAAAATTAATTGTAATTTGTATATATGTATAGGTGTAGGTAGGTATTTCATTACCTTCGTTGTCTTCGAGAATTCGATGAAAATCACTTTTCTAAATCGACAATGGTGTCTCAAAATCAATAAGCTTGCTTAAGGATTGTTTTCATTAAACAAATTGGGCGATTTATCCTTTGAAATTTATTACTGTGGTATAGTTTTTCAACCTATTTCTTAAAAGAGCAAAGTACATCGATCGAAACTACCCGATAATATTTTACAGATTAAAATAAGATTAAGAGAGTAGTGTAGTGAGGAGATGCGGCAGGAGTAGGTATTTTCAAAAATGTTCCGTATTGTGCGATACAGAGAGTTGCAAGTCCTGAGATTTCCCTACATTTCGTTACTGAAATATGGTTTCGGGCGATAACGTTTTTACCACCCTAAACCTTTACGAAATAAGACAATCTCATTGGATTCAGTACATCTTCATCTAGGTCTGTACGTTTTTATTTTTTAGTAATTCTGTTTAGTTTAATTAAAATAAATAAAAACGCTGGAGGAAGTTTTTACGTCAAAAATAGAGATATTTAGATGCTAAAAATTTACATCGTAAGCAATAATTCTTTAAAATAAAAACTTACGAACCTAGTTTTTCACTATATCTACAACATGTCCAAAAATAATAAAAATTGGACAATATTTACGGGGAGAAACACGTTATCGCTTTTTGTATAAAAATTTGTAGGTTCACGATCTCCTTAAGATACTTAGCCACCAAACGTGAAGTTTTTTTTCCGATCCAGCTACTCTAGGAATAATCTTATCCTATATATATCACGGTAAGTAATAAAGTTCTTGCCTATAAAGTACAAATTCGTCGGTCGTTTTTTGTAAACTTTTTCATAACTGATTGGCAGGGACAAGGTCTGGCATTGACCGGGCGTAATCCCTTGAGTAATGTTACAGCAAAACCGAAGTTTGGCACGGTGATCAATGCGCACTCCCCCGGGCAACATTAGAAACTGCCGGTTTTGATTTTCCTCCGTTTTATTTATATAGGGCAATGATATGGCAAGTACGGGACTAATACGAGTACATATAGGTACCTAAGTATCTAAGTTTCGGTTTTTATTGCCAATTTATGAAAGGCTATGCTTAGTTATTATTTTATGTTTTTTAGGGTTCCGTACCTCAAAAGGTAAAAAAAGGAACCCTTATAAGATCACTTTCTTGTCCGACTGTCCGTCTGTCCGTCTGTCTGTCCGTCTGTCCGTGTGCCATAACCGATTTTCTCAGAAACGGGTGGACCTAGCAAGTTGAAATTTATACCAGATACTAGGGTCTATGGTCCCTATTAGGTGTATAAAAATTAAGGTCCTGAGTCCACACAATGAAAGGATATGGGCTAACTTAGATTTTCACGAAAACTTGTAAGTACCAAAATTTACCCTAATTTTCAACTTTTTTTATTTTTCGGAATTTTCCCTTTACCTGATCTGTAAGACCTTGCTTTTGACCAAAATTGACAAATCTAGGTCAACCGGAAGTACCCTATAGGTTTTGGGTCGAAAACCTAAATGGTAATTCCAGTTGACCTAGAATTCGAAATTTGGCAAAAAGCCAGGTCTTACAGCACAAATAAAGGAAAAATTCCAAAAACTAAAAAAAGTTGTAAATTAAAGGGTGTCCCCATACATACATAGTTGAGCCAATTAAGATAAACCTCTGAGTTGTATGAGCGCTCATACAATTTGGAGGCCTAGCTTAATTAGCACCTTACCTTTTAAGACAAACTAATAAAAAACAGATTGTACTTATACTTCTGGAGTACGGAACCCTCGGTGCGCGAGTCTGACTCGCACTTGACCGGTTTATTTATTGTTGATCATAAATAGTAGGCATGTGCGTGCAAAGTAGGTATGACATGCTTGAAGATGGGAAATTAACATAAGATAAATGTAATTGTATTGTATTTTAGATTTTTCTTCGGTTTAGACTTATTAGAAAGTGCTTACGAATGTCAGGTTCGTACGTTACAATACATTAATAATATTTAAAAGTAAATCTATATGGAGTGTTGGATTTATTTTGAAATAATAAAATAATTAATTAATGAAATATACTTAATTAAATATATTTATTAAAATAAATTGAAACTCAATAATACAAGTTTAGTTTGTAATATAAAAACATGAAAACATCTACCGTCATTAGTACAAAACTTTTTGAAGATATTGAGTAAAAATATTATAACAAAAAGATTAAGTTAATTTTTAAACAAAAACTTAAGAGAGTAGGTACTCGTTTATTTTGACAACACACGAACAACTTCGCGCCTTGTTACGCTGTTTACAACGCGCATTATTTTCACTTCAACTTAAGCACTTTGCGAGTTTATATTTTAATCTAAGCTTTTGTTTAGTGTCGCGTCTACATTCTGCTTTATGGCAAAGTTATGAGCGACGTATGTAAGTTAAAGTGGACCGCAGTATATTATTTGTAGCGTCTGATGTTGGTAATATTGTGCTTATGCTATAAAACTGCTCCTTTAGCTGGTATATCTTTGCTCAACAACTGTTTCAAATTCTACTTTCATTTATATTGTTTTTACCCTACTGCAGCGAAGCAAAGAAAGGGTACTGTGTTCCAATGTAGGAGCACCCCTATTGGGCTGGATTTTGATTAATGGGCTTTGATTGGCTTCAATGACAAATCCAATATAGCGGATATAAAAATACCAAAGAAAAACCAAAATGGATCATTAAAAAATTATAAAACTTTTTTGTACATGTAATTATAAAAGTTAAGTAGAAGTTTGTACTTTATCTTGTATAAAAAATATTTTTAAAACGTGGCGTTATACCTGAGGCAATTTAATACCTTTATATCACCATAATATATAATATCATATACCTACCTACCATAATATCACCTTTCTATCATCGAATCTCGAGGCACACCAATATAAGCGAACTAATTTAATAACTTACTAGGTACCTAACAAGGTTACCGCTATATGAAAATCGAGCCGGAAAAGGGCAATGCTATAAAATATTTTTTTTTTAATAAAAAAAAAAATTAAATAAAAAAATATTCTGTTATATTACTAGGCGTACTTCTACGTTGCGGGCAATGGCGGGCGAAGACATAATATATTACAACACTATGTACCTAGGCTATATTCTATGGATACTCGCGAATACTATTTAATCATAATAATTTGTAGCTTACTAAATGGTTTACCTGGAAGTCGATTAGAATTGAAAAAGTTTTATTTGCAAGAAATCTACTCATCGTCTGGTTAAAAATTGCGTGTCGGCTTCGCCTCAAAAGTAGCACGAGTCACGTAGCCTCAAGTGTGTTCAGTAACAAGTGGGTCCCTAATAAGAACATTTATGAACACACCGCGGCATGGCCAGTCTAATTCGCCTTTTAATATTCGGGCAATGTGTGGCGTTCTCGTGCGGAATTCTCTAGAACTTTGCTAATTCCACTCTTGCTGAAATATTTTTCATGGCTGCTCGGATGAGTGAGCGAAATTGGAGACAATGTACGGTGTATACGCCCGGAATTTTTATGACTTAGCCCGGCCACCGCGGTATAAAACAAGTTTTCACTTATTGTTTACACTGTCATAATTTATGTCCTTTGTAAAATTGTATGGAATTTCATTACCCCCAAAATATTAAATATGAAAAATAACAAATTCATTTCAGTCTCATCTATTACTTTGCTCATCACAACAGGAATTTCCGCGTGGATCTTTTTTGCACCGTAGATCTTAATAACGATTGTAAAAAAGTAACAAAAGCTATTTGAAACAACAAAACTTTCATAGAGCAACCGCAGAACAGAACATAAGAAAAATTAAAAAAAAAACATTAAGTACTAAACAAAGTCTAAAAACTGTAGGAGTCGTAATAAATCTTGTAAACGGCAAAAGAGAAAAAAATTAAGGTTTAAAGACACCGAGTTACTTTTAAACGTGCCTACGTCGCAAATTAATGCGACAGGTACCTCTGGGGACCTGGCGGGAAGTCTCCCCTTGAATAAAATACTTAATAATAGGACGACTGCTCAGTAGGAATGGCGATATTAGAGTAAATTGTTACAAGTGTATTTACAGATTTAACTGCTTTAACACAACACATTATATAACAAATAAAATCGTTATATTTCGTAGTTAAAACACCTTTTTAAAATCCTACTAATATTATAAATGTGAAAGTGTGGATGTTTGGATGTTTAGATGTTTGTATGTTTGTATGTTTGGATGTTTGGATGTTTGTTACTCAATCACGCCGCAACTACTGAACCGATTTGGCTGAAATTTTGAATGGAGATAGCTTATGCCCTGACTTAAAACATAGGCTACTTTTTATCCCGGAAAAGTATTCCTGTGGGACTAAAATAGATATAATCTTCCAAAAACGCCATAGAGGGCGCTGACTGTTCTTAGGTAAATCGCGTTCACATAACACATTATTGCAATAGTTTGCTGTGTTGCATGCATTGGCAACACATAGGCTACTTTTTATCCTGGAAAAAATGCACAGTTCCCATGGGATTTTGAAAAACCCGAAGTCTATATCTACAACTATAGGTAGATTATTATAGCGAACTTCCTTGATAGAAAGTATAAAGGTTGGAAAAGGGATCGGGAACGGGAACCGGGAATCAACGATTCCCTCGGGATTTGTTCAAAACCGAAATTTACGCGAGCGAAGCTGCGGGCAGAAGCTATCACACATAATCACAATACCAATCCTACTAATCCTACTATCCTACTAATCCTACTAATCCTCCTACTATCCTACTAATCCTACTAATATTATAAATGTGAAAGTGTGGATGTTTGGATGTTTAGATGTTTGTATGTTTGTATGTTTGGATGTTTGTTACTCAATCACGCCGCAACTACTGAACCGATTTGGCTGAAATTTTGAATGGAGATAGCTTATGCCCTGACTTAAAACATAGGCTACTTTTTATCCCGGAAAAGTATTCCTGTGGGACTAAAATAGATATAATCTTCCAAAAACGCCATAGAGGGCGCTGACTGTTCTTAGGTAAATCACGTTCACATAACACATTATTGCAATAGTTTGCTGTGTTGCATGCATTGGCAACACATAGGCTACTTTTTATCCTGGAAAAAATGCACAGTTCCCATGGGATTTTGAAAAACCCGAAGTCTATATCTACAACTATAGGTAGATTATTATAGCGAACTTCCTTGATAGAAAGTATAAAGGTTGGAAAAGGGATCGGGAACGGGAACCGGGAATCAACGATTCCCTCGGGATTTGTTCAAAACCGAAATTTACGCGAGCGAAGCTGCGGGCAGAAGCTATCACACATAATCACAATACCAATCCTACTAATCCTACTATCCTACTAATCCTACTAATCCTCCTACTATCCTACTTAATATCATAAATGTGAAAGTGTGGATGTTTGGATGTTTAGATGTTTGGATGTTTGGATGTTTGTTACTCAATCACGCCGCAATTACTAAACCGATTTGGCTGAAATTTTGAAAGGAGATAGATTATACCCTGACTTAAAACATAGGCTACTTTTTATCCCGGAAAAATCCACAGTTCCCACGGGATTTTGAAAAAAACCGAAATCTCTAGCTACAACTATAGGTAGATTACTATAGCAAACTTCCTTGAAAGTAGGTGTAAAGGTTAGAAAAGGGAGCGGGAATGGGAACCGGAAATCCACGACTCCCTCGGGATTTGTGAAAAACCAAAATTCACGCGGGCGAAGCCGCGGGCATTCTCTAGTAAATAATTATATTTTTAAATTTCATAAGTCCTCGTGGAAGTCGATTTGTAGAGTTTTGCTCGATTACTGCGAAGTCACTAGGGAAATACTTCGAAAGGGAAAAGCACAGACTACATTTTTCACAAAATATAGCGCACTGGAAATAATTTAAGTAAATTTTCAACTTGCGAAATGGTATATAAAACGATTTAATATATTTCCATTGATAATGGAATTGCATTTCTAGATTACTTTTTACCTATGACCATTGGGCTACTGACCATTAGGGCATTTTTGAAGTACCTACAGTTCTTCACTTCATTTTAATGAGGTGCGAGTATGTATTCAAAACTTATAGAATACACAGAATACAGATCAAGTGAATGCGTGACATACTACGAGTGAATGAAGTTATAGATGCCATACAGATACTAAATAAAAAATTGGCCAAGTGTGCGTCGGGCCTCGCTTTTTTAGGGTTCCGTACATAATTATGAACAATATAATATATTTTTGGGTGTAAGAAATATTTAATTTCCGAGCTAGACATCGCAGAAAACCGTGAAAGAAAAACTCAAAATAACGTTCGTTTATTTTGGTCACAGCTTACAAACTACTTTATTTCAGTATTTGTTATTTAAATACAGTATATGGTACATAATAAACCGAAATTTCATATTCCTAACTGGTTTAGTTTTTGAGATAGCCCCCGTCACAAAAATGGTCTAAAACTGACCACTTTGATAGACCCCCATTTCCATATTTTTAAGCAAAAAATAAAAAAAATATTCGTACTTTAAAATAATAATATTCTATATAATAATATTCGTACTCTACTTGATGAGTTCTAAACAATAATATCCCACAAACTAGGGTAAGAAAATTTTTTTCCAGCTCCTTTTTCATGTATCATATTCATTTAATTCAATATTTGATTTTGGTTCAACGTGATGTAGACATCAAATATCAAAATTTCAGCTTTGTAACTCATTTCATCTGCGAGCTAGAGACCTGGGGGACCTGACGGACAGACAGACAGACAGCAGAGTGACATTAATAGGCCTTCGTTTTTACCCTTTGGGTACGGAACCCTAAAAACGTGAATATATAGGAATGAATGTAGGTAGATATAGATTTATCAGTACGTACGACGCAAGCCGAAACAACAAGCTATCGCGGACAAGCACACAACAATAGTTGAATTACGAGCATTACATTCGGCAGCACGATCCATCAAAGCAAGCATGCAATATCGCTATTTGTGAACCCAGCATTTGTCAGTACTATCTGCACAATCACTACGTTTGTTTTGTTTGTCCGCGTGAAAGTCTATGGCGGACGCGTGCGGACTTCCTAGGGTTGACGACTACTGAATTTTTAAATTTTCAGACACGCCCAAATGCAAGTAATAAATACATAATTAATTACTTAATCTAAAATGAGATCCAAAACTGTCACTGCATTTATTAATCATACACAAAAGTGATATATTATTTTCATAGTGTAATATAAGACATAGAAAACTCTACGACGATTTGTAGCACCCCGTAATGGCATATAGCCTTAAAACTTATCTAAAGAACTATTGTAAGGTGATACCGATGCAATGCGAAAAACTGCATCAAAATCGGAACAAAATTTTAACAAAATGGTTACATAAAAACATAAAAAAACACACAATCTCTTACGTTAAACACATATACTGTCTCAGATAAGTCATGTATAAAATTTATAATAAAATACGATTTATTCGATCCTAGATAACTATCCGACGGCCGAGTCAAACAATGAGGTGCGTTTCATCGTTCAAGCTTCGCTTCAAAAAATAACTTCTTATAAGTGACAGCCCTGGTAGTGACGCATCGGCTTGCAAACATACCGCGTCCGTGCTTACATAGCTACTATGCTGTTCATACTGTTTGTCACCATTCCCTAGAGCCTAATAAAACGTATATAATGCATAACCGAATTAGGTCAAAATCCTTTATATGGGTTATAATAATATTATATACAAACTCTAATCTTAGATTCACAGATCCTTAATAATATTTGATGGTATTTCGATACGAATTTCACAATCAATTTTGCTTGTGGCTCAGAATATAATGAAAAATACTAAGGAGTTTGTATGATAGGCTCAAGATATTACAAGAAAGTTATTTTGTGATGTACTTATCTAATAACACCAAAAGCTACCGTAAAATTATTATTATCAAGAAAGTTGGCTAACAGAAACAATGCGTTAAATGATTACAATTGTTCATCCTGCCAAATTGGAGCAGTCGGTTGTTTCTAGAAATTCTCTAACAAAGCGATTGTTTTCTCACTTTGGTCGCTTTAGTGGTTACTTTAGCAGTTCGGAAACAGCCCGCTAGTACCTAATGGGCAGCTTTGCGTCCATCAAATAGGAACTATTTCTGGAAGAATGCGTCTTGTCTGTGAGTTTAGTTTGCTTGAATATATTGATTCTGAACTTCGTATACAAAGGGTGCCAAATGGGACCCTACGAGTATTATCAAGCCTCCACTATAAATAAGTTCCTCCGTCTCGCAGGGGTCTACAGTTTCAGCCGTAATAGGTTGAAAATTGAAATTTTCATATTACAGCAAAGAATAAAAATTTAAAAATTGAACTTTTTCGTTAATATATAAGAACGGAAATATATAAATATATGCGTTCCAATTTTGGTCAGTTAGTATTACATACTAAAGTCAGTAGTACATAATAAACATCAGGGTTCTGTACTCAGAAAGTGTCGACGCTACCATTTTGCCGCGTAGTTTTTAGTCGCCTATAGATATTGTTAAATGCCATCTATATTATTATTTACTAAAATCTATAATATAATAAAACTGTAACAGATCCAATTCTGTACATT
Source organism: Melanargia galathea (assembly GCA_920104075.1). NCBI lineage: Eukaryota > Metazoa > Arthropoda > Insecta > Lepidoptera > Nymphalidae > Melanargia > Melanargia galathea. The sequence goes on from OV049864.1 coordinate 8,630,370, forward strand.
AAAGATATTTTGAAAATTTTTATTGGAGTGCACTATATAATCGATACTGAAGCCAAAACTGCAATTTTTTTCATTTTTGTCTGTCTGTCTGTCTGTCTGTCTGTCTGTCTGTCTGTCTGTATCTTGGCCGCGCATCACGCCGAAACTACTGAATGGATTCGAATGAAACTTGGTACGGTTTGAGTTTATACTCCGAGGTAGGTTATAGGATACCTTTTATCCCGAAATTCAGCACGGTTCCCTTGGGAAAGGGGATGAAAGTTAAAACGTGTATTTAGCTGTAATTCATTAACGCGTTGTTCGATTTTACTCATTCTTTTTTTGTTAGAAAGATAGTACTTTATATATTGTTCCATAAATATTTCAAGGTCATAGGTTTTTTAGTTCAGAAATGACAGGCATTTATTGGGTTCAAATAACTTGGGACCCGGATCTTTGAACGTACGGCTTATTTTAAACTGGTGTGCGTTTAAATTTATGTTTGTCGATCTGTCTATTTGTTCCAGCTAATTTCCGAAACGGCTGGATCGATTTTGATGGAACTTTCAATGGCAGATAGGTGATGTTATAAGGAGTAACTTAGGCTACATTTAGTTTAGGTACAAAAAAGGATTACGGGATCCGATCCGATCCTATATAAAAACCTATATCAACGCAGACGAAGTCGCGGGGATCAGCTAGTAATTTATATGTGTGATGGTGTGGAACCCTGTATACGCCAGTCAGTTTCGCACAGATTTTGTTAATGTTTTCAACCTTTTTGCAAAAATTTAGAATTACTTAATAAAACAGGTACATTATTTTGTACGACTATATGTTACCAAAAGTACTTACGTGAAACCACAATCTTGTATATATGCATAAAATATATTTTGAAAACGTAGAATTAGAATACCCAAAGTGTATTTATGACTAAACAACAGAATTAACTCGTATATTCAACTCTTAATCCGGCTTCCACTTTGCAAAAAACTTCTTGCTGTGTTTCAGACATGTTTGTCGGAGGGAGTTTTAAGCCCTTTGACGGAGGTACATGGAGTCGGACAAGGGATGCTTCTTGCAAACCCGCAGCTATAAAGCTTTGGAATAGCGGTTTTCAAATAGGTTTAGCGGTTGGCAAGTTTTTAATTGAATAACTTCGTATTTGCAATGCTAAATACGAATACACTTAGATACCTAACATTAATAGTTAACAGTAAATTCAAAAGTTACACTTGTCTTGCGTTTACTATCAGTACAATTTCAATCTTCGGTAGTCGAATTCAAATGGGATGGATTTTAAATTAGGATTATTACAAAAGATGAAATTAATTGTATAAGTTACAGTAAGAGAGATAGGGAACAACGAAAGAAAACGAAACGAAAAACGAAATGTTAAGGTACTTTTTCGATAATCGTTTTTGGTTAAAAAATCAAAAAAAATTGCTCAGATATTTTCAGTTTTAAAGGTCTGTGATATTTTTGTTATGGCGGCAGGATCAACAGGTTGCGCTATATTGGAAGCTGTGCTAAGAAAATCTCGGGAACCTTCTTATAGACTGTAAAACTTTGTCAAGAAACTTAAAAGGTTTATCCTACTAATATTATAAATGTGAAAGTGTGGATGTTTGGATGTTTGGATGTTTGTTACTCAATCACGCCGCAACCACTGAACCAATTTGGCTGAAATTTTGAATGGAGATAGATTATGCCCTGACTTAAAACATAACCCTACTGCTTTTTATTCTGGAAAATTGCACAGTTCCCACAGGATTTTGAAAAACCCGAAATCTATAGCTACAGCTATAGGTAGATTACTATAGCGAACTTCCTTGATAGTAGGTATAAAGGTTGGAAAAAGGAGCGGGAACGGGAACCGGAAATCCACGATTCCCTCGGGATTTGTTTAAAACCGAATTTCACCCGGGCGAAGCCGCGGGCAGATCCTAGTAATTTTATAAATGCATTATTATGTAGCAATTAGAAGTTTATAGTTCAACGTCAGAATTATTAGGAGTTACAAAGAGCGAATACATTATTACAGAATAAAATATTTAAAAAAAATGTTTGGCATATCCTAGCAAAAAATAACCAAATGAATAAAGAGAGAAACTTCCATTTGTGGGATCCGCGTGGACACACAACATTATACATCCAAATTGAATTACGACCTTACTTTCGGCAAGTCAGTCGAAAGTGGGAGAAAACTCAATAAAAACGAATCAGAATAAGGAGACTTCGGGAAATGGCATAAAGAAAAGTTTTAATTTGTTTAAACATTTCGGCGGGAGGAAGTTCTCTCGGTGGTTCGGATTCTGTGCCAGCATTAAGTCACCCGCGGCGGCCTAATGGGAGGAGCCACCTGGTCTAAAAGTGACATAACAATTAACTTGAAGAGCAAAATATTAGTTGAGCTAATAGAACCACTCAGATACACCCCGCCCTCTGCCCTTCATAAATAACACCCCTTTCTCAGGACAGACTGTACAATTTTGTCGTATTTACGTAATGATTCTCCAAGGAGAACTCTCGGGGAAGGATAGCAGCATTTTATCCCTCTGTTTTTATAGGCGAATTGATTGGGCACCGTCCGGAATAATATCAGAATAGGATTAGTTTTCTTTGTGAGTTCGTGAGAAGCGTAAATTCGTCGAACTTCTAATATGTTAGGGGGGGCTATATTGTACCTACTAGTGCTTCTAATAATAGTGATAATTAAAAACTAATCCAATAATGCGCCAAAAATATTTATTCAGAAACAAGCGGAAACCTGCGACTTCGTTCGCGTGGATATTGGTTTTTAAACATACCGTGGGAATCATTTTGTCTTTTCCTAAGCTCCTTTGAGCTCATACCTTGCTAAAAACTGTTAAAAGTTCAATGGTGGATGTTTAGGTAGATCAAAATGTAAACATCCGCCAGTGAAAGTTCCATCAAAATCAATCTAGCTTTTGAGATTAGCCAGTAATCTTTAAAGTATTTCCTTTCTAACAAAAAAAGAATGAATGAAATTGGACCACGCGTTAACGATTACAGCTAAGTACACATTTTGACTTTCATCCCCTCTCCCAAGGGAACCGTGCTGAATTTCGGGATAAAAAGTATCTTATATGTTACTCCGTAGGATGAACTTAAATTATGCCAAGTTTCATTTCAATTAATTCAGTAGTTTTTGCGTGATGCGCGCACAAACATAGAGACAAACAGACAAACAAACAGACAAAAATTTCAAAATTTTTTTACGTTCTATTACTTATCCCTAACATCCCCCAGTTATTATTTTGCAAAAATCTTTAATGTACAGATACGGCAAGTCTACGATTTTATTATATGTACAGATTATACTGTCAATGACTCGAGTAATAAATACAATGTTTTATTAACAACTCTCTCCCGTAGGTTTTAAAACGCTCTGTCGAAGCAAAATCTGGAAGGTGTTGTGGCACTGATAGTGTTCGGACAGCAGGCAACTGCAACGCAGTAAGTAGCCTAGTAGGTATAGTCACAATACGATATATTATGAAATATTAATAGGTTTGTTATTAATTATACAAAATAACTCATCTTTCAAATGATAACAATTATATTATCTTTGAAAGATAAAGGATAAGTCGAGATACGAGTTATGAAAATTTTAATCTTCTTTTCATAGAACACATTCCACCGTACGAAATCATGCTCAAAGCGCCCTCTGTATACTGATCAAACCTTATCAACGATTACGAATGTCTTGAACCGTGAAGAATCGATGAATAAAATATGAAAGAAGTTTAGGTAAAGCCGAAAACGTTTTCCGTATTTGAATAATCACTTTAACAAACAAAACTCCGAATCCACTTCATTACTTATTAACCTGTGCTTGAGTACGAGACAAACTGTGAAATCTTTGAGGGCAGGAAAACGATCTTGCTAGAATTTACCTATTAGATTTTTAACCAACTTCAAAAAAGGAGGTTATTAATTCAACACGTATGTATGTACCTCATCTAATCTGTTAAGCTCATTATAAAAAACGTAGTAATAAACATAATAAGTGTGTATGCGCCGCAGGTAGGATGCGATGATGTAATGAAAGAGAAGTTTTGGAAGGATTTTGATGAAGTTATGATGGGTATTCCACAAAGCGAAGACGTGTATATTGGAGGGGATTTTAACGGTCATGTAGGAAGAATGAATGAAAGTTTTGAAAGAGTGCATGGAGGTTGGGGCTTTGGAACTCGTAATCGGGAAGGAGAAACACTACTGCAAGCGGCATCTGCCTTTGACATGGCCATAGTAAATACATTTTTCGAAAAACGAGATCAACATTTAATAACTTACCACAGCGGCAACCACAGATCACAAATAGATTATTTTCTCATTTCTAGAAGCAATATTAGCGCAGTTAAAGATTGTAAGGTCATACCAGGAGAGCCATTAGCATCCCAACACCGACTTTTGCTAATGGAAATAAAAGTCAAGTTTCAAACTCTTAAGTCCAAGCCTAAAGCCCTGCCTAAAATTAAATGGTATATGATAGAAAAAGAGGGGTGCGCAAAAGAGTTTCAAAAGCGAGTGGTAGATAAGATGATCGAAATGGATACTAGCTTCCGAAAGAAATCGGTAAATGAGTGCTGGAAAGAAATGGCTGCAAGTATGAGGAGTGTGGCAATAGATGTGTTTGGTGAGACGAAGAATAAAAGAAAGATAGATAAAGATACATGGTGGTGGAGTGAGGATGTACAAAAAGTTCTGAAAGAAAAGAAAGATGCCTTTAAAGAGTGGAAAAGTGTGAGTGATAGTGACGTAATTATGAAGCAGAATAAAAAGGAAGTATATATGGAGAGTAAAAAGAAAGCTAAGAAAGCCGTGAGTATTGCAAGGGGAAAGACACAAGATACATTTTATAAGTCTCTGGAAAACCCCGATTGCCAGAAATATTTATACCGGCTAGCGAGAACGAGAGAAAAGAATGCAAGGGATATTATCCACATTAAATGCATAAAAGACGACGATAGAAAAGTTTTAACGAATGACGAGGATATAAAAGTACGCTGGAGAGAATATTTTAAAAGGTTAATGAATGAAGAGAATGAATGGAGTGGAGATTTGGACTATGTACCAACCAACTTGGGTGTGGTGAAAGATGTGAGTATAGATGAAGTAAGAGTGGCAGTACAGAGTATGAAAAATGGTAGAGCAACAGGGCCAGATAGTATACCAGCTGAAGTATGGAAGTTCCTAAAAGCGGATGGATGGAGCTGGCTCACTTTATTCTTCAATAAGTTGCTACACGATGAAGAGATCCCAGAAGAGTGGTGCAACAGTTTTCTGGTGCCCATTTACAAAAACAAGGGTGATGTACAAGACTGTAACAACTATCGCGGAATAAAGCTTATGTCACATAGTATGAAGATCTGGGAAAAGGTGATAGAAAGAAGAATGAGAGAGGAGACTGAGGTCACACAAAACCAGTTTGGGTTTATGCCAGGACGAGGAACAACCGACGCAATATTTGCGCTCCGTCAACTGTGTGAGAAATACAGGGGTGCACATAGAAATCTGCACATGGTATTTATTGATCTTGAGAAGGCATATGACAGAGTTCCCCGAGAAGTTTTGTGGTGGGCTATGAAAATGAAGAGAGTGCCTGGGAAATATGTGAGGCTTGTGAAAGCGATGTATAGAGAAGCGAGCACAAGCGTTCGATCAGAAGCTGGCGTTACTGAAAAGTTCAATGTGGAGGTAGGCTTGCACCAGGGGTCGGCTTTAAGCCCTTATTTGTTTCTCCTGGTAATGGATGCCTTAACATCGGACATACAGGAGCAGGCACCCTGGTGCATGCTGTTTGCCGACGACATTGTGCTAGTCGGGGAAGATGCGTCCGAGGTCCAGAGCAGATTGAGTAAATGGCAAGAGAAATTAGAGAGTGTTGGCCTGAGGATCAGCCGGACTAAGACAGAACACCTGTTCTGTGACTTTGGTGGCCCTTCTCGTTTCTCTGAAATTGCCTTAGATGGGATATCCTTACCTGTCTGCTCCGATTTTAAGTACCTCGGTTCGCTCTTCCAGAACGACGGCAACATTGATCGAGAGGTGAACAAAAGAATGAATGCGGGATGGATGAAATGGCGACAGGTCTCAGGGGTGATATGCGACCCACGAATGCCCCTTAAACTTAAAGGGAAAATATATAAGACAGTCGTTAGACCTGTCACACTGTATGGTTCAGAATGTTGGGCGGTAAAAGGAACGGATGAAAAGAAAGTACATGCGACCGAAATGAGAATGTTGAGATGGATGTGTGGTGTGACAAGAATGGATAAGATAAGGAATGAATATATAAGAGGAAGTTTGAAAGTAGCGCCAGTGACAGAAAAGATGAGGAGTAATAGGTTGGCATGGTATGGTCATATAATGCGGAGGGAAGAGAATCATATTGGTAGAAGAATGTTAGACATGCGTGTGGAGGGAAAAAAGAGTAGAGGAAGACCAAAGAAAAGATGGATGGAGTGTGTGAAAGAGGATATGCGCATAAAAGGGGTAAATAATGCGTTGACGTATGATAGAAGTGAGTGGAAGAAGAATACATGTTGTGCCGACCCCACATAACGTGGGATAAGGACCGGAAGAAGAAGAAGACGTATGTATGTACCTAATATTATTGGAACCACAATATATTCACATATTCATCTATAAGGCCTTCCAAAAAATATATATAAAATTTTATAGGTGTATGTCTTTATGTTTATATGTATCTATGTATGTTTGTCCACGCATTTTTCCAACGCGTAAGGGTACTAAATTAAGTATTTTTTTAATATGTAATTAGTTTTATGGAAAATGATATTTATCATAACATTCAGTACCTAGTCATGTGCGGGAAATCGTAAATACGTATATTATGTAATTCTTCGGATTATTATCATGAGGGTATTGATTCAGAGACATAACTTAGTCAATTAAAAATAATATGAATATTGCGAAAGTTGAGAAGACATTTACAGAAATATTTTGCTATCAAAGAGTTTAATTTGATGGGTTGCTACCACGTGACCCGCATAAACTTATCGTCGAAAGCAAGCCCATCGTTTTTAATGATTAGAGCATTTCGCAAAGTTTATACCACTTAAAACTTGGGACCTGGCCTGAACTGTGGCCCGATGTTAATTACCAACTTTTTAAAAACTGCAATTCATAATAGACAGCCCGGGTGAAAGATGAATGATGTGTTGGGTTTTTCATTACACTTTTTCGCCGAAGTTTTGTGGAAATGTACGAACAAAAACAACTTGAATTTGACAGCTGGCTTGTATAAAACATGCAAAGGGGTTCGGGCCCTCCGCCGGTGGATATTGTGCGCCGTTGAAAGAGACGAATCATCTAGATTGTCTATTCATTTATTTACTTTTTATTATTTTACTAGCGGACCCGGCAGACTTCGTCCTGCCCGCTATTAGCGCCACCTACCGGGTCCAATTTTTGTACTTATAAACCTTCCTCTTAAATCACTATCTATTAAAAAAAACTGCATCAAAATCCGTTGCGTAGTTTTAAAGATTTAAGCATACATAGGGACATAGGAATATAGGGACATAGGGACATAGGGATATAGGACAGAGAAAGCGACTTTGTTTTATACTATGTAGTGATTTTAGGCGTTATAGACTGTCTTGCATCCCGCATTGGAGCAGCGTGGCGGACCTAAGCTCTGAATCCATCTCCCTAACAAAAAAGGAAGCCTGTGTCCAGTGGTGGGTCCGTAAAAGGCTGCAGTGGTGGGTAACTAACTATGGCACAAGTATCGCGTAATAACGGGAAACAAAAAGTTAAAATATTTTTAGTGCTGAAAAAAATCTAACAATTTTCTCATCTCCTTTCCTACTCGTACTTAAAACATTTACAAGATTGATGCACGTTTTCAATACGATGAAACTGTAGATAGTGCGGTCATTAATAAAGTGAAACGGAAATCGAATGTATAGTGAAATTCAGTGCAGTGCTAAATTGGCTCAGGTGGTAAACGCTCCGGCCAATATGTTTTGCTATTCGATATTGAGATAAATGAAATAGCTCGCAAAATGCCTCAAGTAGGGATATGTTTGCAATTAAATTATACACAAAGGTATAACATTTTATAAACTAAAACCTTTTAAAAATTATGACCTTACTTCATAGGATCATAAATTATGTAGAGACCTTTTTTGTGACTTTAAATAAAGGTTTCCTAATACAAGTATTATCGAATAGTTTAATAGTGTACCTAGATGTAACTGCTAAAGTTTATATATTTTATTAGCATAGGCACTTGACAAAATATACTTAGAAATATCATAACCTATATGTTATAATTAACCCATAAATAGAACACATTAATTTCAATGTAAATCATTACCAACAATGTTAACATATGCAATTTACCATTTAACATAATATTATTCTTTACCTTTTAAATAGAGCGTGTAATTTTTAATTATTTGCAACGTAATTATTATGAGAATTTCATGATAACTGTTTTGTCTCAGATTTCAGTGAATGTAAAATATTGTTGTAACAAAATTTAACTCGATATTGGTTCGTTTTAAATCAAATCTGAAAAGCAAAGTCTCCGCACAGAAAATTTCACGTTGCGGGCTAAGTTTAAACAAACCAACACAAGAAACCTCACCGAAGATATAACAATGTTTCAAGTTGAGACCACCCCGTTTCATTGAAATTATTCATTCGTCATCTGATTTCGTGAATTTTGCTACTGACGCGCTTCATCTTAGGCACTTATCATGAATAGAGTTGACATCCATTGTGATATTTTATTATTACTCTATGAAATGCAACGGGCCGCGAGATATTGTTAAATCCTTACAATAGAGAATCTGTCTTCTTTGGGTCGAGAGCGGAAAAGTTGAACAAAGATCTTAACTTCAAAAGTGACGTTGAAACTGTTATTTTATACCATTGATCTATTAACTAAGAGATCTGAAGCTAAAAATTAACTTGAGGTACAGTTATTGTACTCACCTAACCTAAATGACTCCTGTCTAGGTGTAAATGAAACACCGAATCGCACTTGCTTTTTATTATTTCTAAGCATGTCACTAAATTGATTGTCAAATGGACTTATTTGTTAAATTTTAATAAATTTAATCCTACCAAATTAAATAGGTACGTCTCATAAACCATCATTATTTATGGATTGTTTAGATATTGTTTTTGCATGTTTTATGTCAATTGACCATTGAATTTAGTCGCATCATAATTTTCCAAAAACATACATTACGAGGCTGATAAATTTTTATTATTTTGGTGTTCTTCTTCCAAGAATTTATAAATGTTTGATCTTAAGTTATTTTTGATAAATTTTCCGTAGTTTTATTATAATGTCCTGTGCTGTGAAAGAATGTAATTCCTATAGGGGCCGAAAAGAAAATTTTAAAGAAACATTATCATTTCATCGGTGAGTTTTGATAGTTTTGTCACTACATAGTATAAAACAAAGTCGTTTTCTCTGTCCCTATATCCCTTTGTACGCTTAAATCTTTAAAACTACGCAACGGATTTTGATGCGGTTTTTTTTAATAGATAGAGTGATTCAAGAGGAAGGTTTATATGTATAATAACATCCATTAAATTGTGGAGAAATACTGTTATTTTTGAGGTTTCTAATGTGATGTCGTAAATAATTACATTTTTTCCGCTTACATTGCAAACGCAGGCTGAACCCTACGAGATTTATCAAAATAATGTACTAAGTATTGTACACATTGAAAAGGTCTACAGAAAAGTCCGCGATGGTATATGTCTATCTCTTATGGATATCCCACAATAACATTTTTTTGTCATTTACTTTTTACGACAAATAATGGCTAATTTTCGAAGCGATTTCAACCAATACAGCATTAATCCTTATCTAATTAAATACCTTAAATGCATTGTTGATTTTATATAAATCCATATGGTCCTTTACAGCATATGATTTAAATGAATACTTTCGAAGATATTACAGATTTAAAAATTGCGGCGGCGCGGGAGCGTGCCTATAAGCGCGTCGGCGGCCGCGGTTCTCCCTATAGCCCATTGTCGATAATTTTTGAAACCAAAAAAAAAATCACAGTACGTAGGATGAAACCCATTGGAAAAGGAGGAGAATATTATAAAATACAAGGAAAAATAATTTACGGGCGATCTGAGCTCGGGAAAAAAGGGGGGGAGTTTTAAGGGTAAAAAACGGTTTATCTCGATTTCCGGCAAAACTAGAAGTCCTATGGAAAAAAATTAAATGGCAAAGTTGTAGGTAATAAAAAGATCTACAACTTTTATATTCACACTTTTTTCACATAACCTCAAAATTTATGTGAAAAGTTCAAAAAACCAAGTTTTTGGTTCTTTATTTTTATCTTTTAAAATATTTTTTTTTTTTCACGGAATCTGGTGAAAACTTACTTTCTTATGTCCCAAATACACTAATTTATTTGATTTGAAATATTTAGTTTTTCTCCTTATTTTTGACTTAATATCGACTTAATTCTGACAGCTGTCATTTTCATTTACAGATGAGTTATTTATATGGAGAACAGGGTTAACATCTACGAAGTACGATTTTACCCCAAACTACTTTAATTCCCTGTCAACATATAAAGCTCTAAGCCGCTTAATAATATTAATTGTTTCGCCCTAAAATAGAAATTGCTAAGAATGGAAACTAGAAAGTCATATCTACATGCAGCAGTTGATTTGTATTTGCATAAGTTTTGAATTTTTCATCTTTTTTGTGGGAATTGTTTTATCTCTGGTAACATTATGAAACGTCAGAATTCCACGGAATTAGTAATTCGGGTATAAGGTGAGATATAGTAAGTTCATTGTGGAAAATATCGTAAAAAGTCGTAAAAGCCGCCTGGGAGCTTTCATCGAAAACGCTGCCTAATCCCTGAGCGGGTAGTACCTACGCATAAAATGCTCTACTACCCGTGCGAAGCCGGGGCGGGTCGCTAGTTACTTAATACTATAAAAAGTATTTAGAAGAGAATTGTCAAAAAATCTAGTTATAGAAGAAGGTCAGTTACATGGTGTTTCAAGAAAAAACCATGTAGGTACCTCGTTCTTCTATACCATCACTCCATACTTACTTACTATACTTACTCCATAACCATAGGAAATCTCTACCAATAACACATTATTCTTTGTCTCAACTCATGATACCTTCCGTGTAAACTATTATTAGTCGCAGATTGTAGATCGGTCGGTTTTAGTTGGTGTAAAATTAATGTGCGGCAATAACGATCGTACCATAAATTACACTAAAGTGGTCCGCCAGTCAATCAGTCTTCGTGTTAAGTTTAGTATTTGATCATAAATAGCTTCTGTTGACGTCTGTTTTGACTAAAGCTAGTCGTGAAATGGTACTGAATCTTACGAATATGGAGCATATTATTAGACACAAAATCTTTACGATCCCAAGTTTGGTTACTAACAAATAGGTATTAACTTATTGTGAAGATTGTAATTGACTGATTCTTGGCTAACATGAAGCATAATTATCTACACATACTACTTACTTAGTATAATAAAATTGAAGACTTGCCGTATCTGTACATTAAAGATTTTTGCAAAATAATAACTGGGGGATGTTAGGGATAAGTAGGTAATAGAACGTAAAAAAGCTATTTTTGAAATTTTTATCTGTTTGTTTGTATGTTTGTGCGCTCATCACGCAAAAACTACTGAATGGATTGAAATAAAAACTTGGTATGATTTAAGTTCATACTACGGAGTAACATATACGATACTTTTTATCCCGAAATTCAGCACGGTTCCCTTGGGAGAGGGGATGAAAGTCAAAATGTGTACTTAGCTGTAATTCATTAAGGCGTGGTCCGATTTCATTCATTCATTTATTTTAGAAAGGACATAGGTACTTTAAGGATTACCAACTAATCTCTTAAAGGCTGGACGATTTTGATGGGACTTTCACTGGCGGATGCTTACAATTTGATCTTTCTAAACACCCGCCAGTGAACTTTTAACCGTTTTTAGCAAGATATGAGCTCAAAGGAACTTAGGAAAAATAAAACGATTCCCGCGAGATTTTTAAAACCAATATCCACGCGAACGAAGTCGCGGGTATCCGCTTGTATGTAAATATAATCTAAAATTATGTAACGTTATTTGTAGTTTTTGGAAATCGTCATCGTGTTCAATTCTACACCGATTTTTGCCTATTTTTTAAATATTTTCTGTTGACTAATAAAGGTTATGTTTTTTAGCATAGTGATGTACTAAAATTGCATATCGATTACGTGCGATAAAATTTTTAACCTCCGACGCAAAAACGACGGGGTGTTATAAGTTTGATGTGTCTGTGTGTGTGTGTTGTGTGTGTGTGTGTATGTGTGTGTGTCTGTCTGTCTGTCTGTTCCTCTGTAGCGCTAAAACGGGTGAACCGATTTGAACGCGGTTTTTTTGTTTGAAAGGTGAATTAGTCGAAAGTGTTGTCAGCTATTTTGATGAAAATCGCTGCAAGATGGCCGCCGCTACAAAATGGTAGATTATTTATTTTTCACAACTCCGTTAATATGGGTATCAAATGAAAGGGCTTGACTAGTAGAATAACACCATGCAAATCCAAGATGGCCGCGATCAAAAAATGGTGAATGTCGGGGTTTTTTTTAATTTTCGAACATTCGATTCCGTAGCCACTACACACAATGAATACTTACGTGTATTTCCGCGTGCTAGATTGTTGTATCATGATCGCTAAATTTTTATTTGTTACAGATTTCCAAAGAACCCAAAAATAAGAAATGAATGGGCACAAAGAATAAGACCGCAATATTGGACATCGCAGAAACACAGTCATATTTGTTCAAAACACTTCACACTTAATTGATTTGTGCCCAAAAACAATTTAAAATGGAGGCGCTTAAAAGCAAACGCTATTATTTTTGCCGCATATAGATACATTGGTAATTATAATAATATCAAATATTTGTAATAATACCATAATTTCATGCTAGTGTTGTGTGAAGGTGCAAAATACATGCAAATACTAGGGTTGGACTTAATAGTCTTTGGCACGAATTCAGAGATAAAATAGTCATTAGTGATAGATGTTTGGTCCACGAGTATAATGCTAACACTCTTATAATAAGGTAATTCATCGTTTTCAAGAAAACAACGAAAATCAATTCTAACCTCAACACTGGATGATTTACCCTCTCCCTCCCCCCATCCCATAACCCATATCAAGGCGGCACGTTTTAAAAGTTTTACCCTAAAAGCTATTATTGGTGTATGAAAAACGCTGAAGCGAAACGTGAAAAATGTTCTACCACGTCTGATTTTTTTAATTTAAGGCAAGAGAGCCGTTACCAATGGATGTCTGTAATGCAGAAGAAAATTCCGCCAATGAAGTTTTCATTCGCACATTAACGGAGTGACGTATAAACATTAATGTTCAAAGAAATTTAGTAAGTGTATAATATTCGTTCGTTCGTTCGTTCGTTCGTTTCAAACAATGGACGTCCACTGCTGGACATAGGTCTCTTGCAAGGATCGCCACAGCACACGATCTTGTGCCGCCTGATTCCAGCGGCTACCAGCGACTCGCTTGAGATCGTCTGTCCATCGAGTGGGGGGGTCTACCTACGCTTCCTTTGCTGGTGCGAGGTCGCCATTCAAGCACCTTGGGACCCCAACGTCATAAAGTTTCATCGACTCCAAAAAGACTCGATTTTATTTCAGTTCTAGAAGGCACAACAAAGGTTCTAGAAGGATATGTATATTTTGTGTTTTATATATATATGTATATTTTTCGATGTACACACTAAAACCTTTCTGAAAGTATGTAGATTATGATAGTGAAAAAATCATCAAAATCGGTTCATTAGTTGCGGAGATAATCGCGAACATACTTATATACATACATATATACATACATACAACCTCCTTTTTTGAAGTCGGTTAAAAATATACTATAATATGAAACATATTATTCTTGTATTTCCTAACAAGATGATGCCCGAGACTTCATTCACGTGAGCTTAGGTTTTTATTTTATTAATCTTGTAGGAACGCTTTGATACTGCAAGACAAAAGTAGCCTTAGATATCGGTTTCCGGGATGCAAGCTGTCTGTGTACAAAATTTCGTCCCAAATCGGATGGGCCCTGAAAAGGTAAAAGACAGAAAGACACACTTTCGCATAATGTAATATTAGAGTATGGTCCACATATTTAAACACGCATATTGTATTTGTGTCCCTATAGATCCTCACAGTCAAAATATCGATAGTTACATCACTAGCACGTCACGTGTCATCGTCAAGTGTCATTAAAAAACTTGTGACCACAGACAGATGTAAACTTGACATCTATTTAGAGTATATATTACAATATCTTAGTTTTATACGTTATACATTTGTATCGCTCTCGTTACTTTTCTAAAGATAATTAATTTATTTTCAGCAAAATTGAGTTACTTTGATGAAGAATAATTTTTTTTTTTTTTTCAATTAATAAATTATTTGGGATCGTCAAAATTATTTATAATCTAAAGTACAGTTTTAGCTGAAAGCTGCTAGTTCAATGTTGTATAAACAGAACAACGTTATTATGTGTGTCCGTAATACGCCAACATTCGAAAAGACCGTAATTTTTTATGTATTCTCAGTTCAACTTTGTTGCAAAAGAAATATAAAATTTAAGAATCGAATCGGGAAGCCTCCTTGTTTATCGACACCGATAAAAAATGATATTAGCATTGGATTTGCCAAGTTTTTGCGAAATAAATGAGTATTGCCAAAAGTTCGATATTGAATATCGAGCAAGAGCGAGTTAGGTGTTCGATTTATTATTTCAGAGAGGGTGGTGCTGGGTGCATCTTGGGAGCACGGTCGCCGGCGCGTGCCTGCATACCACCGACGCTACTTCACTTCCAATCTGCATATAAATCGGGTATCCATAATGACGTCGCTATCGCAAGCATCCCGAAATTCGTTCAAAATCCGATAAGCCCTGCCCGTGAAAGCCCTAATCCACGGAAGTTTGGATGACCCCGATAGGAGATAGACCTATCGTCTTCTATTATGTAAATTATCAGCCACATGGAAGTTTTGGACGGTCACTGTGGCCGCTAACTTTGCGACCAAAATTATGTTATTGATCTATACTATCTTTTGAAGGATCAGGTAAAGTTGTTGCATAGTTCTGTTAGCATAATCTTTGGTTAATCAAGTTCTGTTAAGTGAGGAAATTATTCGCTTTCACAAAGTCTATTGTGGTTAATGAAAGTTACACTTATCTATAATTGTGAGGGCGTATAAAGGTTTCCGCTAATGCTGGCAACATGCGATTTAGAAACAACATATTGTCTAAAATGACCTGCTTATTAAACTAAAAGTATAAAATGATAATAGTTGCATGGAGAAAGCATTCTCACTAGAATAGAGTAGAATAGAATAGAAAAGTTTTTTAATCAAATAACCTTTTACAAGTACTTTTGAATGGTCAATTGAATCTACCACTGGTTCGGAATGCCATTCCAACACTATTTGTCAAAAAGATAACTCTAATCTGAAATCATGGACTATACAGTTTAGTATGAAATATTGATTTTTATTGGTGAATTTTAGTTACATCACCTACTTAAGTAGTAATAGGTGTGGCAACATAATATTGATAACACAATGCCTTCTTCGGCGTTGACTGGAGCTGACTTCCAAAATAGCGTTATTTTTATAAGGCACGAGCCTTGCCCTGACCCAGTTCCTTTTAATCCATCGCTTACCTATAAGGTTTTATTGGCAATGGCCCATTACGACCTACATTATCAACATCATCATCCGATTTTACTATTTCCAGTCACGTAATCTTCAACGACGAATATAAACCATACGCCCAGCATAGTTCCACGGCTAAAATAAGGGACTCGATTCAATTCTTACGAATGGCAAAGTGAGAGGGAGATATATTACATTTTTGCAAAACTTTTTCAATAACACTCGCGCCGTAAAATATCATGTCATTTTACATCCTTCCTGAGCCTTTTTGGAGTTTTTTTTTTCTGTGCCTAGAATCAACTTCTAAGACAAATATGAATAGGGAAATGAATTATATGGAAAGCTCCTTCTGCGTGACGCGTGAGAGATTGCGTCGCTTTGCGTCGACCTCTGAATTTAACCAGTCGTTTGTGAGCCGCGCAAAACTTGCCTCGAGGTTACATTAAGCCGATTGCCAGCGTCAATCAAAAGGCGCCTTTTTGCGCGATACCGTAATATACGCACAACCCCACCAGATATTTTAGCTAATGTTTTTATTATGGGGCTTTGCGTTCCGTAAACCGGTGTTAAATCAGATCTACGGATTGTAATATGTTGAAATATGAATTTGGGTCTCTTGTATTAAATTTTCATATTTCTCTAGCTAGTTAAGGTACATTTGGATATATGGAAATACCGACTTATTATAACTTATGTGTATAGGTACGATATGAATCTGAGAAACGTGATGTATTAATTAATAATACTATGCTCAATAAAACCGAGAATTTTAATTTTTCAGAGGAGAAATAAACCTAATTAACAATTAGTATCAACTTACAAGAAAACATGTTTTTTTTTTTCGGATAGACAAAGAAGTAGTAATTACGTTGAATATTGGTAGTTAAGAAAGTAATCGCTTGTAATAAACTAAGCATTAGGAGATTCATTAAATCTATTGAAGAAATTCTCAGCAGAGCCCAATATAACGAGATGAGGCGGCCCATTTTCCGTCCGGCCTTTGCCGACCTTCGGTCTATCGAGTCGGGTGCCGTAACTGATAAATTAGAAGTCTTAAAACTGGTGGCAGGTGATTCGACACAAATTCCAAGCTCCTGGCCCTTGCCTTGCGAAAGTTTCAACAATTACTTCCACTTGCAATTTATGTCTCAGGGTGCCGATAAAATGGTGGCACCGGCGCACTCACCCGCCGATTTCCTATTTTTCACTGGAAAAAAGGTTTGGGTCCATAGCGTTTATTACCTTTTCACCATTGTACATTTCGGCAATATGTGACCTATTTGTCGAGGCGTATATCAAATACAGAGCAGTGTGCTTGCGTTTTTCGTGGTATTGTGATGGGGCAGACAAAGCCTAGATTTCGAAAAAAAATAAATGGAAACACCCTTTCTCATACAAATAGCAAAATATTTTGATGTAATCTTTTTTGATATCAAAGTAAATATTACTAACATAGGTATAATATCTGTTAAAAATATGAATATCATAATTTTGCAGAAATACCTATATAGATATTTTTACAAATTAAACAATCGGACAATGAAATGAAAAATGTTCAGCTTTATGAAATGCCGCTGCTCTGACATTTTAGAAAAATCGCACGTACATTTTTTCCAAGAACAGTAGGATGCAATTTGCACCTATGATTTTTGTATGAGATTCTGTGTGTTCCACCGTAGCGCCTGAATTACTCGGCCGATTTTGATGAATGAGGTGTCAATTAATTCTTTGTTAATATGGTCTGGGTGACATATGGTACATTTACCTATATAAGAAAAAAATCGCGAAGCGACGTCCGAGGGGCTAAACTAAAAAATATTAGTTAGTTTAGGACAGACATAATAGATGACGCCACTAGCTGCTTGCCCCGCGCTTTCTGCACACCAAATTATTATTTATATTACTTATATTAAATTACTAAGCGTAGTCGGGTTTTACTTTACGAACTTTATCTCTTATTAAAAACCTAAATATACGAGCTTCGGCTAGTATTTTATAAATTAAGTATTTGCTCGAACTTGAATTGATTTTTTTTGTGGACTAGGTCAAATATTGTGCGAAACAATAAACCCGAGAGCACAGTGATATATACCCATCGATTACTCATCTATCATGGACCGTTTGAATATTGCACGCCTATGCATGCGCTGTATCTATGCAAACAATCCGTATGAAAGATTAACAATGTTTACTTTCAATACACAGAAGGTTTTCATAGAAGTGAATAGAATTGCTACGAGAATTGCTACGAAATACTACGAGTATACAACAATACTATAAACCAGCTTCATCGAATATCGAGATCATGCTAGGACTATAATGCAGTTCTATACTAACAGGTTCAGTATGCTTAGTCTCACATTGCACAGCTCGAAAACTTTACTAAATACTACTGATCGAAACACAATGTCTTCAGTGTAAAATGGACCTAATCTGGCTTATTTTGAGGTTTGAGTTCGCCAATACATTCAGCATTCGAAAACAGCCAGCGCCCCAAGCAGAAATGTTGTAATAGTTATTTATGCAACTGTTGTGTAATAAGGGGTATTAAAACACGAATGTGGGTTTATCACATGAGGCGAAGCCGAATGTGATAATAGTATCACATGAGTGTTTTAATACCTAATTATCAACAGTTGCATACAAGACTTTATCTACACCCATAATATGAATCCTCTATAAGATTCTGAAACAGTTAGCTTACTGCTAAACCCCCGGTATTCGCCATTTTGTGTTGAAGTCATCTTGAATTTGCATTGTGTTAATCTACTAGTCAAGCCCTTTCATTTGATACCCATATTGAGGGAGTTGTGAAAAAATATGTAATCCGCCATTTTGTGGCGGTCCAATTTTCATGAAACATAGCTAAGAACACTCCTGACTAATTCACCATTCAAACAAAAACAAACGCATTCAAATCGGTTCACGCGTTTGAGCACTACGGTGGAACAGACAGACAGACACACACACACTCACACACCCACACCCCCATCCCCAGCCCCGCATCAAACCGGTTTGAGTGCTACGGGGGAGCAGACAGACACACACACACACACTCATGCACATACACACACCCACAACCACATCCACTCCCAACTCACGCCCAACCCACGCCCACGCCCACGCTCACATCCCCATTCCCACCTCCGCATTCAAACCGGTTCACTTGTTTGAGCGCTACGAGGGAACAGACACACACACAGACTCACACACACACACACACACACATACAGACAAGTCAAACTTAACACCCCGTCGTATTTGCGTCGGGGTAAAAACGGATGATGTAATATTGTACTGAATTTCATTACAACACTCGTTTGGATGATGTAATGGTTGTTACAACATTGTGTGTTCTAAAGTTGGCAATAAGCTAACTGTTTCAGGATCTTTAATAGAGGATTTAAAGCATGGGTGTAGATAAAATAAATATACGAAGTATTGAGCTACGACTTTAAAATAATTTTTGGGTTCATTTTGCATTAAATATTACAGTTTTTCGATACGTAGTATTTGGTAAAGTTTTGGAGGTACGCAAACTCAGAATAACTATAGAGAGCTTGCTCTTGACAGTCTACCTTTAGCCGTCCTTGTTTTTCTCTGGCTCTCCCTTTTGTCTTCCAATATGATCTTACCTCAACTTTTTTTTTGACCTTGGCTAACCCTATGCCGAAATGCCGAGTTTGCACATTGCGACAACGTTGATAAATTTCGAAATCGAAACAATAACTTCACAGTAAAATAGACCTAAAACTACTCGATTTAAAGTTTGAGTGTATCCATACATCTACAGCGCCCCAAGCAGAAACTGTGAAAATAAAAATTCGAAGTAGGTAGGTACTTCAAGTATGATTTTAAAATAAGAGATTTTAGATCCATTTTACTCTGATATTATAATACTTGATTTTCTATATTCGAAATGTAGTAAAGTTGTCGAAATATGCAAACTTGACATAACCCTACTGCTCCATGCTCAATGCCATCGTTGGTTTTCCCCTACGATGCTTTAGCTCTATTTTGCCTTTATTTGCCTAGGAAATATTTTCGAAGCTTTCAAAAAAGGGCTTTAAATATTACGAAATAGCTTTGTATAGTAAACATAAAACAAACATAACAAAACAATAACTTGAGAATATCGCTTGGGAGGCCAAATAAAACCGTTGATAGCAAAACGAGGCCTGTGTACAGAGTGGGTAGGTAATCCATTTATTGATAAGAAAATAAAGATGGCGAGATTGGTTGGATCACAACGCACTGTCGACAAATTTCACTACCCGTATCTCAGACGACGATACCTTCGTTTTATCAGTGTTTCGTCTGGTCATTATGTTACTAAGCAAGATTTTTTTTATAGGAATAGCGGGCAACCGAGCAAGCGGGTCACCTGATGTTAAGTGATTACCGCCGCCCATAAACATTAGCAGCACCTGAGGTACCACTAATGCGTTTCCAGGAAGGAGACTGGCTCTTCAGCTCACTGCCAGAACACATCAGATGCTTTGCGGCAGATTACGGCTGAAGTGTGGTAGCTAGCCAGGTGGATTCGGGGTAGAATCCTACCACAAAGCAAGTACTAACCAAAAGTATGTAATAAATTTTTTTTTTCATTCTCCCTTCTGGGGAAATAGTCGTGTGGACCTCGAAGGTCGCACACAGGCCACTTTATTAATTTATATTATATATCCAAATTCAATGAATTATTGAGCTCATACAGCTTGTAGATTAAATTAAGATGGTAATTCAAAAGATTCTGGCTAACGATAGGTGAGGTGATCTCTATTCTGGACACAAGAGTGGCCAATGGGCTACAAACATGTCCTAATGAGGCAGTTTCGCTCTCGCCATTTTCGTGTTAAAAGCTCAGATAGCAGTTATTGTGAGCGTCCATTGAACTAATGTTAGAAATAGGTGTGTGTGAAATAAAAAACTGATGTTTGAAATAAAATGTCCGTGTGAAAGTAAAACGTACCTAATTATTTATATAAGTGAGCCAAGTAGAAAATTATAGTTGAGTTTCAAATTAAAATTTGGGCCGAGCCGAGCCGTAGGCAAGGATTTTTAATAGCGCCGACACTAAATTTTCAGTGCGCACGCGTGCCATAAAAACGTTATTTAAAACATTTAAAAGTAAAAATAATAAAATATGATCACCATTACAACCAGCACTATTTATTATTATAGAGATTGTAACCAACAGTTCTTTTTGGCTATATTGGTAAAATATAATACTATTTAAATGCGAAGGCGCGGTTTTGCGTCTTCCGCTAATTTCAGTCAAAACTTCGTTATATACCTAAGCAATATTATATCACACTTTTTGGAGTGAAGTTAGAGGGTGGTGTTACAAAATAAAAAGGTACAGACATCGACTGCCCTTGAATTTATTTACCTATATTAAGCTTATATTCGAACACAGCGGAGCATTGTGCCAGTGTTAGGGCTGGCACAATATTCGGTGAACATTTATCTTTGGACATTTTAACATTTATGTATTTCAATTTCAAAGCATTTACTAAGTGTTTTTTTAATTTCTAGTAAGTATATCACTACATTATTATAAGACAAAGTACCTCTGCTAAGTTTGTCTATATTTTCGTTCTTTGCGATTTAAGAATTTAAGTAAAAGATTTAATGTAAATTAGCCGAATTACGATGAAATTATGTGTAACTTTTGGTGGTGGTAAGCGATGCTTGTAAACATTTGATAAAGGTTGCATTGCCACACATGCAATCAAGATTATTAGATGGCTTCTGTAGTAAGCCAACTATGCGATTATAGTCTACTTTGCAATTTTGTCAGCAGTGTAATTAGAGCCACTTTATGAACAAATGAATCAAAAAAAATCTATAATACACTATTTCCATAGCATATGCCTCAAATAATTTTTTCTTATTTATTTTTGAAAGCCGTAACATAAAAATACCTACAGCAATTACATTATTCGAAAACATCAGCCAAATTGTTAGATATCCGAATTCAATGGAACGCGTGCTTTTTCAACGGAAATTCCCCGTGATAGGTAAAAAGCGTCGATTTTGTACTGTGTACGATAAATAAAAACGAGACCCACATTTCGTAGTGTTACTTTATAAGCGAAGCACATCGGGTCGGGCGCTTGCAAATGGTGCGAAACGACAATTTTAAAGCACAACATTGAATATACATATTACGTATCTGGTGTTCGCACGTACGCCGCGATTACTCGCTCTCTGCGAGCAAGTGTGCGCTGCTTTTAACGCATTACCATGAATAATATATGCCCAAATTGAAATGTCGCATTCGTGTCGCTCCAGCTGCCTGTCTACTCGTCTCTTTCTGTATTCCACTGGTAGATCGCGTTGCCAATGGGCTTTACCTTTTATCGGAAATGGTAACTGTTCCGAAATCTTTACCGCTTTTGTTGTTAGAAAAACTTTCCCGTTCAAATAGTCGAGGATTTTGTTAAAAAAATATTTTAAAAGGCTCGGGATTTTGTCTTAGAAAAATTAAAGGATTAATTTTGACAAGGGGTTTTAGATACATTAAAGCCATTTTCAAGCGACCGTCGATTATGAGTATTTTTAACCCCCGACGTAAAAACGACGGGGTGTTATAAGTTTGACGTGTCTGTGTGTGTGTGTGTGTCTGTCTGTTCCCCTGTGGCGGAGCTGTTAGCTTTGTTTGATGAAAATCGATCCAAGATGGCCACCACCACAAAACGGCGAATGTCGGGGGTTTTTTAATTTTTAATGTATTCAACTCAGCGCCTCAGCGCGGTAGATTCTATAGCAAACAGATTTTATTGATGAATTACTTTTGCGTGGCTTATACCCAAAGTTATACATACAATATTTATTATCATAATATTATGAATGTCATAGAATGCTGCAGAGAAAATCGCGCGGTGATATTTCACAATTCGAACTTACCCTTAATGGTAATGATTTTGATATAGGTACCTATGATTTTGTCATAAATATTAAGATTTGTAAAAGATCTACTTTTTATTAAAAACATAAAATTATGATTTTTACTTCTTATTGTTTTACAATACATAAAAAGTAATTTTATTATAATAAAGAAAAACCATTCATAATGTAATATTGACGTTTTATATATTCAAAAAGGTAAGTAATTTAAATAAAAGAAATGTCGGCCTATCAGCGACGATTTAAAATCTCAATTTCCTTCTGAAAATAAATGCTTGTTAAAACCGAGCAAAGATAATTATTACAAGATCTAAAGGCGCAATAAAGACATAATTCAGAATATTACTTTCACAGAATGGACCTTCTTTATACTTCTCGTAGGACGGAAGCACCACAAATTGTAGCTTTAAATATTTAATTTCTGAAGAAAACGGATTAGCGAGTAATTGTCGAGAAATTAATACGCACCGAGTCCCGAGTCACGACTTAAATTCCACTAATGGAGTCCTTATTACGTTGTACAAGGTATTTAGGGAGGTCTATAAATTGAGCATTAAACGTAATCACATGTTCATTATGCGAATTAAGCGAGATTTCCTTACAAACTATTAAAAGGGACCTGCCGACCCAAAGACGCGTAAAAGCGAGGGTCATCTACAGAAATCAAAGCCAGTCTTTATTTATGATCTGGACAGGGCTGCTCTATTCGGTCGAGATAAGTCCCCACAGTATGCGTGTGCGTAGGCGGCTTTATACTGGGGCTACGGCTACCTTACTCTATCTTGGGACAAAGATAAGATCTCCATTAGACGTAGAGCTCATTCATCGTGTGAGTCAGCTGAAGGATCCGGGTCTATACGTAATTACAATTATAAGGGTCGCACACAAAATTCGCAAACCCAATCTGATACTCACCTTTAATAGTCTCGGGCGTACGATTTTGTAAGAAAGTCAAAGTGGGTATATTTTACTTTTCTTCGATTAGTTATGGAATATTTAGATATTAACAGTTAAGGTGTTTTTTACCCACACTATACGGAAGTGGTATGCGTGTTTAAGATTATTTTTGAGCGTTTTTATGTTACGTTTTTTCCTGTGAAACTAAACCATACTTAACTATTACATTAAGTACGAATCGCTTCTATGTTTCAGGGCTTAAGGCCATAAGGCAGCGCGTACGTATCGTGTTTTTAATTTTTACTTTGTTACCATTGCCCTGAAAATCTATTGAGCTGAGATGCAGTTTTCTGCATCAAAGCTATTAACCGACTACTTTACATTGGTAGTCGATAGAAAATGATATGATTTACTTAATACAACACTTTAAAAAAGCAATAGAGTCTTTATAAGCTCTCGTTTTATTTATCTCAACGCATAAGCCACTGCCTATCTGCCTAAATCCATAAAGCACTACACAGGACAAATAAGTTTGTTTAATACTCAGAAGTAGGCATTAGCTTGGAGTGCGCATCAGTGTGCGGGTCCGTCCGTAATCAGATTAATTAGATGATTTTGCGGGCGTTATTAAAAGTTGAGCCGGCTGAAGCGCAGCTCTCAGTTACCTCCGCTAAGATAGGGCTTATTCCCCGCGTACATACTGCTTAGCGGATATTATACGTGTGCCGGGAGTTCTCTTAAATGTTTTAGTATTTTCGACTGAGGTTGTGAACTCCGCGCCGTTTTGTTTGTGCGCTACAGTGGGCGGCCGGAATAATTCACTTAAGCTTAACTGGGAAAGATAATTAGGATTCTACGTCGGTTGATGCAAAATGAACGCGGAAAACAGAGCAGGAGATTTTTGTGCTCATTCAGAAATTGAATTTTGTATTTGTAGACGAAAGCTTTAACGAGATAACACATACTCTTTTAAAGTTTAATCACAAATGAGAAGGTCCATTTTGTTTACATAATTGGATAAAACATAATGTACGTATAAGCGTATAGATAGTTGCGGCATGAATTCAAATTCACACGTTCTGCTTTCGGTTAGGTATTATCTTGTGAGCGGTTCAATGGGCCAACTGCATTCAGAGTTCGTGATTTTATTGCAGTGTACTATTATGCAACGTGTGACAATGTGGACACAACAGCCAGCGGGTAGGTAGGTCTCTTAGCAGAGGCTCACAGGCCACTGGGCATGGAACGCGCGACCGAGCACGGCTCGTGTGCTGTCAATCATAAAACGAGAAAAAAAAAATCGGCAAAATTCCAGCGGCCAACCTCCCTGTTTAGTGTTGGAGTGCAACCGAACGTGTGAACTTTGACAGTTAAAGCCGCGCACTGACAAAAGACTCATTTCAACTGAAAAATAAAACTATTGTATACGTAGTGTTACATGAATCCGATATTATTTTCTTTTAAATCCACCAGTAATGCTGCACGGCTCGAATTGAATAGCGTTTTCAGTTTTTTTTTTTCGAGTTCCCTCTTCGGAAGCCGGTCAGCGGCAGTCGCGTGTGTGTTCCTGGCCCGGGGGCGATAATGTGCTGTGCACCGATTCGTCTAGTCCGTTCTTTTGTTATTTCGTCTTTGTTCTCCGTGAAAGGTGGTATTGTTTTCTCGCCGGAATGGCCAGAGATTGCGCTAAGAGTCGAGATTAGTGACAACGTGACGTGCGTGCGTAATCGTCCATTACAGTTTTATTCGATTCTGATAACTGGATCCGTTCCGTGATTTTATCGTTTTAATTTATTTGTCGTGAAACGTTTTTAATTCAAGTTAGGTACTATCGGTTTGTATTTTTCACTTTTAAGTAAGCAGGTTTATCGTTTAGCGAAGCTGTTAAAAAGTTCAGTACCTGCCGTTTGAAAGAAGCCGAAAGTAGCCCCGAAAAATAAACAGATAGATTGACAGCAAATTTCAAAAACTTGTATTTGAGTATCGATCAAATAAATTTACGAGCAGATATTTCAAAAGTTTTCAGAAGTGGCTGATATTTCAAAATTAAAGACTCTTCGATTTTATGCATTTGTAAGAATAAATGTTAATTTGAAATCCAATGAATGTGAGGCAAATGTATCTACGTAACGGAAACTTTCAAAATATAATACCATAAGTGGTTCAGTCATCACGCAGTTTCAGTTCACTCCGGCTAAGCGTTCTAGGCGGACAAGGCGGGCTTAGTTCAACGCACTACAATAGAGCACAGTAGGCAGTTGCGCGAATTATGCAGGCCCTCAATTGGATTATAGGCGTTCCCTGGTCGGCGTGTATGTAGTCGGTATGGAACGAGCGACTTGTACCTTGCATTGTCACCATGCATCTCATGACATAGCCTTTCTTTCTTATCAAAATATAGTGCATCACGATTTGAAAGTATTGAAGGTAGAACTACTTTTGCCGATTGCAATATCTGAGACTTGGTTATTACAAAATGAGATTGCAATTTTTTCTTAAAAGATAAGTATAAATTTAAAATTTAAAAAACCCCCGACATTCGCCATTTTGTGGCAGCGGCCATCTTAGATTTGCATAGTGCTATTCTACTAGTCAAGCCTTTTCATTTGATAACCATATTAAGGGAGTTGTGAAAAATATGTAATCCGCCATTTTGTAGCGGCGGCCATCTTGGATCAAATTTCATCAAACATAACTAACAACACTCTCGACTAATTCACCTTTCAAACAAAAAAACCGCATTCAAATCGGTCCATCCGTTCGAGCGCTACAGGGGAACAGATAGACACACACACACACACACACACACACACACACACACACACACACACACACACACACACACACACACACACACACACACACACACACACACACACACACACACACACACACACACACACACACACACACACACACACACAGACACGTCAAACTTATAACACCCCGTCGTTTGCGTCGGGGGTTAAAAATAGAATGAGAGATGAGATAATGCGATAAATATTTTCATTTATGCTGGCTAAGAGTTATCTTAAACAGGGCGTGAGTTTAGTTCAATGCTCTGCAATAGAAGTAGGCGGTTGTGCAAATTATGCAGACCCTCAATTGGATTATGCCTTCCCTTGCCGGCGTAATCGGTGCTGACCGACATGCTGCCTGCACCGCCATGACTCATGACATACATCACGATTATTTCGTTTGCTCCTGCGTGCAACGCTAAATTTCATTCACAATTTTTAATATAATACTTTAATGTTTAGCGCAGCATTTTTTCAAGCAAATGCATTATGAAAACTGTATATACCTCGCAAAGATATTGTTGTAGAAAATATATTGCATCGCGAGCGGCGGTAAATTTAGTCATACATTTTAAATACGCCAGCTTAACAACTTTTACCTACCTACAGGTAAGATTATTGTGTAAAATATGGGGAATGATTTATAACTTTCTGATTCATAATATGAGAGAGGCGACAGTTTCAATAAATTATTTTCATAATAGGTTTGCAATTAACAACATTGGTGTGTCATTATCACGGTAGCTGAGTGCTTAGTCTAAGTTTGAAGCGCTTCAAAACTAAAAGTATACTAGAAGTATACTATTGATCGAATCACAAATGACTTCAGAGCAAAATGAACCCAAAGACTCTTATTTTAGGTCCATTTTACTCTGAAGTCATGGTGATTCGATGTATACTTATAGTACCTATACTAAAAAGTTTTGGAGCGCTCCAAACTGAGACTAAGCACTCAGATAGTACACAGATTCTTCCGAAAACCTCTAAACAATATTCATTAAGTCGAAAACGAGAAAATCTCTAATATTAGGATAGTATGTTTATGAACTCTATGAGATGATGTTTGGTTTTTGATGAGTAGGTATGTAAGGTCGCACAGTAGTGCTACGGAGTTGTAGCGCTACGAGGAGCTACGGACCTTATAGATTCGAGCGGTTTATAACGTAGCATTGATTAGATTGTCTACGTCAAAAAAACGTCTTAAATAATATACTTATAAAATTGCTGGAGTTAGATTTGTTAGGTTTTTATCTGTATAATTGAAAAGTATCTACTTGGTATAATATTTAATTTGTAAGTATTCTTATTTTTAATAAAATAAAATTTTTGGCACTACTTTAAAACTGAATCGTTAAAAGTTAAACAAAAAAAACAATTAAATCGCATTTACTAAGTAAGTTACGACGGTTGCTTAGAAAGAATTGCGATTTTATTACCCGTGAATACTTTTACAATTTAAAATGAAATTCCATCGAATACAGCTGAAACAAGGTAACGGGAAGCGGTTGTAATGGTTTATTTATTGTGTATCCTCCAGGCGTACCACGCGGCGTTATCGTCGGCGGAATGGACAGTCCGGCCCCTTGAGGAACCCGAAAGGGTTCGGTTTCGGTAGGCACTCAATAATTGAAGTCGTTGAGATTCCGGACGCATTGTTGCGGCAACACCTGCGACGCGGGTAGGTAGGATGAACGCTTAACGGGAAACAATCACGTTAATGTTTATTATAATGTCCGATTTATTGGCGATTCTCATTTACGGTCCGCGTTTTGTAAAGCCCGCGCCGCGCCGGCTTATTAACGGGACACACGCGCTGCGCTCTCGATTTTACTGCGCGGCCCGGCTTAACAGCGCGCTGATGCTTAATTAAAACTAAAACAACTCCGCAAATACATTGATCAGTCTAATGCCCTCTGCTATTTACGTTTATCATGGCTGATGACTGCGAACAGAAGCTCAATTAAAACCATAGATTTTGGTTAGGTGGTTGCGACATGGTGTAATTTAGCTATGCATTTACCGAGAGACGTAGAGACGTAAGGTATCATATTTATTATTTTTCGCAAGCCGACATGGTACGAATGTGCACTTTTGCTCCAATGCATACTGCCTTCTAATCGTTATGGTCCTAAAATACAACGCCCAGATTCACACAAGAAGACGTGGGCCCGTGCTCGTCTTTTTGACGCAAAAGCGACGGGGTGTTATAAGTTTGACGTGTTTGTGTGTGTGTCTGTCTGTTCCCCTGTAGCGCTCAAACGGGTGGACCGATTTGAATGCAGTTTTTTTGTTTGAAAGGTGAATTAGTCGAGAGTGTTGTTAGCTATGTTTGAAGAAAATCGTTCCAAGATGGCCGCCGCTACAAAATGGCGGATTACATATTTTATCACAACGCCCTCAATATGGGTATCAAATGAAAGGGCTTGACTAGTAGAATAGTATTATGCAAATCCAAGATGGCCGTCGCCACAAAATGGCGAATGTCGGGGTTTTTTTTTTTTAATTTATACTTGTTGAGACTTTGTCTTCCCGCAAGTATAGCAGCATCATCACCGCAAGTTCTAAATTTGAAACATTTTATAGGAAAGCGTTTCATCGTTTTGACTCCTAATGTGTCGTGAGCCATAGATAGAGTCAACATGTTGTCCTTATCATATTATCTACAATAAAACATTCTATTCGTCTGCTGCGTAAAGGTGAACGATGAAATAATACTTCGAAATAAAATACGAGTATATCGAGATCGTATGCTGTGTTTTCGATCGTTTTCTATGAAGCACGATGTCTGCCCATATTATTCTAGTTATTCGTGGTAGCTATTCAGGTTAACTTAATAGATTCGTGCTGCTCATTTATTACGCTTCGGGTGTTAACTTGTCAAAGAAACCGGTAAAGTGCGAGTATGCAACGATGACGTTATTCTATAATATTACAAAGATAGTTTTTTGTTCATGAGAAACCTGAAAGTAGTTTGTTTAGAATCAGTAACCTATTTGCAGATTGCAACAATATGATTTATGTTACATGTATACCTACCGGTAGATGCAGGTGAAGAATAGCCAACAGTTGTGGGTAGGTGAATTTATAATAGGTAAATATATTAATGATAAATTAATCTGGTATGATAATGTAAAAAAGATACGGATGGATTGTTTCACGTAAATTATATTGAAAGCGATCGCGATCCAGATAATGGCACGCGTACGATACATTCGCAATTATAGGACTTAATCATTATTATTGTTATTATTATTTTCCCTTTCGGAATTGCTTTCGATCCAGGTGCCCGTAACTAATCTTGTAATATCCCATTGTTATGGTCCGGAATGAAGTTGTGTTTGCCCCGAGTTACTCCTGCTATTCGAGAAATGTTTGTTATCACGTTTATATGAATACAGATGTAGTGGCCCTTCATAAAATAGGATATGCCAATTATGCCAAACTACATTCTGCATATCATTTATGCAGAATGTAGTTCCTAATCTATAGTTAGAAATATTTCTATCATTTGAAAAAAGTGAATTCCAGAATATCTAATTAGTAACAAAAAAGTTGGATTCAATAATAGTTATTTAAGCAACTTAACTGTTGCATAATAAAGGGAATTAAAAGCATGGGTGTACAAAAAATTAATACTTATACTGTTACTGGAAAGACATAGGTATTCAATTTTATGTCCAACTAGCTTCTGCCCGTGACTTCGCACGCGTGAATTACGGTTTTTCACAAATCCCGAGGGAATCGTGGATTTCCGCTCCCTTTTCCAATCTTTATACCTACTTTCAAGGAAGTTTGTTATAGTAATCTATCTATAGCTGTAGCTATAGATTTCGGTTTTTTCAAAATCCCGTGGGAACTGTGGATTTCCATTTCCAGAATAAAAAGTGCAAACGCATGCAACTATTGTAATAATGTGCTATGTGAGTGTGATTTACCTAAGAACAATGAGCGCCATTTATCGCGTTTTTAAAAGTCTATATCTATATCCCACAGGAATACTTTTCCGAGATAAAAATATTAAGCCTATAGTATGTTAAGTCAGGGCATAATCTATCTCCATTCAAAATTTCAGCCAAATCGGTTCAGTAGTTGCAGCGGAGAAGCGGAACAAACATACACACAAACTTTCGCCTTTATAATATTAGTGTGATAATATAAACATACCTATATGCGTTATTGTTGGTTTTATGGTGATTCTTGAAAACGACGGGTAAAGGTGTAACCTTAGAACGAAATCATTCACACGTAAGCCTCCTCAGGAGCGTTGGTTACCGAATTTATGTGCAAATACGTTTCGGGACTGCCCATGTGCTAATGAAAGGCGATACATTATTCAAACTTTGAATTATACAGTGGCATGTAAATCGATATTCGCACCGCATAGTCCGCAGGAGCCCGAACCATTCGAAGAATGAGCGGAATTGTAACTGAAGGGTCTTTGAATCACCGCAATTGTAATTAGTGGACGGCGGGCTATCGTCGTCGACAGTTATGCAGGGATTGTGACGCATTTGTTATTATATTCCTGTTATCGCCTTATCATTTTGTACATTTTAGGTGCCTGTCAACTGAAATGGAGCGGAGCGGAGTTTTTATTTGTTAAGCCAGACCAATCAGAATGTTGATATATGACGTGATAGTTTCTAAAAATTATCTCTAAATAGTAATAGACATTTCACACTTGATATCTCCGTAAGTACCCCAGTTACGAACTCCACAATTACGCAGTTATTCAAAGCAAATGAGACACTACTGAGAGCTTAAGGTTTCATATTTCCGAAAATAAGTTATGTCAGATCGCATTGGGATCTTGGTCTATAATATTTGACTGAACACCCATACCAGCCGTATGTGTAAGACTGCTGTGCTTTATTTATACTTAATATTATTTACGTTACGTTTCAACCAATGGACGTCCACTGCTGGACATAGGTCTCTTGCAAGGATCGCCACAGCACACGATCTTGTGCCGCCTGATTCCAGCGGCTGCCAGCGACTCGCTTGAGATCGTCTGTCCAACGAGTGGGGGGTCTACCTGCGCTTCGTTTACTGGTGCGAGGTCGCCATTCAAGCACCTTGGGACCCCAACGTCCATCGGTTCTTCGAGCAATGTGCCCCGCCCATTGCCACTTCAGCTTCGCGACTCGATGAGCTATGTCGGTAACTCTGGTTCTCCTGCGGATCTCCTCATTTCTGATTTGATCCCGCAGGGATACTCCGAGCATAGCTCTCTCCATCGCCCGCTGAGTGACCCTGAGCCTTCTTATGAGTTATTATTTATCTAATA
Source organism: Melanargia galathea (assembly GCA_920104075.1). Taxonomy (NCBI): domain Eukaryota; kingdom Metazoa; phylum Arthropoda; class Insecta; order Lepidoptera; family Nymphalidae; genus Melanargia; species Melanargia galathea. The sequence continues at coordinate 8,661,993 of OV049864.1, forward strand.
TTATTTATCTAATATACTATACAACGTTAGTTTTACTTTGCGCAAAAACCGAAACACGTGTCAAATATTATTACATTAAAAATATTTATACAAAATTTCAAAAAATTATAATGAAAAGTAACGAAGTTATAAGCTTGTTATGTTGCGTCATTGTCCTCGAAAAAAATGGTCACCGCAAGCCGTTGCCGCTGGGACTAGCGATCGAAGCGAGTTGAATGACCGCCGCTGTGTGCCGACCGTCAGCTGATGCGCGGTAAACCATTGTGTCTAAGCTTGTAGGATTTCAAAATATTTTTGGACAAAAATATAACACGGTACATAAATGGTTGGATTAGATTTTGTTACTGATTCTGAACAAACTACTTTCAGGTTTTGCGTAAAGTAAAACTAACGTTGTATATTATTTATCTAATATTATTTACGTTAAATTAAATAATTTATGATAACAATATTATACTATTATATAATATCAAAGGGAAAAAACTGTTGTTATCTTCAATAAAAACTTCGTTAAAATATCCTATGTTCCTCGAAAAAATATGGAGAAATCCTGTTTTCCATAGTTTGCAATCTGCCTTCAGAAACAGCTGGTATAACCGGAATTGGTAACAATATAGGGAAACATTTTATCGAGAATCGCAAAATGGAAAATCTCACTCGGATGGCCATGTACAGGCGTTGATTAGTACGGCAGAAACAAAAACTATTCCCAAACCGGGCGCAATAAACGAAGTGGAAAAAGTCGATATGAGAGGACGATCTGATTGTAGAACGTAAGCGGCAATCCCTGATACGAGTTTACACTGAACGCGCGCCACTTTTAAATGATTACTGTGTGCCCTGTGCCCCTTGATGCAGATGCGCCCCTCGGACATCGCGTACAGACTATGGGGACATGCGGAAGACACGGAGTTTGTTTTCTAATTCAATGAAACGGAGAGCGAACAAAGTGCAGAAAACTTTCATTGATATCATTATAAATATCATCGTCTCGGTTGAAGGAAATTATATTTTTATTTTTTAATGCTTTAATTTTTATCAATTAACTAAACTTGCGATTGGATGTTAAAACAAATCTCATCAAACTTCCGTTAAAAAATAGTTCAGTATTTTTGAATCATTTTCATTATCACATTAATTTAGGCTGTCAAAGACATAATTATTAGCTTAATTCGAATAAGATACTTAGAGAAAATGACCATAATCACAATCACAATAATATACATAATATTATAAAGGCGAAAGTTTTTGTGTATGTATGTTTGTTCCTCTTCTCCGCCGCAACTACTGAACCGATTTGGCTGAAATTTTGAAGATAGTTTATGCCCTGACTTAACACATAGGGTACTTTTTATACCGGAAAAGAATTCCTGTGGGACTAAAATAGATATAGACCTCCAAAAACGCCATAGAGGGCGCTGACTGTTCTTAGGTAAATCACGCTCACATAACACATTATTGCAATAGTTTGCTGTATTGCATGCATTGGCAACACATAGGCTACTTTTTATCCTGAAAAAATGCACAGTTCCCACGGGATTTTGAAAAACCCGAAATCTATATCCACAGCTGTAGGTAGATTACTATAGTGAACTTCCTTGATAGTATATATAAAGTTTGGAAAAGGGAGCGGGAACAGGAACCGGAAATCCACGATTCCCTCGGGATATGTTTAAAACCGAAATCACGCGGGCGAAGCCGCGGGCAGAGGCTAGTATTATTATATTTTTAGAAGTGAAATTAGAATCTTAATTTTGTTTTGAAAATATTATTTAAATAATATAAGGTTGTATCAAAATTTACCTATTTACATTGAAAAAATATAAAACAAAGTATCTCTTAAATGGTTATCTAAATAAGGAAGAGAGTTTATATTTGCCTTCACTTACGAGTTCACGAACATTTTGAAAGAATAACTTCAAACTTTTATGTAGCAATATGGAATATTAAGAGATCAGCGTGCAAAAAGACGATTGAGAAGCCTCCCGCTGATTAAAAGATTTTTCATTAAAAGGAGGAATAAAGTAGTTAGCGGTAGAGGAGTTTGTGATATGTACCTATCTCCTCTTTCTCTCCAGTCAGCTTTGTGTGTACATTGAGTCATAACCATTGATTGCTTCTGCACAATCGGACCGCATCGCATTGCACGCACTGATTTCTACAAAGGAATATGGAATCAATTAGATAAAAGAAATACGATGTCGAAGATTTTCATCCCGCTTTGAGCTTTGACCGATAATAATTCTTCATAACGTGTCCGAGAATAATCGGATTCGAGCTGCTTGCTACATTCTCTTTATTGCATTTTCTTTATTACGGACTTTTTCAACTTTTCTAGATTGTCGTCGCGCTAAAGTAAAATGTATTTACCGTTCGTGATATTTTTATGTTTATATAAGGCAAAAACGTTTGTATATTCTAAAAGAGTTGGAGAAGGAACGTTCACTATAGTCGATAAATTGTTTAACCCGTGATAGTAACTATGTCATTTGTAGTATATAATGCGGGTAGGTTAAGTTCCTTATGGTAAGCGTCTGTCATTGTGTTTGAAGGAGTTCGGAATAAACCGTTGATTGGACTCGGCGTTATTATTTCAATACATTACAGTGGCGCAGTCTTAATAAGTTTTTATTCGTTTTAAATGTCGTGCAAGATGTCGGTTGGCAAATTAGGCGAGTTTAATCTCAGTTCGGGAACTTGGAGCACCTATATTGATCGGATGGAACAATATTTTCTCGCAAACGACGTGAAAATTAATCTTCAAGTACCTACGCTGCTCGCGTGTGTTGGTGATGCAACGTATGAACTGATGGTGGATTTGTGCTCTCCGAAGAAGCCAGGCGAGATGAAATTCAGCGAACTCGTGCAGCTGGTAAAAAAGCATATTCAGCCGACGCCATCTATTCTCGCGGAGAGATATAAATTTCGCAAACGAACGCAGACTCAGACCGAAACGGTGGCTCAGTTCGCAGCGGCTTTGAAACATTTAGCCAGAGATTGCGACTTTAGAGACAACCTCGAAGAGAACTTGAGAGATCAGTTCGTCTGTGGCTTGCATAACGAACCGACGCGACAGAGATTGTTCTGCGAGGACGACGTTACCTTCGCGTCGGCCTTCAAAAAGGCGGTGGCGCTGGAGGCGGCCGCTAATGACGCTGCGGCAGTCGATCAACGGATGACGGACGGCGCGGTGCATGCGGTGCACGCGCAGAGCGGGCGCCCGCTCGCAGCCGCCGGCGAGCGCGCGGGGCCGCGGCGGAGATACGGAAGTTCGGGGAGTAGGGGCCGGTTTTCGGAATCTTTCGATAGCGATCGACCGAGGACCCTATCGTGTGTTTGTTGTGGTAGCAGGGACCATGATCGACTAGATTGTAGGTTCCAGAATTATACTTGCAGGGTCTGCTTGAGACCCGGACACATCCAGCGCGCATGCCCTAGGGCAGGGAGGAAAGCGGAGGGCCAGGTCCTCCGGCTAGATACGGCGCGACGAGTGGATAAGGAGGAACGGAGTAGTGACAGTGATGCGGACGGCGAGCGCGAGAGCTCGGCTGTGGAGTACGGCGACGAGGGCGTCTGAGGGCCCGGCGGGCTGTACATGGTGCAGCTGACGGGATGCGAGCCGGTCGTGGCCGAGGTTACCGTGGCGAATAGACGGCTGGCCATGCACGTGGACACCGGGTCGCCTATATCGTGCATAAGTGACAGAATGTATGCGGAGTTATTTGCGGATTACGAAATGCAAAATAACAATTATAAGATAAAAGGTTATGACGGAAGTGATATAAAGTGTATCGGTTACGTTACAGTGCCCGTTAAGTATGGTCGTATCAGTGAAAATCTTAAACTATTTATAGTTTTTAAAGGCGCGGTCCCGTTACTAGGCAGAGAGTGGTTTAAAAAGTTGCGTATGAGTGTTACGGCGCATAAATTCGCAATCGATAAGAGGAATAAGTCACGTAGCGAATTCGATAAAAACAAATTCATAAGTAAGTATCCGGGAGTGTTCAGCGGGGCGCTGGGCCAGCTGCGCAGCCCGCGCGCCGCCCTGTGCGTACGCGCCGGCGCCGCGCCCGCGGGCAGGCGCGCCGAGCTACAGCGCATGGAGTCTGCAGGTACTATCGAACCCACACCTTCCTCAGACTGGGCCTCGTGCTTATCGGTCGTTATTAAGAAAGAGGGCTCCCTTAGGATTTGTGGAGATTATAAAAGCACAGTAAAATCGATGCTGGTAATAAATAAATACTTGTTGCCTAGTTCCGAGGTCTTGTTTAATAATTTAAACGGGGGGGAAAGATTTACCAAAATCGATCTTCCCGAAGATTATAGCCGAGTGACCTTAGACTATTCGAAAAAATATATCGTCGTAATTACCCACCGGGAGTTATGTGTTTACAACAGACTGTTCTACGGGTTGTCGTCAGCTCCGTTGATTTTCCAGCGTATTAGGGAACAAGTGGTAGCTAGGATTTCTAACGGGTTCATATTTTTAGATGACATTCGTATTACCGGCAAAACGGAAGACAAACATATTGAAAATTCAGTTTTTAAAAGGTCAGCGGATGAAAGTCTTTCGGTTCGACAAGATAAATATTTTTTCTTTGAAAAGGAGGGTAGTTATTTAGAGTTTATTATATCGGAACACGGGGTCAGGATTGACGATAAAAATATCGAAGCCGTAGTCGAGGCATCGAAACCAAACAACTGTTTCGAGTTGAAATCATTTCGAGGATGGGTTAATTTGTTTTTGAAATTTATTATGGACATATCGATGTTATTAGGTCCTTTGTATCTATTGTTAAAAAAGGGGATGGAAGAGACGTGGAGTTTAAAACAGTACAGGGCGTTCGGGGATATTAAGGTAGCTTTCACTAGTTGCCCGGTTTTGATGCATTACTATGAGCGGTCACCGCTTATCTTGTTGTGCGATGCGAGTGCGCGGGCGGCGGGCGCCGTGCTGGCGCAGCGCGCGGAGGACGGTGAGCGCCCGGTCTCGTACGCATCGCGCACACTCAGTTCCGTTAAGGCTAATTATACTCAAATGAAACGCGAAGTGCTAAAATTTCATACGTACCTTTACGGTCGCATATTTATTCTCCGTACTGACCATCGACTTTTGATGGCGGTTTCGGATCGAGTGCAGAAAAAGGCGCTCATAAAAGACGGAGCGACTAGGTCGTGGTTACAAGGGGGTAGGGTATGGGCTAAAGATTGTCGTAAAAATAAAAGCTGGTGTTTAGCGATGGTTAGGGATACGAGAGGTCGGAATATGTACGAGGTCGAGGCTGAGGATGGTTTTCAGGGGTCGCGGCATGCAATGCAGATCAATTGCGTTCTAGTTTAGCGGAGGCTAGTCGAGACTCGACACGTAACGTCCGTCCGGCGGTATCCGCACAAGCATAGGTGTCGACGACTTGGCCGAGTCTCGTACTAGAACACCCCCGGTACGAAATAAACGTGACCAAAGGCGTCCAGTACTGTTCGGTAATGATGTTGTAACAGTCTTTTGATGATATTGTCAAAAAATTATATATTACGTAAGTTGTATTTAGAAATATGTATTTGGTTTTAAGTATATTAGGATAAAAACTAATTAATATATAAATATTATAGAGTAATAGATTCTTACAAATAACAAAGGGGGGGATAATGTAGTATATAATGCGGGTAGGTTAAGTTCCTTATGGTAAGCGTCTGTCATTGTGTTTGAAGGAGTTCGGAATAAACCGTTGATTGGACTCGGCGTTATTATTTCAATACATTACATACACAACGTTTTAAGTTTAAGCCTGTTGTTATCGAATGTGAAGGACAGGTAAAAAGTAAAAGGTACATGTAAGAGGCAATAACTACGGGTCAGCTGAGTTATGAAAAATTCTCTATTAATATTGGGGACAAGGTTATCTCAAAGATAGGGCTACAAATAAAGTTTTTCTTTTAAAATATATGTAGGTACATGCATAGCAACGAATATGATTGGGTAGTTGAAATATTTGCAGCAAAACAACCAATTAGTTTAAAAAAGTTGTTCAACAAAGTTAAATCTCCGCTTTAGGTTTTATCCTTTGAATGTATGCACCATCAATGCATACAAATATAGGCAAAAAATTTAATATTTTCACCAATCTCTGAACGATGGAGATATTTTAACATAAAAGGTATGGTACCTTGAAACACAAATATAAACGTATCAAATAACTGAATAAAATGAAAAAAAAAAAATCCATTGCGAAAACGAATTCATTCGTCGGATATGTAAAATGTTAAAATATTCATCTACCCGCAGCTCCGTGCACCGGAATTCATGGGCGAATATAGAGCACACAAAACTGCCGCTACAGCAAACCTCGCCGCATCAAAACAACAACTGGTACATTTGATTAAAATAAATAAAAGGAATCATACTGCCCGAGTGGTGTCACTCTATCTAAACCTCCACGAACCGCCCATGCATGCGCCGACAAATATTCAACAAACATATTATCAGTGCAACTATCATCGATTTGTAATATGTTATATCGAACATATATGCTGTTTACTCGCCTTTCAACGACGAAATGACCAAATATTGGATCAGCATCTGGATCAATACGTAACATACACATTAGTATATTATGTAGTAGGGGTAAATAAAGCATACTTGAACTGCAATGGCCATAAATATCATCGTAAGCATGCGGAATATGAGAAAGATGCAACACTCTAAAATGGCATATCTATTCTAAACGGAAGCTAAAATAGTATCGAGTTACAAATCGTACAGAAAATCTAGACGTTCGTTTGGCGAAGCTCCAATCGAAAAGTGATCATATCTGTCAATATTCTTTGAGCATACGATGCGTAAAACCCCTCCAACAGCTCGGAATTTGGAAACAAAGGGGTAATATTTTAGATCCGTAATCCCAGACGAATATATTTTTAGTTAACATCTAAACCACTTTTAATCTAATTACGCAAGTTAAATTTTGCCGGGCCCCGGGCAATTTCTTTTAATATCTTGAAATTTCGTGGACGCCTAAACCAACTTTTTAATTAAAGATAATCAGAGTGAGACTTCAGCGGACAGTGTCACGGTGAAAAATGCTAACAGTGTAATTATTCTGATGCGACCCTTGTTGACGTGCAATCAACGGAAACATGGTTCACTGGCAATTATGTCAAGCGGTGAAAGAGTGTCGGCTCTGTGGTCAGAGTACCTGCGATCTTTGTCAAGTGCTTTAATCCTTATAAAATATTTATATTAAGCATTATGTAGTTACTTGGGTTTTTATACGTTTGTGCATATCACGTAAAACAACCGAGCCTTCTAGAGGTGTAGTAGTTTTGGAATGTAGTCAGATTCAAATATTTTATTTGATACACCAACAACACAGGTTAATACAGGTGTACAGCATTAAATATTGCTTTGATTTTTAGTTTTCATGTCACTATAACTCCAACCCGAGAAAGAGTTTGATTGAAGTTCACGCGGGCTAAGCCGAGGGCAATACTAATAAAAAAACAACAACGAATAGTTGTGAAAATAAAACCCCCGTTAAATTAACAACGTCAGTAAAACACCAAGGAAACGCTAGTAAGATGATGTTAAGTGGTAAAAGTTAACATTGTGGCGCGATACGCTCGGGGAAATGCGCATTTGAGTTTGCAGTCATGAAATGGATTCTAGTTTAAAACACAAGGAGTACTTCTGTTGAACATAGTTGGGTGATATCGCACTCGTTAGACGGTTGCACGAGTGCACGGTATAACGACTACCTGTATGGGTTTCCGACTCCTTTATATTACAGAGTTCAATTGCGAACCTGCGAATTCGTTCTATTTATAATTTACTGGTTATTTTTTCTGTTAGCTTTTTTATTAGGTGCCATAAGTACAAAGTATATCAGTTTTCAGCCAAGCCTTCACCTATCTTTTGTTAAGATAAGTTTAGTAGTTAGGCCGAGTAAAAGAAACCAATGGACAGATAGTTACGATCGCACCCTGTCAAAAGATATGATCACTTATGTTGTTGAGATAGTGTTTCAGACTAAGGTGTGTTTATGGCAGTATCTTCGGTTATAGTATTAGTAAGTAAACTAGAGTCGAAAAATACCTCTATAAAATAAGCGTAACAAAAAGTTTATGCGAAAAATGATTTCGCTCGTAGGTATTACAATAAAAACGTAGTAAAATAATACATTCCCTGGCTATTGATTCGTGACTTATACCTACTGACTCGGTACGTACTGTCAAAACAATTTATTGGAATCCGTAGCTCATAAACTAGAAACTTGCATGTTTTGGTACACTCAATGCAACGTTTCCGTATATTTACAACGCTGTCGAGTTGTCAAGTTGTGCGGTAACGTTCGGCCGACATTTACATACAATTTCATATTCATACTAGAATTAGGTGATGGGCGGAGCTCGATGATAACGATGCTACTAAATGTGGTTAAATTTTGCTACACTATTGTAACGGTAAAATGGTAGGTCTACAATAATTATGTTACGTAATTTTGATATTTTTATGTTTCCTAACTTCTGGAGTTAAAATATGAAGTTCTTGAATATTCAAGAAGAAATTAAACAAAACTATAATAATTTATTATTGAACAATTTTGCAAATACACAGTCATATGATAAGCGCGTCCTCAATTAGCTTGCTCAATTGAATTTAAGTTACCCATGTATCGATACGAATAGCTGGGTCCACACCAGACGATCCGTCGCGCTCGGATCGCACGCGGCAGGAGCGCGATCCAAATGTGCAGGCGGTGTACAATACAATACAAGCGCATGGATCGGGGGTAAGGGATGGAAAGGATGGAAGGGGGGTAAGGGAGTGCACCTCCATCTCAGCACTCCAATTGTCAACCTCACCTGCACGTGGTGCCCCCTGCTAATCAACAGACGAGGCTCTGACGACCGACAAATGGCGGTATAACCATTCCATATCGGCTAGACTACAAAAATGACAAGGGCCGATGTCGGGCAGCAGCGACATCGGTACAATAGTCTAGCCCTGCGATCGCCAACCCGCCTGCCCAGCGTGGCGATTAAGGGCATATCCTTGCACATGGATTTAAAAATGAAGCCACAGCCCCCAGTCCCCGGCAGCCCCGCTATTCCTAGCTCTGGCAGCGGTTACGGTAACGGCGGGGCAGGGGGTGTCAAGAATCTCCGGAAGAGATTCCGCTGCCAACCCCAACGACTGGACCTGGCAACGTATAACGCACGCACTTTGAGGACCGACGAAAAGATCATCGAGCTGGAAGAAGCAGTGAGCAAGTTGAAATGGGGTGTCATAGGGTTATCTGAAGTCCGAAGAGAGGGGGAGGACTCGATAATCCTTAAATCCGGCAACTTGCTTTACTACCGGGAGGGAGATCAACAATCCCAGGGTGGTGTTGGGTTCATCGTCCACAGGTCCCTCGTTAACAACATTGTGCAAGTCGAAAGTGTGTCGAGCAGGGTAGCGTACCTTATACTCAGAATAACCAAACGGTATTCGCTGAAGGTCATACAGGTCTACGCACCGACATCGACACACCCCGACGAGGAGGTAGAGGTCATGTATGAGGATATATCAAAAGCCATGCATGCCTCTAATACCTACTACAATGTTGTGATGGGGGATTTCAATGCAAGGCTGGGTAAGCGAAGCGGTATAGAGTTGAAAGTGGGACAATTTGGCTATGGGCGACGGAACCAGAGGGGCCAAATGTTGGCCGACTTCATGGAGAAAGAGGGCCTCTATATGATGAACTCTTTCTTCGAGAAGCGGCCACACAGGAAGTGGACCTGGATGAGCCCCGACGGTTCTACGAGAAATGAGATCGACTTCATCATGTCTACCAAACGGCACGTATTCAATGATGTCTCTGTGATCAACAGGGTGAAAACCGGCAGCGATCACCGTATGGTAAGAGGCACATTGAATCTCAACATAAAGCTTGAAAGGGCCAGACTGATGAAGTCAACGCTCCGACCTTCTCGTGTCCATATCCTGAATCCCGAGAGCTTTCAACTCGAATTGCAAAACCGATTCGCTTGCCTGGCAGATTGCGATTCTGTGGACGAACTGAACAACAGGCTGGTGGAAACTGTCCATGCGGTCGGGTCTAAGTTCTTTAAGACCCACCGTAGAAATAGAACCAAAAAATTCTCAGCCCATACTCTCAATCTCATGGAACAGAGACATGAAATGAGACTGTAGTCTTCAGGAGACGCCCTTGCTTATCGGCAGATCAATAGACAGATCTCTAAATCACAGACACGCGATCTGCGATACTTTAACACCGAACGTATCAAAGAAACCATTGAGCGGAACAAAGGCTCAAAGGTGTTCGCGAGAGATCTGTCTATCGGTCAGAGCCAGTTGACGCGACTGAAGACCGACAGCGGTAGTCTCATTTCGTCTAAGCCTGAGATTTTGAGAGAGGTCGAGAAGTTCTACGGACAGCTGTACACGTCAACACAGAAGCCTGTTGAAGATTTGGCTAAAGATCCCAGAGCCAAATTGACCCGACACTATACCGAAGATATCCCGGACGTCAGTCTATACGAGATTAGTATGGCTCTCAAACAACTTAAGGACAACAAGGCGCCAGGTGATGACGGAATCACAGCAGAACTCCTGAAAGCAGGTGGAAAACCGGTTCTTAAAGTCTTTCAGCGATTGTTCAATTCCGTCATCGACAAGGGCATAACGCCAGAGGCATGGCACAGAAGCGTGGTGGTTCTTTTCTTCAAAAAGGGCGATAATACCCTGCTGAAGAATTATAGACCCATCTCGCTGCTGAGCCATGTCTATAAGTTGTTCTCAAGAGTCATTACGAATCGTCTCGCTCGTAGGTTTGACGACTTCCAGCCTCCCGAACAGGCCGGGTTCCGAAAAGGCTTCAGTACCATAGACCACATTCATACGCTGCGGCAGGTTATACAGAAGACCGAAGAGTATAACCGGCCACTTTGCTTAGCGTTTGTGGACTATGAGAAAGCCTTTGATTCGGTGGAAACTTGGGCTGTATTGAGATCACTGCAGAGATGCCGGATCGACTATCGTTACATCCAAGCGCTGAAGTGCTTGTACGAAAACGCCACTATGTCAGTTCGTATACAGGACCAGACTACGAGGCCAATCCAATTGCAGCGAGGAGTGCGTCAGGGAGATGTTATCTCCCCGAAGCTATTTACCGCTGCGTTGGAAGACGTCTTTAAGCTTCTGGACTGGAGTGGACTTGGCATCAACATAAACGGCGAGTACATCACTCACCTACGGTTTGCCGATGATATAGTCGTGATGGCAGAGACTCTGGGAGACCTCAATACAATGCTCAATGATCTCAGCAGAGTTTCTCAACAGGTGGGCCTAAAAATGAACATGAGTAAGACGAAGATCATGTCTAATGCTCATGTTCCGCTCCACCCGGTAATTGTTGAGAACTCAGCACTCGAAATTGTAGACGAGTACATATACCTGGGACACACGGTCCAGCTAGGTAGGTCCAATTTTGAGAAAGAGATCAACCGCCGAATCCAACTCGGCTGGGCAGCGTTCGGGAAACTTCGAGATGTCTTTTCGTCCAATATCCCTCAGTGTCTGAAGACGAAAGTCTTCGAACAGTGCGTGTTGCCAGTGATGACTTACGGATCTGAGACATGGTCGCTAACAATGGGCCTCATAAGAAGGCTCAGGGTCACTCAGCGGGCGATGGAGAGAGCTATGCTCGGAGTATCCCTGCGGGATCAAATCAGAAATGAGGAGATCCGCAGGAGAACCAGAGTCACCGACATAGCTCATCGAGTCGCGAAGCTGAAGTGGCAATGGGCGGGGCACATTGCACGAAGAACCGATGGACGTTGGGGTCCCAAGGTGCTTGAATGGCGACCTCGCACCAGCAAACGAAGCGTAGGTAGACCCCCCACTCGATGGACAGACGATCTCAAGCGAGTCGCTGGTAGCCGCTGGAATCAGGCGGCACAAGATCGTGTGCTGTGGCGATCCTTGCAAGAGACCTATGTCCAGCAGTGGACGTCCATTGGTTGAAACGAACGAACGCATGGATCGCGCGCGGCACGTCCACACCGCCTGCACATTTGGATCGCGCTCCTGCCGCGTGCGATCCGAGCGCGACGGATCGTCTGGTGTGGACCCAGCTATTTGCAATAAATCAGTAACAAACATCTAAAAACAAAATCTGTGAAATACGACATGTAATGAAATACGACAAATAATGAAAGAGTTATTATAAATATATATATTCCTTAAGTATATATATATATACATATATTATCAAAAACACATGAATGCATTAGAAACTGTTGTGTTAATTTTCATACCAAGTACATAATATGATATTAATTAATATCTTCCTGAACTGAATTAAATATCGTTATAATAATTAAATTAAATATTGTTAAAGTAAAATTTTGTACTCTTCGACCGTTAAATTTGCGTGTCCTATCAAAATGCTTACATCAATACAAATTTCGCAATTCTGTTAACGTAACAAAAGGATTTCATTAAAAGGTAAACAAGTCATTACAATGAAACGACCACTTCAATTGTTTTATTCAGCTCAATCGTAAAGTTCGCATAACTCGTGTATTGCTGATGCGAAAAAGACAAACGAAAGATTAAACAGTGCAAGTTATATTGAATAAAAACTTTGCTCTTGCATACTAATGCTAAAATTTGTATTCGTTTGAGTTTGCTTGACTTTTCATTAAGTTTCTCGTTTCGTCGGGCGGGAGATGGAAATCATAGTAATCATTAAGTCTGATTAAGCATCTCGCAAATCGCACTTGTAATATCTTCTTTGTTCAGTTTCGCTGAGAATTATTCCGGATTTATTTAGTGAATGTTGTTTAATGTTTAATATAAATTTTGCAAGTGTCATTTCAATCTGAAATTAAAATTCAGTTTAATATTTTAGCTTAGTAAAATAAAAAGGGTTTGGGGTCCCAAAGTGCTGGAGTGGCGACCTCGCACCGGGAAGCGCAGTGTTGGTAGACCCCCCACTAGGAGGACCGACGACATCAAACGAGTCGCAGGGAGCCGCTGGACACAAGCGGCACAAGAACGTGGCATGTGGAAGTCCCTTCAAGAGACCTTTGTCCAGCTGTGGACGTTGATCGGTTGATAACGACGAACGACGACGAAAATAAAAAAACTGCACATAAGGGTGGATTTTGTCTCGAGCAGAATGTTAGTTATTCAGAATGGAGCTAAAATAAACTGTCGACACAAAAGTTTATATGACAGAAAGCTCCTACAAGGTAGCGCTATGGGGATCCATAGAGAAATTGCACTTTGAGTACGAAGAGACGAAGAGACAGGGCGTGCATTAGGCGAATTAAAAACTCTTTTCGCGCGGCTCTACGTTTGTTCCTCGATTCAAAGCTCGCATGTTTCTGAAAGTGAATAATGGGGTAAGAGTTGAAATCAAATGTCTAAACAGGCCGTAAAAGGGCGTGAAATGAGCACACTCAAAGTAAAACACATTCGAATAACCGGCAAAACGGACGGTTAACGCGACGATCGGAGCAGAAACATGTTTAACGTGATGAATACTGCACTGAACAGTGGCCGTAATGAATAGACGTATTAAACACGCTATATATATTTGATTTAAATTAACAATTACTATAATTGATTTTTGACGTGATAACGTCTTATAAATCGACGAACGCCGGCTGCGCGCACGAAAATTCATTGTCACGTTCCGCCTGAGCCTTGCGTACAAGCGAGAGCTCGGAACAAGCGATAGAGAGGCACGATCGGCCTAAGCGTTCGGCTTGTGACGCATCTATCTCTCTTTGTTTTCTTATGACGTAATCACGTAAAATTATCGTCCGTAAACCGCCTTTACAGACAACCAATTTTTTTTTTAATAACCGTGATACGTGATGCGTCATACGGACGCAAATATTTCGTGGTTTTTTTGGTGCTGTTATTTAGAAATAAGTTTTTTTATGTAGCTGACTCTTTCAAGATCATGATAAAAGGCTAGGTAGGTAGTTTAAGTTTCATGTCATTTTAAGTCATGATTTAATTAAATTCGATTGACAAGCATCTGCATTATTGCTAAGATTATATCAATCAATAATAACTAGAAAGAAGGTGTATCAAGCAATATTATAATATGATATTCAACTCATTGTTAGTATGTAACTGAGGGCCCTTATAAATGACCTAAAATACCTACTGCTTAAAACATGGTAGAAAAGACGAAATTTCATATTCATCAAAGTATACAAATACGCTGTAAGGTAATTCAAATCGCGGCTTAGAAATTAATTATGCCTTAAACTATTTTGTAAGTAATAAAATATTTAGTTGCGTATAAAACCGCAACGCTAGAGGCGAACCTTTTAGAGCCGAAACTACCTATACACATTCATGGTTGGAAAATCTCCGGCAAGAATTACTAAGGTCAAACGTAATAAATTTTGTTTTAGTCGGAAAACTATGCGGTCAGATATTCAGGGCGTTTTGTTTCGTCGATGCCTACTTTATCCATTAAGACACGTAACGAATAGTCTGGGGCGGGAGAGTTTCCATTGACAGGCTCTTAACAGGGCTCCGTCTGTGACAAAACACCAGGAGACTGATGGTAAAATCCATGCATGTAAAATACTTGTCCTGACTGACTTATCTATCAACGCATAGGCTAAACCACTAAAGTTAAAAACTTGAAATTTCGACGGTCGGTTACCTTTATCACATATTCACCCCTACGGAGTTAAATAGGGGATAAAAGTTTGTATGAGATCTGAATGAATCCTGGCGGATGAAGTCGCGGTTTTTTTACGCGAAAAATTACTGCTTCTGGGGTTAACAGCGAAAGGAGCACCTCTCTAATGCTAAATGTGTCAGTGTGCTGCGCTAAAGTCTTTCTATAGGGCATAAGATTTTTGAAAAGGTATTATTACTTTACAACGCAAACGAATAATTGTGTGTAAAACTGGTTTTAACTTTTAATCCTAGTCCAGAAAGTGTAGTAGAAATTAAGCATAAAGATAGATTATTCCATCCTAGATTTTCATGAGATCCTTTTTAGCCTAACAATACAAAGCGTACCCACGGGATTCTTAGGGTAATCCACGCAGATAACATGTGTTCCGGCTCTTCTACGTGAATAGTGAATCGCAGTATGAATTATTATTTTTATGTATTTAATGTATAGAAAATTTTATGACCATCTCTGGGACTATTTGTAATGTGTAAAGGGTTCGCCCTTCCGAAGGACAGTTCGGGTCGGGATGCGGTTTTCTAAAGGGCTATTTGTTATGATTTCAAACAAGGCCCTGTCAGATAAAATGGTTTCTGTGCCTTATTTTATGTACACGATATTTTCGGAATAAAAGTCAAAACATATTCACGTTAAAGGCCCTGTGGTAGTTTCGGAAACCACTTGTGTGTGCGATTTATATTGTTTAGAACTGTTACTTTGCTGTTTTCTTTTTCAATTGAAAGCTTTTTATCAATATATAAGTAAGTAGGTAAATATTCAATGTTAGTAGAGACTATTTAGGGCTCATAGTTCATCTAAGATGATTCGATTTTACTAATCTAAAAGTAATCCCAGTAGGTTTGCCAATTAGTGATTTTTTAATAGGTGTTTTAAAATTTAACGTCGTAACTAGGTAAATAGGTTAAAAATATTGTATTGAAATTATTATAATGTTGAAGTCCATTACTATATGGTACTATAAAATACCTAGATTATACGAAAACTGTTAAAAACGATGTTTCATTTAGAGTAAAATTTCGAAAAGCTAAGCTTTACTGTTTTCATGATACACCTGCTAAAAGAACAATTTCAAGAATCTACACCGTGCATTTTTGCCCCAACAGTAAATCACTCTCCGAGATTACTTACGATTGCTTCATGTTTTTCTCGTAAAAAAAGCGAAAGCAATAATTTCCCAGCCAATTACAACACTCTAGTTACATTAATCCCGTTAATGATTGCCCCAAAAAGGAAAGTTTCAAAATAAGTAACGCCCAAAAAGGATTCCGAAAAAGCATAAATATCAATGGCAAGAACCGCTCGAAGGGCACCCAACTGCCATGCGTTTTATGGCCAATAACACCGAGATTCAGATATTATGATCAATATCATATTCCTTGAATATCCGACACTTTTCCAGACTTTTTTTGCTATTCAATGTATACGGTGGTTAAAAAACGACCATGGTCTAATCAAAAAGCGTAAAAAGGTTCTACAAACTCAGTCGTAATAATCGACTTATAGCCTAATAGTCGTGTCATAATATATAAATCCAATATAAATTTTTTACGATATTTAGCCAACTACTTGTTTAATTAAGTCAAAATAAAAACATAAAAATCGCACTTAAAAATTTTGTTTTTAAAAGTTTTAAAGCTGTTTTCATAGAAAGTATTCAGTAATTATTATTTTTCAAGATTTCAAACCATGCATGCGCCAAGAATACTACTCACTGTCGACAAAGAATAAAACCATAGAGATGTTGCGATACGTATGTATAAGTGGTTTCATGTTTGTATTTTAAATTAATACACTCAAATTAACGTAGTTACGTTTTACAACTACCTAATAGGTATGAAATGCAATTCTGAATTTATAACAATTTTTTAAAGTTATAAAGTTACGGTAATAGCTACGTTCCCATAAAACACGAACGTCACGCAGGAATTGTACGAATACCGGCGCGTTAAAAAAATGACGATTCATTTAGCAGGAACCATTATGAAATCGTTAAAATTTTTCCCCAGTGTATGGTAAAACATGATTATATAATTACCGTTTATTCACACGCACACAAAATCCGCTAAATGAAGCCTACACTTTGATATGATAATAAATTAAATAAACGTCATAAATACCGCGCCAAAATTAAATTAACGGATTATTTGCGTACGCAAATGTAAAGTAAGTGATTAAGCGTTTCCCACACGTGCTCGCTCCCAAAAGAGTAATACGTTATGTAGCATAATTACTTTAGACAAAGCGGAACGCCAGTTTAGGGAAGATGAAGAAGAATCGCAGGTGTAAATGGCCGTCTATTGCGCCTTCCATCACCGCGCGTACGTATCCGCAAGCCGCCCCGGCTCACCGCGAAAATCGCACATGAAGTCAACTTAATTGAGTCCGTTTTACCTAAAACTATGTTTAAAATTGCGGACGATTACCGCGTAGCGTTTGTGGTATAACTATGTCCCAGACACGAAACATTTAGAGCCAATTCCCAACTGGCTTGTTGTATGAACAATTAAGTGTACTGACTCGCCCCCGCAAGAGAAGAAACGTAATGTGTATTTAGTGCTGTTAAGTGCTTTGTCTAATCCGTGTATCATTATAGCGTCCACGGGCAAAATATACGGCGGTTCAGTATTCGCTCACTTGTTGAGTAACGATCCAAGTCGGTCTTGTGCTTTAAAGGAAGCCACATAATTTCAATTCCTTTTCTGGAACGTTCATAAACTATACGCTCAAAGAGATATCCTCACCCAACTGCAGCCATTAGTCTGACGAGAGTAGTTTCAGTAACTTACCTGAAATGATAAATAAAACGTATAAGAAAAATATGGTCTATCGGGTGTAACAATACATATTATATATCTCTCAAGTCTGAACAAAGCCCGTTTGCTGTAATGAGCATTGCGTGCGGCGCGTCAAACATGTAAACAAACAATTTTGGCACGCCTGAGTAAATACGACTGGGAAATATCTTCGCCCGGGCGCCGTTAGTGCGGTATGTACACTTGGATGTAACTCGAATTTGCTGAGTATCATCTTTTCAGCAAAGCTTTTGTTGATAATGAAATACAAATAGTATCCTTCAGTCAACTACGGTGCAGCGGGTTTTGTTAGGAAAATCCGCGCGTATTTACATAGGAAAGTCAAGAAAGCTCAAGGGGTTGCAGAGAAAAATAACAGCTATTTCTATATAGTTATGTAAGTATTATTATATTGATTTAGGGCTGCTTAGAGCCTCTATTTTACTTGCGTTGAAAATACCACAATGAGCTGCATGGAAGCACGAATAGGGCGGGAAATAAATTAATTTAAATTAACTAAGAGAAAAGGGACTAAGAAATTACTAGGTCGGTGTGGTCGGAACCGCGTTTCTATTTTAATAGCGCCAAGACAAAGGTGATACAAAGGGATGGGGTTTGTTATTGTTTGATAAATTTGTACTTATATATCTTTAAATTACTTGGTATTTATCATGAGTATTGTTTTAACTATTAAATTAGGTCATTAATTTTTACACACAAGAAAATAATCACATTTACAAATGAACGTTGTACAGCGGTAGTAAAATTACACAATTTTTTATCTTCTTTTTCGGATTTTAAATTACTCATGACAGAGAGATAGAGCAATTGCTACCTATATTTACCTGCTATAAAAGGTTGATAGGTACAAACGCGTGCGTTCCGAATGGGACGCTATTTTTACACGCTTTATTGAAACTGAGACGTAGCTTGCGTGACGTATCACCCCTTAAACTCTTATAAAATTTGCTTAACATTACTTAATTTGTGTTTAAATTAATGTATCTTATAACTATACAATGAACACAAAATTACTTTGCTATAATCCGCTAACAGTGACAAATTTGTGGGCACAACACCACACAAATTCACCACAAATTTTATTCAACTCGACGATCGTTTCGCTCCGACACCGGAGCATCTTCAGGAGATGTCGACTTCACAACGGACGATTGCAAACTTTGCAATCGTGTTGTTGTGCCTACAAATTTGTCACTGTTAGCGGATTATAGCAAAGTAATTTTGTGTTCATTGTATAATATCATGGAATTCCGCAAAGTATATGGGCTTCTTTTATCATAGTACGATTTCTCAAATGTAGGTGTGAAGAGAACGGAGAACATATACATATAATATAACGAGGAGAAATTCACAAATCTGCAAGTTTAAACGCATAAATACATGCAGCCGAGAAACTCGCTGCATTAAGCAACAATACGTAGAATGCAGAGCTGCATATATTAGCGTCTTGTCCTTTGGCGGAATATCTAGGAAGTTCACCGTGGCCCGCGATTTACATGACTTCCGAAATAGTGAGGCTCGCCAAACTGTGGCAACACAGCTAAGAAGGCGAACGTAGTGGACCTACTTTCGCGGGAATAGTTTTCGTGGCGTAAAATGTTCACATTACTATCAAACACCGTATCCACTGCAGTCGTAAATCGAGGAAATATTGTGTTAGGAAAATTAATGCAATGTTTTGGAAAGTAAAATTTATGCATGAAAACGTGAATTTTAGACGACTCAAATGCTGAGTACTTTTGTACATTTTTATTAGTTGCATTGTTGTCAACATGTTTTAGACCCTGCGCTTTTTTTCTGCGGTAAGTAATTATTATTTTTACGATTCTGATTGATGCTACTAACACAACCATCACAATACATAATAAGTTAAGTTCGAAAAAAAAACTGTTTTTTTAATGAAATTTTAAAGAAATGCTCATAAGCAATTAAAGGTTGGAAATAAAATCATGTTAACACTGGTTAACAAAAGCTATTCTCATTAGGCTAACGAGGCCGAAGCAGTATCTAATCACACTCAGTTGCCAAATTACGCGGTTCGCTTTTAAATGTGGCGTACTTTAATCCCATGTACCGAGAATATCTCGAATATGGTTACTCAAAGGAAATAGTAAAAAGTTTGCCGCTCTTGTGATATCATGTAGGATATGTCTAACTTTTGTAACTTTGCTAATTTTAGTCATAATATTTAACAAATTTTACGTCTAAATTATGTAATTTTAGAGTAAGCTGTTTTTTTACTTTAATTTAAAAATAGGTGTAGCAAATACCGGCTTAGCGGAACACAAGTTTTAAAGACAAATTCTCTTCACTTCGTGAAAGTCCTTTCTCAGCACGAAGCTATAAGTAATGCCAAGGAGAAGAAATATTTCGTAAGATAAGCCTACAGTCTTGAATACGTATGCGCGCAAACGTAAGGGTTGCAGCCATCGGCAGGATACGTTTATCGTTCCTCGTAAACCTGCAGGATAAGTCGCCTTACATGAGCTTGGAACGAGTTAAAGCATAAAGCGGACATTAAGGAGAATCATAGTTCAAACTATTTACTATTCTTGCTGGTTCGTATGCAAGTTTATATAAGGACTGTTTTCCTTTGTGCATTCACGAGTGCGGTAAACACAATTCTCTCTAAGTTTAGCCGTGACACTTATTATTTTAATTTGCTGAGCATGCTCTGTGTACCACATAATTATATTATTCTTGTTGTTATTTATTTATATAAGGCATCTTTTGACGGTGCGATTATAATAAACAAGTTTGTGGAAGTGAATTTTGATAATTAAATAAAGAGGTGCATACCATTTTTTTTAAATCTATACTAATAAATAAAATTGAAGTGTCTGTCTGTAATTTCGAAATAACTACCACATATTAAGCTCATATGGTTATTTGAACGATACCATAACCGAATCACACGTTTTTAAAATTTTTGTCTGTCTGTCTGTCTGTTTGAACGGGCTAATCTTCGGAACGGCTGAACCGATTTTGACGGGACTTTCACAGACAAGTAGAGGATTAACCAAGGAGTAACATAGGCTACTTTTTTAACCGACTTTCAAAAAAGGAGTTGTGTTGAAATCGGTAAATACAGATGTTAAAAACGCCCTGATAGGTATTTTCGCTGCGCGCGATCGCGACGGCCGACGCGGACGCTCGCGCTCCCCGCGCCGCGCCACGCGCCCCTGCGCCCTGCGCCCGCCGTACGCGGTACCGCGGTACGCCGCCGCGCGGCGGGGGGCGGGTGGACCAGAAATCTACTTATCCCTCAGGATTTGTGAAAAATCGAAATTCACGCGGGCGAAGCCGCGGGCAAAAGCTAGTAATAAATATATTAGCGAAGTTCGCAAAAAAACAAGACCACTAAAAATCTGCGAGCACATGGTAAGTATCTCAGATGCCCTAGCGGCTTTATGTCTGATGTACTCAGGTACATTGCTCCAAAAATTATATAATATTATTACCTATTTTGTTAACCTATAATTCTTATCCCTTATCTATACTTATATCTTATAATACGTATCTTTCTTTAAAGTAATTTTTGCGGGGACGTAACAAATATGCAAAAAGTTTTACCAAACTCGCTGTTACCAAGTGTATAACTTCCGATTCGCCTAATACCACATATCACTTAGACACCAAATAAATCAATCTAAAAAGCCTTGCTTGTTTATAGCGGCTCGATAATTCAAGGCAGTGTGTCCTCTAGGGCCGACACGACCGTAATTTATTCCGTACAGCGCTAAATTAAATATAAGACATCGTTGTGGCGTATCAGTGTAAGTGACTGAGATAAATGAAGCCATTAGTAATGCGAGCTACACTTTTTTCGGTTCATCCGGCGGCGTCAACGGGCCCGGGGGTTGGTGGTTGTGGTGAGCGAGTTTGTGGACAATTTCATTAGAAAACGTTACATGTAAGTAGGCGTCGTCGGGGTGACGTGGAAGAGGCGCGGGTCGACGACGACTGAATTACAAGCGACGTGATAAATTTTGTTGCCTCGCGGCATTAGGCTCGCGGTAGTTCACGGAGGGGGCGCGGTGCCGATGGAAAATGTTTTTCATCCTTACGCGAAATTAAAACAAGGAGTGTCCTCGGTGTACTATAAAAACGTCCTATAAATTAAGGAGGTGAGCTCGAACGATGTGTGGATCGCGAACTGAGTTAAATCGTACCCACTGGTACTAGCTTTCATACTGATTGTTTGGGGACATTATTTTCAATGCTCTTAATATTGTAAGCCTTATACGAGGTGATGCTTATTTTGGATTTTTTTTTCCTCCGATTAGGTACAGCGACGAAAGGATGTTTAAAGCAGGATAAGCAGGTTTACTTTCTCCGGTCAGTAATATATATAATTCAACGCAATTTGATAATAAAATAAAAAGCTGTGATAGCCTAGTGGTTAGGACGACTGACTTCTAATCGGAGGTTCGTGGGTTCGATCCCGGGCACGCACCTCTAACTTTTCGGAGTTATGTGCGTTTTAAGTATTTAAATATCACTTGCTTTAACGGTGAAGGAAAACATCGTGAGGAAACCTGCACGCCTGAGAGTTCTCCATAACGTTCTCAAAGGTGTGTGAAGTCTGCCAATCCGCTTGGCCAGCGTGGTAGACTATGGCCAAAACCCTTCTCACTCTGAGAGGAGACCCGTGCTCTGTAGTGAGCCGGTAATGGGTTGATCATGATGATGATGATGATGAATTTGATATGAGAAACAAAAAATGACAAACTTTCTACACGACAGCGTAGGCCACGTGAGGGCTCAGCTACAGTCACGTTCTCACGTGTGTCGTTCACCTAGGTAAGCTTCTACAGCGTGTCTACAAAGAATCAAACTTGGTGTTGCACGGGATAAACACGCTCCTTATTCAAATGTTAATTGTACCATAAAAGATTTTATGCCAAAATATTGTTTTGCGAATCGTTTCCTCACGTTCGTTTTACAAACTAAAAGTTTTTGAATTAAGTGGCATTCCAAGTTGAGTTTTCACTCAAAGGAAACCTAGCCGAGTAAACATGACTCGATCGGAAAATGATAGCTTTGGGCCAGTTATTCTCTCTCTTCTGTCATTCGCAAAAAAGATACAGTATCTTATACCAACAGATATAGTATCTTAAATATTAAATGACCAAAAATCATGTCTTAAACTACACACTTAAAATATAGAGGGCCTTAGAACTAGATGTTTGTGAACTTCGTTATGTTTCCCAACATCATCATGTTTACGTTTAAACCTATTTGTCTCTACAAGTAAAATTCATTTTTGAAATAAAATAACCGACCTAAAAACCTAAAGGTCTCTCCTTACGCTATGAAAAGAGAAGGTAAAAATTTGCTTATTTTGCGCCGTTCCCCACCACAAGATAGCAGTTTGACTGGAGAGGTGATGATGTTATATAATTCTGTATTCACACAGTAATAATATTAATATTAGGTAAAGGACCTTGAAACAAATACAACTGCAATGATTACGACAGCAGGGCTCATAGAATTATTATTATTATAAGTCTCCTTTCAGCCTCGGCTTTGTAAAATAGACCCGTGTATCAAGCTATTACATTACTAACGGTTCTAGCTATTACATTAGACTAACGTTTTTCTAGTTGGTGGGCTGATTTTTCAATCGCCAAATAATCCGTAACTTACGAATAACTCTCGCCGCGCACTAGGCTGCCAGGCTGCTGATGCCAATCCGACCAAAGGTGGCTTCATTAACATTCGCGCACTTGGCAACCAAGAAGCCACAATTGATAGGATTGGCTGCTTTCCCAGCCAGATTTGATATTTTGATCCTATATTGAACTTATATTTGATATTTTGATCCTATATTGAACTTATATTTGATATTTTGACAGACTTGCAATACAAAAAACGTCGTGGTTATTACTCAGTCAAACATATTAATTGGGGTGATTAAAAATCTGCCGTTAACTGTTGAAAATAACCTTCCTCCTGTTACTAATAAGTTTACTAACTCGATTATCATCTTTCTCGGTAAACTTTTCCAATTAATTTAAATAGGACTTCTGAAGATACCTCAGATTGAGCATTAAATTATGGCCCATGATTTCTTTCGCATGAATGTAGGTTTTTCAAATCCCATGAGAAGTCTCCTAAAAGTCTCGTTCCCTCGAGAGATAAAAGTATCCTATATCCGTTTAGTTCGGTAAAAAGTGTGGCCATACTGTTGCTTTTATTTAGCTTTACGCGAACAGGATTGATAATGACATATTATGCTAATATTCTCAAAGTTAATGCATCATTTCGAGACGTCACAGAAAATCATTATAAGACTCAAGAAAAAGTTCGTAAACTAAAACCCGACTACGCCTAATAAAAAATTAATTAAATTTAATATAAAATAATAATTTAATGCGAAAGCGTGGGGCAAGCTGCTAGTGGCGCCATCTGTTATGTCTATCCGAAACTATAATTTCATAATCTAGAAAATCGCGCGAAGGTCACTTCTCGATTTTTTTTCGTAAATAAAATGATGCCTATCTCACCCGGACCATAACAACGAATCAATAGACACCTCATTCATCAAAATCGGTCCAGTAGTTTAGGCACTACAGTGGTACACACAGAATCTCATACGATCGGCCACATACATACATACACAATACACATACATACATACATAGACTGCTAAAATCATAACCCTTCCTTTTGGCTTTGCCGTAGTCGGGTAAAAAAGATAATATTATAGTTATCTTAGTAATAATTTTCCAATAATTTTAGTCAAAAATTTAACATTCCATGTTTTAGTGACATTATTTTTCAAAATGAACAATACACCTAAATTCACTACGATACACCGAGTAGAGCAGAAAAATTATTATTAACAATCAACTCTTTGTTTTCTTTATTCCTTTTATTATTTTTCAACCTCTAAACGCACACTGCATAAAGAATAGAATAACAATAATGAGAGTTTTCACTTTGCTTCGGTTTAAAAAATGTGTAATTGCTTACACAATATTTTCTCCTAAGAGGTGGAAAGAAAAGAGATGCCAAGTACCCTTTTGCTGCGTTTCTACTAAGTTGGCATTCAATCACGCTTTGAAATAGGTAACTACATATTTTTTTTTTATTCGTAAGCTTACTTGTTAGTACAACCCACTAAGTCGCGTGAGGCAATGATACTGTTAATAATACTGTTGTTAATACCGAGCGTGTCCTATTTTTACCCGACTACGGCAGATAAAGGGTTATGATTTTAGCAGTCTATGTATATATGTATGTGGCCGATTTTAGTATGAGATTCAGTGTCTACCACCGTAGCGCCTAAACTACTGTGCCGATTTCGATGAATGAGGTGTCAATTAATTCTTTGTTATGGTCCGGGTGCCATAGGCTCCAATTTATATACGAATAAAATCGAGAACCGACGTGCGAGCAGCAAAAGTTTATTATTATTTAGTTTCTCATACATAACAGATGGCGCCACTAGCTGCTTGCCCCGCGTTCTGAATAAATTATTATAGATTGACCAGAATCTCATGAAAAATAGGGAAATTAAATTTTGTAGTAAGCAACACTAGGTTAACTCGGCTGCCCTAGTGATAAACAAAGTAATTACATTCAGAACACCTTACCTGGGATTGTTTCACGAAACGAAAAATCAAGCAACTGCATTTTAAATACAAAAACAAAGTAATCAACATCCAATTACTTTGTTTTTGTGTTGTGCTTGTTGTTTACTTGGTTTTGCATTTATATTCCGGGTTAAAGTGTGTGCAGTTACTTTGTTTGGGCAATTCAAACAGTAAACGGTTCAAGTTATTTGAAATATTAAACTGTAGGAAAAAACTACTCGACATAAAACTTTTGTTAATGTAAAAAAGTCAATTTCACAAAACATGACAGTTACTTTGTTTATCGCTAGGGCAGCCGTAGTGTTGCTTACTACAAAATTTAATTACCCTATTTTTCATGAGATTCTGGTCGATCTATACTAAGCGTAGTCGGGTTTTAGTTTACGAACTTTATCTCTTGTTATTACTTTCGTCTACGGAACACTGAAAATAAGACGTAAACACAGTGTTTCGTCGCTTAGGGTACCGAGATAACGCTGTCGTGTTTACAAAGACGTTAAGTAAATCTCAGGCAGATGTTGATAGCGCGTAAATCTCCGTTTTGCGTTAGTATAAAACAATAAAATAAATCAGTTACCTATTCCTTCCTACCTTACGAATTTATTATTCAACAAGCGGATACCCGCGACTTCGTTCGCGTGGATATTGGTTATAAAAAATCTCGTGGGAATCATTTTGTTTTTCCTAAGTTCCTTTGAGCTCACACTTTGCTAAAAACGGTTAAAAGTTCACTGACGTATGTTTAGGTAGATCAAAATGTAAACATCCACCAGTGAAAGTCCCATCAAAATCGATCCAGCCTTTAAAATATTAGCCGGTAATCTTTAAAGTATCTTCTTTCTAACAAAAAAAGAATGAATGAAATCGGACCACGCGTTAATGAATTACAGCTAAGTACACATTTTGACTTTCATCCCCTCTCCCAAGAGGACCGTGCTGAATTTCGGGATAAAAAGTATCCTATATGTTACTCCGTAGTATGAACTTCAATCATGCCAAATTTGATTTCAATCCGTCCAGTAGATTTTGTGTGATGCGCGCACAAACATACAAACAAACAGACAAACAGATAAACAGACAAACAGACAAAGAATTCAAAAATTGCTTTTTACGTTCTATTACTTATCCCTAACATCCCCCAGTTATTATTTTGCAAAAATCTTTAATGTACAGATACGGCAATACTACGATTTTATTATATGTATAGATAGATATGTATAGAAGAAGATAGAAGATTTACTTGAACTAACAATAATTATAATGTTGCTTGAGGTTTTTAGGGTTCCGTACCCGAAGGGTATAAAACGGAGCCCTAATTAATGTCACTCGGCTGTCTGTCCGTCTGTCCGCCGGTCACAGGTCTCTAGCTCGCAGACGAAATGAGTTACAAACCTGAAATTTTGGTATTTAGTGTAAAACGTTAACCCAAAATCAAATATTGAATTAGAAATTGAATTAAATTATTTTTCAGGGGGGCTCCCATACATGAAAAAGGAGCCGGAAAAAAAAATTTTTTCTTTACCTTAGCTTGTGGGGTATCATTGTTTAGAGCTTATTAAGTAGAGTACAAATATATATTTTTTTAATTTTTATCTCAAAAAATAAGGGAATGGGAGGCCATCAAAGTTGTCAGTTTTAGACCATTTTTGTGACGGGGGCTATCTCAAAAACTAAACTAGTTGGGAATATGATATTTCAGTATATTATGTACTATATGCTCTATTTAAACAACAAATACTGAAAACAACGATTTATTAAATAGTTTATAAGCTGTGACCAAAATAAACGAACATTTTTTTTGGGTTTTTCTTTCACGGTTTGTTGCGATGTCTAGCTCGGAAATTAAATATTTCTTAGACCCAAAATATTATATTGTTCATAATTATGTACGGAACCCTGAAAGAGCGAGGCCCGACTCGCACTTGGCTGATTTTTTAATATACATACCTCAATATCATTTCAAAATTAAAACGATGTATCTGTCGTTTGTTCCTCAAATTACTTTAGGATCACATTTCCTTACGAGTCACAATTATTTACATGCATTAACTTAACTAAGTATTTTTGGGTGTCGTATTTTTAACCCCCGACGCAAAAAAGACGGGGTGTTATAAGTTTGACGTGTATGTGTGTGTGTGTGTGTGTGTGTGCGTGTGTGTGTCTGTCTGTTCCACCGTAGCGCTCAAACGGGTGAACCAATTTGAATGCGGTTTTTTTTGTTTGAAAGTTGAATTAGTCGAAAGTGTGCTTAGCTGTTTGATGAAAATCTGTCTAAGATGGCCGTCGCGACAAAATGGCGAATAACATATTTTTTCACAACTCCCTCAATATGGACATCAAATGAAAGGGCTTGACTAGTAGAATAGCACTGTGCAAATCCAAGATGGCCGCCACCAAAAAATGACGTATGTCGGGAGTTTTTTAAATTTTTAATTTATACTTACTTGTTGATAAATGCGTGTAATTATTGCGACAACTGAACGAGCGATCTTAAAATTACTATAACCTCGTGGATCTTCCAGGCAAGGAAAAACTACTTATTCTTGGAAACTAATCTTGCAGCATATTATTACAAGGAGGCGCGTCGTTTGGAGTACCTACGAGCCAGGAGGAAACATCTTAAAACGATGTGGAAGTAAATAAACGTTAAACACGACCACTCGCGAGTGTTTTCATTAAGAGCATTGCATGTTTGTACCGACAGCGATTACTTCGGGGGAAAAAACTAATTACGGTTGACAGAGGGTGGGAGTAAAAAGCAGAGGTCCGCCGAGTATTTATAGAGATTTGAGCATTTAACATTGCGACGCGGTATTAAGTCTGTCTTTCAGCAACATCCATTACGTCGTCTTCTTGATTTTAGTCCATGGTCTCGACTATGAATTTCGTTCGTAAAAAAGGGATATTTCGTTCGTAAAAAAGGGATATTTCGTTCATATTAAAGGTTATGTTAAAACATCCAAAATATTGTAGTTTTTAAGAATTTTTTTACTGACAGATAGATAGGAAGTAAAGAGCAGTGGTAAATCATTGATTGTTATCGTAAAAAGTATTTACTTATCGAAAGTTGATAGTGTAATAATAAAGCTATCGAAACAAGAAAATAGTAGACGACATCAAACGACATCAGTTGCAGGGGTTTGCTGGATACAAACGGCGTGTGAAAGTCCCCAAAAGTAACCTAGCCGTATTGAAATATAACGAAAAGTTGGCACTCGTTTAAAATACACCTTGTTATGACATAAGACAATATTATTATAAAAAAAATTAAATATCGATGTTAAAATAAACAAAAAATATTATTTATGATAAAATAAAATTTTAACGAATAAAACTTAATAAATAAAAATTAAAAATTTTAACGAATAAAAATCGA
The DNA here is from genome assembly GCA_920104075.1 of Melanargia galathea. Lineage (NCBI taxonomy): Eukaryota > Metazoa > Arthropoda > Insecta > Lepidoptera > Nymphalidae > Melanargia > Melanargia galathea. Next base: position 8,690,521 of record OV049864.1, read on the forward strand.
AAAAATAATGAAACATATTTGCATGTGAGAGGTACATTAAAAGAGGAAGAGAAAGTCATCAATGAAAACAACGCAGCATACAAAGTTACGCCCTGTACGGTGTGCCACTCAATATTATTGTAATTTCGCTGGACTTTAGCCTTTCTGTTGGAACATGTAAGGATTACAATCGTGTGTAGTAGAGCCTACTGTACTGTTGTATTCTGCTTTGTTACTCTGCTTTTATTAGAGCGCCTTTGATAGCTTCAGTGTCGTAGTTTTATGACAACACAGGCGGGGAGGTAAGGATAACTAATTTTTTACGTCTATTAAATCTTTCGCATAACTCTTGGAACAATAAAGAGTAATACAAATTGGTATAATTACCCGCTATTCCGCCGGCGAGAGTTAAACCCGCAAATATTAATTTAATTCAATTATAAATTTGCATTAACATGCCGGTAATTTTTGCATGGAAGGAATAATTTCACGCGAATACCTTTATGTGTAGAGCGAACGAGCAAACGACGCTAACTTTTGTAAATTCGGAGTAGTGAGAGCTTTGTGATTTTTATATTAATGTTGGGTGAATTTCAACATAAATTACTTTTAGCTACTTTTAGACTGCCGTTTTAAATTAACCTTGGAAATAAAACTGTCTTAATTATGTAGCACAAGTATTAAAATATTTTATTTGGTACGTATTTAACTATTTTACTAAAATTTTGCAATGATGAGCTACGCAGTTTTTTTATCTATCATAAAATATAACCTGTATGTAAATTGTATAGTAGATATCTATCTATCTATCTATCTATCTATCTATCTATCTATCTATCTATCTATAATAATATAAAGTAGCTTGTCCTGACTGACAATCAACGCACAGCCAAAACCACTGAAGCTAGAAACTTGAAATTTTCACAGTAGCTTCCTTTTATAACGTAAGCGCACACTAAGAAAGGATTATTGCGAATTCCATGCCTAAGGGGGTTAAATAGGGGATAAAAGTTTGTATGAAAGTCCGTCATTTTTCAAGCTATATCCATGAAAATTGATATTTAGGTTTTCGGTAAAAAATATAGAGTTACGCGTTTAAGAAACTTTGGAAAAAATACCTCCAAGTGCGATAAATGGGGGATGAAAGTTTGTATGAAAGTCTGTCATTTTTAAAGTTATATCAATGAAAATCGGTATTTGTACTGTCGGTTAAAAATAAAGAATTACGTGTTTCAGGAATTTTGGAAATTCCACCCCCAAGTGAGATTTATAAGAATCCAAGCGGACAAAGTCGCTGGCATCTGCTAGTACTTTCATATACGTATCAGAGCTAGGAAAAGATATTATAATGTATCTTTAATCTAAATATATATATAAAAAGAAAAGGTTACTGATTGACTGAGAGAAATTTGGCATTCAGATAGCTATTACGACGTAGGCATCTGCAAAGAAAGGATTTTTTTTTAATTCAAGCCGCAAGGGGGTTAAATAGGGATTGAAAGTTTGTATGAGATTTATATGAATTCACGTGGATAAAATCGCGGGCATCAGCTAGTCTTAAATATTGCAAAAATATATACCTATTATAATTATTTAAATAAATTATTAATACTAATTAATTATTAATAAATTACTTACTAATTATTAAATTATTAATACTATGCTATTTTCTTGTGTGAGACTTTTCTTAAAAAAAAATTTTGAGCAAGTTTGGACAAAAACATAATACGTATTTTATTTCATTACGTCAGATAACTATAAAACAGTTTTATTGCTTGAAGGCTAATGAAAGTAGACCTTTTATTGATTTAAAAGAAGGAATTTAAAAGCGTTTAAAGCCTTGAAGGACATAAAGAAAGTTTAATGTTAGACAGTTAATTGATGAAATCTAAAAAGCATAATTTTGAAACGTTTCACTTTATCTATTTAATTTGAAAATAATGTAAAAAAACAGGAGTATTTTTCGTATTTCTATTGCAAAAAAAAAGCATTGCATTGAAAAACATTGATCCATAATTACGAGTATGCTGTTTCAATTATGAATTAGGTATGACATAATATAATTAAACATTGTTGGTAGAAAATATAATTATACCAACTTCATTGCTTTGAAGGTATTTTAGTACAAATTTGATAGTAATCTTCAAATGCCTATGGTTATTAACTCCGTAAGTGAAGCGTTAAAGATGGGAATATTTGGTTACCCTTCCGATACGAAAATAGTTTCACATCCTTAACCAAACTTGAAAACTTTAATCAAATTTTAGAGCTTAATGTAAAATTTTGATAGTTATAAGGAAGTTACCTCTTCGCCATTTTATAGAAAACTGTGTGCTTAGTCTAAAGCGGAGCACTCGAAAACGAACTCGAAAACTATTGATCGATTTCAGAGTAAAATAGACCTAAAATGTCTTGTATTAAGGTTTGAGTTCGCCAATACATTCAGCATTCGAACAATGCTGAATGTATTGGCGAACTCAAACCTTAATACAAGACATTTTAGGTCTATTTTACTCTGAAATCGATCAATAGTTTTCGAGTTCGTTTTCGAGTGCTCCGCTTTAGACTAAGCACACTGGCATTTTGGCTTAATTTATTTTTTCTAAAACTGTTAGCAAATGCACGTCACTTCGCTTCACTCGATCTTTGAATAGGATGCATATGTAAGTTACGTTGTAGCACCAAAATCTTGAATCAAACTTTATATTTCAATAAGTGTATTTTTGTTATCATACAAATATTATAAAGGCGAAAGTTTGTGTGTGTGTGTATGTTTTATTACTCTTTAACGCCCCAACTACTGAACCGATTTGGCTGTATGGAGATAAATTATGCCCTGACTTAACACATAGGCTACTTTTTATCCTGGAAAAATCCACAGTTACCACGGGATTTAGGTTCCCAGCTATAGGTAGATTACTATATATATATAGCTATATATATATATAGCTATTAATCTGTTATAAATACCTACTTTGTCACTGTATTTAAATGTAGGTACAGTAGTAGTAGTAATAGTATAGTAGCCGGTAATGGGTTGATCATGATGATGATGATGATGACAGTAGTATCATACGGTACACTACAAAACCAATTCCCAGGGAAAGGTTTTGTATTCAGGCCACAGATTAAAAAGCAGAATCAAATGAATTCGAGTATTAATAAGTTCAGTGCATAAAAAAGGAACTATTTCATTAAGAGACAATGGAATAAATAATCAGTTGGCTCAACGCGTAGTAGCTAAAATATGACTATCATTTTTACTAGTTACAAATCCCAGTGTTGACACAAAAATATAATAAAAAATGCAAAACGATCGGAATTGGATTTGAAATCCTATTACGACTTTTTAACACTCGTATGAATACGAGTGCACCTTTCTATTTCGTACATTTCGCTATATTAAAATCCCCGTAGTATCCCGTATTCAATCTGCTACGTACGTAACTTGATGTTACGAAGTACGGGAGATGATATCAAACACATGTTGCACTATGAGATCTCCAGCATCGAATAATTCAACAATGAGCCCAGTTTGATAGCATGGTTTATTGCAGCTTATTTATCGGCACTTTTGATTTACGATCTTTTGTTTAATAACGACTTTTTTCGTGTGATGAATTCGTTTTTAATATTACGAAAATGTTTTTATCGTTAACTGGCACCCTGATCTCTATAGCCAACAGCGTAACAGAAAATGTTTTATAGGTAAATTACTCAATTATTACATTACTTTTACTTTACATTACTACTCGCACATAATATGTAGGTACATACCTACATAAAACTATGCAGCATGGATTAAGGTGTATAAGATTCATCTATTTAGGGAAATAATTTCAAAATATCCCTCCTTAGTGCATCTTTATAGCACTCAAGGAATATTTTCTCTAAATATATTAGGTTCAAGGAATTACGCAGTGCATTCTGTTACTCAGTCGGTCATGGTACTGTTTTATACTCGTAGGTATATATTTAAAGGTTCCAAAAGCATTGAGATAATAATATGATCCTTTAGACGTTCTTTAAAAAAAGGGGTGCCTATCGAAATGTCATGTCTACTATAGTTATATTGGATAAAACGTCTTTATCACATGCTCGGAGAAAATAAAGCTTATATAATTACAAATTAATTCGCTCAATCTCTCGGTGTATGAATTGGCTTACTTTTAGTTAATAGGAAACCTTTCTATAGTCACGACACCTCCATTTATACCCAAATTTACCCGGGTCCACCCGAACACCCAAATAATCCACCGAGGACCATTCAACGTTCTCGTTTGTTGAAACGCGAAATCGCTGGGCATTATTCTAATTTGCTTTCACGATAGCTTTCGAAGAAGCTATTTATTTGCGCCGTAAGCTCAATCCGCGGCCGCTTGGTTTCAGCTACGCACTTGGAATATTATAGATGGAGTGTCTGAGGTAACATTATACCTACTACATTCAATAACAAATTTTGAAATGGATCTGTATGGATCAATACAGGAATGATTTTTCGTTTTGTATATCTACATATATTCTACGTTTCATGTCTTATACCATATATTTACATACATAATATTATGGTAATGAAAGTAAATATTTTTTCCATATATTACATTATAATGTCAAATTCCATGCTTCCATGCCATTTTTATTTCGAAGAATAGCTACAGAAGTGAAAAATATTTTCGGTATAAAAATACGTAGGTACCCGATGCTAATAAAGTCGCGTAATATTGGAAAGGTATTTTGTAAGAATGGTTTTTCAGGGAGCCAAGAAAAAGGGACATAAAACTGAAAGAAACGAAAGTGGAAATACGGCCAAGTCATATTTTATTTACTGCATACAATCGAACCTTTATCACGGTTTGTATCGAGTTAGTATTTGTTAGCATGGTGCCGTTTAGAGTACGGTCGTTATGGACCTGAGTTTACTCACTGTATATGTTTATGCGTAACAGCAATAAACGTTCAGACAAATTATATTATACCTATTGGGATTGTTTGCTGATTTATAATATGGAGAGTAAGTATTTAGAATTTATTTTGTATTTATGGACTTTAAATGTACCAATAATTAAGTTCACTGGAAAGTAGCAATTTTGTAGCTATATCAACCGTTGATAAGAAAATATTTAGTGTAATAAGATGAAGGGCACTAATATATTAAATCGTTATATCAAAGTATACCTAATATTGGTTACGCCGTGAAAAGACAGATATTTGTAGTATGGAATTAGTACTAGAGTTTCATACATCGACATCGACATGTATGGTTAATATGGATTAGCATGGATAAAGGATATGTATGAAAATCTTCAAAATAAGTTAAGTGATATTATAAGTACCTACATAATATTTAAATTTTCTTTTTTCCTGCTAGAACCCGATATTTTTCCAGGATAAAAGGTTCACTTTATCCGAGTCCGTAACGAGATCTATATTTCTGTGCTCAATTTAATCAAGTTCGATGCAGCACAAGCTCCATGTTCAGCTGAACGCTATTAAATGAACATCAAACTTTTTGTCAACAACTTCGGACGGAAAAGAGTACTTTGATTGTACTTTTACCTCATTCATTTTTAAAGATAAAAAATTGGCCAAGTGCGAGTTGGGCCTCGCTCTTTTAGGGTTCCGTACATAATTATGAACAACATAATATTTTGGGTGTAAGAAATATTTAATTTCCGAGTTAGAAATCGCACCAAACCGTGAAAGAAAAACCCAAAAAATGTTCGTTTGTTTTGGTCACAGTAAACAAACTACTTTATGAATCGTTATTTTCAGTATTTGTTGTTTAAGTACAGTATTTAATGGTACATAATATACCGAAATTTCATATTCCTAACTGGTTTAGTTTTTGAGATAGCTCCCGTCACAAAAATGGTCTAAAACTGACAAGTTTGATGGATTTCCTTATTTTAAAAAAATATATATTCGTACTCTAATTGATGAGTTCTAAACAATCATTGATACTTCACAAGCTAGGGTAAAAAAAATTTTTTTTTCCGACTCCTTTTTTATGTATGGGAGCCCCCTTGAAATATAATTTAATTCAATTTTAATTCAATATTTGATTTTTGTTCAACGTTCTACACCAAATATCAAAATTTCAGGTTTGTTACTCATTTCATCTACGAGCTAGAGACCTGTGACCGACGGACGGACAGAAAGACAGCAGAGTGACATTAATAGGGCTTCGTTTTTACCCTTTGGGTACGGAACCCTAAAAAAGACAGCTTTTCTTGTATTTTTCCCAAATCATTATGATTACTCTAATTAATATAATAATTTACGAAAATTCTTGATACTATTTAACACCTTTATTTGTGTCTTTGAAAGTCAAGTAGGTGTACCTAATTTTCGATTCGCGAAACGACGTAAATGGATTCCAAGAAAAATATTTTTTGGGAAACAAATGTCCGACTATTTATTATTCAAGAAAATTCTCGACAGGGTCAGGACCATCTTCGTCTTTGTTTTTTCGTCAAAGTAGCTCTGCTCATGCCAGCCACGCTACGGAATTCTTATTGTCCACCCACTTTGGATACATTTTGTTTATATAGTAGTGAACTTCCTTCAAAAGGAACTTTAATTCTCTTCACCACTCTAAATAGCGGAAATCGAGCTGCTTTATTACTTCGGGCGCGCTTTCTTTTGTTTTCTTTTGCGGTATTAAACAGCACGTTGCGACATTTTGTCGTGAAAAAGATTACGGTCGACTCGTTAAATAGACGTCATTATGTTCCGTGCAAAAATAAGTTTCATTGTGGTAACCTATGATTAGTGTATTTAATTCACCAGCAAATTAAAACAAGTGTTTTATCGTTATTTCTAGAATATATTTTATAGCGAGTTTTCTTTTTTGTTGTATAATTAGATATTTATTGAATTTGCGTAGTACTGTTTTGTTACCAAGAAAAACACTGCAAAACAGTTTCGTAATACAGCAGCCTACTTTCAATAGTAGGAAGTAGACTATAAATTTTGCGATAACTCATGCCTCGATATCGTAAGCTTTGCAGAGATACAGTTTAGCCGCGATGCGGTGGCCTCACTCGATTCCACGTGTGAAAAATACCTATTCATCTTGGGAATACGTGCGCCGAACTCTTTCTTGTATTTATAAGGCGATACGGAGAATAAAACCGGAGGGAAAAACGTATAGTCTCGATTCTGAAGCTGTACATCTTACTGATTGTGAGATACGTCGCACCGCAACTTGAATTATTTGACAGTTTGAACAGACATTGTCGCTCGCTTTTGTTGTTATTTTTTATAGGTAAGTATCTATCTCTATTAGATGTTTTTAGGGTTCCAGACCAAAATGGTAAAAATGGAACCCTGGAAGGTGCGACTTCCTCCATCCGCCTGTCCGGCTGTACGTCTGTCCGTCTGTCACAGTCAATTATTTCAGTAAATATTAAAGCTATCGACATGAAATTTCGAATAGTTATGTATAATAGTGGCCCGACATCATTGGAATAAAAAAAATTGAAAATTATTTTTACTTTATTCAGTTTATTTATTTATTTTTATTTTTATGGTTCACCGCGCTCGCATTCAAAAGTGGATATTCTGATTTTGAATTGAATGTGGTTTGGCGCCGACTTCAAAAAATTATATCATTTGAGTTAGGTAGTTTAATCGTCAATCTAAATGAATAAAAAATTATTTTAAACTTTTTAGTTCGATTCGTTTGAAATCGGTTCATTTTTCTTTGAAAAAAATTATTTAGTATGTTTTACTTAGAGGCACACTGTCCGGTCATCAATAGGTGGCTAACTTTGAGAGCTTATGTCTAACTTTGTTAGTTTATGTTTTACTTATAGGCGCATTTTTTTCTCTCGAATCGCACAGGCAACAGCCCATCTATATTGTAAAGTTATAATAATTAATTTATAACACTAAATCTAAAGTTTTTACCGCTCATGATATTGAAAAGTTCTTAAAGCACCAGATGAAAATTTTGTCGCTACAAAAAAGAAAATTTATTTGATAAAAAATTTGAGTCCCAAATGGCACTTCGCTGATTTTTAAGTTAAGCATAATAATAAGTAAGTAGGTACGTAATCTGAATGTAAAAAATCCTTTGTTTCAGTAAATATTTTTCTTACTTAAGTACATCTTGTATTTTTTCGCTATTGAGGTGAAAAGTTGTATGTATCACACGATAGCAAACTTTTTGTTTCTTGTGCCTTTGAATTCCTCACTACACTCAGGATTCTATATAAGAATCACTCGCTACGCTCGTGATTCTAAATTAGAATCCTTCACTCGCTCGGGATTCAAACTAGGCACTCGCAACAAAAAATAATTTTGCTATCTTGTAGAACAAATAACTATTGTAATATTTATGTACATACTTATTTTTTACTTATTTAATTTTTTATCAAGTGTCAAAATTTGTCTTAATATGACATCAATGTCAAAATTTGACGGTTAGTGCATGATGTCTATAATAAACTTAATAATAAATGATACCATGGGAGGGTGTTACACTATCAGTATTATCACGCGATCCGCGATACGCGATCCAATTATTGATGGTTTGGCCGCTTTTTTGCGTTAATACTGATGGATTTCCGGATAGTCTTGAAATCCGCGATCCGTGGATCGCGATACGGTATTGATAGTGTTACAGGCCCCATCGTCTAGCTTACTATTAAGCCTAATTCGTACGAGCGTAAAAAAAGCGTTGCGTTTAAACCCGGCGTTGGCGCTTTTTAACGCTCGTCTGAATAATAGTAAAGAAGTTTCGTATGGTTGCATTTAACACCCAACACCGAGCGCTGAGAATAGAACACTGCGCAATAAAAATGCGTCGCGTTAAAAAAACGCTGACGTGTGAACAATATATACTTGGGAATACATTAATTGTTCCATTTGGACGCTTTTTTAACGTCTGTTAAAAAAGCTCTCGTGTGAATTAGGTCTTAGGCTAGAGTAAATCATTTTTGCTTTAATGCATGACACAATCTGAGTTCGACATTTGGACATGGATTACTTTGAAATTGTTTTTGTCTTCGGGAAACGTCAGCGTCCCGTTCAATCGAGGTGGCCGCTTGCCCGAACACCTAATTATGTTTACTATGTCTCTTCGCTCCCCTTTTTCTTTTCTTCATTCCGTTAAAGTACAGATTCATTTTGAAGTCGCAATAAACTTGAGTAATCTGTGAATTTTGCTTGTGCATTCTTTGCCTCGCAGTCTATTTTACTTTCACCATAATAATGTGAGATGACGGATCAACTTTTACTTACAGACTTTATTAAATTGTGCATATATGTATATATACGATGTTTTTATATTTTCCCATTGTTGTTTCATTAAAGCTTGGCATTTGCATTTCTGTATTGTCTTTCATGAAATCATCATTATTCAACCACTCGTACTACAGTAAAATTAAATTAAGTTCATAATGTAAGTTTCCCATATCTTTCATTATATAGAACGGCTTACACTGAGATATCTGTAGGTATTGAAGTTGTCCTCACTGGAGCCACGCACGATCCATTAATTACTACCACAGTACCGTAAGAGACGTCGCGTCGGCCGAAACCCCTTAGTCACCCCCACGGCCCCTCACCCACCTCACTTCCATCGATGTCTGAACACTGATCTTTTCTCAGCGATTTTTCACAGAGCCGTCATAGAGTAAATGAATTAGCATACCTAATTGTCTTTTAAAATGGGGACAAAAAATCGAGGGTCTCTCAAAAAAATCCTGACGCAAAACTCTACGAGGCAATCAAAATTTAGGAATATTTTAACAGTACGAATCACATGGAAAGTCATTTTGTTTTTTTTTTTGTGCAGGAAAAGTTAACGCTGAAATAAAAGTTATTTATAAGATGAGGGAATGGAATACTTAAATATTTTAATTAAAATGAATACAGCAGAAATAAGTGGGCGAAAATAATTAACCAACCATATATCATCTTTGTGCGTAAATCTACTTAAGTATATCCTAGACATCCACACATGCGTGAAACGAGTTTTGTTCGAATCTGAAGGAGTTTCGAAAACAACCACTCCAGTTGTCTGTCGTGAGATTTTTTAATTTCAAAGTCAAGTCTCTCGTAAATCTTTAAGATGAAAAAAAATGTACATACATCCATCCTTACTTGATAAGGGCTATAATTTCATTATAACAATGTAATTAGGTATGTCCACACTGTGCCTTTTTTCGTTCATCAAGGGCATGCGTCACAGCGCAGTCAACAGCGCACGTGAGGCATGCCCTTGACGCATGCGTTATTGACAGTTAAAAGCACAGCGCGCGCTTCGAAACACGTTTCCCGCGTCTGGTGGATTTCTGTGCCACAAAGCGTTCAACGACAAGATGGCGGACGAAGAAAAAAATATTACTTTGAAGTTTATTGAAAATTTTTAAAAAGGATATCTTTATCTTCTCTAAGTTCATTTACAATCACGTTACTTCGATTATTATAATAGCTTCATATCCAAAACTTTCGCTTTGTTCTTTTTTGCTGGATTTTCGTATGACTAAGTAAGCCGCACATATTCCACCAAGTAAAATGTTCTCGTCGCTCATGTTTTCAACACAGACAGAACCAAAATGACTACGTTAGCGTCGTGCGTTGACGCATTCGAATTAAATGTCAAACGAAAGTTGAATAGAAAGATGACGACGAAAGTTGAAGATGAAAAGGCACGCAAGTTGAATAGAAATATGACGACGAAAGTTGAAGATGAAAAGGCATAGTGTGGACATAGCTAATTGGTTACAGAACAATTTTATACGTCATTTGTTTCTTCATAGTGTGAATTGAATAATAATTAATTTGTTAGGTACATTTTTAATGAAATTATAATATTATATATCCCTTTATAAGGTTCTTCTACCTCATAATAAAGGGAGATTTAGAGCAACTAGACTCAAACAGTACAATACCGTATAGAGTCTGAAAATCCCGACAAAAGATCAATGACCACTAGTGAACATCCATCGGTTAAAATGGCGACTACAATACCTGATTATAGTGATAATTTAATACTGAAGTCAATCGCAAATAAATCACAGATTCCTGATTTAAAAAAAATGGAGGATGTATTTTCATTCGTATTCTAAAGGTATACCTACATGAAACAATCATTATCATCATGGAAATTGAACAGCTATTTCGATACAGATACAAATACAATTTGCTCTTGTTTTTAAATGATCGGCTTATGTCGTCTCATCGAGTCCATTGTAACCGGATTAAATACTTGGAGTGGATGCGTGTTTATAGAATATCAATCAAAAAGACTTTATTTTTATTGGAAATATATAAAAGATTTTCTCTGAGGAACGAATAAAATAACATCGCTATTATTCCCTAAAATGATTGGAACCAGAGATAACTTTGTACTCTATTCGTAACTTTTAAAGTCTTTGTACATTTTTAGTTAATAAGTTTTATCTGAGTCTAGTAGGTAATAGAGCATAGAGCACTTAATAAATGAATCGTTTTATTATTATGAATTGAACTGTAAAATTTGAGAATTTTCAAAATTAAACCTTTGTTAATAGTTTTAAGATATGTACCTATATGTAAATAAAATCGTTAGATACTAGACATGATGCTACTCGTCTCACAGAGTCGGAGAGAGAACTTACAAAAGGTGAAGAGTAGGCACAGTAGGTACATCATCATCATCATCATCATGATCAACCCATTACCGGCTCACTGCAGAGCACGGGTCTCCTCTCAGTGAGAAGGGTTTTGGCCATAGTCTACCACGCTGGCCAAGCGGATTGGCAGACTTCACACACCTTTGAGAACGTTATGGAGAACTCTCAGGCATGCAGGTTTCCTCACGATGTTTTCCTTCACCGTTAAAGCAAGTGATATTTAAATACTTAAAACGCACATAACTCCGAAAAGTTAGAGGTGCGTGCCCGGGATCGAACCCACGACCTCCGATTAGAAGTCGGTCGTCCTAACCACTAGGCTATCACAGTAGGTACCTTTTGTAAGTTCTCATCGATATCCTACTTCCTACTAATATTATAAATGTGAAAGTGTGGATGTTTGTTACTCAATCACGCATAAACTACTGGATAGATTTGGCTGAAATTTGGAATGAAGATAGATTATACACTGGATTAATATATAGGCTACTTTTTATCCCGGAAAATCAAAGAGTTCCCACGGGATTTATAGCTAAAGCTATAGGTACATTACTATAGCAAACTTCCTTGATAGTAAGTATAAAGGTTGGAAAAGGGAGCGGGAACGGGAACCGGAAATCCACGATTCCCTCGGAATTGGTTCAAAACCGAAATTCACGCGGGCGAAGCCACGGGAAAAAGCTAGTACTCTTATAAAGTTTTTATTGGAGTGCACGACGCAACGAGACGTAGCCTCAAGCATCGACAATTATTACGAGTACAAAACGAGTAGACGGCTAATACAAATCGTTCGCCCGGGGTTACGTTTATCCGTAGCGCCCCCGCACTATCTGGGAAACTATTACATCATTGCTTCAACGGTTTTTATCGACCATTGTAAAATAAGCCTTATAGATATTATAGTGAAGCTCTAATTCTCACAAAATAGAGTACACAGGATATGATTCGATTTTCTCCGAATTTGTGGCGCTTCGTTATTTTTTGTTTACGATATAAATTAGTAGCTGCTTAATGTGATTAGATATATTTTATTTGAGAAGTAAAATATTATGACGTTAACTTCTGCTTTTCTAAAATAATTTTTCGTAAGAAATTCTCTTAGAGTTTATACTTGACAGGTTTTTTTGAATAAAATGTAAAGAAGTCTCTACAAATGAAATGTGAAAAAGCTGTACTTCTTGAGAGGCACTTGCGCGGTCCTGTATAATGCTTGGAGAGTGTAATTAGTTCGCCATTAGCTTAATATATTGGCACTCCAGTGTTCGTACCATTCGAGCTAACAAAAAAAATTTAACTCTTAATTCGGAAAATCTCTGTCTGTGTGTGTGTGTGTGTGTGTGTGTGTGTGTGTGTGTGTGTGTGTGTGTGTGTGTGTGTGTGTGTGTTCCCCTGTGGCGCTCAAATGGGTGGACCGATTTGAATGCGGTTTTTTTTGTTTGAAAGGTAAATTAGTCGAGAGTGTTGTTAGCTATGTTTAAAGAAAATCGATCAAAGATGGCCGCCGCTACAAAATGGCGGATTACATATTTTTTCACAACTCCCTTAATATGGGTATCAAATGAAAGGGCTTGACTAGTAGAATAGCACTATTGCAAATCCAAGATGGCCGCTGCCACAAAATGGCAAATGTCGGGGTTTTGTAAATATTTAATTTATACTTGTAAACTTGCAAATTTAGTTTCAAATGCTTAAAGCGCTAATTTAACTTCTACGTTTATTTGAGGATATTATTAGCGATGAACGTGATCAAATTGCTATTTTCGTGATTTTGAGTACAACATTCATAATGCGATTTTTAAGAAAAATATTGTTCGGCTCGTTAAATTTTCGGGTGCACCAGTTTTATTTCATGAGATCAATGAATAATGTGCAACTGGATTCTAGGTACTATACAAAAAACATTCCGTATTCCATCTAGACAAAAAAAACAGTAGGTAATAAATTCAATAACTAAATTTACAGTCAGTAACAGGACGCTGACGTAAAAGCGTACTGCAAAATGCAGCAAAAATTACGAACCGCAACCGAATGCCATTGGTGGCCGGCGTTTTAGCAACCTTCGATCAACCGTCAGCGTATAACCAAATTAGAGCAATTTAAGTCAGGAAATTGGAAACGTTATCGGGCGCTCGATGCACCGTGCAACGGGAACGCCACTCCATTGGCATTACAGACATCCACCGTTTCGGCAACCCTGGCAATGCTGGAACAATGCACAAATCTGGACAGACAGATCCGAGCGGTCCCGAAGATAAACGACAATCGCGGATCGTTGTAACAACTGATTGATATACGGGCTCCGATGATATCGTACCTATAGGGCAGTTAAGCCGAGTTCCGGGACCCGCCTCAGTTACAGTTGGAGTGCTGCTGACAGTAAACGATGTTTAGTTGCGACGCGAACGCGTAACAGTCGTTTAGATATCGCCAGAGGACTGTTTAATCGACATTGTTGCATCAGAATATCGGTCCATTTTAACGATCAACACAAACTACATTCTATTAAACAAAAAAAAAACTGTTTATTACAATTCTATTTTATTTACGACTTATGCGGCCAAATAATAGTATATTAAGCAGATGGCATCTGGCAATGTGGCAATATAGATACGATATCGATACTGGAAACAGTTCCAGTTATATTAAGTGATCTGAATATTGTATCTATAGTCGCTCTAGAGAATTAATTATGTAAATGCAAGCAAAGCCTATTTCGTGGAACCATACTCAGCCAATTGCGATATTCAATGTTGCGCCACTTGCAGCCGACTGAACATGTCGATACCCGATTCAAAGTTAACAGCAAACACTACGATAATAACAAGTAATCGTGCAAGTTGCAACGGAAGGCAGCACACGTCTTGCGTACTAACTAGCTATCGCCGGGACTAGCTGGCGGTCAGAGTTTTGGATGCCTCGGCGGCTAAAACAATAGCGAATCAAGCATGCAACGGAACTTTCTCAAAGACACCCTCTTGTGCGTGTGGCGCTCAGAGAAAGCCCGCTCGCTAACTTTATATTGGTTACGAAACTTTATCGTTAGCTCTGAACATTGATCCAGTATATGGCATCACATAGCAAGAGTATTAATTTGTTAAAACTTCCCCGAAAATAAACAATTTCTTCCGTGTCATGAGACGTGGTACGAGTATATGAAACATTATTTACGTCGAAGAAAAGACGACTTAACGAAATTGCGGTGAATAAACACATTAATGTATAATATTTCTTCTGTTTCTAAATCTAAGAATAAGTCAACAGGAAAGATCTCAGTAGAATTTCTGAAAATAAAATGGTTTGCTTAACATTAAATATAAGATCGCTTTAGCGAGGCAGATTGACTGATAAAGGCGGCATACATTTTCATGAGAAAACAAAAAAATACAATATATCCAAGCAAACCGCGATGAAATTGAGGGCCAAGTAAAACCTACGGAGTTGGTGGCAATTTTGTTATAAAGAGATTGATAAGTAAAAAAGTATTGACGCTTGTGGACAAGGTCCACAAGGTGGCAATGTCAGGTGTTGCTAGTTTTAGAGAAAAAATTTGGAAGTTAAGTAAATACAAGTGTAGCTATCCTAAATGATTTCGTCGTGCCTGGTATTTAGTTGTTATATTTGTTTATGTAGATAAATGTGACCATTTGACAAACGTCAATCCTTGAAATTATGATATTTTACCATAAATTCAAAACAACAGTACCTAATTAATCACTCATAGCCGCAGAAACATAAAAGTATAGCGAGCCTTGTAAAGAGCATTGAAAAAATGCCAAATGTGAACATTTATTAATTTAGGTGCTGTTTCGTAACATTTATTTTTTACGTAAAAACACAGTGACAGTTGTATGCTAGAAAAAAGTTTTAGGCATTTTTATTATCAAGGCTGCATTATAATATAAAATTCTGGCACGCGAGCTAATGATTTAATTTTTTCTGCCATCAACTCCTTATTTATAAGTATACGCTCCGACGATGACGGAGACAAATTTTGGCGGAGTGAGATTCGTAACCGAAAGGTCATAAAAAAGGACGTGGATGGAATAAAATGTCACCTTCTCGCCGCGTGTTGGAAAACAGTTTAGAAAACAACAAGGCTCTAATCGCTGTAGGCTTCAGAGATTACACCGGTCTTTCGGCTAATTAATTTTTAAGTCGGCATCTCGATGCCGGCACCCGACATTCGACTTTCAAGTGAATTTGACTACGATTTACATATTAATATTTTGTGCGGTATCATCTTTTACGCAGCGCTTAAATTTTGATGCTTTCAAATTGTATTTTCTATTAAAAGGGATTTAAAATCTTGACTAACTTTTGATATTTCGATATACAGTCTTTATTATGTAGATTAGACTCACATTTAATTGATTTACAAAATACCAATCGTATCTATATTTTCAAACTGTTTCATTTGTACGTTATATTTTCAGTGTTACGAAATCTATAAGCAGAATTCTGTTACAAAATTTTCCCTAAAAATATTATGTTCAAAAGTAATTTCGCATACAGTCATGTTTGCTTTAGCCTAATCGTTCGCTTATATAAAATTATCTCAGAGCTTTATTTTTCACCAGCTAGCAGTTCAGTTGGCGTATAGCAGTTTAAAGTACTTAAAACATGCTAACTATAACTCATTAACATTATTATAGGATAGCGGTTTAAGTTCGCAAATAGGATAAATTCTATAAAAGAACGCTTCAAGAATCGTCACGTACAAATTTATTCATGCGACAGAGAGAGCATGGTATCGTGACGAACAAAATTTGCACCGACCGTTCAAGCTATAAATCCGATGTTTCCTAAATCCTTGAAAGGGCACTGTTGAGCAGCTTTCATCAGAAAATTCTCCATTATCTGAAGGAAATCGTTACCGGGGTTGAACCTCGCCCACCCTTCGTCCCCGACCCGACGGGCTTTCATTTACGACGGCGTTGCGTGCACGCGTCCCCGCGGCCTTTGCTTCAGGTGGGCGTAGTCATTGTGCTCAGTATTTAAGTGGCTCATTTGATATTCCGAGACAGTTTGCATTCGGAGAATGTCTCTCCCTACGTGGGAGAGCCAGAACGGTATCGAGACATCGGAGTCACGCATGTGTGCGTGCGCTGCCCGTACCGGCTCCTGTAACTGAACGGTGTTCGGCACTCGCCATAGCCTAGCGTCGATGTGATCGCACGTGACACGCCAGTACGACCGGTATAAACATCGGCACGTACATCAAACGCTGAAGGAAAGTGGAGGGGTAAGCTATTGTATTGCGTGCGTGACAGTTCCCATACGCAGCTATCCCCTCTACGTTTCGTTCAGCGTTCGATGTACGTGGCGCGGGTACTACCATACAATACAGCGCCGTTGTCGTTACCGCGGATCCCACGCACACGGACGCACCGTAGATTATACCGAGTTTGCGCAATGTTTATCCACAAATACACTAATGAAGGTACCTACAAAAGCGACTAGATTGTTAATTAAACTTGCTCAAAATGTGACACCCTTACGAAATGATGTCGACTCGGGAGCACAGTGCACGGCTTGAATGTTATTGAATTAATTTGTACTCAAAATTCTCGGTGTACGCTCTAAGTAGATTCAATAATGGCTTTCATTTATTTATCTTAGTTGGGAATACACTTTAGGCTTTTATGTGATGTTACGCGCTTTGATTATCCTATTAACTGTAGCAATTCACTATCTGATAGCAATTACGTTTACAGATTAACTTGGTTTATAACAGCTTGTTGCTGAATGGTAATGTAAATTTTACTAAATCGAATGATTTGTTGCAGTGAGATAATTTGTAAGTGGGTGTGCGCTGGTTAGTTATGTACTGCCTAGTAATAACAAGTGCATGTGATGGGTTTTTAATTGTATCAGAATATAAAGAGCCCGCCAGCCCGCATTGGAGTAGCGTGGTGGGTCTAAGCTCTAAATCCCTCTCCTATGAGAGAGGAGGCCTGTGCCCAGCAGTGGGACGTTTAAAAGGCTATAGTGGTGGTAGAAGGTGGTGGATAAAAAGCGGCAACTAAGATACAGAAGCCATTAAATTACACATGTGCGTATCAGGCGTGGAGTAGGTATAATTTTTTGAAAAAATTAATCATAGAAATGTACAAAAATTATTGCGCTTTACAATAAGGCATCTAGTTGTTTCCTCTTCTAATTGGAGTAATCATGGTTACAACGTTACATAGACACAAAAAAAGTAATTCAAAAGACTCCATCATTAGGCCGCCGACCAAAAGGAATAACCATTCCCTTAATCATTATTCTTAAAGACTCTTCATTAAATTCCTTTTATCTCTCCCGGGATATTTTCTTCGCTCGGCATCAATCACATTCACTCCGAAAAACTCGTTGGCTTTATTCTAAACTCTCATAATAGGTAATGAAGGTTTTGATCGTCGCGGGCGGCTGGCTCGGCCCGATTACTTTGAGAGGCACAATGACTGCCGCCTGTAGCCAATGTTGAATTCTGAAAAGTTCCTTAGTCAGAATCCATGCTAGATACGGGGCTAATTACGGCGAAACTTTTGTAGATAGACACCTGCTCTGTGCCGCGGCTGCCAGACAAAGAGGCGAGTTATCGCGGGCTTACAGCCACGGATGCCCCTCGGCAGCAATAAATACTTTAGTCAACACTAATAAGAATCCTTTTTGTGTGAAAGTAGTAGAAATCAAATGTCACGTTTATAGATTTATAGTATTATCACAGCCTTCAGGTCGGTGCCAAAGAAATTCCTATTTTACATCGATCGAAGTGAGAATTAAAGAAAAAAACTTTATAATTGAAAAGTGTCTTTCAATGATGTGCCAAGCGTCAATTCGATTGTCTTGTACTCTTTCTAATTAATTTAATTGTATCTCGCAGTTCAGAAAATATTATGTCTTATAATATTATAAAACCACAGACTTCATAAAAAGATTGCGTATAGGTAATAAACTTACGGATCACTAATACTTTGGGAATTATGTTATTAGCCTTTTCCGATACTATTTTTGTAAGTTTCGAATTCGTTTATCTGTTGTAGTAATATTATTATTAGAGGTAGTTTTACTCATACTACTCATGCTACTAAAACATAAATAATAATCGTACAGAACAATCTTTTAAAAAAATAATTATTTACATAAAAAGAAATGGAAATTTTCCATATTCTTCGAATACTTACATAAAAATTTACTATCTCTGAATATGATATATTAAATTTGAATACTTAAATTTAATATAGATAAAATTTGATTACAGCAGCTAATAGTCGATGAAACATGACAGTGAAAAATTGCCCGTCACATGAATTTAGGGAGAAAAATTATTTTGTGAATAGGCAATATCATCGTATCACATGTTAAAAAACAAGATTCTATAGCGTGATGAGTAACTGCCTTTAAGCCGCATGCATGTACTAAGCCTTACAATACTTGAGGTCCAGGCTCGAGAAGTATATTCGTAGTTGCAACTGTTCTTCACTCACCCATGCGAGAGAGCATGGGTGTTTTAACGGTTTTCGGACCTCTCACTCATACGCTGGCGTAATATAAACGCCGCGCCAGCGAGGGAGTCAGTCGATTTCTCGTCTGCTTAGCGAACACACGTCGCTTACGCAGCGCCCCGCGTTCCCGCACTCTCGTATTTTTGTGACAAAGTGACCCATTAAACAACTTTACTCAACGCTGGACTCTAATTTCAAAGCCCACAGCCCTACACTGGCTGCCCAACGTGTGTTTTAGGATCTAAAAGAGGCACAGCCCTACACTGGCTGCCCAACGTGTCTCTTTGGGTCTAAAACAAGTCCAGTCCTACACTGGACGCCCAAAGTGTTTTTCGGGGTTTTAGTGAACTTATAACTTACGTAAAACTTTATACCTATTTGTGCCGTTCGCGAAGAGAACATTACCAGTGAAAACCGGTTTCTCGCGCGCGTAAATAACATCGCGATCGCGGCGGAGTTAGTTATAAAGCCATACCTACTTACGTGTTCCTATACGTTTCGGGTAAATGTGTTGTTTCGGGTAAATCGTAAATCGTTTTATAGGTATATACTGCCTAACGGTTTTTCTTCGTCTATACAAGATGCCAAGAACAAGGCGGAGCATTGGCTCAGAAGAACAGAGGCTCGACTCGTCAGAAAACTTAACTATGACGTCAGCCCAACTTCACTCGCTTTTAAGTACAATCCAGCAAACAAATGCGGACACGTGCGAGAGGCTTCTGAGGGAAGTTCGTTCTTCTACACCTATTCTCTCAACGGATCGTCCGGTCCTGTCTTCGACCAGCTCCAACTTCTCCAAGTGTTCAGCTCGCTTCAGTGGTTCCAGCAGTGATGACGTGGAGGCATTCATCGACGCTGTTCAGGTCTACAAGAACTGCCTGCAGATCACGGATGACAATGCTCTCAAAGGTTTTTCGCTCCTACTTACTCATGATGCAGCTCGCTGGTGGCAAGGATTACGAAGATCCACAACGCAATGGGAAGACGCGTTGCTACGTCTACGTTCAGCGTTTGGTGCAAGGCGGCCCCCCTTCGTTGTCTACAGAGAATTATTTCAAATGTCCCAAGGTGATGAAAACACGGACATATTCATTTCCAAGGCGCGTGCTCTCTTAGCTAAGTTGCCGGAAGGCGACCTCAACGAGAAAGTTGAGTTGGATATCACTTATGCCTTATTGGATCGACGGATCAGAAAGCGTTTGGATCGCGAAAGTGTTCAAAGCTTCGACGATTTACTCCGGAGAGCTAGGGCCATTGAGGACTCTTTAACCGAGGGCAAAAACCCGGGTTCGAAGGTGGCTGAAGAGGCACCAAAGAGGAAGCCTCCGACAGCCCTGCAGAGTAACTCCTCGAGTTCGTCTACGCCGTCCGTTCCCGTCCGGAACGAAATCCATCCCAAGGAAATTAATAAACAGGATAGACTGTTCTGTGCGTACTGTAAATCGCGTTCGCACATTAAAATTAATTGCGATAAGTTAGCTAATAAAAACAAACCACAAAGTGAAGTGAAGTGTTACACTTGCGGATCACCGGGGGTAATTAAATCTCAGTGTAAAAAGTGCAATGTGTCTAGCGTAGAGACATTTTACTCCATAAACCAAATACCTACGAAAAATTGCGTCTACAGCGCGCGCAAACCGTTCTGCACGCCGAAAGCGTCCGCCGCGCGTAAGACGTCGTCGCCAGACCCGTCCGGCGCAAGTTTCACGTCCGTTGCGTATGTACCTACGACTCTAGCGGAAAAAGGTAACCCTGCGATTGCGACAGGGGGTTTTTGTAATAACTTTTCTAACACTTTTGTGGATATTAATGTTAACGATACTTGTTCTGTTTCGGATATTAATGCTTGTGTATTACCTAATCCTAGTTCTAGTGATATACTTAATCGTCGTCCTATACTTAATATTTCCTTGTTAGGAAAGCGGGGCACTGCACTCGTAGATTCGGCAGCTAAAAGCTGCATCGCGGGTCACACGCTGTACGCTCTCCTTCGTAACATGAAGCACCCGTTAGTGCCGTCAACACAGATTGTTAAGTTGGCGGATGGTGTTGCTAGGGAAATGAATGTATTGACAACGGAACTAGAGGTGACACTGCATAACAGAACTAAGGTTGTTCCATTTTTAATTTTTCCTGACTTTAACAATAATGAAAGTTTGTTAGGTATTAACTTTTTGTCTATATTTAATTTAGTCTTTGACCTTGGCAACCGTAAATGGCACTTCGCGGATAGTTCGCAAAAGTTCGACATGACGTTCGAACAAGTGTCATCTCTCGCTCCGTGTTCTTCGGTTAATGTCCTGCGGGACGATGAGGCGACTTCGCTTACCAATGAACAGCGGGAGTTTCTTGCCAGTCTCCTCGTGGAGAAAGGAGACATCTTCGAGCTAGGGGGAGTGCAGACTCCTTTCGCCGAACACGTTGTTGATACCGGCGATCATCCGCCTGTTGCTGTCCCGCCTTACAGGGTAACTCCGGCCAAGAAGGACGCAATGCGGATCGAGCTCGACAAAACGTTAGCTGATGGCAGCATGGAAGAATGCGACTCAGCTTGGATGTCTCCGGCTTTATTGGTTCCCAAGTCGTTTGACAATGACAAGGTTCGTGCAGTCCTAGAGATGAAGACACCATCGTCTCGGACACAGCTTCGCAAATTTATTCGGCGTTGTTCCTGGTTCCGCAGAGTTATTCCGAATTTTTCAGCTGTCGCAAAACCTTTAACACGTTTGTTGAAGAAAAATCAACATTGGAGTTGGAGCTCAGACAAAGCTCGTGCGTTCGACGAGCTAAAGCAACGTCTTTCGTCTGCTTCAATTTTTGCAGTTAGGGAACGAGTTTCTACTCAACAGGATCAGCGAAAGGAGTTCGCAGATTGTTCCCGTAGGCCTGGCGATGTTTTCGAGGTTGGTGACAAGGTGCTCTTAAAGTCACATGTCCTTAGCAACGCTGCGAAAAATGTTACATCTAAGTTCATTCCAAAAAGGGACGGCCCTTATGTGGTCAAAGAACGAGTCAGCCCTACTGCTTATATTATTTCAAATTTGGATTCGCCTACCGAGGTTTTAGGTAAATTTCACTCTTCAGAGCTTACACGATTCTTTAGCCGGGATTCTTCGCCTCCTCGTCCTGTAGTTCCTAAGCGTAAAAGGGGACGTCCTCGGAAACATGCTTGTCCTGTTTGTTAACTAGTTTTAAGCGAGTTCATGAACGAGGGCGTTCTCACGAACTCGAGGGGGAGTGTATAGCGTGATGAGTAACTGCCTTTAAGCCGCATGCATGTACTAAGCCTTACAATACTTGAGGTCCAGGCTCGAGAAGTATATTCGTAGTTGCAACTGTTCTTCACTCACCCATGCGAGAGAGCATGGGTGTTTTAACGGTTTTCGGACCTCTCACTCATACGCTGGCGTAATATAAACGCCGCGCCAGCGAGGGAGTCAGTCGATTTCTCGTCTGCTTAGCGAACACACGTCGCTTACGCAGCGCCCCGCGTTCCCGCACTCTCGTATTTTTGTGACAAAGTGACCCATTAAACAACTTTACTCAACGCTGGACTCTAATTTCAAAGCCCACAGCCCTACAATTCTCAATTTATTTTTCGTTTACGAATATGATTGTAGTCTAGTTTTTAGTTTGTGAGGAATTTTTTCTAGTGGCGGACGTTCTGGTGGTGCAAGTATTTTTGGTGACGGTAACCAGCCTTTAGGTGACCAGCATACTATTTTACTTTTTCTAGATTTAAAAGATGCGTATGCGCAATGCATGTTTAGGTACACACGTCTGTTGTCTGTTCTTCCAAAGTACGACTACCAAAATTTCTAGTTTTTAAAAACGCTTGGTAGACGGACGGTGGGCAGCCGCCAGATACAAGCGGCACAAGATTGTGCTGTGTGAGGAAAGCTTTGCAAGAAGTCATGTACAGCTTTCTGTTATTTGTACTTAAACTTAAACTTCTGTTGGTTGAGACGATGATGAAGACTAAAAGCGCTTTTTGACCCAACTACGGCAAAGCCAAAAGGAAGGGTTATGATTTTAGTAGTCTATGTATGTATGTAAGTATGTATGTATGTATGTATGTATGTATGTATGTATGTATCTATGTATGTTTGTGGCCGATTTTTTTATGAGATTTTGTGTGTACCACCGTAGCGCCTAAACTACTAGGCCGATTTTGATGAATGAGGTGTCAATTAATTTTTTTTATGGTCCCGGTGACATAGGCTACATTTTAAATACGAAAAAAACCGAGAAGCGACGTCCGAGCGGCAAAAGTAAAATATTATTTATTTTCAGATAGACATAATAGATGGCGCCACTAGCTGCTTGCCCCGCGTTCTGAACACTAAATTATTATTTTATATTCAATTAAATTACTACGCGTAGTCGGGTTTCAGTTTACGAACTTTATTTCTTGTTATTGGTAAGTATACTCATATTTTTTATGGGATGCGAGGTATGCTGGACAGCAATGATTGTCAAGTGAGTTGGATGTTAAAGTTCACACCGCAAAAGACGACAAGAAGTCAGGTGGCAACGATATGCGCATCTTGTTCCGCCAATATAAAGTTTAACGCCGTCTATGCCTGATTAGCGCTCTCACGATCTCAGTTGAATTGATCTAGACGTCTCAGTTTAATTGAATCGGGATCCAAAGACGTTTCATTTCTGACGCAGATGCTACTGCTGGATTACAAGTAGTCCCCGCTCGTGCTGTTTCCAACCATTTCCCAGTGGAAAAAAGGTAGATGATGAACGTCAGGTTTATCAAACTTAACCCATAGATTGCACATGTTTTATTTGTTTATCACAGGTTGGGGTTGGGGTATCAATACTGGAGTTGATATTTTTTAATTTAGACTTAGTACATTTACACACTAATTTACAAGAGTATAGTAATAAAATTGTAGCCAATACCTAATTATACATTGCTTTTCTCTACCGGTTTTTTTGTACCCTTCCTTTGTTATTTTCATCTGTTATTATTAATTTATTTAAAATCAAAATTTTTACTACGATTAAGAAAGGCTTAATGCACTCACCGGTCCAAACTGTTCAAAGTAATTTTTTACATCTTCCAGCGTTGTGGGTGCTGATAGCCCTCCTACGAAGATTTTCTTTGTCCTGGTCACCATCTGTAATAAAATTTTATGTTAGAAAACTGAATATTGTTTGTCAGAAAAGGCAAATAAATCACTAGGTATTTCAAGGACCACTTTAATGCATTTTTAGGCAAATATTGCAGGCACCTATCCGCTTTGCTGTAGATGTTGTAAATTTCAGGCTTGGGTTATCAGATTAGCCAATATTATCAAAAATAGAAAAAGTACTTGATTTTTTTTAGAAAATCTGTTTGACTATATCGCTAATATAACAGTTATGTTATAGTCAAAATTACACCTAATCAAAAACTTAATCAAAGCTTCCGAATCGAATTTCGAAGGAAAATAGTCAATATAGTATCCCTGAGTTTGCCCTTACAATAATTATTATTTATTTTTACTAAACAAGTGACATTTTGTTCAAGAGCAAACTTCGACTAACTAAAAATATTAATTAATACTAGTTACTTCACTAAAAATATACCCGTCCAATATTAAGAAAGAAACAGATTTATTTAAGGAATATCTTTTCAATCTATCGCAGACGTCTATAGGATTTTATTATAACGTCAATATCGAGTCGCTCTCAAAGGCCGTATTTTCTTGAATATTTATGGGTAATAACAAAGTAAAAAGTAAGGGATGGGACAACAATGACCGTCGAGATATTCAGCTTTCTATTGGCGACAAAGTAACCGAAGTACGCCGTAATAAGTAAAATACAAAAGAAGTATTGGTTTTATAACAAAGATCGATAAAAGGAGTATTTATACTATCACGAGCAAATATTCAATCTATCAGAAATACATATATAGCAGAAAATATTACGTTGATAAAGTGAAAACAAAAGAAAAACATAATTATGTTACAATAATGTGCCTTTGTTTGTTTAATACAAGTAGCATATTTTTCGGAATATATCATATTTTAATCTGCTATAACGTCGTTATTAAATGAAACCTCATTCGGAAAACGTACGTACAATGACGTGCTGAGCGAAAAGTCTACGTCAATATTTTATTCAAAAGTAGACTCTTTACTTGAGGTTTCAGAGTTTCAAATTGCATAGTATTATATTATGTTTCCCGGTGAACGTGTCCAAGTGGCAGTCTTTCCCCACAAGCACACCTTTTCCCTGCAAATCTTGAGTATGACATATCCCGCAGCCTCCCCCAGTCACGTTGGCTCTCCAAGTCAAGGTGCTTTCCGGTCGTTTAATTATACGACTATGCGCATGTAGTTAAGAATAGGTTCACATTCGCATGCTCAGTGAATTATTAATTAAGAATATTCATATATCCGGAGCATTCATACGCGACTGAATTGCACATCGTCACTACATAATTGTGTTTTAAAACAAAGTCCTGGGCACCGCATTATCTGTCTCTACGTATTATAGGTATATAAGTATGCTTAATAAAACCTACTGACTGGTGAACTGGTGACTGACTGAAACCTATAGACTGGTCAACTAAGGGAGTGAAAATAAACGGCGAATATCTCAGCCACTTACGATTTGCAGACGATATCGTGGTTTTTTCAGAATGCTCTAATACCCTTAATGAAATGATTTCCGAATTGGCGTGGGAAAGCAAAAAAGTAGGTCTTTCACTCAATAAATCAAAAACTAAAATAATAACAAATGGTGACAAGCAAAAACAGATAATAGTGGAGGGGGAAGAAATAGAAATTGTCAACGAATATATATACCTTGGACAGCTAGTAGGTATCATTTGAAGATCATATAGAGAAAGAGGTACAAAGACGGATTGCGCTAGCCTGGAAAAAGTATTGGAGCCTAAAAGAAATAATGAAAAACAAAGATATAAACATTAAGATTAAGGCCAAATTATATGATGTCGCTATACTTCCATGTTTAATTTACGGTTGCCAAACATGGGCGCTGAGGAAGGCAGACGAGGAAAAAGTTGCAGTGTGCCAGCGAAAAATGGAGCGAAGCATGTTGGGCATTAAACTATCAGACAAGATCAGCAACCGAAAAATTCGTAAAAAAACGCGAGTTAGCGACGTCATCACACAATTAAGGTTGCTAAAATGGAAGTGGGCAGGCCATGTTATCCGATCGAGTAATAACAAATGGACAAAAATCTTGACAGAGTGGGTACCACGCAACAGGAAAAGAAAAAGAGGAAGACCAAGGAGACGCTGGGCGGATATATTTACACAGGTCAGTGGACCGTTATGGATGAGACATGCTAGGGAAAGACGGACATGGAAAGAGCTGGGGGAGGCCTACGCCAGATCGGCGACTTCTACCGCAAATGAAAATTGTGATAAAATTAATTTGATTTGACATTATTTAAGAACTTTAATTATTCAAATTATATAAAATGCAATATATATAATAAGATTTATAAGTACAAGATTCAAAAATTAATAATAATATTATGTTAAATAGGGTAGTAGAATAAATGGCTTTTTTATTTTATTTTATTTTATTTAATAAAACCTACTAGAGTACTGTAGAGAATGATATTCCGTTGTCGCCTGTACATAGACTGATTCACTGGAAAAGTTCGTGAAAAATTTACCAAACTATGATGTTAATAATGTACATAGACTGATTCACTGGAAAAGTTCGTGAAAAATTTACCAAACTATGATGTTAATAATAAGTCGATTCACTAAACAAACGCTTTTTCATTATAGGTGTCACAGACAGTCCTCTGGCATGCATGGAGATGGATGAAACACCAGCGCTGCACGTGTTCCTAGAGTACACGGGCATCGTACTCGCGTTGTGAAGCCTTCACAACGCGAGATCCACCTAGGATCACCAGCCTCACTCCAAGAAGTCCTCGGCAACCTGGGCGGCCTGCTAGGCTTCTGGAGCGATCTCGGATGGCTGGAGTGAAAACTTCAACGCAAGAAGCACGTCACGCACAACAGAGCTCTATGGTGTATGTGCGGATACCTGTCCAGAATGAAGATGAAGAGATGAAGAAGTAGTCGATGAAGAATCAGTAGCGCATAATGATGTTAAAGTTACTGATAAAGTTAACTTGCCCACCAAAAAAAAGCAAAGTGAGCAAACTCTATGTTTAAGGTAAAATTTGGTACATTCTAAAGCAACAAAAACAGAAAGTCTTAAATTCACGTTTCTCACTAGATATTTTCGCTTATAACCTCAAACTTCGTAGTAGATATCAATGTGGTTTGCACCACTATTTAGAACGTTTTATTTGGAATGTTTAATTTAAAACATCTCAACCTTCACTTTTAAATCCAACCATGCAAAATTGGGGTGCATCAGGAAGATTGTATGAAATAAATCAAAATGAAACTCACTGTAGAGACAGCACAAAATGTATTAAACGAAACGTCAAACAACAAAAAAAAGTGACAAAAATTCCAGCTCGGAGATGCAAATATTACAGGAAATATACCAGCAAATAAAAATTGAATAAGAGGCATTCATTAATGGGATTGTAAAGGGTGGCCTCCTGGGAGCGAGTGTCAGGTTCGCCGGCCACGTCAGCCGAAACTGTTCGCAATTACCTTAAATGTGGACAACGCAGTTCATTCCACGGGGAAAATTATTATTCGCCGCATACCCAATTTTTGCCTCGCTCTAAATTGGAATCGATTTGATTGCCTAGATTCATTATCGCCGCGGGACACAGCAATTGAATTACAATTTCTATTGTTGCTATTTACCATCTTAAATAAATATAGGTTTATATTACACTAGCAGATGCCAGCGACTTCGTCCGCTTGGATTCTTATAAATCTCACTTGGGGGTGGAATTTCCAAAATTCCTGAAACACGTAATTCTATATTTTTAACCGACAATACAAATACCGATTTTCATTGATATAACTTTAAAAATGACGAACTTTCATACAAACTTTCATCCCCCATTTAACCCACTTGGGGGTAGTTTTTCCGAAATTCTTTAATAACGTTACTCTTTATTTTTAACCTAAAACCTAAATACCAATTTTCATGGATATAATTTGAAAAATGACGGACTTTCATACAAACGTTCATCCCCTATTTAACCCCTTTAGGGATGGAATTCGCAATAATCCTTTCTTAGTGTGCGCCGACGTCATAAAAGGAAGCTACTGTGAAAATTTCAAGTTTCTAGCTTCAGTGGTTTTGGCTGTGCGTTGATTGTCAGTCAGGACAAGCTACTTTATATTATTATAGATAGATAGATAGATAGATAGATAGATAGATAGATAGATAGGTAGATAGATAGATTGCAATGAATGATGAATTAATGAATTTCACTGAATGAAACAAATTTTAGAACAGCTAAAATATGGAAAACCTGAAAATATTATTTGGACGGATTAAAGTTTGGACTAATAAACTAACCAATGGAAAAATAAATAGCTTTCTAGCTAATGTTGCTTTGCCTATCGCCTCGTTAGTCTAGCGGTCAGAACCGCAGTCGCAAGACTCAGGCGAAGTCCTGGATTCGATTCCTGGGTTGGGCCAAAAATTGTTAGGTAGGTTGGGTTTTTCTGTCAAGAAATTCTCAATACCGGAGTTGGTAGCTGGCGGTGTTTCATCCTCATACCTCAGAGCAGCAAGTTGGTCCCGGTTATCATCAATATCATGTGACAAGTCGTTGAAGCCCGCCGAGTCGCAATGCAACAGCTTGGCGGGTTAAGCTCTCTCTACTATACTATCTCTATCTACTATCAGAGGGCAAGCCTGTGCCCTGTGAAGCTTTAAAGAGCTGTAGTTGATTGTAAAATGATAATCTAGTCTTGAACTAAAGAATACTTCTACGTGATTAAATCTTTACGAAGGTGAAGCCTATGTTACTTAAAAAAATCCAAAATATTATATACCTAGTTACAAAGTGTAG
The DNA here is from genome assembly GCA_920104075.1 of Melanargia galathea. Classification (NCBI taxonomy): domain Eukaryota; kingdom Metazoa; phylum Arthropoda; class Insecta; order Lepidoptera; family Nymphalidae; genus Melanargia; species Melanargia galathea. The sequence goes on from OV049864.1 coordinate 8,719,557, forward strand.
CAATAAGCGCTACACTTTAACTACTTGGAAGAACAATAAAGTAGTACAATGTTGAAATTTGATCCGTTTATACCGAGTTGCGAATACAAACAAGAAGAGCAAAACTCACGATACAAAATTTTCGAACGTGTCGCCCAAACATCGAGCTCGACGCTCGGCGTTCGGCGCGCGGACAAACGACATTACCGCCCCCTCGTTAACCGTACTCGGTTGCTCGGACTCATTTTGTTGTGAAAAATACAACAATTTAATTTAGTCCAACTTGACCACAGGCAGCAAACAGCGAATGGCCGCCGCGATGTGAAGCTACACACATCAATTACGAAATACAGTGGCCTGTCCCTTTGCCGCGTCGCGCCGGCTGGCGACTTGCTCTAACTCAATTCATAACATGCCACTGACAGTGCACGTTGCACTGGCGAAATTTTTACATTTTCACCTTTATTTAACACCGCCGTGTACATGTTTCGTGTACAATGTACAATGGCGAGACCTAACAAAGAGGCTTTTTTTAACAGCAATATTTTTTAGGGTTCCGTACGCAAACGGTATAACGGAGCCCTGGCATTCGATTGTCTAAGAGCTGCATCCATTATTACTACAATCTCAATCGTGGTGATTGGCTGAATTTATGGTTTCCTCGTTATAATAATGCTATACGTTATCTTGGGAAGCTGGAAGAAATCTCTTGTAGAGATAAGCTTTACCTATGTGCACATCGTTTATTTCTGTTTTTGTAACTAAAATAATTTGGTACATGAATAATAAATAAATAAATAAATGCATTTTAGCCAATAACGGAAGGGTGTCTGTGGAGTAGGTACCCTTGGCGTCTTTTGAGCTTTCAAAAAATTAACTTAAGAACTTACTTTTTACGAAGTTCAAACTAAAAGGTGCCAACGTGCAAGTTGCATACTGAAATATACAGTTTCAGGCTGTTATTGATAAATTTTTATTTCAATGGAATAGCTTGAATGCTCCTTTTACGGGAAACCCCATACAATAGCGTTTGTATAAAAATATTTTCTAGTATCATTCAGTGCGTATTTATTTGACGCAGTTTAAAATTTTCTTTTTTTATTATTATTTTCTTTTGCATCTTAACATAATGTTAATTTAAATTTGATCACTATTTCACACATACATATCAGATTCTGTCAATTCAAGCATACATTACTCATATTGCATGAAAGCGCAGTGAAATGTATGCTCATTAAGCAGTTAAACAACTTATCGTCTCATGAGTTATGATATCAAAGTAGGTATATCTTATTTATCTATATTACATAACGGTGTCTGCATTCGGTCGGTGGCAGCGAGCATTCCGCATAGATAGAGGGATGATCCCGTCTTCTCGTGTCGCACACCTTATCTACTTCACAGCTCATTAGGTCTCGCACGGGCGTTTGCCAACAGAACCCGTACCATTTGTAACAATACAGAGGAACGTACCGTACGGATGGCAAATGGTGATTCTGAGGCTTAGGTTGCCAGTCTCGTTAGTTCGGTTGGAGAGACCGGAGTCGTGACGTAAAATAAGTACCTACTCTGCGGTGCTCGACATCAGGCGACGCAAGACAGTAACCGCGTACGTTCTAAATGGCGGACATTAACGGGACGTTATTGCTTCCCCGCCTCGGCGACACTTGCACGGTATTAATCTATCTCGTTCTGATGCTCGCTGTCTGTCGTGCAGATAGTTCCTAGAACATCTAAACTTGGCTCCGTCGCGCATTGTTCATTCGGAGATGAGAGGATTTATAATACAGAGACACGTAACGATAGTTGATCAATGGAGAACTCGCAGCCCCTGAGTACAAAAGAAATAGTACGTACAGCGGAGGCGAACGCTATTGTGGAAGTTATTTAATTCTATCCTAGATTGCACTTTAACGTCGATATAAAACTAAATAAAAAGCTGTGATAGCCTAGTGGTTAGGACAACCGACTTCTAATCGGAGGTCGTGGGTTCGATCCCGGGGCACGCACCTCTAACTTTTCGGAGTTATGTGCGTTTTAAGTATTTAAATATCACTTGCTTTAACGGTGAAGGAAAACATCGTGAGGAAACCTGCATGCCTGAGAGTTCTCCATAACGTTCTCAAAGGTGTGTGAAGTCTGCCAATCCGCTTGGCCAGCGTGGTAGACTATGGCCAAAACCCTTCTCACTCTGAGAGGAGACCCGTGCTTTGTAGTGAGCCGGTAATGGGTTGATCATGATGATGATGATGATAAAACTAAATAGAATTTCATTCGAGTTGCCGTATGTTTTCATTCAACATCCGATAAAGCAAGTGCAAACAAGTAAATAAGAAAAAGCGAATGCATGTAAATGAACAAACTTCTCAGTACTTCGTGATCTGAATAAATAGCGTCTGATCGATGCGTTGATAAGGCTACGTAAAATTTAAAAAAGATTCGTACAATCAAAGAAATGTATGAAGCTACATCATGTAGCTTATATAGAGTACCTTTATTTTTCTATACATATGCAAGATTAGGCTCTCGGCACTTGGATAGAAACACTTTTCTGTTATGTAAATAATCCACGTTCGTAAGATACACGGTTTTTACCTTTGAAGTTGTTATTATCTTGCATTCATAATTAATATTTTGTATTTAGGTAATATTTTAAATGTGGAAGTGCTTGTTTGGTACCTTTTCACAGCTTAACTTTGGACTGATTTCGATATTTGGCACAATGATAGACTGCACCCTAGAAACTAGCGGAAGATGCTTTTTATCTTGGGAAATTAAGGAGTCCACGCGTTACTAAGCTAGCTGTTATTAATAAAGTTGTAGTTTACAGATGCTGTAATAAAAGGGAGCAGTTACAAATGAAGAAACGAGTGCTTACTTATGTCGCCGAGTAATATATTTAAGCGAGAGAAAAATCGCCCAGATGCATACCGAGGCGTACTACTTCAGAAATGCTTACACGAGCGCTCACGAAACAATGGGCGCATTTAGCCATCTAAAAAGAGAAATAGCTCTGCGCACTTGTCATCGAAAGCCATTCGAAACACATCGGAGTGACTCCATATACACAAGGGTTGTATTCATATAGTATAGGTATACCTACTTATTTCTTTTATGCAGCCGCGCCTAGCGAGTGGTTGAAAGCGAGACGCTGCGATGCCTTGTCGCGTTTCCCCCTTCTTGCTTAATGCAAAAAACTATGCCTGCACCGAGCTTGCGCTATTGTCAAGATTGACTACGAGGGCTTTGTCTCAAAAAATATGGTGAGATGTAGAAATTTTCTTACATCCAAGTGTTAAAAAGATTCAACAGAAGCCGGAAAGTATTCTTTATAACTTGTCATACTTTCCTCTGTTGGGAACTGTTCAAAAAAGTATTCATTGTTACGGACTACACACGCCCACCAAGATCTTTGTTGAAATTATCTCTTGTTTAATGCAAAGGTCAGACATTCTATATTTTTCTTCACATAATGAAATAAAACTTGATTTTATGTTTCGAGTCAAATTATAAACCGAGAGGAAGGTGAAATAAAAAGTGAATAATGAATGCTGAGGCCGAATCCGGGACCGCGCGACCGTAGCAATTATTTTGTTTCGAGTACCATCAACATGGTTCGTTCTTTCGAATTTTCATACATTAAGCAAATGTCGGGATTGCGTAATTAGGGCCAGAACGTTGTAAGCCGTCGCAAGGTTGCTAAGGGTATTCATACTTAAAGGGTCTGGACAATCGGATATGTTTTAAGCGACCTTCGGGTTTTGCATAATAGCAACCGCGTTTCAAATGGTTCGGCTTGAAGTAAATACAAATGAAGACTGAAGTAAGTAAATACAAGTGAGGTGAAGTAAATTGATGTATAGATAGTTAGATATAGTATAAATATAATAATATTTCCATAAATTAGGTATTAATACGCATAAGTCGGTGAATTATAATACTACTATTTTATTATGAGCTTTAACTCTAACTTTTACTCTTATTTGGGTACCTACATTTTACGAGTATACAAGCCATGGTGCCAAAAACGTAAATTCCTTTGTAAGAACTATGTTACATATTATATTTTTATATCAACTAAAAGGTATCTATAACTAGGTACGAAAGAAAAAATAAAAGAACCCGAAAGAAATCATCTTACGTTCAACTACAGTGTGCTTAGTCTAAAGCGGAGCACTCGAAAACGAACTCGAAAACTATTGATCGATTTCAGAGTAAAATAGACCTAAAATGGCTTGTATTAAGGTTTGAGTTCGCCAATACATTCAGCATTCGAACAATGCTGAATGTATTGGCGAACTCAAACCTTAATACAAGCCATTTTAGGTCTATTTTACTCTGAAATCGATCAATAGTTTTCGAGTTCGTTTTCGAGTGCTCCGCTTTAGACTAAGCACACAGAGATATCCCGTATGACACTTGTAGCGTGGGTTGAGCGTTTTCGTCTCCACATCGGTCGATAGTGTTGACGAACAAAATAAGCTCCCCTTCGGGTGGGAGTGCGGTGTCAAGAGGCTATAGGATTAAACTTAAACTGGGTTTGCCCGCAGTTTAATTATACAAAAGGTATGTATGTACTCGCGTACCACTTGCGAAAATGTGCTGTTTCGCCGGCACGTAAGTTAGAAATTAGTTAATTATATATCCTTTACAGAACTGAATCGTAAATAGAATTTCTAATTAGTCATGTAGAAAGTGACACCCCGCGATGATAATACGAGCGTGTTTTAATAATTAATGCAAGAGAAAAACATACGTAAGCTAGGTGCTTTCATAATAGCCTGAAGGATTACTACGGGATCATGTAATGTTTTTGAATTTTCCTCAACTTTCAACGATGGCGCATTGCAGAATTAAACTTTTCCACAAAATAATTACTAACACATTAATATCGCGTGTGTGTGCGTGGCGTAATATTAAAAGTAGTTTGTACTCGCCAGAAATGTTGTAAATTGTGCGTTTCACGAAAAAGTTTTGCACTTTTATATATAGCAAGGGAAGAGCCGGAGTCGATAAATTTTAAGCGTACTTCTGCAACGAGCTCGCTGAATGAAATAGGACCTTATATTTCAAGATTACCGGATCGTAATCTCCTTTGAAATTTAATAATGGGGATCATACGAGAGGGAATTCTTTATCTTTCATTCTTACATTAAATATTGTATCAACGTATGAGATCAAACTGAGTAGGTATGATGGGCAAAATTGATTTTTGTTTCTGGACCGTGCTTTGACACAGAGGCCTGCAATTAATATAATTAATAGAGACCGGAACCCAGAACCCGGTACATTTGTTTTATTTATTTTATGTAGATAAGTTATGTAATATGACAGTGAGAAGACAAATATGACAAGCTTTCATAAATGAGTGCCTACACAACATTGAAGAAAGGCTTTAAATAGATGCCTCTTATTTTAAACCGTAAAGACAAACAATTTAAGTGTATGGCATTATCAAATCACATTATCCGTGCACTATATTATTAGCTAAATACACTATCAACTAAATATACATTATCAATTAAATACACTTTATATTTATTAAAAAAATCGTCCAAAACTGTATGTCTAATAAGAAATATGAATATCATACGAGTGGATATGAGCGGATCATAGTTATTTGTGGCAACGTAGGTAGTTAAGTGTGAGTAGCGAGACTGGACTGTATTTAAACTTCTCAAAATAAATAAAGACTATTGATCTAAGACTATATTTAATTTAAAAGTCGATCTTCAATACATACGTAGCAATAATATTATGCCAAAAATTAAAATGTCAAGCTGAACCATTCAAGAAAGCGACAATCTATGATCTAAGACTTATATAAACTTTCCATAAAATGTAAGGGTACAATTTTTTTTTTTATTTTTTTGATAAGCAAGGACCTAATTATTTATATGAAAGTAGTTATTTCGTTACTTATTTTTTCTTGGCAAATCCGATACCGAAAGTATTCGAATAAAATGAATCGATGGCACTAATTGCTCAGCCTATAAGTCGGATACGTGATTCAATACAATGTCGGGTCGAATGAATGATCTGGAGTGGCGTCCCTTGCTTGATGACAGAGCCACCCTCTCCCTCTCGTTTCGGTGTGCGTTTGACGCATGATTTATTCCTTACGATGTCGCATTCTATAGATCGGATAAACAGAGATCGTCTGCGGTTTATCTAATACATTATCATTTTAAATGCTCCCAATACCTATTAAATAATAGTAGCTATGAATAATTGCTACATAAACTGTCTAGGAATAGTTTGAAAGATGAGCAAAACTAATAAGGTGTTTGACTACCAGAGTGCTTAGTCTAAGATCGGAGCACTCGAAAACGAACTCGAAAACTATTGATCGATTTCAGAGTAAAATAGACCTAAAATGGCTTGTATTAAGGTTTGAGTTCGCCAATACATTCAGCATTCGAACACAACGAGCGCCCCAAGCAGAAATGTTGTAAAATACATATTCGAACTATGGAATTACGACTTTAAAATACGTGTATTTGAGTTCATTTTGCTCTGAATTCACTTGTGATTCGATCAATAGTTTTCGAGTTCGTTTTCGAGTGCTCCGATCTTAGACTAAGCTCACTGAAAGAGCCGCAAGAGCCGCTAGAACGAAAAGAAAATCAAAATTGTCTCTACCAGTGAAACAGTATTGCTGTATGTAGGGTGCAATGAAAATAACTAGATTCAAAATATCACATTAAAACGTTTTATAAAACCCATATAGCCCACGAGGTACACTGTGGCTGGCTGTAAGTTTGACTACCCACTTAACAAACTCAATTTCAAACTATAACACGTAAGTGACACTTAGGATGGAACCTGATATAGTTCACATCAAGTTCACAATACAATACATATTGTTACAGGTAAGTGTTTCATCTACGGTGAAAATTAAAAAAGGAGAGCTGCTGTGATATAGAGGCACAGTTAAATAATGGTGCTGATTCAATTGTACACAAATCCTAAACTTAATTGACAGATCTAAGGGTGCATACAAATGAGGGGCGCAACAGCAACTTGGCTGTCGCACCACTCAGTTTAGCTAATTTGAACGCACCCTAAAAGTAGTGCTATCTTTTAAGGATATTCTCGACGGAATAGGATGGCACTACTTTTAGACCTGTCATTTTAAGCTAGACGTCCATTTGAGACTGGTCGGTCGGGCCGTAATAATGCGTCGGGTTTCATACCACCCCGCCTCTAAGCAGTTTTATACCGAATGTGGTGAATATAGTAAGCGAATTTTTGCGTTGCACCACGGCCCGACACAGTGATCGAAAACACTATCAATCGTCGCTACAATCTCTTTAGTGATTGGCTGAATTAATGGTATTATTGCTGTAACAATGCATTTTAGCCAGTAGCAAGAGAGTTCCGATTAATCAGAGATGAATGCGATCATCACATTATTAGACGATGGACTTCCCGGCTTACTTGGTGGACGATGTGTTTCGTTCAGAATCCCGTTATAAATCACAGTAGCATCCTTCAATGGTTTAAAGAAGCACTAAAAAGATAGTGTGGCAGACAGACGGGCGCTTTATGAGTGGCGAGGCTTAAAATGTTGTCAAGAGGTGCACTTGAGACTATGCATTGTCGACTTAAGCGCGCGTCCACATCTGAACCGAACGAACGAACGACCGAAATCAACCCCGTAACTGTGTCATGTTCGCGTAACAAAGCCACAGGTTGAATGAACACGAACAATTTGTTCGCCGAAATGTTCACAGTTATCCATTCAATCGCCTCGATCACATGTATCATTTGTTACAACTTGTTCTGTTACACATAAATGTTATCTACGTGTTTGTGTAAAAAGAGCCGTCCACACTGGCGTGTTAAACGAATCAACAAATACGCCCCTTTGGAATTTCACAGCTATGTTCGAGGATCAACCGGGACGCGAGACGCATGTCCTCTAGTATTACGCACTATGGATAGTCAATACGATTCATAGTACATATATAGATAATAGTTACGAAGGACACTATACTATTATATGTATAGGATCGCTATATAGTATTGATATAGTACTATCGATATTAACTATAGTGTTGTTGTATTAATATTAATATGGCACAATCCTATCGATAGATATTTCAGGTACCTAATGTTACAACCCACGTTCACAAAGCGGAACATTTGTAACGGGAGTTCGGTTCGAGTTCGGTTCAGATGTGACCTAAGCTTTAGTATGAAATGCTTTTTAAAACCGATCTCATACCACGAGACGACCGGCAAGGGTTAACGAATACGAGTCGTCAAAAACGGTCGCAGCGACAAAATGCTGCTGAGGTCATTCACATTTTCAGTACTGAAGAAGTATAAAGTTCGTAAACTAAAACCCGACTACGCAAGCCAAACCCGAAATCGCGGGGCAAGCAACTAGTAGCGCCATCTGCTATGTCTATCCGAAACTAATAATTAATAATCTAGAAATCCGCGCGAAGGTCACTGCTCGATTTTTTTCGTAAATAAAATGTAACCATGTCACCCGGACCATAACAACGAATCAATAGACACCTCATTCATCAAGATCGGTCTAGTAGTTTAGGCGCTACGGTGGTACACACAGAATCTCATACAAAAATCGGCTACATACATACATACATACATACATAGACTGCTAATATCATAACTCGTGATCATAACCCTTCCTATTGGCTTTGCCGTAGTCGGGTTAAAAAGCAATCCGTGCGATTTTGCGGCCATGTGAATGTGCGGAAAACTTTAAACTATTAATATCCCCAAAATGTGTTTAATCATAATATCACCATTTTTCGATTCCTTTTAGCACAAACATCAGCACGTGGAAAAAATATGACGATGTGACGATCGCATTCCTTTCTGATTGGTCGGCACTCTCACGTTATTGGCTAAAATTCATTGTTGTATTATTAAGAATACCATAAATTCAGCCAATCACCACAATAATTGCGATTGTAGCAATGATTGATACAGTTATTTAGACAACCGGTGGGCTGATATGTGACACATATTATGTGACAGTATGACCTATAAGTTATGAGGTAGGTATCTGAAATATTATTTAAATCTATTTTATGGTGTCCATTGAATGTACAAATCTGCTCGAAATATAGGTACCTACATTGTACGTCGATCCCAAATGAAAACTATGCAATGAACGAGGAAAATTGATCTTTTACAACCCTATATCTATTAAGAATTTATCGTAAAATCCAAATGCAATACAAACTTTAAAGCAAATGAAATTACTTTATCTGAAGTGCTGTGCCCACGCGTAACTGTGCGAATAGTAAACATAAATCCTAACAGCTAGAAAAATAAATCTTGCGACGTTGAAATTGAAATAAGTTTTCATATAATTTACCAAATGGGACTTTCATTCTCTACAACTTAACAAGTTTTCGATCTTAAAAAGTTGTCTGTGTGTCATTATGTTAAGTAGTAATTTTTTAGACTAATATGCATTTAGATATTACATTAATTTGGTAGATGTCAGATAAATACTGCAGCGTCATGCTGGGGCAGTAGTTTTTCAGCTTAATCGCCGATTTTTTCGTGATATGAATACACTTTTTATTTTAGACTAGCGGTCCGCCCCGGCTTCGCCCGTGGTACATTAATATATATATAGCTGCTGGGACTGATTCACTGACTGACTCATTGATCACCTCTCCTGTAAAATTTTGTATGAAAAATTTTTTTTTCACTAATGGTTTCGTATAGAGGACAAAAATTCATTCGGAGGAAAAATACGGAGAGAGCTGATGAATGAGGATTTCAGAGACGAGTGAGTGGCACGCTTAAGGTATTCAAGATAGGTGGAGGGTGCTCGAGCAAATGTCACTCAAAACGTCATGCAATTGGCAGGGAGCTGAAAAAAAATTCAAAATGGCGCAAAAAAGATGGCCGCCATACAAATTTCTTTGGTGTCTATCTCGGAGGGTATAAAAGATGGAAGAGTGGTTTTTTTGCGAAAGATGATCAGAATCGGAAGGTCTACTTGATGAATAGAAAAAAAATTCAAAATGGCGGAATTTATTTTTCCATAGAAAATGTATGGCGAATATTGAAGAGACTACAAGTTGTGAACTGTGCAAGGCTTTGATGTGGTTCTTTGAAGAAATCTCAAAGAAAAATATGGGAAGACATGATGATTGAGGGTTTAGAAGATGGTTGATGAGCCCGGGCAGAGTATTGTAGATAGATGGGAGGTGCTCAAACAAAAATTACTCAAAACCTCATCCAATTGACACTGAGCTGAAAAAAAAAACAAAATGGCGGATTCAAGATGGCGGCTTTACAAATTTTGTTGGTGTCTATCTCACCAATTAGTATAAAAGATGGAAGAGTGGTTTTTTGGCAAAAGATGATCTAGACGTAGTTTACTTGATGAACAGAAAAAAATAAGATGGTGAAATTTATTTTTCCATACAAAATATATGGCGAATATTGAAGAGAATGTAAGTTGGGAACTATGCAAGACTTTGATACAGTTCCTTTTCAAAATCTTTTTTTATGGAAAAACTCTCATTCTCACAAATTATTCGGAGAAAAAATATGGAGAGTGATAATGATCGAGGGTTAGGAATATGGGGGAAGATAGGTGGAAGCTGCTCAAACAAAAAATACCTGAAAACAAAACCTCGCGGTCCGCTTGCGGGCCGCGCACCCACGCGCCATACTAGTTATATTATATAGCCTATAGCACTCAAGAATCACGTACATATCCAACGGTGAAAGAATTTTTGAAATCGGTCCAGTAGTTCCTGAGATTAGCGCGTTCAAACAAACAAACTCTTCAGCTTTATAATATTAAGTATAGAAGTATAGATAGTATAGATGATGTCTAAGACTTAGATTTAATTCTGTGTTTCGTTTCTTTGTTAATTCGTTTATGTAGAGCTGTTCGAACTGAATGAATCTTAATTATTCATTTATACCTAACTTTTTGGAAATTAACCATAACAATATATCGAAAATTCTGCACTAGAATGTTGAACGTAAAAATTGCCCTGAGCAAACCAAAGACACGATAATGGGATGCATTCGTTAGCATAATATGAATTTAATATGAAGAGGTAACATTTTTGTTTTTGTGTGTAAAAAAACACAATTTGGTATTCAGTAAATCTGCAGCTAGTGCCAAATTGAGGCTTAAGTCGGGTTGCAGTTAATTGTAGTAAGCTTCTGACGAGCGAGGCGGGTCGCGGGGGTGGGCCAGGGCGGGCGGGTGTATTGCGCAAGCGCACAGGCTCGGGCACTCGAGCACGCGCCGCTCGTCGAGCGCCCTCGACCAGCCACTCTGAGCTCGCCGCGTCGAATTGAAAAGATACCCGCGCCGACACCGTGCACCGTACTGAATATTCGCTCACGTATCAAAACCGTAAAATGCAAATCTATGCAGTGCGGTCGTCTAGTGCTTAGCGGAGCCCGCGTTTCCTCAAATGCAATCTGACTCGAATTATCATACACGAGTACTTAGCGAGGCTGCCGACATTGTAAAATATAATACCACGCTCCTAACCTAATATTAAAAATTCAAATGGGAATATAATTTTAATAATGAAAAATGTTGCTTTAAACGCTCGTCGGCGGCCTAATCCTCTTTTATTCTCTGAGGGCTATAAGTTTAATTTACATAGTATTTTTTTTCGCTAAGTAGGTGTGAAATTGTAATAGGAACCTTTAAATACTTTATAAGGTGTTGTATAAATGAGAATTTTTGTTAATCATTTTTGGCTTTTACATTATTAAAATTATAATTCAACAAAATATATGAAGTACAGTAAAATATTTGATATTTTTATCGTACTAGCTGATGTCCGCCACTTCATCTATATGGATTTAAGTTTTATAGAAACTTGGGAAATCGGTATTTCAATTTTTATTTTTTACGTAATATCAAAAAAAAATTCCTGGCATAAAAAGTAGTCTATATCACATTTGTATGACTCTCTACTTGCTCGTGAAAGAGCCGTTAAAATTCAACAGTCAACAGTTCTGAAAATTAGGCCGTACAAAGGGACAGATAGACAAAAATTTTAAAAGCGCATATTTGTGTTAGCTAGGTATCCTTCAATAATCATATTAGCTTGATAAGAAATTACATACAATACACTTTTTGCTGTCAGTTTTCAGAGACTAACGGATAACCTGAGGTGGTGATTGTATTTGAAACAGTTTCTGTTCCATCATTCATGATTCATTATTGACGGAATTGACTGATGCAAAATTGTATTATGGGAATACAACCATGGGGATCTACATGAGCCACTTCCGTTACTAATGAATGATGAATGAATAGAGCAGAAAAATTACCAGATATCATATCATGCAGACATGCGTCATCACATTAGATGATAGGTTGGCAAAACCTATCTATCTATCTATCTATCTATCTATTTATCTATGATAATATAAAGTAGCTTGTCCTGACTGACTGACTGATCATCAACGCACAGCCTAAACCACTGAAGCTAGAAACTTGAAATTTTCACAGTAGCTTTCTTTTATGACGTAGGCGCACACTAAGAAAGGATTATTGCGAATTCCACCCCTAAAGGGGTTAAATAGGGGATGAAAGTTTGTATGAAAGTCCGTCATTTTTCAAGTTATATCCATGAAAATTGGTATTTAGGTTTTTGGTTAAAAATAAAGAATAATGTATTTAAGGAACTTTCGAAAAACTACCCCCAAGTGGGTATAATAAGGGATGAAAGTTTGTATGAAAGTCCGTCATTTTTAAAGTTATATCAGTGAAAATCGGTACTTTCGGTTAAAAATAAAAATTACGTGTTTCAGGAATTTTGGAAATTTCACCCCCAAGTAAGATTTATAAGAATCCAAGCGGACGAAGTCGCTGGCATCAGCTAGTCGTCTTATAATCGCACACATACATACGTGTAAAATAAATAGCTATAAGAATGCGCCATAGTCCGCTTATTCTGTTAAGTTCGTGTCTAATTTGCCAAATGTATACAATTAAATTACAACGTCCATCTAGTTGGGCTAATAGTATTTCGGACACGTTAATAGAAAACACAAACGAATTCGGATGATATAGGAGCGGGGGTCACAGGAGTTAGGAGTTAGGACGCGACGCGACGCCCCGCTCCCACTCTGTATAAATACCAACCAAACAAACATGCACATGTAGGTACATGCGCTCCAATTTATAATGCGGACAAGCAACACTGAAATGGATTTACAGCTGCAAAACTGCTTGTCTTTGATGAGGGTCTATTTTGAGATGCGGGCCGAGCGCACCGAAACATTCCGATATTCGAACCAATATATTATTATTACGTACGAATCCGAATCGATTCCGTGTTATAAAATTTATTACGCACTCGTCTCCTCGACGTTTCTTATTTGTAAACAGGCGCTTGAGCAACGCGTATTTGGGGCCCTCGATAATGTTTGATGTCTCGTTAAAAATAAAAGAGCTCGTAAATTGACACGAATAAATCCGTAACGCAACTAATTTGTCGACAGACACGTCGGGGGACACGTCTAGAAATAATTTTCCGACGTCCGATACAGTAGAAAATTATGATTAAAATTTTAATGAGATTAACAAGGAATGAAACGTAGCGGGTTTAAACTTGTCGGGAGTTGATTAATTTTTTCTAGGAATATCGTTGCATACAATTATTTCTAGTGATTGAGGCATTTTAAAGTGGTGGTATTACAGGAGCGGGTGTGAGGTTTGCTTGTTCCAAAAAGCTTTGATGTTTGTTCAGCATAGCATTAAGCCTAAAAGCCGGGAAAGTAATGTTTCGGTTTCGTACGGTTTGTCGCAGATTAAGGTGGCATATTTAAGTTTGTGTAATCCGTCGCAGGCGGAGCGAAGTCCGCAGTGTCTTTTAGGCACGAACACTCAGTATGCAAGCGTTTCGCTGCATATCCGTCGTACGCGACCACGGAAGGAGTTCCGTTCACAAAATACTATGTTTATGTTTAGTTCTTTTAGAATTCCTCGTCGCAGTTGACTCTTCGTGCCGACACGCTGCTACGGGGCTCATAAATATTGTTATGCTTTGAAATGTTAAGCAATAATAAGGTTACGTAAAGGAATATACGAGCACATTTGAATTTCTAATCCTCAATTTCAGTGTTTACCTTGGAAAGGTTGAAATGGGCAAAGTATTTTTATTGCTGATATTTTCAGCGAATATATATATATTTTTTTTATGTAAAAGCGAAACTATAAATCCGATAGTAACAACAATTAATTAGTATATTACAGTGTGGAAGTTACAAGCGAACGGATAGTATAGTTCGAGATATTTCGACTAATCTCCATTTTAAGAACGGGCGTATCCTCCAGCCTTGGATTAGGGAACTTGCGTGACACTAATTAAGTAGGAATTAGGGGCAAGCCTGTATCAAGAACCGCGCCGAGAGTTATAAGCGAAAGGGTATTACGCATGTTTACAGAAAAGCACACCATAAAAACTTGTACGAACCCCATGTTTCTTTGACAGTGCTTTTACAAGTACCATGTTATATTTTTTTTTACTTATAGGATATAATTTTTTTATGAAAGAATAAGCGGATTCAGGTTTTTAAAAATGCCGCGGGAACTCTTTGTTTTTATTAAGCTCCTTTGCCTATTTAACCCCATAATTGGCTGAAAGCTATTAAAAGTGGCATATAAAAATTTGAATATCCGTCAGTGAAAGTCCCATCAAAATCAATCCAGCCTTTTGTAAATTAGCCGGAATAAACCTGCAGACAAACACAACGCACGCCAGCTTGATAAAATAATCCGTACGTTCAAAGGTTCCTGTACAAGTTCTGGGTTCCAAGTTATGGTTTAAGTATGGAATACTGAGGGTTGTAATGCCTATAATTTCTGAACTATAATACCGATAACATTGAAGTATTTACGGGACAATCTTTAAAGTACCTCCATTCTAACAAAAAAAAAATAATGAATGAAATCGGACAACGCGTTAATGAATTACAGCTTAACTACACATTTTGAATTTCATCCCCTTTCCCAAGGCAACCGTGCTGAATTTCAGGATAAAAAGTATCCTATATATATATCCATAGTATGAACTCAAATCATGCCAAATTTCATTTCAATCCATTTAGTAGTTTTTGCGTGATGCGTGCATAAACACGGCAAGTCTACGATTTTATTATATGTATGGTTTTTTGTGGCTCCGTTATGCCAAATGTTTGTCAAGTTTATTTTTGCGAATCCAACCACTTGGTTTCTTAGATATTGTAAATTTGGCACTGAAATGATTTTTTGCTCAGCGCTAACTAATGCGATTTTCCGCCTTTCTCTCCCATGTTGTATTTAAATTGGTCGGTTAATATGTGTAGCTTTAACTTGACGATGAAATTGAATTTAAGCATTTAGATATTTTCGCCTTTATCAAATTACACCAACGAAATAATATACGAGTCTGTTATCAAAATTAATATAAAAAGTTAATGTGTATCTACTTATAAATGGAAGTAAAGTGAAGTTTATATTTACGTAAATATATGTACCTATTTCACTTTCTAATATTTTATATTAAATCTTCATAAGCTATAAGTACAAAGCGCCGACCTAATTAATTCCTCTGAATATGTTGTCAATATGGTATTTATATAATCCCTTTGGAAGAGCATAAGTCCTAACACAAATCCTACTTAGCGGTAACTTTCACTAAAGTAGACACTCGCTTTTGATGGCTGCCACATTGAAGATCTAAGAGGAGTTTATTCAAACTTTTCTACTTATTAACTTGCCTATTAACGGTCTCGGCATAGCGTTGACAAGCAATCATTTGGGAGTCGTAAATGGAATGGAAAAATAGAAAGGGAAATCTTTCTTGGATCGGGTCGGCTGAGCGTGGTATTGGGGTTTGGCTATCCGTTGTAAGCCGCGCCGAACGCCTAATCCCCGAGCTCGGCTAACGCCGGCGGTTAGGCCCACTACGTAAATTTGTGTAATTTCGAATCTAGGCCAAGTGCCAAGGGATCGAGCTGCTTCGCGGCAATAGTGATTGATATGACGCTATAACGAACCGCCTTGCTCCGCTTCCCCGGCCCTGTCACTCGCCCAGACTGCTCAATGCATTTGTAATAGCTCCCTCCTCTGTTTTTAGAGGGTATAGTTTGAATATTTTCATGAAATATTAACGCGGTTAAATTCTGTTTTGATTGAAGAACGTAGTTTTATATTTATACAAGTAGGTGCCTAAATAAGTAAGCAGCTTTGAAAATACTTATCTTAGCAAAATACCTCGATAGTTAATTGAAAAGTTATTAGATTTGCGGTGAAGGTTTTATACAAATTATTATAGCTTTTGCCCGTAACATTGCCCACGTGAATTTTTGTTTTTTGAAAGTCCCTTGGTTTTCCTAAGAATACAACAAAAGCATTATACCTACGTCTTTCTCCAGATAGTGGTAACTTATGCTTCAGATCTAACATAGGGCGTCAGATACCAACGATAATGGAATAATGACAATTTATTCATATAATTAAAATGTATAATTTGACAATTAAAGATCATATTGATGTATGCAAATGGTATATAAATAGCCGACCGCATTCTGCGGAAAGCGCGGGCAGCCGCAGGTCTGAGTATAGACCTGATTTTTTATTATCTAATCAGTTTGAAAACTTATTGCATTACAACGACGCGCCTAGTCTGGTCTGAATTTTACTTTAATCAAGGTTGTACCAAATTTCTTGTAAATATTAAGAAATAGAGACGTAAGCAATTAACACGCTTTCAGATTTATAATATTAATATCAAATAATGGATTTTTTTAGCTAACTATACTTACACAGTAATTACAATAAATGATTACCATGTAAATATAGTCACATCATACTAACCGTATAGGCATCACATTTTTGAGGCACAATAATTTTGGTCGAATACTATTGGATGCGCGTTATAATTTTTATACGCCTTCGTAACTATGCAAATAGCATTTTAAAAATGGTTTTTATTTCCTTTTTCAACAGCTAGTAATAACACGCTTCGTTTGATTTTTAGGATCCAATCTAAAATTTCGTGTCCACTGTAGTAGGATATGGTTCTCAGAAAAAAATCAGCAATATTTTTTCTTATTGCAATTCAAAAGATCTGTAGTGAAATTTAAAAAATAATGTCCGTAGGTAAGGTACATTATTATCTCATGATATCTAAGAATGGAAACTAATTTTCTAATTTTTAACGAATAATTACACCAATCAACAAAAACAATTATAACATTCGTTTAAAAAAATTATAAGCATTAAATCAGAGTGCATATTGTTACATAGTTAATTTTGAGCCTGAAATATTCGAAACATTTTTAATAACGTTTGCCATGAAAATTTCACTAACTCCCGAAACAAATAATGCTCAAACCTTCACTGGTCAGTGGAATATGAGAAGCTGAATTTGAAATACAAATAGCTACGTAAAATTTCGTGGTTACTTTCCGCTAGCGTTGCAATTTATGCCATTAGCGCAGCTTTTCCAGTGACATTGATATACGTTTGATTATAAAATCATAAAGTTTTTACCTCAAACGGCTCCTTTATTTATGCTCTTTATTATTAACTATCACCGGCAGTTTATAAATAATTAATTAATCGACTGTGATACTAAATCTATAGTTATAGGAAAAAAAGATTATGTAGAATCATCATTGACCGCGTTTTGCATAGGACAATCTGGCTTCATCAGCTATTTAGTTCATAAAATCCTCAAAATAATTAATTATAAGAAATACGTTTATGTTTTTAAAGAAATCACACGGAAAATAGATGGAAAGACTGTACTGACATTAACTTTGAATATCAAAATAAGTAATACTTAAATTTCATTGAAAAATGTTACTTAAGTACTATATTCTCAGTTGTTTCTAAGCAAGTTGTTAGCTAAGTATAAAAATTGTTCGAGACGTACTTAAGTACTTTTCCTCAGGCGGCCTATTACTAATTCGGATCACAAAACGTAATCCCAAATCTTGTACAATATACGGGTAAATCGTTGAATAAACGCACACAGGAGCGATAGAAGCGAAGCCTCCGTCAGTTTTGTAAATTACAATAAACTGGAGGAGTTGTCCGTGGCCAGAATCCGTGATGTCTCTTCCTGCCGCGACAACGGGCTTAGGCCGGCCGCACCAACGTTGCAGATGTGAGCTCTCGACGGCCATTAACTGGAACATCACTGATATAGATGTGTCCGTGGGGACTTCTATTCCTGCATGTGTCGAGAGGTAAGGTTCTACTCGTACTTTTGTATTTGGATACGGTATTGTTTTGTTTATATTGCAAAAATAATCTTATATCAGCTACTGTATTTTTTTTCTAACTAGTTTCGAAATTATACTTTATTTATACTGCTAGTTGATGCCCGCGACTTCGTCCGCGTTTTTAAGAAAGATACTATACATTTAGTGGAACGATTTCCCACCCGAGCAAATGGAAATGTTTAACACCGCGCACTCGAGTACGTACCTCCATCGAGAATTTTCATAGATAAAAACTTGGTCGTCTCGTCGAAACGAACCTACTCACGAAAATTTAGCTTGTTATTAATCACTAAAAATTTGTTCCAGGGCTGCCGGACTATTGTGAATACTAGTTTGTAGGTATGTTTTAAATATCTATGTACTTACTTAACATAATGATATGCTGATAAAAATCTCTCTTTTATTTATGTCCAAGTCACGAAATATTGAAATCACTTAAATTGTAGAACCTCGAAGAAATAAATTACAAATCAAGGCTAAAAATGTGACGACAGACGAAAAATATTTGAGTTCAAAGGTTATTAATGTTTACTTTCCCGTATTATTACGAAATTTTAGTTTAGGATCTACGTAATAATTAACATTTCGGGTACACTTTTAATGCCACAAAATATTTGAATACTTACTTATTGCTTGTCAGCAATAAAAGCGGTATATCACCGTCTTCATGTATACATTATTTACTTATATATTATACACTTACTTTATTTTTAAAGTTGGTATTTTGCACCATTTTCTATAAAAAACACGCTGCGTTTTCATTTATTAGCTCTCAAGAGTATTATGTAGGTTCCAATCATTAAAAAAATGCGATTATATTTATAGGACAAGATTTTACCTTCAGATCCTACTAATATTATAAATGTGAAAGTGTGGATGGATGTTTGTTACTCAATCACGCTGCAACTACTGAACCGATTTGGCTGAAATTTTGAATGGAGAAAGATTGTGCCCTGACTTAAAACTTTTTATCCCGAAAAATCAACGAGTTCCCACGGGATTTTGAAAAAACCGAAATCTAGGTTTTTTCTAGTATAATAGTTAGTTAGTTTCTAGTATAATAATTTTCTAGTATATAATATGTTACACGAGTCAATGAAGTTTGCATCATCATCACAACCATCGACAATATGTATTATGATAAAACACAAAGGGATCGTCCCCGATCACCGCGGAATAGATCAGGGCACGATATCGAGCAGGACGACCTCATTATTATTTGAAAGGTCCCGTGATATAAATTCTAGCGTCACGCAACTTTCTTGGCGTACACTCGTCAGAATAAAAACTATGTAATGTGATATTCTATTATCCATTCGACCCCGGTGTACGGGGCACGAATATGAATAAAGAAAGCCCGATACGATGTCTCCCGACAACCGCTGAAGGATTAGTTTCTATCACGCACAAATTTCGCCGAAAATGCTCCGAATATAGTACGAGCCACCGATAACGATCTAGTTCGGCTTTTGTTAAAAATTGAATTTCGTTCAGACCTTTTGTTTCGGAAAGGAGGCCCCCAAGATTCACCTATGAAGGTATTTTATTTACGGACTGTGAAATTGTATTTGCTTAAAGGTCGAACGGAGGCAATATTGTGGACGGCGCGACGCTGCGGGCGGGTGGATGCAATAAGCGGTGCGGCCAGCGGAGCCGTCGCCAATTTAAAGAAAGCCCACTGAACCGAAAGACAAGCGCATTGGCGGCTCACGACCGCACCCGCACCCATCTCTCCAAGGCTCTCATATAATTTACAATCCAGCGAACTCTAAAATCGATTGCTCTTTGTAAGTGTAGAGCAAAATAAAGGACGTCTATCGTGCATCGCTAAATTAACGGTTTAATAAGACCATTTTCATTAGGATTATAATATTATAAATGTCGGTGTATGAAAATTGGGTGTCGTTTTTGACACGGTATGTGATGCTAACAGCACTTAAGCGATAAAATTATATTAATATTAGGGATAATTGCGTTGCTAAAGGGCAGTTTTGTTTATTATAATAACAAAAAGTTAATTTAAACTGAATGTAGATACTAATAACTGATTATAATTGTGTAAATAATAATCCATTTGGACCAAGTAATCCGTTAAAAGTAAGTATTTTTTCATACCTGTCCTTTTTTGTCAATCTTCGCATAAAATAGTCAAAAGTAACTACATTACAAAAACTAAACCAGATTATGTAATGTAAATGGGACTTAATGTAATATAATGAATAAGTAAATAATATTTTTGAGAAAAAAAAATTACTTGCAAAATATAGGCCTCTCAGATCTCAAGAGCATCATTATAGTAATATTGTCAGATTTTTTATATTTTGCCCAAAAAAAAATATACAAAAACAGCCACTTAATGTTTGAATCCCTCTTGACAAATATTAACCTAACTTTCTAAATACATAAAAGTTGAGAAGTGTAGGCGATCTCTACGCACGGAATCGTAGAGGCATTACATTGTAAAACATTCTACTAGCTACGCGCTTCGATTGTACTGGCCGACGCTAGCCACAACGTAAATCTCTTAAGGCTGTGCTACAAGCTCTACAACGGGTCTACGGTAGTGAAACCCTACACGCATATTGGTTTAAAATTAACACAAAGGCCAACTTAAATTACTTTGCAAATTTATTTCAAAAGGGGTAGTTGCACGATAATTACAATTATTCACATTCACACAACGCTTCCATACAAAGCCCGCAAAGTTATATGAGCAAATGTGTAATCTATAGACTTATCTGTCTCCTTAATACCTGTTTAATGAAAGGGTTGATCGTAAATCTACGCGTTTAAACTTCATATAGCGTCCTATTCGGCTTCTCTCGTCTCGTAATTAATGTTCTACCATCATAGAGAAAGTTCACAACTGTATTGAAACTACATAAGTATGAAAGTTTGCTCTGAGGTGAGAGTGCTCGAGTTCAACTCTAATACGAGTTAAAATATGTTAATATGATTAATTATATGTGATCAAGGAAATATTCCGATAGAGTGGCCGGCGGGTAAAGTTTTAATATGGCTACATTTTACCTTGGGATTACTTTGAACATTTATCCACGGGATAGCATTTGATGTACTTATTCTTCGCTAGTTCCTAACTCTAGTTAATTTTTAGGGTTCCATACCCAAAGGGTAAAAACGGAGCTCTATTAATGTCACTCGGCTGTCTGTCCGTCTGTCTGTCTGTCCGTCCGCCGGTTACAGGTCTCTATCTCGTAGACTAAATGAGTTACAAACCTAAAATTTTGGTATTTGGTGTAGAACGTTAACCCAAAACTAAATATTGAATTAGAAATTGAATTAAATAATTTTTCAGGGGGGCTCCCTCCCATACATGAAAAAGGAGCCGAAAAAAAATTTTTTTTCTTACCCTAGCTTGTAGCGTAAAGTAGAGCACGAATATAATTATATTGTTTTAATTTTTTATTTAAAAATAAGGAAATGGGAGGCCATCAAAGTTGTCAGTTTTAGATTATTTTTGTGACGAGGGCTATCTCAAAAACTAAACCAGTAAGAAATATGAAACTTCGATATATTATGTGCCATATACTGTATTTAAACAAAAAATACTAAAACTAACGATTCATAAAGTAGCTTGTAAGCTGTGACCAAAACAAACGAACATTTTTTGAGTTTTTCTTTCACGGTTTGCTGCGATGTCTAGCTCGGAAATGAAATATTTCTTACTCCCAAAATATTATGTTGTTCATAATTATTGTTAGCTTTTACTTGCGACTTGGCCTGCGTTAATATCGCTTAGATTTGTATACAAAAATATTTCATAACGCAGCTATGACACTGGGCAAGTGCAAAAATAAAGATGATGATTTTATATGTTTTATATTAGTTAACAACATACACGCAAGGCAAAATATTGCAAAAGAGCTAAAAATATGTAAATTTGAAAATAATTTGAAATTGGTTTTGAAGTTGATATAATCAATACCCAAAATAATAAAAATATGGATGAAAAATTGAGTAAGCTGTATTAAAATTAAAATAAGTAAAAAAACTTCTTATTTGAGTGCCTAGCGGAAACAGTTCTTGGATAAGGATCGTGGATATTTTTCATCCCGGAAGAGTGTTGGCCCAGACGCGAAGAGCCTCAGCTAGTAAAACATACTTAATAATGACAACAGCTCTTTGCTTATCTAAAGTTACTAGAATATAACTTCTACGGTGATAGTAATTTAATCAATGTATATAAATAGTTTTTGGCCCCCAACTCAAGTTTACCTGCGTACACCAAACTACCTACTCCAGGCGCGGCCATTACAATAAATATTCTACCTAATGAATGAACATAAAAGCAAGACCACCGCTAATCGGCATTAAGTATAGATACATGGCGCATGTTAGGCGTTGAATTAGTAAAGAGCAACCCCCAGCTCTCCGGGGAAGCGGCGGTAATAATAACCTTCTAAACAAACTACAAGTAATTACAACAAGAACAACTATTACTTCGTCAAACAGCTTAAGGCGGCGGTCGTGTTTTATATTCAATTATACAGAGCGGTCAATTAGAAAGCAAATACCACGAGTGAGCCTCGCGTTCAAACGATCCGTTTAGCTAAACGCCATAATTAACTTATCTTTGACGGCATATTATTCTATCATTTATTTTAGGCCGTGTTTAAAGAGGTCTTTTGCAGACACATTGTGCTACCCTTACAATAATTATACCAGTGAAAACTGGTTAGGAAATTTTGGGAAAATTAAAAATGATTCGTCTCATAATGCATCTTGATTTTTGAACGTTTCATAAAAATTACTCGAACAAGACTGCTCTTAACACTAATTACGATATCGTGGGTAGGATATAGTGAAACTACGTTACATCGTTAAGATTTAAAAGAGGAAAAGTAGAATATTTTACCTGTGACAAAATAAAGATTTGCTAATTATATTTGAGGCAAAAAGTAAGCTGAAATTAAAATCAGTCTTCCAAGTTTGTTTAACAAGAGATAGCTATTTTTCTTATGATTGTCGGCTTAATTTAACATTTTCAAATTAAAATGGCTTAAACTAGAATATTACGTTAGTTTCAGATACACATATCAGATGGCGCCACTAGCTGCTTGCCCCGCGTTTCTTGCGTTCGAATTCTCATTAGTACGTAGTTAAATACACGTTTTTCTGCACACTAAATTAGTAGTCGGGTTTTAGTTTACGAACTTTATCTCTTGTCCTTTTATTATAGTATCTAGTTTTTCTTATAATTTGACCTTATTAACTTGAGTTAAATTAAGATAGAGGCTTCATCATCTCAAAATAAAGGCAATCATAAAAAAGTTTTAGAGATAACACCTAAAATTGTCATAGTGAGTTAACCTCAAAAGAAATCTTCCGATTCTTTATTTGAATGATTAACTTCGTGATTTGAAAATCTCCATAAAAATCAAACGTTATTTTTTCAGCGAAATCTTATACCTGTGTCATATATGGAGGGATGTAACAGCTGTGAAACAGTATTATTTTATTTTTCTGTGAGATAATCTAAAATCTGAAAATACGTAACCTCGCATTTACACATTCGCGCTCGCATCTCGCCGTGCGACTCCTAGATCATTCGAACAATGCTGAATGTATTGGCGAACTCAAACCTTAATACAAGCCATTTTAGGTCTATTTTACTCTGAAATCGATCAATAGTTTTCGAGTTCGTTTTCGAGTGCTCCGATTTAGACTAAGCACACTTGATAATGTTAACGATACGTTCGTCTCGCTCTCGCCATCGCTCGAATGTGAGACGGGAGACGAATATGTGAACTTGAGAGACGAATTTGTAAACTTGCGAGTCACATTTCGTCTTGCATCTCATCTCGCCACTCACGCGAATGTGTAGATAAGCCATATTGATTGGAATACAGACAGGTCGCTTTTTAGGGTTCCGTACCCAAAGGGTAAAAACGGAGCCCTATTAATGTCACTCTGCTGTCTGTCCGTCTATCCGTCTGTCTGTCCGTCCGCTGGTCACAGGTCTCAATAAACATATAAAAATAACACTTTTTTTATTAAAAAAAATATTTTCAGAACTCAAATAAAGTTTTATTTAAAGAATAATTTTAATTATGGACGAGTGTTAAACCTACTTACTTATGAACGAATTTGATAGAGGTAATTTCAACATAGGTTAGATTAAGTAAGATAGCTTAAGGCAATAGAATGTTAGATATCATTATTGATATGGTTAATTCGTAAGTTCGTAGACCGGAAGACTGCAGTCAATAAACGTCTTCCACCGCCGCCATCTTTAATGAATACCTATCAACATCAACTTACTCCCGCATTAGGTAGTTGTAATCGGATCACAACAGCAGCAGTGACTTAGTGCAAGTTTCACGCATCGGAAAGGGGAATGATATATCACATCTTGACTAAATGCGTATGATATAAGTTTCATCTATCATCATTGTCGCCACTCCATCATTAGCCGTGTTTGTTCCTCACTGGGACAGGAACATCGGATTGCTGTTAGGCTTCACTAAAGTTTTGCCAGGTTGTCCAGACACAGTGAAATTGATTTTGTATTTCAGTCTTTATTTCTAGTGACAGAAGGTTTATATTTTTATTGTCATATGATTTTTACGTTGGTAAATAAAATTTTAGTCATTTGCATTTAGTTTTCCATTTTGAATTTAATTTGATCATGACCATTGGATCGATTTGACCGCAGCAGATTTTCTCAGCAGGTGATCCTAAAAATGAACAGGACTATGTGAGACGAAAATCATGATGTGTTCCCGCTCCACCCAGTAATCATTGCAAATTCGGCACTAGAAATTGTAGCCGAATGTGGGACACACACGGTCCAGCTAGGTCCAATTTTTGAGAAAGAGGTCAATCGCCGAATCCAACTCGGCTGAGCTCCGAGATGTTCTCGTACAAAATCATTCAGTATTCGAGAACGAAAGTCTTCAAACAGTGCCAGGGGTGACTTCGGATCTGAAAAATGCACGGTACGGGCTTCACAAGAAGGCTCAGGGTCACTCAGCAGGCGATTGTGAGAGCTATGCTAGGATTAAATTAGAAATGAGGAAAGTAGAAGAACCAACATGTCATAGTCATCGAGTCGAGAAATTGAAGTGGCAATGAGCAGGGCACATAGCTCAAAGAACAGATGGAAGTTGGCATGCCAAGGTACTTGAATTATTACGAATGCAGCGGTGGAAGACATTCCACTAGATTCCACTAGGTGGACGCATCATCACGACGGCACATGATTGTGTTCTGTCGCGATCCTTGCAAGAGATAGTATATGCCCAGTAGGTAATTAGTCTATAGGTTGTGACGACGGTGATAACGACTGAATTATACAATTTTTTCTTCATAATTAACTGTGATGTGTGTGCTCAATAAACACATATTTTCGTCTACTCGATAAAAGGAAAAGAGAAAAAAAATTAAAAAACGCTCCGAGTTTCTGTAACTGCTTAAAACTTAAGCCGTTACTTTAAGCTACTTTGTCTTCATCACTCAGAACATACAGTTTTCTTTTAATGGCGATTCAAACAATTAAAATTAACTTTGATGTAAGCAAACATATCTGTATTTTGGTTATGAAAAATGAAAAATTTGCGGGGGCTGTTAAAGGTACTAAGGTAAGGTTGATACTATATGAGGGAGAAAGGCCAGTGACACAAACGTAGGGCGCGACACCCGCCATGTGAGCGAAAAGCAGTTGAACTTGTGACAAAAATGATGATGGATGGAACAAAGTTAACAACTATTATATTAACCGAACTAAAATGGAACTTTAACACCGTTAAATACATGTCAATTTAATGTAGGTCACTGGCGTTAATTTAATAGGATAATTAATATTCTGAATCACCGTGTCCACTATTAGTTCAATCTACGTAGGTATATAAATAAGCCTATAAAGTAATTCTAGCTATGATATATTTACGTTACTCTTGGTCCATAGGTTCATGCTCTAGATCTATTGCTCTATAGTGGTCGATATGTTTTTAATCTAATCTAATATTATTATTCCTAGATCTATGGATACTTTGTTTATAGTTCAGATTTTATATATTTTTACTACTTTTGCTACTGCTACATAATATTCTCATCTACAGGAAATCTAACTTCGAAAGTTTTGTTTTCAAATGCTGTCTAAACAGTTTAATAAAATCTTTGAATCCCATATATCTATACTATAATATGTTATATGAGTACAATATACACTACCCATTGTATTAAGTCTACCTTACTATACTAGTACTGAAACAGTACATTATCAAAGAATATTCAATGTTCATGCATTCTCTACGAGATATATCCTACGCATTGTTCTACGAAGTGCAATGTTATTGTTTCACAGACAATAAAGAATTTCAGAAGAGATTCGGCTGTTTTGAATTCGCAAGAAACTTTTTGAACTTTTAACTGCTTTCCATGAGTTATTTACTCAATAAACATAGGTATAGATCGACCAGAATCTCATGAAAAATAGGGAAATGAAATTCCAAGGTTAGCAACACTACGGCTGCCCTAGCGATAAACAAAGTAACTGTAATTTTTGTGAAATTGACTTTTTGCATTAACAAAAGTTTTATGTCGAGTAGTTTTTTACCACAGTTTAATATTTCAAATAACTTGAACCGTTTACTGAAATTTAAATTGCCCAAACAAAGTAACTGCACTCACTAACGACTATAAATATAAATGCAAAAACCAAGTAAACAACAAGCACAACACAAAAACAAAGTAATTGGATGTTGATTACTTTGTTTTTGTATTTAAAATGCAGTTGCTTGATTTTTCGTTTCGTGAAACGATCCCAGGTAAGGTGTTCTGAATGTAATTACTTTGTTTAACACTAGGGCAGCCGAGTTAACCTAGTGTTGCTTACTACAAAATTTAATTTCCCTATTTTTCATGAGATTCTGGTCGATCTATAGTACATTTATTACAAAACGCTTTACGTTTCGTCACTGAAACTTTTGTTTGTTATTTTGCTGGTGGCGTTTCTTGTGATAACCGGAACATAAAAGAGAAACGGATTATGCCATGATAATACCTCTCATTCTGTTGGTTCCCCTCCCCCTCCTTTATAGAGATACTCAAGCAAACATTTCCCATCATAAATTTTGTCACAATAGATACATACTCTAATACCAAATTAATTAAGCATTATTTACTATAACTTGACTTAAAATAACTGCTCTCTTTATTATATTTAGTTTTAAATGTGACTAACTGACTAGACCCAGCTTCATCAGGGTCCGTTTACTGAACTTATTTAACATTGCTAGGTAGGTACTTATCTACGTCACATAAGGCTTACAGACAAATACTAGATAACTATAATAATATAGTTATCGGGTAACGCACTTCAAACATATTAAAATTGAACGATTAGAGAGAATTTCAAGGGAAAATTAGTGTATTTCACAATGGAAATTTGTTTTGTATAGTAAACAGTCGCGTTTATTACGTTGCTATGTCACCGGTACAATATTATGACTTAAGAGCCCTCTCCATGGGAGCGACAAATCGTTTGTGAGTGGAGTCTAAAACAGTGATTTCTGCATTTAGAGAGTGAGACGTCTTCTGTAAAGAAGAGCACTAAAATATATAGATAAATAAATAATAAATTAATTAAATAAATAAATTTTGCTTGAGATAATATCATGATTTTTAGTGATAAACGGCAAAGTAAAAAGATGCAAATCTAGGTTTGGAATTACGCCATTTTTAGCAAATATTTGGCAATTTTTTACATGAACTAAAGACATTTGAAATTATTATGAAGTAACGTAATATGATAAGACTTCGGTCGTTTTTCTGTTTTCTAGTTATATAGTTTATTTACGCACGAAGTTGCCTCAAAATTTGCCCAAAAATAGTGATTTTTCAAGCGTCATAACTTTCAAAATAAATATAATTTTACAATTTTTTTTATTTTATGGCATAGATAATGGAGATATAAATTGATATCTGGCTTAACTTTAGATCTATTGCTACAAATATTAGAATAATAGGCGTAATACGTTTGTATAGAGAAGCACGTGAGGAGAGCAGCCTTAATACTACACAATATTATGATTGTTGTTTAATGCATAGAACATAAACCGATTGACTTTTATGAAAAGTCACGCAAAACAAATATTAGAACGCTTAACCTGAAATACGTAGGATGATTTACAATTTCTCTATTTACATATTAAACTTTGATTTGAGCTATTTTAGCTTGTTATTTATATTCTACAGTGACAGACTAACAGTCTTTAGTAGTTCTCCGTAAGGAAAATACCAATTAGTTCATGAATCGTACTGGAAAATTGTGAATTGTACAAAAATCTGTCTTATTTCAAAAGCAGCTCGAACTTTAACGTCACTATAAAGTGCTGTAGCAATCGTAGATTCTCCGAATCGCGTTTGAAATGAAACTTCTATATAATAACTGCATCCGTTAAAATGAAATACTGCAGAAATGGATTGTGCATGTATTAAAATTAATCGAACGCCTGTACGATAAATCAAGAATAACACTTGGCTAAAAATATTTTCGTAACAGAAATTTCTTGGCGCGTATTTAAGTAATGCGGTCGGGTTAGCTCGGCCGGCTGTATGAGCGTGAAAGAAACAAAAGCAACAGCAGTGCTACAGGTGATTTTCATCATTTAATTGAGAATATTGAATGCATTTCACTATAAAATAAATAGCATTTTTTTTTTCTTTGTTAAATTTCATTTACTGTTTCACGTGAAGCACAGGAATGCGGTTATTACGATCTAGTGTTACTTCAGACGTTACTTTATTGGTCTGTTTAATTCTACAAAACTATGAATTTCGAGTTAAGTTGACTTTCTTTTTAATAAAAAGTTGACATACTACTGTACATACCTGTTTTCTTGGAAACTTTAGGCAACACTGAAACTTTTGTTTACTTTTATTACTTTTTACCTGTGTTAAAATATATTTTGATCATAATTTTCACTATTTCTGTGATTTTTTTTTGTAAATTTTTCAACTTCTTCAAGCTCACACTGACGGAACCGTGTCAATTAATGCCACCCTAAATTTAGTTTCCCATAAAACAGCCTACCGGCGTATTTAAGAAAAACCCCTAAACTCGAACAATTCACATTTAATATCACCGTTACATGCAATCCTACAATTTTATTTCTAGCTATTAGTGAACTAACTCTTATCTTATCGTAAAATTTCGTACATTAATACAAAACATAACGGGCGTACGCTGATTTTGATCCGTTTCGAGGGAGCGCAACGGACGACTTTCGCACTGAATACTTTAGCACGGTCAGCTCGTTTAATCTGTTTGTTGTTTTTATCGAGGGTCGCGAGCGCCCGGAGAGCGACACGACGGCGCCGCGCGGCCGACGGCGGCCACTCGTGGCCCCGCGAAGTGCATCCGAGGCGCGCACTCCACTCGACAAACTTTACGCTCCCGAAATAAACTTTTCGCAACGCGCGCTATCGATCACGAGAGCTGGTCTGCTGGACGCGTACTAACCCTGAGCGGCGTGCGGGTCGGATCCGGCTCGGAGATCGGCTGCGGGAGCACTCGCGCGGTTGCGATCGGGAGCACTGACTTGAGCACTTTGGACATGTAAAGTCGGAGCGGACACGTGATGAGAACGCGCGGCGCGGCCGGCGTCGGCGCGAGAGGAACGGCGCGGCCGAGTGAGCGAGCGGAGAGTCCCCACGCGAACGGCCCCACGCGCCAGGCAGCGCGCGCACGGCCCGCCCCGCATCGACCGCCACC
Source organism: Melanargia galathea (assembly GCA_920104075.1). Classification (NCBI taxonomy): domain Eukaryota; kingdom Metazoa; phylum Arthropoda; class Insecta; order Lepidoptera; family Nymphalidae; genus Melanargia; species Melanargia galathea. The sequence goes on from OV049864.1 coordinate 8,749,534, forward strand.
CCCACCCCAGCGCCGCGCCGCCGCCCCCCGGCCCGGCCGCGACGCCTGACTGTTTTTCTCTCGGCACCGAGCGGGGGACGCACCTGATTTTTTCCGTGATATTTTTTCCTCCCTCTCCTCGCGACGCGATCCGTTCGCTTTCATTACGGTTTCGAGTTTGATTTATCACCGCGGCAGCTCTGAAATATTCTTGCGATGGAACCGGCTGTCGAACTCTTACCTCCAATTAGCATTGATTTATCAAAATTATAAGCGGTTAAGGGTTGTAACTCTGATTCTTTAAATATCACAACATATTAAAGTCAATCAATCCTCTAAATATATATTAAAAAAATATGTTTTAATAAAATTACTATAAATGATGCATATTTTTAAATAATGTACCTGATTTATCATTAAATAAAAATGATCCTTTAAATGATGCAGTCCAATTTATTACTTTTTACTAAAAATAAAAATTGCTTTCATGCTGCGAAATACGTTGATTTTAACAATGTTTACATTCATTTATAAAGACAGCGCAATAAATAAAATGGATTATTTTATCCGATCCTCGTGACATTTTTTTATGTCGAATTGGCGATCGGATGCACGTGAGTTAAGCATATTCGTGAAGCGTAGCACTGGTCTACGGCGTAGCTGATGCCTCCTTTGCATCGACTCTCCGCGGCTTAGCGATTGGTATGCAACGACCATTCGGCCTCTCGCAATCCAACAACTAACATATTTGGCGGTGATTCAATTTTAATGTTTCCATATTTGTGTCATAACTTTCGGTAAAGAGAACAAAAAGTGGCTCGACTGAAGCAAGAAGTTATTTGTAAACGTTGACGTCTCGGTATTTTCATGCAAAGTATGGGGAACCCTTGTTCCATTTTGAAATTGTTTTGTCGGTCGGTATGCGGTTTCGTTTCTGTTTCGTGAAGAGCTATGCTGTTGAGATTGTGTTATGAGTAGTTATTGCGTATGTAGCAATAAAAGTTTTGAGACACTGACAAATGCAATATGGAGTTGGCATTGAATTGCAAAACTTTGATAGTTTTTTTGATTATCTAAGATATTCCTTTGTTCGGTAATGGTATAGGGGACAAGTATTTATTAGATCCATTCGTGTTTTATAGCGCGTATATTTTGTGCAAAAACTTTTGATTTCGTTAAACTTGTATTCTTTTAAGAGAAACTTGACTAAATAACTTTTATCACGGTCGTTTCCAATATTATAGCTGTTACAATAATTATTCTTTTGATTGTAGTCTTGAACATTTTGAGCAAAATATACAGGCACAACCCAAAATATACTTTAGTGAAGTATATTATGTTGAAAAATCTACAGTTACATTATTCGCATCGCTTATAGGTCAGACTAAGATTTCATTTAGATCCTTACGTTAGATCGTTAAATTACAACAAGGAAGACAAGTGACACTAAATAGAAAACTCACTTACAGAGAAAAGCGTCTACCTGCAGGTTTGCTTTATTTCATTCTGTAGCAATAAAGTATCCAGGTATCGCTTTTGATAACAATGTTTGTTACAAAAACATAAACGGTGGAGCGGTTTCATTCAATTTATTTCATGACAGTTTTATTATAGAGAACATGCTCTAATTGCATGCAATTGTTATCTAAGCTCTATTGCTGATAAAAATATTGGAAATGGCTCACATACATATGCAAGAAATGAAGCTAAGATGTGAACTAATAGAAATAACATATTTATTATGATGTAAAAGCTGACAATCTACAAGCTCTATCGCAATGCAAGAAATTATTTTTTTTAAACTTGTAATTCCAATAATGATAAAATTAATTAACTTGCTAAACCGACTCTACATCAATTTGTTTAACGGTTTTCTGATTAATATTATCGATATAAGAAGTTATACCTAGGTATACTATATTTACCTAAGTTATACCTCAGTTATAAGTATCCTACGTTTAATACTAATAAAAGGTAAACAGGCACAATCCGACCCGCTTTGCGCACATGAACCAAAATAATTTTAAATGAAAGACAATATTATTATAACGCTATATATGTAAGCTGTGATAGCCTAGTGGTTAGGACGACGGACTTCTAATCGGAGGTCGTGGGTTCGATTCCGGGGCACGCACCTCTAACTTTTCGGAGTTATGTGCGTTTTAAGTATTTAAATATCACTTGCTTTAACGGTGAAGGAAAACATCGTGAGGAAACCTGCATGCCTGAGAGTTCTCCATAACGTTCTCAAAGGTGTGTGAAGTCTGCCAATCCGCTTGGCCAGCGTGGTAGACTATGGCCAAAACCCTTCTCACTCTGAGAGGAGACCAGTGCTCTGTAGTGAGCCGGTAATGGGTTGATCATGATGATGATGATTATTATAACCTTTCAATATAGATACATATTTGATACGAAATCGATGTCAAAAAAAGTTAAATATAATAAAAAATAGTTTCATACAGCAGATAGCACACGGTCGAGGTACGTGATCATAAGTCGCATAAACTGTCAATTTTACTAAGCATTTTCATATACAGAAATTTCTTCATTTTTTTCGAGATTGGCAAGGCCCACAACAATGCGAACTATGTCTTTGTAGATCATTGTCGCATTTGAATGCATACTGTTAATTTCGTCTGTGTCCGCCGTGGAAACCATAATTTTGTATGGAAACCATAATTTCCATACAAAAGCGCCCGTTTACCTTTAGAAAAGAAGTCAAATTTCTTTTGTATTAAAGCTCAACGGTTTACAAGTGGATGAAATTCATTAATTTGTAGGTTAAAATCCTACCAATTATTATCGTTCCTTATCCTAAAAGTCGTATTTCAATATGCCTGAAAATAATTCTTTTTTTTAAATAAATTGCTTTGCCAATTTCATATAAATATATTTTATAAAGCAAAATTCAGACTCAGTTCGAGAGGTAGCCTACCTCTTGAACGGTACCTACCGTAACAACATTCCTAACCTGAGCTGGTCACCAACGGAGACGTTGAAATAAGTGCAAGTGTTGTCCGGTCGCCGCGCTTGTAAATAAAGAAATAATAATGCTTTTATTCGACACTGAGTGCCAGAGCGGCAGTAACACACGCTGATGTTTCCAGCGTAATGTCAAAGCAAACGTCAAAGTCGTAACTTGGCGGCGTTCATTAAAAAAGCCCACAAAACGGTTTGTACAACATGCTTTCCGACAGCGGAGCGGTAGAAATTAAAAATAATCACCGGTACGCGGCACGAAAGCAGAGATATGAAAAATAAGGCCGGCTACAGGCATTAGGCGAGACAGTAAAAATGTCTTATGATTCATAATGCATTGAAGTACGATATTCACTGGTTTTGGAACAAAAGATAATATTGAAGAACCTTTTTTTTAAATAATTAAGAACCAATATATTGATAACCTGAACCCTGATAGCAAAGAATAGTTACACTATGTTAATAATATCACCGATACATTATACTGTGACTTGGAAAAAAGCGCGGCCGAAGTCACAAGGTGAGACAATAAGAATGTGTAGTATAAAAAAATAACGAATTTCATATACATGTTTATAAGTTTTACTAAAAAGTCTCAAATACACACTAAAATATTTTGCCCGTAGCTTGTTTATATATTAAGAATTGGCATAAATAATGCTCGCAGAGTTTCAGGTTTTAATCCTCACCAATCGGACTATATATAGGGTATACTTAAGGCGACTGCTATCGAAAACTTAGCACTATTATTATACTACCTAAACACAATCCAATATCAATAACAATTTGTCTTTATACTTGTAGTACTAGTGATTAAGTATTTAATATTTTTCAAACCGGCAATGTATATCGTGCAAAACGCGGCGACAACTTTGGGTATTTACCCAACGTTCGTTGACCTCTAGCGTCAGCTGATTTCGCTACATTGCGAACTTTTGATAAATAAAACAAATATTTGTTTTTTTTTAATGTAATATCTGTCAGTAATTATCTGATGACATACGGATCCGAGACATGGTCGCTAACTATGGGCCTCATAAGAAAGCTCAGAGTCGCTCAGAGAGCGATGGAGAGAGCTATGCTCGGAGTTTCTCTACGCGATCAAAATCAGAAATGAGGAGATCCGTAGAAGAACCAAAGTCACCGACATAGCTCAACGGGTTGCGAAACTGAAGTGGCAATGGGCGGGGCACATAGTTCGGAGAACCGATGGACGTTGGGGTCCCAAGATGCTGGAGTGGCGACCTCGCACCGGGAAGCGCAGTGTTGGTAGACCCCCCACTAGGTGGACCGACGACATCAAATGAGTCGCAGGGAGCCGCTGGATACAAGCGGCACAAGACCGTGGCATGTGGAAGTCCCTTCAAGAGACCTATGTCCAGCAGTGGACGTCAATCGGTTGACAACGACGACGACGATATCTGTCAGTAATCATTACTATTATTACCTGTCTACGTTTTCGAAAGCAATACCCTTAATACTAATTAGGATATCTTTTCAGTTAATTCCACTTTTGCGTTTATTAAACTTGTATGGTGTTGACTGCAAAATATTACCAATTTTAATTTATTTTAAAAGACCGTTTTGTCTAGCGTACGCGCCACACCTAAAGAATCTACCTGTGACTGGGTCGAAATACACGTATCTGGGATAACATAGGGCTAGAATCTTACGTGATGGTACTAGCTTTTGTTTGTACACTAGCCCTGATTATTCATACAGTGTGTGGCAAGAGCTGTATTCCAGTATGGAAGAAGGTCAGTTCACGTCATTTTCAGATATCAAGAATGTTTACATTTACTGAATAGTTATTATGAAAGTAAAAACATTGCGGACAAGCTTTTGCCCGTGACTTCATCAGTGTGGGCTTTGATTTTTTTTTTCAGGATAAAAAGTAGCCTACATTATTCGTTACATTATGCTCTACCTGCATGTTCTTTTAAATTCGTTCAGCTGTATTGGAAACTAGCAGTCCGCCCCGGCTTCGCCCGTGGTACATATATAGCCTATAGCACTCAAGGATCACGTACATATACAGCGGTGAAAGAATTTTTGAAATCGGTCTAGTAGTTCCTGAGATTAGCGCGTTCAAACAAACAAACTCTTCCGCTTTATTATATTACTAGCTTTTGCCCGCGGCTTCGCCCGCGTGAATTTCGATGTTCACAAATCCTGAGGGAATCGTGGATTTCTGGTTCCCGTTCCGGCTCCCTTTAACCTTTATACTTACTTTCAAGGTAGTTTGCTATAGTGATCTACCTATAGCTGTAGCTTTGGATTTTTCCAAAATCCCGTGGGAACTGTGGATTTTTCCAAGATAAAAAGTCTATGTTTTAAGTCAGAGCATTATCTATTTCCGTTCAAAATTTCAGCCAAATCTGTTCAGTAGTTGCGACGTTATAGTGTAACAAACATCCAAACATACAAATATCCACACTTTCACATTTAGATAATTGTTTAATAACTAAATAGCTTTAAATTATTTATTTAGTTAGTTTTTTATTGATTTAGTTATTAATTTTGTATTTATTTAATTGCCTTCGGCCACCAGAGGGCGCAGCTGTCGTATCGAGATTCCGCCTGCGGCCGTCAGAGGTCATTACAATTGCTTCGAGTTTCCGACTTAGGCCGCTAGAGGGTGCTACGATCATTTTTGGTTTCCAGTTTTGGCCGCAAGAGGGCGCTGTGATCGTTTTTAATTTCCAGTTTTGGCTGCTAGATGGCGCTGCTATTGATTCAAGTTTCCGGCTTAGGCCGCCAGAGGGCGCTGCGATCGTTTTTAGTTCCCATTAATACTTTCATCCCCTATTTTACCACCCTTTAAAGAAGAATTTTCAAAATAAAATATACAGTTTTATTATTTAAAACTAATAATCTAACTTTCTCTATAGTTAAACTTTCATCCCCTATTTTACCACCCTTAAGGGTAGATTTTCCAGAATAACTTATACAGGTTTTTATCATTTAAAAATTATAATCTAAATGCCTATTTTCATATCTGTAACTTCAAAAACAGAACCTTCCTACCCCCATTTTACCCCCTTAGGGGAGGATTTTAGGGATATTAAATAGCCTATAACCTGCCCCTAAAGTTGGACTACCAAATGCAAAAAGAATTTTTCAAATCCGATTGGTACTTCCAGAGATTAGCGCGTTCAAACAAACAAACAAACAAACAAACAAACAAACAAACTCTTCCGCTTTATTATATTAGTATAGATAAGTATAGATAAGTAAGGACAAAAAGACAAATAGACAAAAATGTAAAAAATTACATTACATTATGTTTATTGGCTCAATAAATTTCAATTTCACAGACTTCACATTATTTTATATATTTAAACGGTATGAATGATGTAAAATGTACTGACTAAATAATAAATTGAAAAATTATTATCTACACTTATTTTTAAGATAATTTTCTTTCAAAGAAAGAATATAGTCATAAAATAAAGAACTAAAAGAAAGTCACAAGTTGACGATAACCAGGTGAATTGATATCTCTTAAAACAATAAATGGAATCCAATTGAAAAGTGTTGCACAAGCTCTCTAACGGTCCTCTGTATGGTTCCAACTCGTTAAAGACCTAAGCGGACGAATAGCAGTTCCTAATCGAATCACAATCCGCACTGACGTAACGACGGGCTTTGGTTGACAGTCCTCGGGGACAATAGAGCTTTGTACCATCTCTCGGTACATCTTTGAGATGTTTTGCGTTACTGGTTTATTATTAACGATAGTTGCCTACTAGACTGTGCCCACTTAAACTTAAAAACCGTACAATTGCAATGTACCCCTTCTAGATTAGTGCGTTTTTGTCTTAGTTTTTAGTCTTTAAATTAATTATTTAATGGTGCTTATATTTTAATCAACATGTTAACAAAATTAAAAGTTGCGTTACCTTAAAATGTCTTACCTTACGATGTTTCTGCAGAAAAGAATTACTGCTTCTAAAGCTGTCAATATAACTTAACTAGCACCTATGTAATCTATTTAATTACAGCTTTATAGCTTTATACAAAACAATTATAAACTTTGGGTTTGATTTTAGAATGACACACAACCTTTACAATGGGGAAACAATCCAATGTATGGTTTTGAATTATTATGGGCCATGGCACACAGGAATTCCTAATCGAATCACAATCCTCAGTGGCGTAACGATGGGTTTTGGTTGACTATCTTTGCACACTCCACACTCCTCAGGGACCGTAGACCTTTGAACAATCTGCTAGTTTATCTTTGAGATGTTTCGTTGAAATCCTTGAGTTATCACTACTGTGTACCTACTACAAAATGTAAACTATGACTTAGGTATACTTTCATAATCATTTCATTACTTCAAAATGCATTTATACTTGTTTTTAAATGGAGTGGATACAATTTATGACTACTAGTCACACGAATGAGTCGCAAATCTTATGCGACAAAAAACTTAAGTAGCTTTCCCTACCCGTACAAAGTAATATTATTACAATAATATTACTTATTATTACACAATATATTTACACAATACAATATTATTACAATAATATTACTTTGTACGGGTAGGGAAAGCTTATAATTTTAGAAGTATAATTATGTATGTATGTACTATTGAGCCGATTTAGATGGAATTGGCACCTGCCAATCGATTCGTTATAATGAATCGGATGACACAGGCATACTATTTATACGAACAAAATCAATATGACGGATGTTACATCCCAAAAAGTGGGGGTTCTGAATTTTTTTTGCTATTCCATCGTGTGGGATTTCAAATGAAAGAGGGGAAAAATTGAGTTCATAAATATAAACATTACTAAAATATTATATATACTATAATATAGATACTATAATACTAAAATATACCAAGCGACAGGAAATAATTTTTTCTATGAGTAGTAACAGGTTATTGTCTGAACATAATAAGTATTATTATGTACTTTTTATAATACAGACATTATAGGTTCGAGTATGTCTGTTTACTAGTTTATTTGTTAGTTCAACTACTCAAGCAGATTTTAACGGAAAGCATAAAAATTTTTAATCCGGCAAAATAAAAGTGATAGAAAAAATATAAATCTATCTGTACTAGTAATTTTTATGTGTATATTACCCTAATTTTCTAAGCTAAAATGACTATTTTTCATTTTAACACTTATTCAGGTTTGTCAAAATTTAAATAAAGTTTATTTTTGGAGTATTTTAATTAAAGATCTAGATTAAAATTAAAATTATGAGATTAAAATTTCGTGATTATACTTCGTTAGTGAAATGACTAGATGATCTAGCAAACATTGTTTTTTGATGTAAATATGTATTTAAAAATGGTAATGTAACTTTCATTCCGTACTTATATATCGTATATTTTAATTGACAAAAGATAATAGCCGGGATTAAATAAGCTACCAAAATTTAGTTCTCTATTATTTTTATAGAATTCTACTGTTGTCAGTGCAAGTAATATGAATGTTATCTGTTAACGATGTACTTATTTTCTTTATTAGCTATTTTCTATAGTAGCTCCCTAAGCGCGGAAGCGTAGCCTTTCTGAACGTTTCCGACTACTAACAAAACTCTTGGTCAAGGTAGCGCTGTGGTGCATCTATACTGGCTGTGCTACTGGGCAAAGTCACAACAGTCATAATGAAATGCTTGGTGTGGCAAAGCAAAGCCCTGCGAGGTTGCCGCACTTAGTATAGAACCTGCTAATGATATAGATGCTGATTTGCGCTTGCGTCTCGTCTAGTCTTATTTTCTTCGCTTGACTCGAGAATAAAGACCAATAACAAAATTTAATAAAACATAAATTTCGTATCGAAATAAAATACAATTTTAAACTTTAATACACCCATAAACCGTTAATCTAAGAAAATGTGAAACAGAATGGGTCAATTTTCCGCAGCCCAATTTAAATCAATCTGACTAAGCGATTGGCTGATTCGATAGTGTAAAACAGATAAAACTCTCATCAAATACAATCAGAGGTCGCCCGGACAGGGCTTAAGGCCTAGCCTTGTCCATTTTCTCCGGGCAAATTTCATTACCACTTGCTTCTCCCATAATCCCCTGGACCAGTGCTTAATCTACCCCGGTTTGATTCCAACTCCAAAGAGATACTTGCCTCATTTTTGCGTATAATCCATTTTTAATTGCCTTCTCGCTGACATTATTAAATTTTCAAGCGGAAATTAATTACGAAAACAAGTTTCAACCGCAATGACAACTGATTTTATCGTTTTGATATTTGTTTAAGAACACTTTAGGTTTCGGTGAACCGCTTCATTTGTGATAATCAGTGTTATTTATTTATTGCTTTAGAAAAGTTTTTTCTTGAGGATTATTTTTTATGTTGAATAGAAGCAGGCTTTACTTTGCGGAATTCCATGATATTATACAATGAACACAAAATTATAGCAAAGTAATTTTGTATTCATTGTAGATTATTTTTTACTTAAATTGTAACAGTTTGTATGTTTTTGTGCACAAACTACAATTACTGGACCATCTGAGACGAAAGTATTGCAGTTAAAAAGTATACAACATTAAGGTTTAAATAATGCAACTTTGATAAACAATAGTAGGAATATTTGATACCTTTATCAGCTTAACCGAATTTTATGCATGGAGGGGTGAGGGAGGGTAAACGCTATGGTATACAAATAATTATGTTCAAATATTGTATACTTTATTAAAACTAATAATAAGGTTCCTTTGTTTGCTTGGTGCGGGCGGGAAAAATAATATTTCCTATAACTGAATTTCTAAAATTGGTACCTTTTTGAATGTCAACCAATTTCACAAGTACGAGTATTTGAAAGTAAAGTAATGGTGACAATTATTTACAAATCTATTCTCTATCTATACTCTATACATATAATAAAATCGTAGAATTGCCGTGTCTGTACATTAAAGATTTTTGCAAAATAATAACTGGGGGATGTTAGGGATAAGAAATGGAACGTAAAAAATTTACATCATTTGTAGTAAATAGACCTATCTATTAGTAGAGTTCAAGTTCAATATCTATTCAGGTAAGTTTTAAAATAATTAAAGGAATAATATTAGATTGAAGCTTGTTAAATTTGTTTGTTTGGAAAAATATTTGAGAATTCTACCTTTTGTTGCACAGTATCAGACAAAAACTATTTAATGGCTCCTGAAAGCACAAATGGAAAAACAAATAACTCTTTTTAAAAGCTCTTAACGTTATATGGAACGTCAGTTCATTTCAAACTGGTCGTCGGTTCAAAATGGACTGCCGAAATAGAAAACCTATCGAAAAAACAAAATTCAGGTGTAACATGCTAAATCAGAGTCTACAACACGTAAACGGGCATATGGAGTTAGACAAAAACGTTGAACGTTCGAATTACAGTACAGTTAGCAACAAAATATTTATAGATCATTTTAAAAATCTGAAACACTCTTATTAACATGGTGTTAATTGAAAATAAAGAATAGCTATAATATTATGCAATTAGTTCACTATTAACATTCAATAGCATATTTTAGCTTAGAAAAATACCATTTATTCTATTTGTACTCCTTTATAATATTTAAACAAACTGTCAATGCGATGTGAAACGGTTTTTTCTAAAATATTTGCAAAGTAAACTATGCTTAATCTAAATTACTTAACATGCATATATGTATTTCAAAAAAACCTACAAATGCGCGTTGACAACAAATCCACGTCTTTTTTAATATTGTTTCGCTTAATTACCCTTCTTTGTATATCACGTAGTATTTGTACAATTCCGTGTACTTTATGATGTTTAGGAAAATATGTTTTTACAATTTGCTATAGTGGCTGTAAAATTTATTAGACACAGTGAAAATTTTTCGGCCCAACAGGTATGGAAGAACATTTATCGTAGATGCAATGTTTTTGTTGCTGACTATACAAATTTCCATTTGGCGCCGTCTAAAGGAAATGAAGCAATTAATTCGGCAGATGGCGTCGCCGTGCGAGTATTAATCATCAAATAATCGTAACTGCAGTCTTCGATTAATCCGGCCTCGATTCATACCGGTGACAGCATGTCCACTGCCTTATGAAGCTATATATTTTTCACCTTTTCTTAAATATTTCGATCTTTTTCACACAAATTCATATTTCATATTATAATGTTTTTATTTGAAACGAGCGGATACCCGCGACTTCGTTCGCGTGGATATTGATTTTAATAATCCCGTGGGAATCATTTTGTTTTTCCTAAGCTCCTTTGAGCTTATACCTTGCTAAAAACTGTAAAAAGTTCACTGGCGGATGTTTAGGTACATCAAAATGTAAACATCCGCCAGTGAAAGTCCCATCAAAATCGGTCCAGCCTTTCAGAGATTAGCCAGTAGTCTATAAAGTATCTACTTTCTAACAAAAAAAGAATGAATGAAATCGTTAACGAATTACAGCTAAGTACACATTTTGCCTTTCATCCCCTCTCCCAAGGGAACCGTGCTGAATTTCGGGATAAAAGGTATCCTATATGTTACTCCATAGTATGAACTTAAATCACGCCGAGTTTCATTTCAATCCATTCAGTAGTTTTTATGTGATGCGCGCACAAACATACAGACAAACAGACAAACAGATAAACAGACAAACAGACAAACAGACAAAAATTTCAAAAATAGCTTTTGTACGTTCTATTACTTATCCCTAACATCCCCCAGTTATTATTTTGCAAAAATCTTCAATGTACAGACACGGCAATTCTATGATTTTATTATATGTATAGATGTATAGACTAGCTGTTCCCGGCATGCGTTGCAGTGCCACGTAGAGTATGATTTAGGAACGCATAGAGAACAAACATACTAATATCCATTTTTATATAGATTTTTTGGGTCAGGAACCTTCGCGGGTGTATGCAGAACAACTCACCAAAGTTACATACAGACAAACATTGATTTTCATTTATATATGTATAGATAGGTACATGATGATTCGTTAAGGTAAGGCTGAATGAGTTCAACAGCGAGAAAACCTGAACTTTTTAATAATACATACTGCACTAATTTGATTTTTGGAGGTCATTGAAGGTTGGAGCCGAAAAGTCCTGGGGTGGAAATTGCGCACAGTGCACAGTGTGCGTGATCCTCCAGGTCATTTATTTATGTTACCTTAAATCTACTTTTTAAAAATCTTGGTAAAGCATTTTTGTTATATTGTATTCTTTAAGGCTAAAATAATTATTCGAATTATTGAACTTATGTTGTCATTTTAATGCGATTTATAAAAATGTGAATTTTGTGCCTCAAAAAAATTAATATCATTTTATGTTTAGGTACCTAGAATATATTAACTCAAAATAGAAACCATTAAAGTTTACTTAAAGCTGTATCCTTCAAACCTCTGTCGCATCATTATTTACCGTGCGTGTGTTACAGATCCATTATCTTTGTTGTCATCTAATTTGATTTACAAAATTAACTTACATTATTTTGTAAAGAATAAACAGAATAATATATGTACTCGTATACGGACAGGAAAGAAATTTAGAGCTTAGAAACGAGTTAAACTCCTTTGAAAGCACCGAGGCTTTTCACAAAAGAGGGCCCGCATGATTTGTGAATGCGTGTAATTTTTCAGACGTCATATATTTTTTTGTAACGGTTTCTTCGATCTACTGAACAAACTTCGCCATTGTACTGGAGTGACTTTTTGGCATGTTTGCTATTTCTTAGTTCTGACTTGAAGGAAGTTTGATAGTGTTTGACAGCAGATGGGAGAGGGAGGCTGGCTTCAAATTTATTAAGACTTTCGTTTAGTGTGATTCCGATATTACTTTATATTCGATATAATAGCTACTTGTATAGATTGAAATTAGTGATTAAAATTTTATAAATCTATTTTTAATACGAGTACATCACAAAACATACTACTAGTTTAATTGAATTTTTTAATTCAAGGAACCTCAAAATCTTGAGTGATTTTCAATAACTAAAGGGCAAACGTAAAACCGTTAGGTTTAGAACCCATTCAAATGGGTTGAGTGTATTAAAAATATAGGCAATTTAGAAACTTTATCATAATTATATGAAAAATAATATTAGGTAAGCTATTTAAAAATAAATTCAACTATCAGACATTGCTGTTGAAGACTGACAGGTTTTGCTTAACTAAAAGAAAATCTAACATTTAGAGTGTTTTATGATAAGATAATATAAACTTCTTTGTGGATGCTTGTCAAAACTTTGTAATTGAAAACCTGTCTTAAATTATAACAGTAGTTCATATTTTCAACATAATAATTATTATTATTGATATCTATACTTGTAATACACTGCCATCCATAAAAGTAATTGTAATTTTTTGTACTCGCTACTATATTTATTTTAACCGTCATGTTTACTCACCAGCTTTGAGTATAATTTTAAACAAAATAACATCAACTACATCACACTACGAAGTATGGCTATAAAATTTCTGTTTCCATGTTTTAAAATAAAGTATTTCACATCTTATTTTCGAAGAGCAGACTGTATAATTTCGAAGCATACCCGGAAATACGAGTTGTAAAAACAAAAAATGAAACATACAGAAGGGAACTTCGTAACTTTCAAGTAGTAGATGCGCTGCAATTAATTGGGATTAGTGTGTGAGGTCGTGCGTTCGTTGCCAGTTATTTTTCACGTTGCGAAAAGTCCGCCAGCGGCGCGGGCGCCACGGATTATTGAATTAAACTTGATAAGTGTATTAGTCAATGCTGTTGCTCCATTCCCCTGATTAATGGCTGACCGTTGCTTTTTCTCTCTCATTTATATGGTAATGAGTCAGAAGCCGCTACCGAACACAATTATTAAGTGTAAATGAATGTAGTTGCGAAATCGCTTTTTGAAAAATGACTACGCATTCGAAACGATCGCTGCGTTCGCGACTGCTGAACTGTCTGAATTTTAAAACGGGATGTTCAAAGTTTATACAAAATTAACTTTGCTTATTTCCAAACCGGATTATGTTAATTAAGCAGCTGCCGTTTCGGCTGAAATCGTAATCGAAAACGCTTGCAGTGTTTATTTACCTAATCAGTTTGTTTTGTATCGCGCACATAGAGTAAACCAATTTTATTGATATAAAAGTAAAATTGTGATGATAACTCTGACATTTTTCATTGACTTATTTGTATCACTTTACGACAAAACTACTGAAGTATTTGACAAGATTTTTACTTATTTTATAAAGTGTTTGGTTTAAAATGAACTTTTCTGGGTTTGTATTATTTTTATAGCACAAAATTAAATTTTAAATGGTTATAGCTTTAAGATTCTTTAAGAACGTCAATGTGCGTTTGTCTATCCAATTTTTCGGTAGTAAAATAGTGACATTAAAGTATAATAATGCAATTTATTTTTAAACAAATAATTTTTTCCACAGAACGTAATTTCGCATAGAGATAGAAATTAACAAGGGATTAAAAAGAAGATTTTCTTTTTAATCCCTACTTTCTTACAGACGAAGTCACAGACTCGCTAGGATATATCTATTATGTCTATTACTGTACTAAAAATAAATCACACGTGGCAGCGTTCGGCGCTGGAGGTGGAACAAAATGCTCGAGTTCGTTACGTCTCAGTTCCGTGCTGTCTGTTAAACTTAATACGCTTTTGCTTAATAAAGACAGCTCTAGTTACATCCAAATGTAATATAAGTAATTTTTATTGAAGATACTTGCTCTAATAAGTGATATTTTGATTCAAAATATTATGTAGACTACTCCAGGAAAGTAGTTCTACTAAAAAAATAGTCAACCAAAAACAAAATTTATTTGGTGTAGCCGCACACCTTTCCTTACGTTTGACTTTAATTTGTTACGTTTGTTTTATAATAGACGGTACATTTAAGACATGATGGCTATAATAAAGTTGTTGTCTAACACCAAACTGAAATTTCTAGATAATGAATTCCCTGTAACAAAAACTATGCTAAATTATGCAAACGCATAAATAAAGATGTGACTACGGCGTAGCGACGTAGCACCAGCGTAGCTCTAGCGAAGGTTCCGTAGCGCCCGTTGTACCTTGTAGGTACAATTCGGCGCTTCTAAACTCTTTAAAACTATTATCATAATTCTCCGTTCACATTTTGTCATGGCGGTTCTCCCTTGTTCTGTTCGGGCACTTAATTTTGCTCTATGCAGCGAATAGTAATTAATTGGGACTGAGAGTTTTACTACGTCAGAATATGTTGCAGGAATTTATTATAGCAGAATGTGTTGCGACTACAAATTATAATAAACTGAACTTATTCAAATTATATTTTACACAATTTATTTACTATAAGCAATTTTCTCGCGATTTCAATAACCTCTTGGGGTTTATAGGTTCGATTTGGAAAAATCTTCAATTCGCATTTTATGTAATTTTTTATGATAATATGGTTAATCTATTTTCATTCGATGTGTTTTACAAGCCGCAATTATTGAATATCTTGAGCCTACCACACTGATCAAGACATCGATGCGAGATAAATCCTGTAGGTGTAATAATACCCTTAAATTCTTTGCGTTATATCAGTTAATCATATTTGTATAATTTTATCAGTATATCTATGAAAATATATTTTATCTATACATATAATAAAATCGTAGAATTGCCGTGTCTGTGTACATTAAAGATTTTTGCAAAATAATAACTGGAGTATGTTAGGGATAAATAATGGAACATAAAAAAGCTATTTTGAAATTTTTGTCTGTTTGTCTGCATGTTTGTGCGCGCATCACGCAAAAACTACTGAATAGATTGATATGAAACTTGGCATGATTTAAGTTCATACTACAGAGTAACATATAGGATACTTTTTATCCCGAAATTCAGCACGGTTCCCTTGGGAGAGGGGATGAAAGTCAAAATGTGTACTTAGCTGTAATTCATTAACGCGTGGTCCGATTTCATTCATTCTTTTTTGTTAGAAAGGAGGTACTTTTAAGATTACTGGCTAATCTCTGAAAGACTGGATCCATTTCATGGGACTTTCACTGGCGGATGTTTAAATTTCCACCAGTGAACTTTTAACAGTTTTTAGTAAGGTATGAGCTCAAAGGAGCTTAAGTAAAACAAAAAGTTCCCAGGGAATTAAAACCAATATCCACGCGAATGAAGTCGCGGGTATCCGCTTGTCATATAATATATCACTCACACATATCTTCAATGAAAATTAACTCGCATCATATTATGAAAGTTAACTTGGTCCTTATTTCAAAAGCGAACGTTAAGGCTTTGAGATCCAATTTCATGCTTTCGTGAACCTGCACCAATGGGCCCAGAGAAATTTCACTAACACAAGTTATGATTAATTGAGCTAATAATATGGAGACTACATTGTACAATCTGACAAAGGGCCTATGCCGAACTTAGACAAAGCATTTATTCCTTGAGAAACTTAAAATTTATTTCGTTGGAAAACTAGTTTAAACCATATCGGTAGATTTTACTACATTAGATAAAAACTAACTTTATTCTTTGACACTTATCACAAACGGCTGAAAATATTCAGTCCAACAAAAGTGTGCAAAAATAGAGCACATGACTTTTACTACAGTAAACTCAAATATGCCATAAAAATACAGTCCTACAAAAATCCGAGTATGTTTGACCAAATCTCGCTGACTCAACTCAACTTTTGACAAAGAGAAATATAAAAAATACGAGAAAATAGGTAACGCAACGCATTGAGTCAATATATTCTGTATATATGAACCATTCGTTGAAAAAAAAATAAAGATAAATCTATTCACTTTGTTATCAAATGAAAGGTATTATTGTGGTAATTTCGAAAATATATTGTTTTTTCCGCAGTTGAATTTGATAAACAAATACGCCTCCTTTCATCGAAAGGTTACATATTTGTCCCGTTTTCCGTGGAGACCTTGGAGTCATATTGTCACAAAAAAAATGAGATGTTTTATCGCAGCCTCATTTGATGCATGACAGGCTGGCTCACTCATTGCGCAAATAATCTGCCTGACTGTTTAGGAATTGAGAATTCTGTAATGTCTTCTTGACACCATTACGTGGGGGATGAATTTGTGTAGTAATTAGATCAGCTACTTTCTATCTATCTTCTATCTTCTATACATATAGTAAAATTGTAGACTTGCCGTATATGTACATTAAAGATTTTTGCATAATAATGACTGGGGGAAGTTAGGGATAAGTAATAGAACGTAAAAAAGCTATTTTGAAATTTTTGTCTGTTTGTCTGTTTATCTGTATGTTTGTGCGCGCATAACGCAAAAACTACTGAATGGATTGAAATAAAGCTTGGCATGATTTAAGTTCATACTACGAAGTAACATATAGGACATTTTTATCCTTTGGAAATTTAGCACGGTTCCCTTAGGAGAGGGGATGGAAGTCAAAATGTGTACTTAGCTGTAATTCGTTAACGCGTGGTCCGATTTCATTCATTCTTTTTTTGTTAGAATGGAAATACTTTAAAGACTACTGGCTAACCTCTGAAAGGCTGGATCGATTTTGATCGGACTTTCAGTGGCGGATGACCTTTTGATCTACCTAAACATCCGCCAGTGAACTTTTAACCGTGTTTAGCAAGGTATGAGCTCAAAGGAGCTTAGGAAAAACAAAATGATTCTTATAAGATTTTTAAAAACCAATATCCACGCGAACGCGGATCGCGGAACACGCGAAGTCGCGGGTATCTGCTTGTAAAAAATATATTCAAACAAAATTCAGCAAAAAGAGTTTTTATTTATGATCGGGCTACTTTACTCTAACATTCTAATAAAAAAAAAATTCAAACTAAGAGAAACTTAAGAGTTTGAATTTAATAACGTATTTGTTAATATTCAATACCTAATTTTCGTGACGAGTAAATTTTTAAATTTTTGAATGCAACCCATCATGCCTCTCCACCTCATTAAATAACTCGTTTACAAGAAATCCAAATAGGTAACGCCCAGCAATAACAAAGTATTTTACCTACATTTCAAATTTATTTTCGCTTTTAACCGCTATAAATTTTACCCCAGCCCCTGCATTATTTAGACCTTTACAAAATATAATAGCTTAGGGTAACAGTAGTAATAATATATGCGTTACTCCTTCGCAAACAAGTGTAATTTTAGTATTTGAGGAGCTTAAAATTCATAAGCTTTATTATCTTATCCGTATGGAGCTTTAACGTGTAATTGTACTTGTATTACGAAATATTTAGGCCATTCTATCTTTTCACAATAATTTATACCTAATATTATTTCATGACTATTATCTATACATACATATAATAAAATCTATACATATAATAAAATCGTAGAATTGCCGTATCTGTACATTGAAGATTTTTGCAAAATAATAACTGGGGGATGTTAGGGATAAGTAATAGAACGTAAAAAAGCTATTTTTGAAATTTTTGTCTGTTTGTCTGTTTGTCTGTTTATCTGTTTGTCTGTTTGTCTGTATGTTTGTGCGCGCATCACGTAAAAACTACTGAATGGATTGAAATGAAACTCGGCATGATTGAAGTTAATACTATGGAGTAACATATAGGATACTTTTTATCCCGAAATTCAGCACGTTTCCCTTGGGAGAGGGGATGAAAGGCAAAATGTGTACTTAGCTGTAATTCGTTAACGGGTGGTCCGATTTCATTCATTCTTTTTTGTTAGAAAGTAGATACTTTAAAGACTACTGGCTAATCTCCGAAAGGCTGGACCGATTTTGATGGGACTTTCACTAGCGGATGTTTACATTTTGCTGTACCTAAACATCCGCCAGTGAACTTTTAACAGTTTTTAGCAAGGTTTAAGCTCAAAAGAGCATAGGAAAAACAAAATGATTCCCACGGGATTATTAAAATCAATATCCACGCGAACGAAGTCGCGGGTATCCGCTCGTAACTACATAAAACAAAGGCTGGACAGACGTAAAACTACGTACATACGTGACTTGTTTCGAATCCATCCGAGGTCCTTAATTATATGACCTCCACCGCGTCGCGTGAAGATGCTCATGATGGAGTACCCCCAATTTGTTTGGAACTAGTCAGGTATACTCCAGCGTAGTTCACTTGAGTCCAGCTTTTGTCTATAATGGATAGGTTTCACAGTAGTTTAAATGCTAGAATTTAAATGAAATTAAGCTGACCGAAATATATATTTGATTATTGATATATACCTACCTATATTTGATTCCATGATGTATTGAATTATATTTGTACGCCACATAGTGGTCGAACGCATGCTACTAATTTTATTAACCTCCGACGCAAAAACGACGGGGTGTTATAAGTTTGACGTGTCTGTGTGTGTGTGTGTGTCTGTCTGTTCCCCTGTAGTGTTCAAACTGGTGGACCAATTTGAATGCGGTTTTTTTTGTTTGAAAGGTGAATTAGGTGAACTTAAAGGTGAACTCCCTTAATATCGATATCAAATGAAAGGGCTTGACTAGTAGAATGTCGGGGGTTCTTTAAATTTTTAATTTATACCTACTTGTATTGTTAACATCTTGTATTACTGTGTTCACAAAAAAATAAATATGAATGAATGAAAGATTAGTAAAAATTAGTAAAAAAAAATATTTAAATAAGATCAGATTTAACGGAGTTATGGATTAACATTGCTACAAAAAAATATACGCATTGATTTGAGAACCTCCTCCCTTTTGTAGTCGGTTAAAATATTCATGACATTAACAAAATCTACAATCTATAAATAAGTCTAGGCATTTCAATTTCATGTCTTACTTAAATGAATTTTTTTACTTGTTTTGATATTTATCACGTCATAGTAATTTAATAATTAAAAGCCCGATTTCATTACTTAGTCAAGCCACGTGTTGCACGTCGCGGAGCTCCATAAAAGTCTCGATGTAGATTTTTCCTAGAAACAATGCCTACACACAACTCTCTCGAGATCTGGATATTCCTTACAGTTCTGACTTTCATAGCGAAGACAAAGGAACTTCCTACGTCCCAACAAAACTCACGCCAGATGATGTGTCTATGGCGAGAAATTGCAAAGGAAAATATATGTATGTACACGTCGAATTTAAAACGAGGCGTTTTTTCCTCCGTCTTGTTGAAGATAACTGTTGCGAGGAAAACAAAAGGAGGGTAGTCCGTACTTTGTTATGGATCTGCTGCGCGACTGCTACTTAGCTGTTGTAAAGTAGTTTCTGCCGTAAATACGAAGCACAGTGATTTTTCTAAAGTCTCTTTTCAGACTGGTAATTTTTTTTTGCAAAAATCAAACTGACAACTACTGTTCATAATTATATTTAATACCCTTCCAGTAGTGGTTTTAGTATAATAATAAGGCGTTCAATACAGTTTTGTTTACCTTTAATTTGTATGGTAAAATAAACAGATCATTTTTCCACCATTGCTTTCTAAAATAATCTAAACTCTTAAACTCATTGCAAAGTTCAGGATGTTATAAATAACCAGCCAAATTTTATTTCAAACGAACTTTCCACGTAATTTATGGGAGTCAAGGAATGGAAACCTCCTCGGATTAGGTACACAATTAGTATCTACTAATAAGCAGAGGAATCTACATGTACCCGGCTCTTAAGATATCTGGGTGTGAATGAAGGCAAATGTAGATGAGCCTCCCCCTGCTTAACTACTCCTACAAACAAAAGTCCTTACATAAATCTTGTCCCGACGAGAACTCGGGCGGCGCCGGCTCACCTCTAGAGGTGACTACGCACACCCCACTACAACGCATTCGACGCAACAAATTACATTTCCTCGAAAATACACCAATATTTTATACTTAACTATTTTTATAGCAAGTCAGTGATATGAATTTATAAAAACTAAAAAACAATCGAATTCCTTCAGAGTAAGATCCCAGAGCGATAAGACAAAACTTATTTTCTGAAAGATAAAGGCTCTCAGTAGCCTATCCTACTAATATTATTATAAACTAGCTGATCCCCGCAACTTCGTTCGCATAGATATAGGTTTTTATGTAGGATCGGATCGGATTCTTTTATGTACCTAAACTAAATGTAGCCTAAGTTACTCCTTACAACATAGAAAGTTCCATTAAAATCGATCCAGCCATTTTGGAGATTACCTGAAACAAATAGACAGACCGACAAACATAAATTTAAACGCACACCAGTTTTAAAATAAGCCGTATGTTCAAAGATCCGGGCCCCAAGTTATTTGAACCCAATACTGAAGGTTGTAATGTCTGTCATTTCTGAACTAAAAAACTTATGACCTTGAAATATTTACGGGACAATATAATATAAAGTACTACCTTTCTAACAAAAAAAGAATAGATAGATAGATAGAAGATGTGAAAGTGTGGATGTTTGGATGTTTATTACTCAATCACGCAAAAACTACTGGATGCAGGATTTGGCTGTTTGTAATGGAGATAGATTATACCCTGGATTAACACTTATGCTACTTTTTATCCTGGAAGAATCCGCAGTTCCCACGGGATTTTGAAAAAACCGAAATCTATAGCTACAGCTAGAGGTAGATTACTATAGCGAAATTCCTTGATAGTAGGTATAAAGGCTGGAAAAGGGAGCGGAAACGGGAACCGGAAATCCAAGATTCCCTCGGGATTTGTGAAAAACCGAATGCACGCGGGCGAAGCCGCGGGCAGATGCTAGTAGCATTATAAAGAAAGCAAAAAATAAGCAAAACTAAAGGACAAAAATTCTTTGAAAGTTAAGTCCTGTTTGTTGAAACTAACATAAACCATGAGTTTACTTTGTGAATGGAATATTCTTATAACTTTTATGAAGGTAAACCGCTTTATAGTTATCCTCCTACATTTAATTAGAGATTTTCTACGATATCCTCCGCAGTGGCTTCGCAAGGATTCATTCAATAAAAGTTTCATTCTGGCATTTTATGTGTAATCTACTAAATGCAGTTAAGAATGAATCAGTCTATGGATCATACGAAGTTAAATAAATTAGAATAATGGTACCTTAGTAGTAAGTATTTTAGTTATGGAAAATAAAGTGGGTAGTTAAGTTAAACCTCCTTATATAATGTATGATAATATGATTTTGGATTTTACTATCAAATATTCATAGAATAAACAAAATATCAACCATTAAATTTTAAGTGCTGTCATAATTATGTCACTCATATGCCAAATCGTTAGCTGCCTCATTCATTAGTTACGCCATACCGAATTACTTAGTTTAGTTTACATAGTCGTTTAAGTAAGTTTTGGTTTTATTAAGATAAACTTACCGTCAAAATTTAAAATAAAACCCCATCAATACCTTAGAGTAGATGCGAAAGAGATGATTTTTAGGGTTCCGTACTCAAAGGGTAAAAACGGAACCCTATTAATGCTCTCACTCTGCTATCTGTCTGTCTGTCTGTCTGTCTGTCTGTCTGTCTGTCTGTCTGTCTGTCTGTCTGTCTGTCTGTCTGTCGGTCTGTCTATCTGTCTGTCTGTCTGTCTGTCTGTCTGTCTGTCTGTCTTTCTGTCTGTATGTCTGTCTGTCTGTCTGTCCGTCCATCCGTCCGTGTGTCTGTCTGTCTGTCTGTCTGTCTGTCCGCTGGTCACAGGTCTCTAGCTCGCAGACGAAATGAGTTACAATCCTGAAATTTTGGTGTTTTATGTAGAACGTTGAACCAAAACCAAATATTGAATTAGAAATTGAATTAAATTATTTTTCAGGGGGGCTCCCATACATGAGAAAGGAGCCGGAAAAAAAGAATTTTTTCTTATCCTAGCTTATGGGGCATCATTTTTAGAGCTCATTGAGTAATGTAAGAATATATATTTTTTTATTTTTTGCTCTAAAAATAAGAAAATGGGGGGCCATCAAAGTTGTCAGTTTGAGACCATTTTTGTGACGTATCTCAAAAACTAAACTAGTCGGGAATATGATATTTCGGTTTATTATGTACCATATGCTCTATTTAAACAACAAATACTGAAAACAACGATTCATAAAATAGTTTATAAGCTGTGACCCAAAACAAACGAACAATTTTTGGGTTTTTCTTTCACGGTTTGTTGCGATGTCTAGCTCGAAAATTAAATATTTCTTAGACCCAAAATTATATTTATATTGTTCATAATTGTTCGTAATTATGTACGGAATCCTAAAAGAGTGAGGCCCGACTCGCACTTGGCTGATTTTTTTGTTTTAAATAAAAAAATCCTATTTGCCACAAACTATCTGTCACTCCCACTTTAATTACATTAGATTCAAAGATCTTTAAATATTTTTGTATGGAGTCTGTCGTACCTACCAGTCCGCCATTTTTCTTTTTTTTTTCAAAGTAATGGCCACGCATAAAAACTTACGTTGTATCGTTTAATTTTAGTTAATTGATGACGCTACCAGGACAACTTTGATAGCTTATATCTCGAAAACGTGACACTTTGGAATATTTTAACTAATAACAATAGTTGTTTGTATTCGTGCCAGCTATTGACTTATGTAGGTTTTATGCGCGGCCGTTATTTTGAAAAAAAAATGAAAATGGCGGTAGGTAGGACAAAATATTCAAAGCCCTTTCAAGACAGACACCTATTTTATTCATTTATCTGTGCATAAAGCGCTCAAATCTCGTCATAGAATAGTTTAAAAAAAGTCTCCTAATTTAATTATGTTAACTACGAACGATTCAATATTATGTATCCGTAAAATATTTCAAACGCGGCTTACTTTGGAGAATGGACTCGTTGATTAACTGTGTAAGGGACTCCGGAGATTGTGCCCTTTCCTCTCCAGAGCAATGCATCAAATTATCTACAAGTTTATGTCTACTAAACGTTTTCAATGAAAATGAGACTATAAAGTTTCCAAGCGACGCAGAATGATTCTATTACGAATATGAAATGTTATTACCTCGGACGGATTATAAGCAGGAGCAGGTTCTCACAAATGAAATTGCTTCCCTCCTTTGGAATCCATTTTAAAGATGAACGATATAATTCTAACGAATAAAGACATTGTCAAGCGGCGGATGCGTTTATTAGAATGAAAGGCATCTCTCATAACAAAAGACCGATCCTGGCTGCCTTAAGAATATTCTATAATCCATCATAAAAGTGCTCATAGTCTTAAGTGGAATCGTTTATAACCTAGGTGTAGTAGCTAGACTATAAACGTAAAATAAAAGTTTTCGCAACGCTTCAATATATTGAAAGGATTTCAGGATTTTTCGTATTCAACACATTTTGACGGGAACGGTTAACTCAGCAAAATTTGTTAATAGGATAGTATAGGATCCCGCCATACAACGACCTTCACCAAGATGCTTATTTGATGAAACGTATTTTATATTTAATTTAATACGTCAATAAATATATTGCATATGGGTTGCCTAACAAATTCCAGTCCAGGATATGATTAATTAATAATTAAAAAAAAAAATTTTTTTTAAACATTTCAATGGTTTGATTATTGGACAAATTCATAATGAAATCATCTTTATTTTCATTTAATTTTAATTCAATAATCAGACCGGTGCAAAATGCTAGTATCGATTTACCTGTTTACACCTGGCTACCCGAGAGTTGTGACCGGAAAAGAATAAGCAACCTAATGTTTGCTTATTCTATGGGCATCATACTTTCGATTGGTATAGAATTTGTCTAATAATCAAACCGGTGAAATGTAAAAAAAAAATATTTATTTATTAATTAATCATATCCTGGACTGAAATTTGTTAGGCAACCCATATGCAATATATTTATTGACATGTTAAATTAAATATAAAATACGTTTCATCAAATAAACATCTCGGTGAAGGTCGTTGTATAGCGGGATCTTAGACCAGAAAGAGAGTTCGGCATGCACGGCGAAGATGTTTGGTTAAACAAAGTTCTATTTACATAATGTAATTGTAATGTGAATCTAACCACCATAGTACTTATGTGGAATCTAAATATTAAAGTTTCAACGTAAATCGCAATATTAAATGAGATTCGACCTTAATTATGAATGAAATAGAAATGTAAGCCGTATTCGTGATAAAATTGAATGAGATTAGATCTGTCCGAAAAATTTACATAAGTTCATGAAGCTCGCATGTTTAATTATCTGGTGCTGTGATCGTGATTAATGCTCTGTGTTTACATACTCTTTGTGGAGTTGAAACGACGAAAACCAACACGGCTTACCTGCAAAGAAAACGATATAATTAATTACTACAGGTGCTGGTACTCAATATTTCTGGCCTATTTTATGCATTATAAGATTTGATACTGAAAATCGATCTGGCGCAAATGTGAAGCGGTAAATTAATAGTATTTTTTAATATAATATGTATATTACCTATACTGAGGAGATATTACAATACATAACTGACGATTAAAAAGGTGTTTCATTAACTCTACATCGCACGTTGTGATGGTATCATTTACACACGAGCGGATAACCGCGACTTCGTTCGCGTGGATATTGATTTTAATAATCCCTTGGGAATCATTTTCTTTTTCCTAAGCTCCTTTGAGCTTATACGTTGCTAAAAACTATTAAAAGTACACTGGCGGATGTTTAAGTAGATCAAAATGTAAACATCCGCCAGTGATAGTCCCATCAAAATCGATCCAGCCTTTCAGAGATTAGCCAGTAGTCTTTAAAGTATAGACTACTTTGTAACAAAAAAAGAATTAATGAAATCGGATCACCCGTTAACGAATTATAGCTAAGTACACATTTTGCCTTTCATCCCCTCTCCCAAGGGAACCGCGCTGAATTTCGGGATAAAAAGTATCCTATATGTTACTCCATAGCATGAACTCAAATCATGCCGAGTTTCATTTCAATCCATTCAGTAGTTTTTACGTGATGCGCGCACAAACATACAGACAAACAGACAAACAGATAAACAGATAAACAGACAAACAGACAAACAGACAAACAGACAAAAATTTCAAAAATAGCTTTTTTACGTTCTATTACTAATTCCTAACATCCCCCAGTCATTATTTTGCAAAAATCTTCTATGTGCAGATACGGCAATTCTACGATTTTATTATATGTATACAGGGTATAAGGAGACCGCTACCGAAAACTTAGCGCTATTGTTATACTACCTCTTATAGGGTACTACAATCTTATAGGGTAGGTATAGGCGTCGGCGCGACCGCGGTTTCGTAGGTATCTAACGATACGTAAATAGGTCACATCAAGTTCGTTGACCTCCAGCGTCAGCTGATTTTATTTTAATCACGCAAGAATTACGTAACAAACTTTTACAAAATACAGCAAATAAGTTTTTTGCAATTACAGGGCTGTTTAACCCTCCAAAACAGGTATTGCATAAAAAGTGCAATTTTTTTTGTAAAAAAAATTATTTTTTTCACGTTTTTTTTAGTGATATCTTATCAGTAATCATCAGTACTATCACCTGTCTTCGTTTCCGAGAGCGGTCTCCTAACACCCTGTACATAAGATAGATAGATAAGAAAAATAAAATGTCGTATATCTAAACTTTTGCATACGAAGCAGTATAACTGTTTAACTTCAAGCCAAATTTTACGAATTACGAAATTATTACAGAATCACTGAAAAATGTTGCTATCGTTCCGGTACCGATATTTGCGCCAGATCGATTTTCAGTATCATCGAATTAGAACACTTTTGGAGGGTTAAAAATAAAATTATCCAAATAAGTGTATAGCTTGTGTTAGGAGTGGTGCACGAATAGTGCAACGGGTGGGATTTGAACGTCGACCTTTCGGTTTTCAGTCCATGCCCTGACCGTTACGCTATTGAGACACACACACACAAAATGATTGCCTAATGCTCGTTGCTTCACTCAATATACGAGTACAAGTACGCTGAAGGGCAGTTCAGCGGCCCGGAAGAGCGCGTAAACCGAGCCACGGCTGCGTCTGACAAGCCAGGAAACTAATCGTAACTAATACGAATTAGTTTGCATCTCTTTGTTGAGCTCACTGACAAGTTTGTGTTTCTTAAAGGAAAACAATGTTCAGTGCGTGGCAACGAGCTGTAGAGCGATGCCGCAAGGCGCGATACGGCGTTGCAACGTAGTTATATCGTTGTGTGCTACAGCCGCACGGCTGGTGCGGCGTCGTGCGCTTCCCTACAAACGAAGTAGTGTTGCGTTTCCGCAGCGCACCATGTGAGAGAGAACAAATCGCAGGTGTGTCTCTATAGAATATCGCTGCGGGGTGGCTAAAACATCGCAGCAATGTAAAAAATTACCATTTTTTCCAAGTATAAATTAAAAATTAAAAAACCCCCGACATTCGCCAATTTGTGGCAGCGACCATCTTGGATTTGCAATAATGCTATTGTACTAGTCAAGCCCTTTCATTTGATACCCATATTAAGGGAGTTGTGACAAAATTTGTAATCCGCAATTTTATAGCGGCGGCCATCTTGGACCGATTTTCATCAAACATAGCTAACAACACTCTCGACTAATTCACCTTTCAAACAACAAAACCGCATTCAAATCGGTCCACCCGTTTGAGCGCCACAGAGGAACAGACAGACACATACACACACACACACAGACACGTCAAACTTATAACACCCCGTCGTTTTTGCCTCGAAGGTTAAAAACAAAACCTACTTTCACGAGTTACCTAATAATTAAGTATTTTTACAATTTAGGTCTCAAGCGTATTGCTATCATAAAAAGCATTTCTAATTTAATATCTTTACATGAAAATTGGAATCGTTCTAAATTACAATCCATCATCTCGGTTTGATAAAACGCTGGCTTAGGTCGTCTTATCACGTCATATATAATCTAGGCGAAAAAGACTTGATGGCGGCTTAAAAATAATAAAAATATATTACGGACCACAATTCTAGTAGCCACAATATAATTCTTGACAAATTGGATTTTTGCTAGGTATCGCTGGCTTAGACGAAATTACAGCTGACTTTGACTCGAGTGCAGGCTTTTAAACGTGAATTAGAGGCCGCGTCGCTCAAGCGTAATGGCGTATTATGACGGAGTGGGTGTCGCTGAAAATCATGTAGCCATTTTAAAATTTTCAACAAAAACTTAAAAGAATTTCTCTCTTTTGTAATAAAATTGGCGCATCAAAAATTCACAACCGCTTAAGCATGCAATAATAATATTTACCGTTCCGAAAGTATTTGGATATGGTGGATGATACTCCGTTTTGCCTAAATATTTAACGTGCTTGGCCCATTACAGGCTTTGAAGGTAGCTTAGCAAATAAACCTTTTTAATTTTTTACATTATAGCATACCAGAATTCACGACGTGGTTATACGTTGGGGTCCGGTAGCGAAAAATCCGATGCCGACTTCAATCTGTCGGAAGTTATACAATGTTTATGTAATGAGCAGATAATACTTTGTAAATAAATAGAAATCCTACTAATCATACTTCCTACTAATATTATAAATGTGAAAGTGTAGATGTTTGTTACTCAATCACGCAAAAACTACTAGAGGGATTTTGCTGAAATTTGGAATGGAGATAGATTATATCCTGGATTAATACATAGGCCTTTTTTTCTCGGAAAATTAAAGAGTTCCCACGGGATTTTTACTATAGGTAGATTTAGTAAGTTTTCCTTGAAAGTACCTACCTATAAAGATTGGAAAAGGGAGCGGGAACGGGAACTGGAAATCCACGATTTCCTCGGGATTTATGAAAACCGAAATTCACGCAAGCGAAGTCGCGGGCAGAGGCTACAGTAGTACGATAAAAAGTCTTAAAAATAAACAAAAATACTTTATATCAAATCAAACTATTCATTTCACTATTCGCGTTAAGGAATTCTTTTAGGAGGTACCTTAATGCGATAGTTTCTTCGCAAGGTATTTCGTGCGAAAAGAGCGAAATTATTTCAAATCCAGCATTAATCCGAGCAACCTTTCGATACCTTGTACGATTTCCGAAAGAAGCTGCTTCGAAAAACTTCTGTTCCAACTCCGTGTAATCTTACTTATAAAAATAAACTTTTGCATTAACTGATTTTGAATCAGGGGCGCGAAACTTCTGAAGGTAGACTAACCCATGCCATTCGAGTCTTCGTAAAAGTTACAGAGTCAATCAGGGAGAAAATAGAAACAAATAAATATGTAACACTTTGGTAGTTTTGACTCGATAAGCGTAAGTAGACTCAGAAGCTCAAATTTATGGAAGACTTCGGCAGATAATGTAGAAGTTGTCAGATAAAAGCGGCTTTACAGGGTTCGCGCACTGTACGGAATATAAGCGGGCTCAGGCGAGTATGTTTTAATGTGATCATAACTTACATACACATGTGACAGTATTATTTTGAACTTTGTTTTGTTCTATCGTGTTATGAAAATAGGTGTTTAGCATAACTGTTGTTTTATTTGAACTAAACATTGTTTTATTACATATTTGACCAATTATTATTTACTAGCTGAACCCCGCAACTTCGTTCGCGTAGATATAGGTTTTTATATAGGATCGGATCGGATCCCATAATTCTTTTATGTAAACTAAATGTAGCCTAAGTTACTCCTTATAACATTGAAAGTTCCATTAAAATCGATGCAGCCGTTTCGGAGATTAGCTGGAAGAAATAGACAGACCGATAAACATAAATTTAAACGCACACCAGTTTAAAATAAGCCGTACGTTCAAAGATCCGGGTCCCAAGTTATTTGAACCCAATAATGAGGGTTGAAATGTCTGTCATTTCTAAACTAAAAACCTATGACCTTGAAATATTTACGGGACAATATATAAAGTACTACCTTTATAACAAAAAAAGAATGAGTGAAATCGAACAACGCGTTAATGAATTACAGCTTAATACACGTTTTAACTTTCATCCCCTCTCCCCAGGGAACCGTGCTGAATTTCGGGATAAAAAGTATCCTATGTCCTACCTCGGAGTATAAACTCAAATCGTACCAAGTTTCATTCGAATCCATTCAGTAGTTTCGGCGTGATACGCGGCCAAGATACAGACAGACAGACAGACAGACAGACAGACAAAAATGAAAAAAATTGCTGTTTTGGCTTCAGTATCGATTATAGAGTGCCCTCCAATAAAAAATTTCAAAATATCTTCAATGTACAGAATTGGATCTGTTACAGTTTTATTATATTATAGATAGATAGATTAAGCAGCATAAGAAAGTTTTGTACTTATTTTTGACTCTGTAAATAATTACACCTAAAAAGTTTAACAATTCATAGATAAGTTTATTATTCCGTATTCTTCTTTATTAGCATGAAACATTATTAGTAGGTATTAAACACTGATTATGCAAAGTTTGCATTGGTCAGATAATTAATTATTATATAACAACATAAAAATATTTTATCATTCTATAAATTATTGCAATTTCGCTGTCAATTTTAATATCTTAAAGAAGTTATACACTGGACAGCAAATAAACCGAGCCACCGGCTACCTTGGCACTTTGATTCGATTTTCTCAGAAAATATAAAACTTACTACTATCAAAGTTATACCTATAGAAAGTGCGTTTCATGATGATTAAAATGAGTGAAACTCATTAGGATTAATCAAATAACTAAGTGTTTATTAAGAACTTTATAAAGAAGTGTCGTTTTCCGGTCGTGTTAATCGTTAGTAATCATAAAATTAAAAAAATAAATAAAGCCAGAAACAAAGAAAAAAATTAAAAAAAGTTTTTTGGTCAGTATTCGGTATTCCCTCCTCTTGCTCGGATAACTGCCAGCATCCTCGTATTCATCGACCTCACGAGCCTGACAATGAAATCTTGAGGGATTGCATTCCACTCCTCTTCAATTCCGATTCGCAGCTCTTCAAGCCTTATTGGAGCAGGTACCCGGGCTCGAACCCGACGTTTCAGCTCATCCCATAAGTGTTCTATCGGATTCAAGTCCGGGCTCCGAGCTGGCCAGTCCATCGTGCGTATGCCGACGTCGCCTAGATATTGGGCCACCACATGAGAAACATGAGGCCGTGCATTATCATGCATCAACAGCATATTCTGCCCGATATATCCTGCGTAAGGTATCACATGGTTTGCAAGGATTTCAGTAATGTAGCGATGAGAAGTCAATCCACGTGTACGGCCCATTGGTTCGATGAAAACTAACGCTGTACATGCGGTTAGCGAGATGCCGCCCCAAACCATTACAGATCCTCCTCCATAAGAAACAGTTTCCTCGATGCAACACTGAGAATAACGTTCTCCAGGGCGACGATATACTCTCTGACGTCGATCACTTCCATGTAGACTCACCCTGGTCTCATCTGTGAAGAGTACATTACCCCACTGTTCTAATGTCCAATCCCTATGCTCTCGAGCAAATTCGAGTCGTGCTCGACGGTGGGCTACCGTTAATGCTGGGCCTGTGGCAGCTCTCTTTGGCGTCAGGTTCCGTTCAGCAAGTCTCCTTCTGACGGTATCTGAACTTATGACCACTTGGCGTTCATCACGCAGACTTTGTTGCACTTGAACTGCGTTGAGGCGGCGATTTCGCAGAACAGTAAGGTGTATATATCGATCATCTGCTGCTGACGTAGCCCTAGGTCTGCCCGTACCTGGACGGCGATCAAATGCTCCAGTCTCTAGGTATCGTCTGTAAACTCGTTGCACCGAAGATCTGCTGATTCGAAGTCTTCGAGCGACCTCACGTTGCGCAATGCCTGCTTGAAGTAGTGCTACAGCTTGAGCTGCTTCCTGAGGCGTCGTATCCATTATTAAGTGAGAAAAGTAGCAAAAATACACGCGTCTGAGCAAGATATGGACAAAAACTAAAGAAATGACAAGAAATATTCGACTACCTTCATTGTAAAAAAAAAGAACGCTAATCGCGAACTCTAATCAAGACAGAGCAAATCGTTAGCATTATGTTTGTTGCTCGATTACAATGTGGGATAACGATACTCTAGAATAAATTTATGGTCATTTAATCAACATGAAACACACTTTCTGTAGGTATAACTTTGATAGTTGCAAGTTTTATAAATTTTGAGAAAATCGAATCAGAGTTCCAAGGTAGCGGGTGGCTCGGTTTATTTGCTGTCCAGTGTATTTACCTGTCTAGACTGTCGTAAGTTTTAACATTTAAACTATCGTGAGTGATATTCCTTTTTAAGGAATTGAAACACCGGCTTTAACTCATGTGTATTTTTGTCGGAGTGTGCCCGACTAGTTTCGAACTCATCCGGGCCCTTAGTCATGAGCATGTTCGCGCGGAGCGGCGCAAAAAAAAAAATTTTTTTTTGGCATTTTGACAAAAATACACGTGAGTTAAAGCCGGTGTTTCAATTTCTGTCGTAAGTTGGATATTTTAAGTTATTTTTATCTTGCAAATAATGAAGATTTTAACCCGGCGTGAGTGAGGTCGGGTATGTCATACCCGAGAAGTTTTTAAACGCAGATTATTGAATGTTACTGTTGCCATGCGAGTCCTGTCGTTTCAGTAGCTGGAGGTAAGGGTGCGAGGGTCGAGGTACAGTATCGAGTTTAGTGTTGCGCCGGTGATGACGGTAGATACACGTGCGTACATGTGGCTGGGGTATGTCACATCGTGCTCTGTAACATGATCTCATAAGACTTTTCAGTTCCTTTTTGATTTATAATAATTAGAAGACACTATTGTTATATTAATTTACCAAAGAAATTGAAATTTTGTTAGATTTTATGGGAAAAGAAGTTAATTACCTAAACTTGTATTTTTTCAAAGAAAATTTAGATACTTTGTTATTTCAATAAAAAATAACGCTTTTTGTACTTAATGCTGGTATTTTATTTACTAATCTTGTTGAATGGACACTATTATTTATATAGTTCAAGCATAAATGCTAATTACACAATCATAGTATTAAAAATTGAACACCAAAATTTTGGGTATCTCATACCCACCTCATAGCTGGTGTAACAATTTCTCACCTCATTCACGCCGGGTTAATGATGGAAATATAACGTAACTGTCGTAAGTTAATGAGAAAAATACAAAACAGTGTAGTCAGAAGCTTTTAGCTCAATAACCTTTCCATTAAAGACTCTACCGTCTACCAAAAACATGACATAAACTAAGGCTTATCAGCGTTTGGTATCAATTTTCGAGGCAGAATATTACACAATTTCTTGTAAAGCACTCTTGGTGGGTATACGTGAAGAGGCTTGATCCTCAAAAATTTTCACTCCCTTTTTGGATACAACGTTTGAGGCTATACGTGTCGTACTTCGACTGAGCTGAGTGTAATTAAGGTGCAAAGATATCCGAAGTCTGCCGACTAGGGGAGGCTCGAGGACCCTTCACTGGTCGGCTGTGTACTCAAAACCGATGAATGTTGCGTAGGCTGCCATTATTCCTCTGGTTTTTGCGTTCAAAAGATTCAAAGAAAATTTAATTGGGTTAAAAAATAAAATCCTCAATTTTTTTTTTGTGGACAAAATTTCGAATAGGTCTCCATCGAACCAGCTTCTTGTAAGACGGGAGGTATTTTATTAAAACTTGTTATGTTGTTATTTTATTTCAACATCACATTAATTTCTCGGGAGACGTCGTACAAACTCAACAATAGCAGCCGGGCAGTGGCATGTTTATTGAGTAATCGCCTAATCTCAAAGAGCTACAAAACAAAACCACCTTGGAAATGTTGAACTAAAGTATTTCCTCTCTCTAAGGATGCTAGTAGTGGAACCCTTGTCTGCGCTAACCAATCACACCCTTAAGGCCCGCCGAATTACTGTCCGGACTGATTACCGCCTTCGTCCTCTCACCCCCTGTTCTTTGCCGCCCCCGTGCACCTCAGTCGTCCTGCGTCAACTATTATTTGTGTTTCCTACTTATAATTTGTGAGCTGGAAAAGTTCGACAAACACCAGTCATTTTATTAAATGTAAGGAAACTTCCCCCAAACTTTTGCATTGCGCTCTGGGATCATTCATTAATACGATTCGATTTACCCGAACCAAAAGTTGATCAGATCAGACATCTCTGATTGCCCAAATAATATTGTTAGATTAATTTGCAGCCATGAGCCTAAAAGGTTTGCGTTCTCTAAATAATTAATCTCGTATATATCGAACGCTATTCAAGTATCAGGTTCTATCTATTCTATTCTATACATATAATAAAATCGTAGAATTGCCGTATCTGTACATTGAAGATTTTTGCAAAATAATAACTGGGGGATGTTAGGGATAAGTAATGGAACGTAAAAAAGCTATTTTAGAAATTTTTGTCTGTTTATCTGTTTGTCTGTATGTTTGTGTGCGCATCACGTAAAAACTACTGAATGGATTGATATGAAACTCTGCATGATTTAAGTTCATACTACGGAGTAACATATAGGATACTTTTTATCCCGAAATTCAGCACGGTTACCTTGGGAGAGGGGATGAAATTCAAAAGGTGTACTTAGCTGTAATTCGTTAACGAGTGGTCCGATTTCATTCATTCTTTTTTTGTTAGAAAGGAAAACTTTAAAGATTGCTAATCTGTGAAAGGCTGTACCGATTTTGATGGGACTTTCACTGGCGGATTTTTACATTTTGATCTACCTAAATATCCGCCAGTGAACTTTTAACAGTTTTTAGCAAGGTATGAGCTTAAAGGAGCTTAGGAAAAACAAAATGATTCTCACGGGATTTTTAAAAACCAATATCCACGCGAACGAAGTCGCAGGTATCCGCTTGTTGTAAAATAAAATAAATAATTACCAATCAATATTAATGCAAGTAAATAAAAACCTCGATAAACTAAGAGTTTGGAGCGGCATTAAAAGTGCACGAAAAGCGCTGTCACATTTTATAACAAAACCTTTACAAACGTTTTTTTTTATTAAATGTTATCTTTGTGAATTGTAATGGCACGCAAAATACATGCGTAACACTTTTACATTCAAGATTTTGTGTTCAAAATGTTTGTTCATTGGTGCGAAACGAAATCATCGTAACGAATACACTCATAGCCTCAAGAAGAAAAGCTATCACGGTATGTGTTTTACATATTCCCTTTTTGTATTTTATTGTTTATTGATTTACAAAGTCTTTTGCAGGTCTTTTCTGCTTTTCAATCTATACAAAAAATATAATCGTAGACTTACCGTACCTGAACATTAAAGATTTTTGCAAAATAATAACTGGGGGGTGTTAGGGTTGTAATAGAACGTAAAAAAGCAATTTTTGAAATTTTTGTCTGTTTGTCTGTTTATCTGCTTGTCTGTATGTTTGTGCGCGCATCACGCAAACACTACTGATTGGATTGAAATGAAACTTGGCATGATTTAAGTTCATACTACGGAGTAACGTCATATAGGATACTTTTTATCCCGAAATTCGGCACGGTTCCCCTGGGAGACGGGATGCAAGTCAAAATGTGTACTTAACTGTAATTCATACGCGTGGCCCGATTTCATTCATTCTTTTTTTTTTGTTAGAAAGACGATACTTTAAAGGTAACCGGCTAATCTCTGAAAGGCTGGATCGATTTTGATGGGAGTTTCACTGGCGGAAGTTTACATTTTGATCTAACTCAACGTCCACCAGTAAACTTTTAACAGTTTGTAGCAAGGTATGAGCGCAAAGGAGCTTAGGAAAAACAAAATAATTCCCAAGGGATTTTAAAAACCAATATCTACGCGAACGAAGTCACGGGTATCCACTTGTCCATAAATAATTGTTACCACGGACGATGAATTCATTTCGAGTAGTAACATTGTTGAAACTAAATTAATCATAATGGTTTTGCTATGATTCTTTTCAGTCGAACAATACAAACACAACATTAATTATTCACACCCAAATTTTAATTTGACATGCACAACAGAATTCTACGAATACATTGTTAAAATTGACACTGAAAAATGCAATAATTGCTTCATTTACGAATTGTCATTGCGGTCTCAATAAATTATTGTCAATTCAAGAATATAAAATTGTGCACCACAGCAATATATCACGATTGTCATTAATACCGCTCCCACATAATTATCCAGTTTTCGAATTAAACTCGCGTTAAAGTTATTATTGAAGCACCTATCTTCCGTTGTGTAACCATCAACGTTATTGTTTGAGTACAGTAGGCCAAATGTCAGAGTATGCATTTTGTGTTGCAATATAAATAAAAAGGACATGTCCCAACTCCCAACTGCCAGTTCAGAATGGAAGGTGTTTTTTTATCCTGAGTTAACCAGAACTAAATTGGTGTCACGTGAAAGAGAAAAAAATATATAATTATTCGCCATTTAAAACCCCAATTTTTTTAATTAATAAAGCAAAATATCATTTTAAGAAAATATTTTTCGATGGATGGCAATTGGCAAGTTACTTAGACAAATGATATTTTGAAGTTTTTTTTAACCAGTGCAACCGGTGGTTTAATCAGAAGCAAAGGTCGATAAATGCGTCAAAACAAAAAAAAATGTTTTTCTCAATATCGGGGTCTTCAAAAAATCTGTAAATTATTTAGTTACAAGCCTTTTTAAATCTCTATCCAAATAAATATATTAAAATCATTCTGGTTAATTACATTCAAATTAAAAAAAAACATTTTTGGACGACTTCTTTACCTGCGGTCGTTTGTTCAATGTATTGCTGCCTTTGCAATAATGAAAATTCGCAGTTTATTACTGCAATGTCAAAAATTAGCTCTTTAATACGTTAACAATAGGTTGTATTCAACTTGATCACCTTCTTTACATTATTGTCATATCTGTCATCGTCTCGAGTGATCGATGATCTAGCAATAGATGTCCGATGGCTAGATAAAGATTTTTTTTATTAATCTACAAGGTAACCATTGACTGTTATTTCGCATTGTGGTAAGTGATGAAGTAGTTAAGGATGGAAGCAGGCTTATCTGGAAGAGATATGACAGTTTATAATAAAACCATAACCCCTAATTGGTTTCTACCGGCATAGTACCGAAATGTTAAAATCGCTTGGCTTTGTCGGTTTCTAATAATGTTATGTGACATTCACAACTCACTGTGTTTTGCTGTAATGTACTATGCACTGAATATTGATATAATATCGTAGCGTGGGGGTGCAAGTAACTGAGTCAAATGTGCACGAGGTCTTACAAGTCGCTAGGTGGAGCACGTTCGAAGATGGATCGCGGCGGTAATCAGTTAATGCATTATGCGGTTTAACCTGCAGACCGGACCGAAACTGTGTGTGATAAATATTGATACTAAATAAAAGGAACGTAGGTTCAAAATTAGCGCAAGCCAACGAAAGATTTCTATTGTAATTAATTGTAAGTTTCACGTAGCTTGTTTATTTTATCTCTGTCTATTAGTATTAAAAACATTACATCTGGTTTCATAAAATTAGGAACATTGAGTGGGGATAGATAGGTATGTTACCGAATTAGTTGCATCAAGCCTCCGAAAAACTATTCAACGAACCCCGCCGGACGATAATGATTATTCAGCCGGTTATTTTCAAATTGGATGGCAGTAAGAATGCCATGATAGCAACAGATTAGTTAATTACTTCAATGTCAAAGTGTAAATTATCTAACTTGTTTGATTAATAATTTGATTAAGATTTTGTAATTTCTTAAATTTTACGATAACAAGCGTATTTGCAATCCGCTCAAAAATGATTTTGTCTGCACCCTTAACTTAGAATTCTGATTATGAATTCAAAAAGAGTGCTCTGTTTTGTCCTTCAGGTACCTGATAAAGAATAGTGTTTCGGAAACTGGATGTTTCTGAAAACTTATCGTTATGTAATTATTTAGTCGCTCCACCTAACAAAACAAAAACATGCTTAGTAAGAGATATGCTTAATAATAATAATATTGTCACAAGCTAAACACCGCACAAAATTCAGAAAGCATCCGCAAAAATTGGCGAGCAAATAAAAAAGTTCACAATAGCGTGAAACGTAACTGGATCCTATCTATCTATCTATAATATAATAAAACTGTAACAGATCCAATTCTGTACATTGAAGATATTTTGAAAATTTTTATCGGAGGGCACTCTATAATCGATACTGAAGCCAAAACTGCAATTTTTTTCATTTTTGTCTGTCTGTCTGTCTGTCTGTCTGTCTGTCTGTCTGTCTGTCTGTCTGTCTGTATCTTGGCCGCGCATCACGCCGAAACTACTGAACGGATTCGAATGAAACTTGGTACGATTTGAGTTTATACTCCGAGGTAGGACATAGGATACTTTTTATCCCGAAAGTCAGCACGGTTCCCTTGGGAGAGGGGATGAAAGTTAAAACGTGTATTTAGCTGTAATTCATTAACGCGTTGTTCGATTTCACTCATTCTTTTTTTGTTAGAAAGGTAGTACTTTATATATTGTACCGTAAATATTTCAAGGTCATAGATTTTTTAGTTCAGAAATGACAGACATTACAACCCTGAGTATTGGGTTAAAATAACTTGGGACCCGGATCTTTGAACGTACGGCTTATTTTAAACTGGTGTGCGTTTAAATTTGTTTGTTCTGCCGTCCTAACGAAGAGTGCAATAAGTCGAGTTTTTGGTCAAATTGACTTAAGAACATATCCGTAATCAGGAAAATGAGCTCTATATTTTCGTCTTAGACGTCTTTTTTGTATCTTCAATAGTTTCGGTTCTGTTGGTTACCATAACTGCAATATCTAATATAACGATGTGTAAGGAGCTAATCATAACCGAAATATCTTGAGTTATGACTTGGATAGCTTTGATATTTTGTAATATTACATAAAATAATCGCAATAAGTCCAGTTATTGCACTTAAGACTATAGTACGTTTTATAAATTTTTGGCACATTTACTAGTCATAAGCGCAAGAAGTAAGAGTTATTGCAGTTATCATAAGGAAACTTATTACTTAAAGTGTCTAGCTTACTAAATTTATTATACTAAAGTAAAGTTAAAATAAACAAAAAGTTTTTGATTTTGACGATTTTGTGGATGTTGTAAAATTGTCAAATTCGTAGATTTTTACTTTTACAAGCACAAAATTAGAAACACAACCACTTAAAGAAAATTTTGGAAGTCAAAAGTCATTGGCTGAAAGGGGACAATTTTCATTGAAAGTCAAAGAAAAACATGCAGCTGATTGGAGAGAATAAGAATTAGACAAATGAAAATTATCAAAAATAAAAAAAAACTAGATATCTATACTAATATAATAAAGCGGAAGAGTTTGTCTGTTTGAATGCGCTAATCTCTGGAAGTACCAGTCGGATTTGAAAAATTATTTTTGCATTTGGTAGTACTTCTTCTTAACGTGCCGTCTCCTTGCGAAGGTTGGCAATCATTAGGGCAATTTCAACTTTCGACACAGCTGCTCTAAATAAAGATCTTGTGCTCTTCCCAAACCATTGGCGCAAGTTTTTAAGCCACGATATCCTTCTGCGGCCAGGCCTCCTCCTGCCTGCCACTTTCCCTTGCATGATTAGTTGAAGGAGTTCATATTTCTTGGCATTACGCATCACATGTCCAAAATATTCTAACTTTCGTTCCTTAATGGACGTAAGTATTTCTGTCGCCTTTCCCATTCTCTCTAGCACGATGCTATTCCGTACGCGCTCTGTCCAAGAAATTCTCAGCATACGTCTGTACACCCACATCTCGAACGCTTCCAGTTTTTTTGACATAGCTTCTGTCAGCGTCCAAGCTTCTACGCCATATAGGAGTACAGAAAAGACATAGCACCGCGCTATGCGTATACGAAGAGAGATGTTTAGGTTCCGGTCACAAAGTACTTTTTTCATTTTTGAAAAGGCGTTGCGTGCTTGCTCTATTCTGCATCGTATTTCGAGGCTGTGATCTCCTGAGTCGTCAACCATTGTGCCTAGATATCTGAACTTGGCAACCCTATCAAGACTTTGACCATTGAGGGATAAAGAAGTGGTAAGCTCAGGTGTACGGCTTATTACCATGTACTTCGTCTTTTTGGTGTTGATGTTAATACCATACTCAGCACTGACGGAAGCTACGGAGTTGACTAGCCTTTGAAGGCCCTCAAGACTGTCCGCGATTAATATCGTGTCGTCTGCGTACCTAATATTGTTCAACATTTTGCCATTAATTGATATTCCGTCTATGCTGTTATCAAGCGCTTCCGAAAATATGGCTTCAGCATACAAATTAAAAAGTAAGGGTGACAAAATACAGCCTTGTCGTACGCCCCTTTCTATCTCGATGTATGATGAAAGTTTCCCGTTGACCCTTATGTTTGCACGCTGTTTCCAATATAAGTTTCTGATGAATCGACAGTCTTTAAAGTCCAAGCCAATTTTCTGGAGCACTTCCATCAATTTGACATGTTGAACTCGGTCAAAGGCCTTTTCATAGTCAATGAAGCAGACAAATAGATCTCTATTCATATCCCAGCATCTTTGTACCAGCACCTGATAGCCGAAAAGTGCATCTCTTGTACCCAAACCGCTTCTAAAACCAAACTGGGTATATGATAGTAAGGACTCACATTTCGAGTAAATTCTGCTATGAAGTACTTTTAAAAAGAGCTTCAAAACGTGACTCATGAGTGAAATTGTGCGGTAATCACTGCATTTTTTGGGATTATTGATTTTTGGTAGGGTGATAAATGTCGATTTGAGCCAGTCAGAAGGAATCGTGCCCGAGTCGTAGATAGCATTAAAGAGGTTAACGAGATAATCTAGGTTACACTCTTCGATTTCTTTAATAATCTCGACTGGTATGTCATCGGGACCACAAGCTTTTCTTGTTTTTGCATTTCTTATGGCATGATAGACTTCACTTTTCGTAATGGCTGGTCCCGTGTCATCACAAACAAAATCTACAGGATCAGATCGAGTGTCATGAAACAGCTCAGTAACATATTGTTCCCATGTTACTAACATGTCATCGGTGGAAGATGCATAATTGCCATATTTATTGAGAAGAGTTACTTGTGTGCGTCCTTGATGTTTAGGAGATATAAGCTCTTTAATCTTCTTATGCATATTAAAACAGTCAAACTTCTTATCCAGTTTCTCTATCTCAGAACAAAGATCACCATACCATGTTTCTTTTGCCTGTCTTATTTTTTTCCGTATTAAAAGTTTTATTGTGTCATACTTTTCTTTGTTCGTTTTGTTTTCACGTCTTTTATCCATTAAATCCAATATTTCGTCAGTAATCCATTTCTTTTTCTTCGTTCGTGGCGTCGACGTCAAGATCTTTTCACTTGTGTCAAGTATTGTCGTCTTAAAACTATGCCACGATTGTTCCATGTCCGAGAAACCAGGATTAACATTGTTTCGTTTTAGCCTACACATGTCGTCATTGATGGCTATATGAAGTTGTTTTTTGGATTCAGGGTTTTTCAATTTGTCAAGGTCTATTCTGGTGGTTTTTGGTTGTTGTTGGATTTTCTTTAACTGAACCTTTATTACGGCCACAATAGGATTGTGGTCAGATCCAATATCGGCTCCGGGATATGTTTTAGCAGATTTTATGCTATTCCTATGTCTTCTGCTGACCAATATGAAATCTATTTGATTACGTACGATCTTCTCTGGACTATCAGCTGGTGAACGCCAAGTGTAAAGTCTTCTAGGTGGTAACTTAAAGAATGTATTAGTGATGACAAACTCACGCTCCTGGCAGAACTGCACCAACCTTTCTCCTCGGTCGTTTCGAACCCCAAGCCCAAAAGTGCCAACAACATCGGGTACTGGACCTTGTCCGATTTTGGAGTTAAAATCACCCGTAATTATTGTTATATCATGTTTTTTAGTTATTTTGAGGGCTGTTTCTATGTCATCGTAAAATTCCTCATTCATATCGTCACTTTTGTCTGCAGTAGGTGCATAAACTTGGATTATGTTGATGTTAAACGGCTTAGCTTCGAGTTGTAATAACATTACCCGGTCCGAAATGGGAAGAAAATTTCTTACAGTAGATCGTAGAGCATCTTTTATAATTACTGCAACACCATTTCTATGATGTTGATCATCATTGCTACCCGAATAGTAGACTGTAGCATTTTCTGAAGTTACTATACCATTCCCTTTCCATCTTAATTCACTTATTCCAAGGATATCAAGCTCTAATCTATTCATTTCCATTATAACATTTTCCAATTTACCGTCTTCGTACAAGCTGCGGACATTCCAAGTTGCGATCTTTATGGCTGACCCGGAGATTCTTCGCACCCTCTGACCATTTAAGGTCTGCCGGGGACTAAGGGCCATTGTTATATTTGTCTCAGCCATAATGATTTATCCTGGGAAATTAATAATGTGGTGGTTTTCCGTGGCCTTCCACATCGCTGTTTGCTGCTTTCTGAATCTGGGATTCATAGGACAACAATATAACTGGTGACTGTACAGGCCTGTCCAGCTCCCACTCACTCAGTCTACCACCTACGCAGCTGCCCGTAGTTGGAGGAGATTAATGCTTATTTACTGGCGGCATTGACTCGCCATGTCACAGGATTTTCATTGGGTCTTTGTAGTTTTTCCATAGAAGAACCTTTCCTAGGGGCTCTACACGCTACACCCTCTAATCCTGCCGGTGTGTGGTCGGGGACTGCCGAAGCAGCTAGCCATAATATCTTACAGCCGTTCCACTATCCGCCACCTGTGGACCCCGGTAGTAGCTCACACCTAAGCCCTTTGGTAGTACAGTTTTCCGGAAAGGTTATAGGCTATTTAACATTCCTAAAATCTTCCTCTAAGGGGGTAAAATGGGGGTAGAAAGTTTGTATGAAAGTCCTATGTTTTTAAAGTTACAGACCTGAAATCGGCATTTAGATTATTAGTTTTAAATAATATAAACCTGTATATTTTATTCTGAAAAATCTTCCCTTTAGGGTGGTAAAATAGGGGTTGAAAGTTTTTATGTTAAGTTTTAATTATTGTTATTATCAACTTGTAATTTGGAAGGTAGGTTTATTCTAAGGCTTAGATATCAACCTAGAAAAGATTTCACGAAAATCCTCCCCTAAGGGGGTAAAATGGGGGTAGGAAGGTTATATGAAAGTTCTATGTTTTTGAAGTTACAGATATGAAAATAGGCATTTAGATTATGAATTTTAAATAATAAAAACTTGTATAAGTTGTTCTGGAAAATCTCCCATTAAGGGTGGTAAAAAAGGGGATGAAAGTTTTTGTGAAGTTTTAATTATTGTTATTATTATCTTGAAATTTGGACGGTAGGTTCTTTCTAGGGCGTAGATATCAGCCTAGAAAATATTTTAGGAAATTTCTCCCCTATGTAAAATATATAAGGGGGTAAAATGGGGGTAGGACGGTTATATGAAAGTTCTATGTTTTTGAATTCAGTTACAGATACGAAAATCGTCATGTAAGTTATTAGTTTTAAATAATAAAAACCTATTTAAATTATTTTGGTAAATCTCTTTTATTCTTATTATGTTCTTGCAATCACCTTATATCTAATTAAAATAATTCACTAAGGAAAACCGTACATATGGTTGGAAGAAACTATAGGGCATCATATAGTTTGTGCTACACAAATAAGTAGTATGTAGGTTTACTAACAAAAACTGCAATAAGTAGTGTAGTTATTGCAATTATGATTAGGAATGCTATATCAAAACAATTCATAAGTCCTAATGATAAATACATTATTGCGTTTTTAGTGTGTATATAAACTTATGTACAAATATAATATACTACATAAAATTAAGCATTATTTTATCTGTCGTTCAGTAAAAGTTTCAAACCAATAGCTTTTATAGTTACGAAGATACACACAAAACAAAAATTAAATCTTTAACTGCAAATATCTCGAAAGTAGTCAAAACCTAGTTATTGCACTCTTCGTTAGGAC
Source organism: Melanargia galathea (assembly GCA_920104075.1). Taxonomy (NCBI): domain Eukaryota; kingdom Metazoa; phylum Arthropoda; class Insecta; order Lepidoptera; family Nymphalidae; genus Melanargia; species Melanargia galathea. The sequence continues at coordinate 8,793,108 of OV049864.1, forward strand.
GGCAGTGTTGGTCTGTCTATTTGTTCCAGCTAATCTCCGAAACGGCTGGATCGATTTTAATGGAACTTTCAATGTTATAAGAAGTAACTTAGGCTACATTTAGTTTAGGTACATAAAAGAATTATGGGATCCGATCCGATCCTATATAAAAACCTATATCCACGCGAACGAAGTTGCGGGGGTCAGCTAGTAATATAATAAAACTGTAACAGATCCAATTCTGTACATTGAAGATATTTTGAAAATTTTTATTGGAGGGCACTCTATAATCGATACTGAAGCCAAAACTGCAATTTTTTTCATTTTTGTCTGTCTGTCTGTCTGTCTGTCTGTCTGTCTGTCTGTCTGTCTGTCTGTCTGTATCTTGGCCGCGCATCACGCCGAAACTACTGAATGGATTCGAATGAAACTTGGTACGATATGAGTTTATACTCCGAGGTAGGACATAGGATACTTTTTATCCCGAAATTCAGCACGGTTCCCTTGGGAGAGGGGAAGAAAGTTAAAACGTGTATTTAGCTCTAATTCAATAACGGGTACTTCGATTTAACTCATTCTTTTTTTGTTAGAAAGGTAGTACTTTAAGTATTGTCCCGTAAATATTTCAAGGTCATAGGTTTTTTAGTTCAGAAATGACAGACATTTATTGGGTTCAAATAACTTGGGACCCGGATCTTTGAACGTACGGCTTATTTTAAACTGGTGTGCGTTTAAATTTATGTTTTTTGGTCTGTCTATTTCATCCAGCTAATCTCCAAAACGGCTGGATCGATTTTAGCGGAACTTTCAATGGCAGATAGGTGATGTTATAAGGAGTAACTTAGGCTACATTTAGTTTAGGTACATAAAAGAATTATGGGATCCGATTCGGCCCTATATAAAACCTATAAACACGCGAACGAAGTTGCGGGGGTCAGCTAGTATAATATAATTTTGCTTAAAACCGTCGAGGATAAAACGGACACGCCACGAACAACGCATCGCGGCCCAAAGTAACAAAAGTAAGGTGCACATTTAAAAGATAGATAGCACCATTCGGATAATTCTGTTATCAACGGAGGAGAGGCTGCCCCCCTCATATACTTATTCGGCCGTTTCCTACGACGTTAAGTCCTTATAAAGGTGACTGTTTTTACTGAAAAACTCCTATTCCAATGACAAAGCGCGCCTTTAGCCGTCCGAGTGAATTTTTTTAGAGGTTTGTTTTTATTCGGTTAAAATCATGTTTGTTAGGTGTAAGGAGATATTCAGTGAATTTACGTCACATTGATTTGGTGTTTCATTTATAGTTTTAGTAAGCATCAAATAATGTATTTAGATCTTCTATAATACTTAAAATTTTAATTTATATTAGGTATATTATTTATATTACATTTTTATATTATATATTTTTATATCCATATATATAAAAATCAATGCCACTTTTCGTTGTAATTTTATAACTCAAGAACGGGCTCATCTATCCAAACCAAATGTTTAGGCTTTGTTCGGACTATTTAGTAGATGGTTTATGTGAAGTTTGCACAAAATCGGTCGAGCGGTTCTTCATTTATCACATTTTTGTAACAAATATATATTGGTCTGTGGGTGTGGCATACACGGTAGGTGGCGCTGATGTACGGTATGTACGGTATGACCGGGCAGGATGACGTCTGCCAGGTCCACTAGTTATATATATATGTCGTGGCCACATCATAGAACTCAACACTTCATGATGTGGCTGATCATTTCATGAAACATATTAACCGTTTCATGAAATGGTCGGTCAAATCTTTTAAATATGGCCCGGCTAGAACAATGAATGAACATCGTTTAATGATATCAACAGCTAAACGCATGGCTACTTCGTGATATGGTCAAATATTAGTGATCATATCGTAAAATAGTTACATTATCCACCGTTAGAGGCGCTGATATCATGTTGTTATGAAGTAAAATAACAGATAGTAGGGTGACCACGCAATGAAAATCACCACTACAGCCTTTTTAACGTCCCACTGCCGGGCACAGGCCTCCTCTCTCATAGGAGAGAGAGATATAGAGCTTAAACCCGCCACGCTGCTCCAATGCGGGTTGCCGGGCTTTTAACGATTATTGTCACATGATAGTGATAATAACTGGGACCAACTGCTTAACGTGCTCTCCGAGGTACGGAGGTGAAACACCGCGAACTATCAATTCCGGGCGGGCACTGAGAATTTTTTGACAGAAAACCCAATGCCTGACAATAATTTGCCCGACCCGGGAATCTAACCCGGGACCTCGTGATCTGAAGTCGAATATGCTAGTGTCGATCTAGCGTCGATCTAGTGGTTACTAGACCAACGAGGCACTATGAAAATCAATGGACTGGCTCCGTCGACCGAGCCTCCGTCGCGTAGAGAGAACTTATGGTCTAAAAGCGAGCGAAGCGAGCTCGGTTCTTGGGTCATGGGCTTTCCAACTCGGATAGGTTAGGTTAGAATGGGATCTTCCATCCATTTATCCATCCCTTTCGTTGTTATTTCTTTTTAGAAAAAGGAGCCCCACTTGGGGGGGATCTCCGTCAATCGGGCCTCCATCGCATAGTGGAAGGTCTCTTCCCTTCCCCCCATACACTCAAAAATAAAGTTTTCAATATCAAAAAATAAGTGAGGTTATGATTTTACAAAAAAAACATTACTTAAAAATAAGATATCATGGAAACCCTACATAAATGATATGGCCAAACGTGGATGGAAATATCATTAAACGTTGACGTTTAAACGATATGGTCAGTTTTAGATGGCCGTATCATGAAATAGAACCGTTTCATGAAATGATCGACCACATCATGAAGTGATCAATTCTAAGATCTGGCCACAACATATATACATATAAAGAATTAGGTATAATTGATAAGTAGTTACGATTATGTCACAAAAACGGTAAACAAAAAGTAGAGCCTATCTCAGAGAGCAAGAAGAGTATAAGCATAGAGACAAAATTACTTTCTCGCAAAGTATTAGATTTATTGGCAACTATGTGAGGCTCAGCAGCTTTTAGTTGTGATTAATACTAAATCATATTGATATCACGCCGAATGCTGACTAATGAAAACATGCTAAGCGTTTTTAATGACTTTATTTCGGTTATTTTTGATTTGGTTTTTGTTCGTTACTTTTTTTTAAAAGGCGGTGGATTTTTACGGATTATTCTGAAACATAATCGTTTTTTACTCAGATTATTATTATTAAATTTATAACTAGGTAGTGACACATTTTTTTCTTATTTACGCCGGCTATTTGTATTTTATTTGATCCAATTTGTTATTGAATGATAATTATGAACAAAATGATGTCAACGATTACTATGATATAGGCCAAGTATATTCAATGTAGGTATGTATACCAAAATGTTCTTCTAACCAAGATAAGTAATCTCAACAGAGATTAGCCAACTACACAGGAGAAAATAAATTATAGTGTATAAATGTGTGCACAAATACAAGCGCACTCTCTATTCCTTCACTCTCATTTGTCCGATGATTCATCCGACGATGAACATGACCGGGAAAAGATCAAACCCAGGAACGACTACTTTTCTTTGCTGTCCGAGGTACGGGGGTAACAAGTTCCCAACTTAAAAATTCCTCGTAACTTTTTTTTCTAGCCGGGAATTAAAACCAGGACCACGTGATCCGCAGCCAAATAAGCTAACCACTACGCCAGCGAGACAGTTTAAAATATATCGATACATAAATTTTATGAAATAATTTATTTGCTTTACTCAAAAAGATCTCTATTTGTAAATCAAATATTTTTTTATAAAGTCCAAAAAATAAACTAAAACGTAAAATATTATATAACGCACCTAAATAATATTTTCTGTATTGGAGTGTATTCGAAAAATATGAATACACAAAGCTGCGTATTTATCCAGCTGATATTGGTACATATTTTAATCATCGTAAAACGATCGCACGCCTCATAGATGCCACTCCCTACACAGCTACTAAATCATAAAACAGCTAAATACGTTCCACTGATACAGGCGAAATCAATAAGTAATTGACGTCATTTCCCCACCTAATTGTAACGGTGTGTTTTAATTTTCAACTTCGTATTTATAGAAAATATTAGAGTATTAAAAGTTTGCTCCTTCTGTGAACTAATTTTACCAACTTATTACCATACTTTTGACCATTCTTAAGTATTTTGTTTTTATTTTACTAATGTTGATACTTATACTTATTATTGAATTTTGGTACTTCCTATGGCAATGTGTAGAATATTATCTAAGGGGAAATATGTTATCATAATATTGATCCTGGGTACAGGACAAAAAGTTTTCATTAAAATAAAGCTGACATGGACTGAACAAAGTTAAGTATTTTGTAAAGCTAAGTCAAAAAATTCTCTGAATCAAAAAGTGTCTTAAATACACACATGTGAAACAGACTGTGATTCTTTCTTGTTTTTGTCAGTTCAATTTTAACGCTCATTCCACCATAAACAAAAATTTGATACGCTACGCCGACGGCAGAAAATTCCTAATTTAAATACAACTAACTGTACATGAAATACTGTCGCGTTCTTTTCACGTTAATTTCCTATAGCCAGCTCCGTAGTTTAAATTTTCAGACTTAAAACGTCCGCTCCGACTTCGCCCGTGGTACATATAGGTATAGCCTATAGCACTCAAGGATCACGTACATATCCAACGGTGAAAGAATTTTTGAAATCGGTCCAGTGGTACCTGAGATTAGCGCATTCAAACAAACAAACTCTTCCGCTTCATTATATTAGTATAGAAGACAACACCTGATAACACTCAGTCAATATTTTTTAAGTTTTTTAAGGTTTTGGGAATGGATTCCATGATCCGTGAAATTATGCTGAGGGAGCGACTTCCGCGCATGTGTGCACGTGCCACGTGTCACTTCATGTTGTGCTTATGAAAATGAAGGCATCAGGAGTGAATGAAGTTGTTTAAAAGACACATTTTTTACTTTAACATATTTTTAAAATCAAAATGCAATTCACATCTATCTATAAAATATAATAAAACTGTAACAGATCCAATTCTGTACATTGAAGATATTTTGAAAATTTCTTTTCTTATAATCGACACTGAAGCCAAAACTGTATTTTTTTCATTTTTGTCTGTCTGTCTGTCTGTCTGTCTGTCTGTCTGTCTGTCTGTCTGTCTGTCTGTCTGTCTGTCTGTCTGTATCTTGGCCGCGCATCACGCCGAAACTACTTAGTGGATTCGAATGAAACTTGGTACGATTTGAGTTTATACTCCGAGGTAGGACATAGGATACTTTTTATCCCGAAATTCAGTACGGTTCCCTTGGGAGAGGGGATGAAAGTTAAAACGCGTATTTAGCTGTAATTCATTAACGCGTTGTTCGATTTCACTCATTCTTTTTTTGTTAGAAAGGTAGTACTTTATTTATTGTCCCGTAAATATTTCAAGGTCATAGGTTTTGTAGTTCAGAAATGACAGACATTTATTGGGTTCAAATAACTTGGGTCCCGGATCTTTGAACGTACGGCTTATTTTAAACTGGTGTGCGTTTAAATTTATGTTTGTCGATCTGTCTATTTGTTCCAGCTGATTTCCGAAACGGCTGGATCGATTTTGACGGAACTTTCAATGTTATAAGGAGTAACTTAGGCTACATTTAGTTTAGGTACATAAAATAATTATGGGATCCGATCCGATCATATATAAAAACCTAAATCTACGCGAACGAAGTTGCGGGGTTCAGCTAGTCTATAATATAATAAGACTGTAACAGATCCAATTCTGTACATTGAAGATATTTTGAAAATTTTTACTGGAGGGCACTATATAATCGATACTGAAGCCAAAACTGCAATTTTTTTCATTTTTGTCTGTTTGTCTGTCTGTCTGTCTGTCTGTCTGTCTGTCTGTCTGTCTGTCTGTATCTTGGCCGCGCATCACGCCGAAACTACTGAATGGATTCGAATGAAACTTGGTACGATTTGAGTTTATACTCCGAGGTAGGACATAGAATACTTTTTATCCCGAAATTCAGCACGGTTCCCTTGGGAGAGGGGAAGAAAGTTAAAACGTGTATTTAGCTGTAATTCATTAACGGGTAGTTCGATTTAACTCATTCTTTTTTTGTTGGAAAGGTAGTACTTTAAGTATTGTCCCGTAAATATTTCAAGGTCATAGGTTTTTTAGTTCAAAAATGACAGACATTTATTGGGTTCAAATTACTTGGGACCTGGATCTATGTACGTACGGCTTATTTTAAACTGGCGTGCGTTTCAATTTATGTTTGTCGGCCTGTCTATTTGTTCCGGCTAATCTTCGAAACGGCTGGATTGATTTTGATGGAACTTTCAATGGCAGATAGGTGATCTTAGGCTACATTTAGTTTAGATACAAAAAAGGATTATGGGATCCAATCCGATCCTATATAAAACCTATATCCAGGCGGACGAAGTCGCGGGGGTCGGCTAGTATTTAATAAAAACAATCAAACATGAAATGCAATACAGATAAAGAGTACAGATAGTAGTATAACATTAGGTGTAGCCTCATTATCACAGTGGTATCTGTTATGATGTACTGAGGGCGATATGAAATCGTAGCCTTACGTGCTACGAGTATAGTGGCAAGGTGAAGTCTCTCCTTGAGTGGCTAGTTACAATGACGAGGCAGATAAAGTGGGTCGATAACGTGAAATAGCAACGTGAAAACGTGGCGAGAAAATAGCATTATTAACCTCCCGGGCATAATACGCGCGCCAGTGCGCCAGATATGGTAATGATTATGTAAATCTCCTCCTCACAGGTACATCTTGGGAACGTTATATACTTATTAAAACCAAGATTGCCAGACCAAAGGGATTGTACGGTGGAAAAACTTCCTGCGAACGTTTGAACTCCGACTCGAGTGTTTATCGCCTTTAAATTTTTATGACGTTAGTAATTCGAAATCTCAGGTTTCATGAAATCGGACCATCGACATTGCAGTCTCACTAGGGGACTCTGTTTTCAATTTTCTTAGTTTCTCGCTGGAAGCAGGGAAGTATTGTATGGCTAGATTCTTATCTTTCTCAAAAGCTATTTAACTAAATGGAATTTACAGAGTCCGCACTGCAGTTCGACGAAGTGCATTGTAATACTTAAAATCTGGACATTTGAGTCTAAGCCGGCCGTTGTATTTTATTTATTTAGTATTTCTCGAGTTCTCCCGAACTTACCCCTTAATTCTTCTTAAGTATATAAGCTCTTAATTTTGTTGAACGAGAAAATTTTGTGTTCTTGATAAATAACAAAGATTTTTCATCTTGATGTTCAGGAGTCTATGAACATCGATAAACAATAAATACAGAAACAGCGTTAAACAATGTTAAACTTCAATCACTTAATTGAGCCTCGTTAATCAAGAGAAGGGAGTTTTCGCAAGTGCTTAAATTATTTGCCGCAAACATAAAACATAGAAATTCAAAGAGTTTCTCTAATATTTTCACCATCGCAGCGGTCGGGGTGAACGCAAAGTGAATTAGTTATTCGAATAGAAAATATTGAAAACAAGCTGAGAGCATTAAAAATACTGACCTGGGGTCTTGTTAATGAACTTAATGAGTGAAGAAACTGAAGTTGTTATAGCGAAAGAAACTTCACGAAAGCATCTTGTAGGTAAGTTTCAATTCCAGAATGCTGTTACAACGCCGTGGCAGTATTCGCACAACTTTTCGAGGACAAAATGAATGCATCATAAAATAAATACGGCTTAATTTCTTATTCATGAACTTAAGTGTTTTGTATTTTAAGAGTTGAAAAGTTTGAGGAAGAACAAAATGTAAAATAACTATTGTTTCGTTCATGGCTAGTGTTTCCTGATTAAAAATAAAATATATTAAGCTTCTTTTTACGCAGTATAAATTTCAATTTTTTTTCGTAAAATAGGAAAAAACTCACAAGTCTTCAAAAATAATTTTCAGTTTTTGTGTGTGGTTATCATTTTCACAACATGACTTTCAAATCGAAACGTGAATCGAGTACGTGCTCTTTTAAGGTAAGTATATAATTATATTAAATGTAAACATTTTAGCAATAGTCTAAAATTCTCGGTAAATCTTGAGTGCGCCGGTCCAGACAGGAAGCCACGCTCTCCGGCGAAGGGCAAAAACTATTCCATTCCGCTTGCCCATAATATTACCTTTGATTTAAATTTCATGTTTGCATAAAATAACATTTCGTGCTCTCACGGACTGCCTTCAAGATCGGCTCTCTATTTTACTTTGGACCAAACTTTAGTAGCATTTTCTTTCAAAACTATTTTAAATCAAATTAAAGTTTTATAAGATAACTTTGAAATGAAGCGGACATTTTTAAAGGTGTTTCAAGCGAATAGCATAGTCATTCCAATTTTAGAGTTCATAACTTTCAATGATTAAAATTTCTTTGCGACCTTCTTATGTCAACTTTGTCGCTGTTAAGAGTTTAAAAAGGTGCGTCGGTACCATAGTTATATTAATTTCTATGTATTAAGCAATGACAAAATATTATTATATTTTTAGTTTACGTTTGCAGTTTTTCAAAGAAAATGCACAACAGAGCCTCACCTGGCCGCAAAATCTTCCGGTGGTCTTGCTGTGTCGTATATAAGGTTACGCGTTACACTATATGGTTCATAAGACGTATGTGAACAAGAGGCCTAAAAGTTTTTATCTTATCACAAAATGAATATAATATAAATCGAGGTGGTTTTTTTACTGCCAGTCATCTAACTGCCGGTCTATTTCTACTCTCAGGAGCAAATTATTTGTAAGAAAAAAGTCCAGTGAGAACGCAGAATATTTGTCAATATTTTTTTCACATAAACTCGCAATCATTCCCATGTAGCAGTTTCCTGTAAGATATAGTGACAGAAAAAAAGCAAAAATGATACTTAACGTAATAAAAGAATTGGAAAATAATTCCAACAAAAAGCAAGTCTCCAAAACTTACGTCAGACACTCAGTAAAATGAAATACGTTGCCGGCACCGGCCTTCGCCAAATGGTTTAATATCGAAATGTGATCACTTAGCGCAATCTCCTACAAAAGAAAAAAAAATAACAGAAAAAAGCCCCAGATGTACTTAGCTTTTATTAGAAATCGAAATATGTGTGTGTGTATTTCACTTTTTATGCATCCGTCGAAAGTAAATTCTATAGCTTTTTATTTACCATTTTTATAAACGCACAAACCTGTTTTTGTCACTTACTGGGCATGTTGGATTTCTCAATAAAACTTTTCACTTAATTTCTCTTTTTAACGAAAAATAACTTGTATATAATTAGTATTTTTCAAATATTAAAAAAAAAACTTCCTTAGTGCGTTTCTTCCAAAACTGCATTATCTGAGCTATAAATTGTAATTTGATTTTGTAATTTGATTATTCGACCATAATTTCGTAATCGTAATTTTTTTTCCTAAGCTCCTTTGAGCTCATACCTTGCTAAAAACTGTTAAAAGTTCACTGGCGGATGTTTAGGTAGATCAATATTTAAACATCGGCCAGTGAAAGTCCCATCACCCATCAAAATCGCTCCAGCCTTTCATAGATTAGGCGGTAATCTTTAAAGTATCTACTTTCTAACAAAAAAATAATGAATGAAATCGGACCACGCGTTAATGAATTACAGCTAAGTACACATTTTGACTTTCATCCTCTCTCCCATGGGAACCGTGCTGAATTTCGGGATAAAAAGTATCCTTTAAGTTACTCCGTAGTATGAACTTAAATCGTACCAAGTTTCATTTCAATCCATTCAGTAGTTTTTGCGTGATGCGCGCACAAACATACAGACAAACAGACAAACAGATAAACAGACAAACATTTCAAAAATAGCTTTTTTACGTTCTATTACTTGTCCCTAACATCCCCCAGTTATTATTTTGCAAAAATCTTTAATGTACAGATACGGCAATTCTACGATTTTATTATATGCAAATAGATAAATAGATAATAGAAGAAGATGAAGATAATGCCCGAGCGAATTATTTTGCCAGGATAAAAAATAATACAGTGTCCTCAAGGCCTTAAGGCCTCAAGAATGCAAGCTAGGTATATACTCTCCAAATTTTATTGAAATCAATTTAGCGATTTAGGCGTGAAAAGACAGAATACTTTCGCATTTATAGTATTAGTGGATTCCAATTATAGTTTAAAATCTAAAAATAGCCTCATAAGAATTTTAAGAGAAATTAATATAATTTTCATCTCCCTATGATATTCATTCAAAATAAGCAACTGAAAATAATATAAATTGTACTTATCTGAAGTTCTATTAAACACAAAACTTATTGGCGAATAGGTAAAAACGACAAAATATTTTTAACTGTCATTGTCGCTGCGACATATTTTTTAAAAATATTTTTGTCAATTGTTGGAATATATCCAACACATACCTTTTTTGTTGTTTATCATCCAGCATAGGTCACTGTCAAAAGAATTGCTCATATCGTAACATCAAAACGAGTTGCAAATAAAACAAAGCCCATAAATGGTGCGCAGTTACAGATAATAAAATTAATCGATTATGTCTCTCTTTATATTGTTATTACCTTTAGGCAGGTAGTAAGTTAGCTCATAGTTAGTTGATTATATAGCTCGATGAGCATATCCGAGAAGAGCTCAAAGCTTTTATCATGATCAGCGGTGGACATTGGGGTCCTAATATGCTGGAAAGTGCAGTGTTGAAAGATCCCTACCACATCATAAAAATGCATCTTCACAAAGCGAACAGAAGACAACATAAAACAAGCTACGAGCCGCTGGACACATGTGTCACAAGACCGTGGAGCTATTTTCCCTAGAAAATTCCTACCGCACAATTTTAATCCTAAACCTTGACTCAACTGACGATTGTGAATCTATCTATAATATAATAAAACTGTAACAGATCCAATTCTGTACATTGAAGATATTTTGAAAATTTTTGTTGGAGGGCATTCTATAATCGATACTGAAGCCAAAACTGTAATTTGTTTCATTTTTGTCTGTCTGTCTGTCTGTCTGTCTGTCTGTCTGTCTGTCTGTCTGTCTGTCTGTATCTTGGCCGCGCATCACGCCGAAACTACTGAATGGATTCGAATGAAACTTGGTACGATTTGAGTTTATACTCCGAGGTAGGTTATAGGATACTTTTTATCCCGAAATTCAGCATGGTTCCCTTGGGAGAGGGGATGAAAGTTAAAACGTGTATTTAGCTGTAATTCATTAACGCGTTGTTCGATTTCACTCATTCTTTTTTTGTTAGAAAGGTAGTACTTTATATATTGTCCCGTAAATATTTCAAGGTCATAGGTTTTTCAGTTCAGAAATGACAGGCATTTAGTGGGTTCCAATAACTTGGGACCCGGATCTTTGTACGTACGGCTTATTTTAAACTGGCGTGCGTTTTAATTTATGTTTGTCGTTCTGTCTATTTGTTCCAACTAATCTCTGAAACGGCTGGATCGATTTTAATGGAACTCTCAATGGCAGATAGGTGATGTTATAAGGAGTAACTTGGCTACATTTAGTTTAGGTACAAAAAAGGATTATGGGATCCAATCCGATCCTATATAAAACCTATATCCAGGCGGACGAAGTCGCGGGGGTCGGCTAGTAATTAATAAAGTACTTGACAAGTATGACTAACATTAGATTTTCAAAATCGAAACATTGTACTCTAATAAAGAAATTAAACGTTTTATATATTTTTTGTTTTATAAACCTGTCCATGAACGAAATAATAATAATTAAAGTGGTCATACTTTTAAATTAAAATGCACATCAGCGAACTGTCGATTGAATTCTTCATTGCAGTAAAAGCGCCCAAGAGGAAAATATTTACGCTTTTTCGAAATGCAGAAATCAAGTAACAAGGAATTGGTTTTAGCGAGTAGCAGCGTCAGTAACCGAGCCGTTGAATAAAACGGGAGAACTGCGCGGTAATAATGGTTACCTTGCTGAAGTATGAGTAGTGAAATTTGAGTGCCTACGCTACATTGCCGGCAAATAAGTAAGCGAAGATGCTGAGTGATTTGTTGGCTCTTTTTAATATTTCCGAGTATTCAACCCTAGTGGATTTCAAAACGAATGTTAAATAAGATATTTTTTAAGAAAAAAATAAATGTACTTCGGTTCACCAATCTCAGAGAAATCGGTGTACTAATCAAAAATATTAGTTACATATAATAAATACACTGCACATTTGTGCCTGTAACTTCGTACATAAGAATGACAACTAGGTACGGTAATTATACTAAAACCATGCTGAAAGTATGTACATACATACATTGCAATCAAAGTCGGTTCATTGGTTTTTGAATAATTGCGAACATACATACATACATACAGGCATGACTGGTGCCTAAAGGCCCTCAGAGACTATATGTTAGGTAAACTACATATATAAAATTTTTAAATAATAAATTCAGTCGCCTTTGTAATGTAAAAAATATTTTTTCACTTGCAATAAAATTGGACAAGCATCTCAAAAATTTACTTACTTACTTAAAACTAATTAAAACAGGTCGATAGCAGTAGTACCTAGTTATTGCAATATGAAGTTGTTACATACCGACAGACGGAAGCAGTCGCACCATAACACAAATATTAATTTATTTTTTAAACTTATTCGATAGGTGAAAACATAAGTAAAAGTGAGGTAAAATAAAAACCAGAAACACAATATCAAAATGTGCTATAAAAGGGTATCGCCGGTGATGGTTTTATTGCAGCGATTCAGATAGGCAGTGAAATGGCACGGGACCTGACCATGATTAGTTCGGGGACTGCAGTGTACTGGAAATAGAGATAGAGAAAAATATAGCAGCGATTGCTTCCATTTACCGATAAACCTTCAATAGTGTCTACCTAGAGAGATTACAGTGTGGAATGACAACCAAGAGATTCTAGTTTGATTCCGATAACTTTTTCTAGTAGGTCTTAGTATCAGTTTTTTTAGAAAAGAGCTAAGACATGTTGTGTGAATATATCGATTTAGATTTAATTGTCAATTACTTTTTATTATTTCGAGTACGGAGAAATAGTAAAATATAGAAAATATTGAAACGTGCGGGGCCATTTTTTTTTTTGTTTTTTCTTGTAAAAAATATTTATCTACATATTAACACTTTGAACTTAATAGTTATAAATGCAAGAGCCATCTTTAACCATTTTTATTATTATTACTTATATTTAAAACTATACGAAAATAATATAATAATTATTATTACTGTGTACCTACTCTTTACTTTAAAAATCATTTTTTGCAGCTTTTTCCCAAGGCAGCATTTTTAGAATTTTCCCTTCTATTTCTTTTTCGCATCGCAAAATCAGGTCGACCGCCATATTTAATTCAAGCTTGGACTTCTCCTTGCATTTTTCTTAAGTATTATAACTTACAATAAAAAATATTAAGAGTCGGTTCGAATCGAGCAATCATAAAACGTGATTTCATAATATAATGTAAACAGAAAGTCCCATAATAATAAAATCATTTCATGGTACAATGTAATAAAGTTAATATCAATAAAAATATTAGTACGTATAATTACGAGTATATTATCAATGCAAATGGGATAATAAAATTGATTCTATGATCGCAGATGTTCGTTCGTTCGTTCGTTTCAACCAATGGACGTCCACTGCTGGACATAGGTCTCTTGCAAGGATCGCCACAGCACACGATCTTGTGCCGCCTGATTCCAGCGGCTACCAGCGACTCGCTTGAGATCGTCTGTCCATCGAGTGGGGGGTCTACCTACGCTTCGTTTGCTGGTGCGAGGTCGCCATTCAAGCACCTTGGGACCCCAACGTCCATCGGTTCTTCGTGCAATGTGCCCCGCCCATTGCCACTTCAGCTTCGCGACTCGATGAGCTATGTCGGTGACTCTGGTTCTCCTGCGGATCTCCTCATTTCTGATTTGATCCCGCAGGGATACTCCGAGCATAGCTCTCTCCATCGCCCGCTGAGTGACCCTGAGCCTTCTTCTGATCGCAGATGAGAATCAACAAATAACTGTTAACCGAATAAATTATTCTCAACACGATAATATAGTTTTTATCCCCACTCGACTCAGCGGTAGAAAAGGTAATATCCTTATTTATTTCCGTTGGGTGTTCGCCCGCTAATTGCGACGCGCTACCCAGTGATTTTCCACGATCCCGCTTCTTATTGTAATTACTCGTGATATTAATGCGCAGTTTTCAGTATTAATAGACTCTGTCAGGGAAACTTTTGTTGTCCTCAATTCTACAATAGTAAACGTCTCTTCATTTTAATGTCCCCACTAATGTCCATTATTAAAAGCTCCATCACTTGTTTATACAGAAAATTATTACCGTAATAAATTGCCGAATTTCAGTAAGTGCAACGTCATTCCATTAAAATAATAGTTTAGAGTAAATATTATATCATTGCATTGCTCGGACCATATTTGATATGCTTTTAATACAATATTTAAATGTTTTGTGAGTGAATTTCATTTACAATCGGCAGCACCAAATACGGGAGAGATTCTCTATAATGGCTACAGAAATGCAAATAGAACTGATTGGCTCTCTACGCCCCCGTCGCAGCACTTACCTGTCTCTATCCTGTAAATTTTACCTACGCTTGCATATTCGACGCTGATTTAAAGGATTCAATAAAGTAAATCCGCTTACACTAAACATATTTATTGTTGGAATCAAGAGAAAATCAGTTCGCCGAAATCTTGTACATTACAAGCAGAATTTATTAGCAATTGCGTACCCGAAAATGTTTCTGGGGTATACAAGCGGGCCTGCACGTTACTATTTCATGTTGTTGCGATTCATTTCACTGCGGGCTGGATAAGTACGCACAGTAGGGCCCAGTCGTAATTTGGTCCCGGTATACTTCAATTTCCGAATTGCAAACACGTTCTAGTAGGTACATAGGTTGAGAGACGCACCGCTGTGCGCCCTTCACTACATAGACAGTATTCAAATTCTATCCAACTACCGGAGTAAAGTTCCCGTTGTGAATAGATAAGATTAATGGTAGCAGGATCGTCCGTCAGAGAGTTGACGCAGTAACCGTTTGCCCGGATCGTTCGATACTTGCACCTTGTCGTTGATTACTGCCTGCTAGAAACCATCTGTCTCGACTACGTCTACGGACTGATTTTAAAGTGATTTAGGATACTCATTTCGAAAATTGGTTGAAACGAAAATGTGGCTATCATTTCTAAGTCCGTAAATAGCGTTGTGATTAGTCTTTCAACAGACTAACTTTCGCGTGCATCAGTAATTGAAGTAGCACGTATCATAGACTTTGCAAAGGGTATAAAAGCAGTTTGTAGCACGTAAACGCCTATCGTGAGAATATGAGGGACACATCAAATCGTGTGTAAACACTTGAGACCTTCTAACAACGTGCAATAGAATTTTATAGAAGGAAAAAAGTGCTCTGTTCGCGACATAGAGTCCTATTGCCTGACGTGTCGTAAAATTTTTGCAATTACAAATTGGTTTAGTTATAAATTTAAACTTATTAGGAAAAAAAATATTGAGTAGGTAATCTTTATTTTGCGTAGAGTTTAATAGTGATATAAAAGTTATCTATTATTCCCTTAACACATCCATTGCTTGATTAATGTTAATTATGTACTATTCACTGGCTCATAATTATTTAGCATTTGAAATTTTCTGCAAATTAAAACTATACTACATACAAATGCCTGAATTAGTAAAATTAACTTCTTTGCCCAAAACGGCAACTGTTAATATTGATACTGGGCATGTCACTAAATTTTCGACTCTAATGTAAAATCAGTTTTCCATCTATTAATGCAGATTCTAATTTGCACTTTAAATATCGCATGTAATTTCAACCGCTTATTAAAATGCAAATTGTTCAATGGCCATTCGGACAGTAATGAATATAATACGCGGAAAAGTATTGCGGAATTTTATTTATCATTTTTATAGCAAACTCCATTACTTACTTATTCCGTTAGTTTATTGTAAAAGTCAAATCTTGCAGTTCGGGTTTGCCACCACTTCCACATCCAAATAACTTAAAATTTTGCATAGGTATACGTACTGAAATTTCGTTTATGTAAAATTATGTAGTCATATTTTATTCAACTGATGTTTCAAGAACATCGTAGATAAACATAACATTTTAACGTTTTTCGAATTTATAATTATTTATTTAGTATTTGTTATTTAATTTTGGTAAATAATAAACTTACTCTTTTTGTATTCATATAAGCCTACATTAAATAAATTAACTACTACTACTTCCAAAATCAATTAGAATTAATATAAAAGTATGCATTTATTAGTCAATAATGTTTAAAAACAATTTTTGAGTATACATTATAGTACCTACTAATGTGTATGTATAATATCTATGAGTAGGAATATGTGAATCAAGCCATAATTTTTGGATTATTTTTTCATTTCAACACATTTAATTTTCCATATCTCAATTTAATTTATTTATAAATCACTCTTCTATAAACAAAGTCAAAGAGGTGGTTGAAACAGGTGGTGCAAAATTATTTAATTGAACGATAACAGCCGCAAGTTACAGTCTGTTTATGTAAATCTCAATTACTATTAAACCTTCCTCGGAAGATTAGCCAGTTGAAATAACTTTACGATTCATAGTTTCATTAAACTTGTCATTATTTTGTTACGCTGAACGATATTATTTTAATGTTATCATGTTGGTATTTAATTACGAATACGTCTTCTCAAATTTTGATTAGATCTTAGTCTGTAGCAAATTAATGTATCTAGTTACTGTTCGGTTAAAGTTAATCTCTTCCTCCATATTCATAGTTTTTAAGATAGTATTAAATATTCGGCGAACCAAATAAACCGATTTTACAAGACCCATTGAATAATATTCATATTCATAAATTATTAGTGTATGAAAATATGAAGCAAAAAACAATTCAAATTTTGGTCGTTTCTAAGTTATTTATTACAAGCGGACACCCGCGACTTCGTTCGCGTAGATATTGGTTTTTACAAATCCCGTGAGAATCATTTTGTTTTTCCTAAGCTCCTTTGAGCTCATACCTTGCTAAAAACTGTTAAAAGTTCACTGGCGGATGTTTAGGTAGATCAAAATGTAAACATCCGCCAGTAAAAGTCCCATCAAAATTGGTCCAGCCTTTCAGAGATAAGCCAGTAATCTTTAAAGTATTTCCTTTCTAACAAAAAAAGAATGAATGAAATCGGACCACCCGTTAACGAATTACAGCTAAGTACACATTTTGACTTTCATCCCCTCTCCCAAGGGAACCGTGCTGAATTTCGGGATAAAAAGTATCCTATATGTTACTCCGTAGCATGAACTTAAATCATGCCGAGTTTCATTTCAATCCATTCAGTAGTGTTTACGTGATGCGCGCACAAACATACAGACAAACAGACAAACAGATAAACAGACAAACAGACAACAATTTCAAAAAAGCTTTTTTACGTTCTATTACTTATCCCTAATATCCCCCAGTTATTATTTTGCAAAAATCTTCAATGTACAGATACGGCAATTCTACGATTTTATTATATGTATAGATTTATTATACTTAAAGGCTTCAAGTAAGTTTTTACGTTTTTACTGACATTATGACGATGACCTCAAAAAAGAAAAACTAGAGCTCTTTGTGGACTATTCAAAATATTTAGTTGATAAAACATCTAAATATTTTGAATAGTTCACCAAGGTATTTCCTTACCTGCAATGCAAATATAGCTATATGGCTTCAAATAGACATTTACTGACACCATAATAACTAGGCAAATAATAGGCTCTTATTCCAATCATGTTCCAAGAATGTGTTCACATCGCTGAAACGACGCGATTTTACGCCATAATTGAATTATCGCTCACACATAGAGAGCAAGTGATCGCACCAATTCCAAAGGTGTAAAATTTGATGAGTGCGCTGTTTGCAAATCGATAAGTGTGGCTCCACAATATTGTTATATATGACTGCCTCGTTGGTCTAGCGGTTAGCACGTTCGACTGTGGATCACGAGGACCTGGGTTCGATTCCCGGGTCGGGCCAAACAAAAATGAGGTATTGGGTTTTTCTGTCAAGAAATTCTCAGTGCCAGCCCGGAGTTGGAAGTTGGCGGTGTTAGATACACCCCCGTGCCTCGGAGAGCACGTAAAGCCGTTGGTCCTGCGCCTAATCTCTCTCCGGTCGTGTCGCATTGGCGTCCCATCGGACTATGAGTGTGAGGGAATAGAGAGTGCACCTGTGTATGCGCACACACTTGTGCACTATAATATCTCCTGCGCAGATGGCTAGTCTCTGCCTTGGTTGAGATTGGCCGCCGTGGCCGAAATTCGGTCAGGAGGACATTATATATCTGGTTGAATTTATTATACCCATAATCTCAGACCAAGGTACATTTGTAACATCGATGTAAAAGGATAGGCCCTTCGAGCAAAAAAAACGCCACTCACAAACATACTCGAATTTGAAAAAGTCGAGTATCTTGGTTTACAGTCGGCCGCCGTCGCTTCGACGTATCGCACGTGTTTCTTGCTCGGAAAAAATGCCGTCCTGTGTGGTTAAATCTTGCAAAAAACATTCCGAAATACATCAAAAAAGAGACGAAATTACATTTCACGTGTAAGTATATCGTTTCCTCATTTAATTCAGCGCATAAGCTGTGTATTTTTAAATTTTTTTTAAATTAAAAATGTTCTTCAAAAATTACGTAGAATTTCAGTTTTAGAAAGAATGGAGTCGATAATGTATATTTTTTGAAGTAAAACTTTTTTTACTCCCGACGCAATAACAACGGAGGGTTATAAGTTTGACGTGTCTTTGTGTGTGTGTGTGTGTGTGTGTCTGTCTGTCTGTCTGTTCCACCGTAGCGCTCAAGCGGATGAACCGATTTGAATGCGGTTTTTTTTCTTTGAAAGGTGAATTAGTCGGAAGTGTTCTTAGCTATGTTCGATGAAAATCAGTCCAAGATGGCCGCTGCCACAAAATGGCGGATTACATATTTTTCACAACTCCCTCAATATGGGTATCAAATGAAAGGGGTTGACTTGTAGAATAGCACTATGTAAATCCAAGATGGCCGCCACCACAAAATGGCCAATGTCAGGGGTTTTCTTAATTTTTAATTTATACTTGTTATCCGCATATAAAAGACTATTATTATTATTTTTAAATAATAAGTATTAAGTATACCAATGTCAAAATCTTCAAAAGAAGTAGGTACTGGAGCTCACTAACTGTAATTGAATTAAAATAAAAAATTTACAATAAATGTACTAATGCCAGTCCATTCATACTTTGTTCTGGTTAAAGGGGAGTGGCTTACGAAACATAAAATTTTAATTTATTAGCTTATCCTTGAACGTGATTGGTCCGACCTCACAGGTTATCGGCGTCAAAGTTTGACGTGTCTGTGTGTGTGTGTGTGTGTGTGTGTGTGTCTGTCTGTCTGTTCCCCTGTGGCGCTCAAACGGGTGGACCGATTTGAATGCAGTTTTTTTTGTTTGAAAGTTGAATTAATCGAGAGTGTTGTTAGCTATGTTTAATGAAAATCGGTCCAAGATGGCCGCCGCTACAAAATGGCGGATTACATATTTTTTCACAACTCCCATAATATGGGTATCAAATGATAAGGCTTGACTAGTAGAATAGCACTATGCAAATCCAAGATGGCTGCCGCCATAAAATAGCAAATGCCGGGCGTTTTTTAAATTTTTAATTTATACTTGTTACTCACGACTAAACATATTTTGTTGCGTTGTTGTTTTTATAGGTATGCATTTGAATAAATAGGTCGGTCGTGTATGTATGTTTTTGTGTGTACATCTTTTACCAGCGTCATAAACTACCGAGTATCAAGCTTAACGAGATCGGGTCTTTGCCAGTTGGCATGGAGTAGGGATTCGTGGCAGAGTCTCCTTATTCAGGTATAACTGCGGGGAACAATACTTCCCCGGTGATGGTCTTTAATCCTATAGCCCTTCTGGTGCATCGTCTCAGAACAAGTTCTTAAACATGTATTGCGTTGGAAGCTACCAGAAAGAGTGTGCCACCACTTTTACCACGATATTTAAACTAGCTTAAATTATTGTTAAAAATATAACTATATCTGTATAGCTTTACACCGTTATTCTTTTGGAAAAAATGATTACCCTACCAAGCTTGCTACCAATAGTCTCAGTTTGGAGCGCTCCAAAACTTTATAGTATACTATTGATCGAAGCACAAATGACTACACAGCAAAATGAACCCAAAGACTCTTATTTTAAAGTCGTAATTCAATAGTTCGAATATTTATTTTATCTACACCCATGCTTTAAATCCTCTATTAAAGATTCTGAAACAGTCAGCTTATTGCCAACATTAAAACACCCAATGTCCTAATAACCATTACATCATCCAAACGGATGATGTTATTTTGTACTGAATTTCATAACAACACTCCTTTGTTTTTTTTTTTCAATCCCTTCATGCGCAAAGAGTTTCAATATACAGCCACATTCATTGCTTGATGCGCGGTATCTGTATGAATTTCAAAAAAAGAACATTTTCGTTTACACGCGTTCTGACTACGTCGCGCGCCGTAAAAAAATTAAGTTATTCGAATCCCCGCCATTTTTCTTCGATATTTTTATTGTTACAAAAAATGAGCGATTCAAGTTTTAATAGCACACCGCCAGATATTTTAAACGCTGCAAAAGACATTTACAATAAATTACTACCGGAAAAATCAAGAACGCGTTATGAAAAAACGTATCAAGATTTTATGAATTGGAAACTATCAAAGGGTTCATCATCATTTTCTGAAGAAGTACTTTTAGTTTATTTTCAAGCTTTATCAGAGAAATTTAAATCTTCATCCCTATGGACCTTCTACTCAATGCTCAAAAGTACACTGAGTATTAATCACAACGTGGATATCTCAAAATATTCAAAATTAATTACCTTGTTGAAACGTAAAGGAGAAGGCTATACAGGGAAGAAATCGAAAACGTTTTCACCTGATGAAATAAATAGGTTTTTAAGCCAAGCGCCTGATCAACTATATCTAGCGATAAAGGTACGTTAGTTACTTACTTCATTATAATGTTATTTTTCTTGTGATATGATGAATAAATTACAATATTATTCTTTCAGACTGCGCTAATATTCGGAACCATGGGCGCATGCCATACAAAATGTAAATTACTACTAAAATAAATAATTCTTTCATTAATTCTTAGTTTATTTGTATATTAGTAATGGATGATATTAGGTTACTACTAGGACTGGCTGTTTTAATGTTAGCAGTAAGCTAACTGTTTCAGAATCTTATAGAGGATTCATATTATGGGTGTAGATAAAGTCTTGTATGCAACTGTTGATAATTAGGTATTAAAACACTCATGTGATACTATTATCACACTCAGCTTCGCTTCGTGTGATAAACCCACATTCGTGTTTTAATACCCCTTATTACACGACAGTTGCATAAATAACTATTACAACATTTCTGCTTGGAGCGCTGGCTGTTTTCGAATGCTTAATGTATTGACGAACTCAAACCTTTAATATAAGCCATTTTAGGTCCATTTTACTCTAAAGTCATTGTGATTCGGCACTCGGGCACTCGGCACAACAAAATCGTAGCAGCTACGTACTATTAAAACCTTTGTATAAAATCAAAATCGTAGCAGTCTACGCTTCAACTTTTGTAGCAGTGAAACAAAAATGTAGTAGTCTACGCTTCAACTTGTTATGAGAAAAGTAAAGGCGTTAATAATATTATTAATGCACGGGTAATTTGATTAATAGTGATTATGAAAAAGCAGTCAATATCATACTAAATATTGTCAAATAATTAATACTTAGTTATTCACGAGTAAGTCATATTAAGTTTATTTTTTATAATATTATGAGCAAAAAATTTATAGTGCAGTACCTACGGTAATTTAATCCGTATTTAATACCGTAATTTAATACCGTAAAATACCATAATTTAATCTAGATAATCCAAATGGTTATGTAGATTAAATTACGGTAGTATATTAATCGATTTTTTTGTGATAATGCTAGTGGAGCTTTTTTTTTTCAATATGGCTTCGCATGGTTGCATATAGCCAGTCCTAGTAATAATGTATATAAAAGTTGTTTGAAAGGTGAATTAGTTGGAAGTGTTCTCATCTATGTTTGACGAAAATCAGTCCAAGATAGCCGCCACCACAAAATAGCGAATGTCGGGGGTTTTGTAATTTTTAATTTATACTAGTTTATCTCTCTGTTAACTTTAACACTCTGTAGCTCCTAAAGTAATAAGCTTAGCGTAAAAATGAATAGAACCAAATATATAGAAAATTTTATGTTAAAACTTTTGTCGCAAGTAATTAAAATGTTATTCGTAGAGATTTTCGAGATATGAGCAAAAAACTGAAAAAGGGACCTCAAATATTAACTTAAACACCCTATAACTCCTAAAGTAGTAAGCTTAGCGTGAAAATGAATAAAACCAAATTTGTGCAAAATTTTTAAAACTATAGGATAATTTACCTTGATTTACTAGGCTAAATGCACTGAGCGCGCAAAATGTTTATCACGCTGACTGACGGTCTTTCCCCCACCAGAAGTGCAGCTGACGATTTTCTTTATTATTTTAAAAGTGTGAAAATTCTGCTGCATAAATTTCATAAGGTATAAAATAACTTTATTTGTTAAAATTTTAATGCACTTCATGCGCGTAGCGGACGTATAACCCACCCTCGGCGGTGCAGCTGACGATTGTTTCTGTATCAAAAATGATCGAAACAATGATTTAAGACCATTTTTGTCCGGGATAAAATCACTCGGAGCGCTTTGATTTTCAAGCACTTTCACATGCTCTCACTCTTAACTCAACCACGGGTGTGGCAGCTGACGTTCGGAGCTGTGATGGGTTAGGTCTGAACTATTATTGTTAAAATTTCCAGTCGGTATAAAATGACTTTTTCAATTGGTCATCGACTTCCCGTAGTATAAGTAAGGCGAAGGCAATCTTACCAAAACTTTTGATAGAGTCCTGCGAAAAAATCGAATTAATGACACAAAACTCTTGCTTAATCTCTACTTCATTTGTGCACCTTTAAAGAACTATATTGAATAAAAATGCCTTCTGATTTATGCAATAAAACTCTAAAATGCAGCAAATTAAGTGAAAATGAAACGAGAGCCATATGCAATTCCTACGATTTTCCCACCAAAAACCGTGGAGCTTATACATAGTAAAGTCTAGTTACCTTAAAAATAGATATCCAATTACATTTAATAACTACTCGTTTATAAGTACTAATTAAGTAGAGTTTCATCATGATCAACCCATTACCGGCTCACTACAGAGCACGGGTCTCCTCTCAGAGTGAGAAGGGTTTTAGCCATAGTCTACCACGCTGGCCAAGCGGATTGGCAGACTTCACACACCTTTGAGAACGTTATGGAGAACTCTCAGGCATACAGGTTTCCTCACGATGTTTTCCTTCACCGTTAAAGCAAGTGATATTTAAATACTTAAAACGCACATCACTCCGAAAAGTCAGAGGTGCGTGCCCCGGGATCGAACCCACGACCTCCGATTAGAAGTCGGTCGTCCTAACCACTAGGCTATCACAGCTTTTAGTAGAGTTTTATTTGAATTAAATTCATCGATTGTTGTTTTATATCGGATATTATGGTCTGCAGTTATATTACCCTGGCAATACTGCAACGCACAATAAACATCGATTTGGATCACGCTGTCGGCTCGTAAGCGGCCATGTATCCTCAAGCACTCACCGAGTTGCCTTAACCTTCCAAATCTATTGTAGGTACCTCTACCGCCGATTTGATGCTCTAGTCTGAGTATATTATAATTTAAACACTATACAGTTGCAACTTGCAAGTTATTGATCTTCGAAAGTAATGACGACTTAAATATATTGTGGCTAATTCTGTTACACACAATCTCTAAACCTAAACTAAAATGACTGGTCTAAATAATTCCTATCTCTTTCACAGTGCTCACTGCGGAAAAGGATAGCAATAGATTTAGACCTGTCATTTTAGTTTAGTTTAGAGAATTGTAGTCAACAGAATTAGCCACAATGTCAACGTTAAAGCCTAAAACACACACAACAGCAGTTGCACTTAACCTGCCAATAATGGATACACTATGACAACGCGGTATCTAGATGAACAAGTATAAATTAAAAATTTAAAAAACCCCCGACATACGCCATTTTGTGATGGCGGCCATCTTGAATTTGCATAGAGCTATTCTACTAGTTAAGCCCTTTCATTTGATACCCATATTGAGGGCGTTGTGATAAAATATGTAATCTGCCATTTTGTAGCGGCGGCCATCTTGGATCGATTTTCATCAAACATAGCTAACAACACTCTCGACTAATTCATCTTTCAAACAAAAAAAAACGCATTCAAATCGGTTCACCCGTTTGAGCGCTACAGGGGAACAGACAGAGACACACACACACACACATACACACACACACACACAGACACGTTCAAGTTGATATCTAATCTAGGTAAGTCGATGCTACGGGCATCAGTGACCTTCCCTCCTACATTGTGAGTTTTTCTCGCGCGAGCCCCATACAAATGAAGTTCATATCAAACGTTCGCGATAAACTCAAAAACTACTGAACGGATACTCATGCAGATTTCACTAATAGACAAAATGATTCATGAGGAAGGTTTAGATGTATAATTTTTTAAGGTTTTGTGTAAATTGGTTGAAATATGACGATAATTGTTGAAAAAGTAGGAGAAAGTCAAGCCGCCTGGGAGCTTTCATCGAAAACGGCTCCCTTTGAGATTTAACAAAACAATGTATGATGTGATAGTAGCGGGTAATTACTACTCGTGCGAAGCTCGCGGCGGGTCGCTAGTACTATTTATATCTTTTGTATCTATTTGTATGCTCGTGTATGTAAGTACACACACAATACACTGCCGTAGATTTTATACATATTATAATAATATTATGTTATTAGACGGATAAATAAAACTTATATAAAATCTCGAAATCCAAACCGAATGGCCGCTGAATCCGAATCTAAATTTGCATTAAATCCATTTATGGTGATTATACATTCGGAATAGTCCACAGGCGTATTCCGTTAGCAATAGATATCGCAACGCACAATACATGTCGATTTGGATTACGCTACCGGCTCGCACCGTTCCTAAGTGGATATGTAGCCTCAAATAGGCACTTACTGATGCCACAATGAGATGCCTCCCACTTCCTCAGTTTGTTTTTAACCCCCGACGCAAAAACGTTGGTGTCTTCTAATACAGGTGTCTTACTCACTTAAAAGAAGACCCCAGCCCCTGTTCTTGTTGTTTATTATTATTGGTTATGAAATAATAATAATAAAAAAAAAACTACGAGGTGTTATAAGTTTGACGTGTCTCTGTGTGTGTATCTATGTGTATGTCTATCTGTTCCCCCGTAGCGCTCAAACTGGTGAACCGATTTGAATGCGGTTCTTTTTTGTTTTAAAGGTGAATTTGTCGGGAGTGTTGTTAGCTATGTTTGATGAAAATCGGTCCAAGATGGCCGCCACCACAAAATGGCGGATAACATATTCTTTCACAACCCCCTCAATATGGATATCAAATGAAAGGGCTTGACTAGTATGATAAATTTCAATTCCAAGAAGGCCGCCACCACAAAATGGCGAATTTAGGGGGTTTTTAAATTTATTAAATTTTAAAAATTGACTTAAATAGACTAAGTGGAGAAAGTCTAGCCACATTAGGAGTCAAAAATCGTCCCCCGCTTGATAATAATTACAAAGACTTAGAAGCTTGCATAAGTAGGTACTTTTAAGTGTCTCCCTTTTGCTCTTGGTACTTAGACAGAGTTCCGTCATAAGATAAGGTACAGAGTAAAAGCAAGTCCATGGATAATAATTTACTGAATGACTCTTGTTTACAAGAGAGGTTGACGCCATTGTGCGGGACAAAACCGCCTCTAGTAGATATATCATGGCACCTCTCTGTCATCGCTGAAACGACGCTATTTTCATTATAATTCAATTGTTACTTGCTCTTCGAAGGTGATCAGCGTTGTTAACGGCAACATAAAATTTTGACGACGGCGATTTAATTTGCAAATCACTTCAGATGCAGTCTATATAAAGACGCTATTAAAGTTGATACCGACAGTGATACAAGTATAAATTAAAAATTAAAAAAACCCCCGACATTCGCCATTTTGTGGCGGCGGCCATCTTGGATTTGCAATAGTGTTATTCTATTAGTCAAGCCCTTTCATTTTGATACCCATATTAAGTGAGTTGTGAAAAAATATGTAATCCGCCATTTTGTAGCGGTGGCCATCTTGGACTGATTTTCATCAAACATAGCTAACAACACTCTCGACTAATTCACCTTTCAAACAAAAAAAACCGCATTCAAATCGGTCCACCCGTTTGAGCGCCACAGGGGAACAGACAGACACACACACACACAGACACGTCAAACTTATAACACCCCGTCGTTTTTGCGTCGGGGGTTAAAAAACATAATAGGTACAAGCTGATTTGCCTTAGCATCGCACGGGTGGGCCCTATCTATTCTATATTCACCGAGTTTTATTCACTGTTGGGAAAACAGTCCAAACCAAATGGTAAGCACTTAGTAAAAGTTTACTTTGAATTATTTTGCTTCGATTTAAACGAATACAAAAACAAAGGACCTGTCATCCCGTCTCGTGGAGTCCACGGGTGGCCGGAGGGTTGGCAGTTACCTCAGTCAGCATTATTAATCTGGCCATTCAACGAGGTAACGCAGCCAGAATTCTGGGCACCTTGCCTCGTTACAGTGGTTTGGATGATTTCTGGATTTGTAATTTTTATTTTGAAGTAGTATTTAGTACAAGCGGACACCCGTGACTTCGTTCGCGTGGATATTGGTTTTTAAAAATCCCGTGAGAATCATTTGGTTTTTCCTAAGCTCTTTTGAGCTCATACCTTACTAAAAACTGTTAAAAGTTCACTGGCGGACGTTTAGGTAGATCAAAATGTAAACATCCGCCAGAAAGTCCCATCAAAATCGGTCCAGCCTTTCAGAGATGAGCCAGTAATTTTTAAAGTATTTCCTTTCTAACAAAAAAAGAATGAATAAAATCGAACCACCCGTTAATGAATTACAGCTAATAACACATTTTGACTTTCATCCCCTTTCCCAAGGGAACTGTGCTGAATTTCGAGATAAAAAGTATCCTATATGTTACTCCATAGTATGAACTTAAATCATACCGAGTTTCATTTCAATCCATTCAGTAGTTTTTACGTGATGCGCGCACAAACATACAGACAAACAGACAAACAGATAAACAGACAAACAGACAAATAGACAAAAATTTCAAAAGTAGCTTTTTTACGTTCTATTACTTATCCCTAACATCCCCCAGTTATTAGTTTGCAAAAATCTTCAATGTACAGATACGGCAATTCTACGATATTATTATATGTATAGATATAGATATAGATATAGATAGATAGATTATTATATGTATAGAAGATTTGTGATAAAAAAACAAATAGATGGCGACTTTGTTTTATATTATTAAACAAAGAGCAAAGATGTTTGCTACGCACGTAGCTCGTTCCAGACCTACATTTCTGACTCCTTATAAACGAATTACATGCACACTAGTAAAGCAATTCACACCCAATCCTTCCCGTAAACGAGTACAAACTTACGCGGCACGCGTGCGTCCGTATCAATAGTATAACAAATAGGCTGATATTTCGTCAGAATAACCCGAATCAAGTTTCAGTGGGAAGGCTTTTGTGTATGGCAGGTGAAAAAGTGAGAGGCTTGATTTATT
The DNA here is from genome assembly GCA_920104075.1 of Melanargia galathea. Classification (NCBI taxonomy): domain Eukaryota; kingdom Metazoa; phylum Arthropoda; class Insecta; order Lepidoptera; family Nymphalidae; genus Melanargia; species Melanargia galathea. Next base: position 8,820,941 of record OV049864.1, read on the forward strand.
CGCATACTGGCGCCGCCTATCGCCGCATGATTGAACGTAGAACGTGTTTATACATCGACCAAACCGTGAAATATGACAACTAAAAATACGTTGTGGAGTTCCCCTATTTTTAATAGTTGCCGTGTCTACAGGCGGCGATCTTATAAAATGCGGCACCCGCCTTGTCTTGCGTTTTAATATTAGAAATGTATCGAGTCGGTACGAATATAAAAATTTGATTTATACGCCAGTATTGCTCCTTGTTTCCAAGTATTCTTGTTGGCTGAATTTGTGCCTGTCAAATGCCTTCTTGCAGATATTTGCATGCCTTTTAAGAAACAATAAAATTCAAAACATACGGTGACATAGTGGGTAGTCTCAAAACTGAGGTAGCAATGAGCGGGGCACATAACTCCAAGAACTGATGGACGTTAGCATCGAATGGCAACCCCTATTGGTAAACGCGGCGTTGGAAGACCACCTACTAGATAGACGGAAAATCTTAAACGAGTCACTGGCAGCCGCTGGATATAGGCGGCACAAGATCGTGTTCTACGCAAAATGACATACGAGTACGTCCAGCCGACGATGACTCTGAATACAATCTGTTGATATTCACAAAATTTTAATTTTGCTCACTTTCCATTACTGCTCATCCACACGTTCGCCAACATGCTGGCCCATCTTATGGCCCAATATGTTGGCCCAACGTGTAGAGCGGGAGTTGGAAGGTATTGGAACGATGACCCGCAAGTTGGCCCGCAGTTTGGCCCGGAGCATACTGAACGACCTTCCAACGTGTGGACGCGAACACAAACTCCTCGCCCAACACCTTCCAATATATCCGCCATCATGTTGGCCAACGTGTAGAGGCGCCTTTATAAATACCGCGGAATACTCGTAGTTTCTGACGCAAATATTTTTCGAAGTCCACCACAAACAGAAATCGGGAAAAAAGCATAACAATGCCAGACGTCATAAATTATATGAACCATCAACACAGTAAAGTTCGATCCAAACTTGGCGCACGGCACACACGCGTGTGCAAGTAATAGGTACTTGCTATAATATGTGGCTGAGTGTCGACAGTCGATATTGACTTTGATAAACGATCTCGTCAGTGTCGCCCTACAAGGAGCTACGTCACTTACTTTGGTGCATTGCGGTTATATGTATCTTACAACCCTACCCTTGTTTACACACTATCCGCGTAGTTTTTATGACTACTAACACGACAATATTATATCCAACAAGAGTAGGTACTCATGAGAGTCCTTTATGCGTGTGATACAGTTTATTGCACTTATGTAGTGAATTTGGGATTGTTTACTTTCTCTTCAAAGTATCTACTTACCTATAATATCTCGGTGCGAATTTCTCTGTGTTCAGTGTGCTTAGTCTAAATCGGAGCACTCGAAAACGAACTCGAAAACTATTGATCGATTTCAGAGTAAAATAGACCTAAAAAGGCTTGTATTAAGGTTTGAGTTCGCCAATACATTCAGCATTCGAACAATGCTGAATGTATTGGCGAACTCAAACCTTAATACAAGCCATTTTAGGTCTATTTTACTCTGAAATCGATCAATAGTTTTCGAGTTCGTTTTCGAGTGCTCCGATTGAGGGACCTTTCAGACAGACCGGCGCGGAGAGCGTCGGAGAGCATTTTTTTTTTCACACAGACCGGCCGTTCAAATTTGCTCTGCTCTCCGCGCCGGTCTGTGTGAACGGACACGCGGATGCGCTCGGAGCCGAGCGTACGCTCTTGGGCCGGACGGCAGAGCATATTCGGCCTACGGTCGGCTGTGCGAGCATGAAAGAGCACGCGAACGGAGCCGGTCGGATGCTCGAGCGCGAAAGGGCACGGGCATGGAGCAGCCGACCGGCTCGACGAGTAGCCGACCGGCTGCTCTCATATATTTAACACAGAGCGTATTGGGAGCATGCTCGAGCATCCTCTTATCATAAAAGAGTTAACATGTAAAAATAAAGCCTATTTCAATGTCTTAAGATTCTATTTTAAATGCGATTAAAATTTGCTCTGCTCTCCGCGCCGGTCTGTCTGAAAGGTCCCTTAGACTAAGCACACAGTTCTAAGAAATATTGGATCTTTTCTCGATGTTCATTTCTGAAGGTGTCCTTCCATTACTCATAACTAACGACGTTCCGCCTCTTAGTTTTAGTAGTGAGCTGACATTATATTCTGCGCCCTTTCTAAATGAAACTGTCCCAAGTTCGGTATCTACTAAGTACTTTTACTATTCCTTTTTGACATTAAATTATTGTACGTTTTCTACGAAAAATCCAAAAAAATGCTTTATTTATAAATGATTAAACTGATGCGCGCGAATTCAGTAGTTCACGTAGATCTTTGAAACCACCCCTTTAAGGACGAAAATTGAAAAATCCCTCCTTATAACGTCTTATCACACATTTTTTAAAACCTCTAAGTCTGTTAGTTTAGGCAGTGTTCTCTATCAGTCAGTCAGACCCTTACTCTAGCGGCACGCTATGATGGCCGGTTTGACGTTTGTCCGCTCATGAAGTTCCGTATTAATTGATAACGACTTTGAAGGAAATAATTGTATTACTTTATTGACGATAGTGATGTGCAGAGATTCATAAATTTTATCGAATGTAGTTTCTCATGAAGTTCCGTATTAATTGATAACGACTTTGAAGGAAATAATTGTATTACTTTATTGACGATAGTGATGTGCAGAGATTCATAAATTTTATCGAATGTAGTTTTAGGTTTAGGACTCAAAATTTATTTATTAAATTGATTTCTTAAATGTATACAAGTGTAGAAAAATCAGTTTGCACCATTTAAGGGGTGAATGTACTTGTGAATATGAACAATTTTCACTATGTGGACAAACCTCTGAAATCGTAAAAAAATATCAATAAATTTTTAAAAATGGAATCTAATACGATCGTCACATAGGATCGCTGGCTAGCACAACTACTACCTCCGGCAAACTCGCGTCAATGCTCAATGCAAAACAAAGCAGTTTCGAATTGACGTTGCTTCGAAAAGTATAAACTGTCAGTGCAATGCGATTGTGATATAGTTTTGACCTGGCTTTGGATTTCAAATATTGATACTGCATTACTGTTGACCCTTGCTCGTTAATTTGGACTCTGTTCAAGCCCTTTGTTGTGGATTTCGTCGATATGACCGAACGTACGCAGAGAACTGTTCTAAATAGTCAGACACGTGAGTTCGTAATACGCCTTCGTAACTATTTCGATCGTGAAGCTCAAAATGGAAGGCCAATTTTACCTATAACGTCAGTGGTTGAACGCGTAGCTGATGCGCTTAATATTGGACAACGAACTGTTAGACGGATAACTAAAAAAAAATATGGCGAGACTGGCACAGAAGAAAATAAACTTCACACACCAAAAAAGAGAAAACGAGCAAAACCAGTCGTAGGCATCGATAGCTTTGATGCCGATGCTATCCGAAGACATGTTTACGGCTACTATTTACAGAAGGAGTATCCAACAAGAAAAAAGTTGGTGCATTCACTGAAGGAAGCTGGATTATTCTTCGGTGGGGAAAGTTCTTTAACGAAGATTTTGAAGACCATTGGATTTCGATACAAAAAATGTAACAAACGCAAAATATTGATGGAAAGATTTGATATAGCGATGGCAAGGTATACTTTTTTACGGCAAGTGAAAGAAATCAAAAATTGGCAAAATGTTGTGTTCTTGGATGAAACATGGCTTAATGCTAACCATACTGTAGGCCGTTCTTGGAACGATGACACAGCAGCATCTACTTCCAAAGTTCCTGTAGAAAAAGGATCGCGACTTATAATTTGTCACGCCGGAACCATCAACGGGTTTGTCGAAGGTTCTCTCATGGCTTTTGCGTCAAAAACCACTGGAGACTATCATGAAGACATGAATGGAGAAAAGTTTACTGAATGGTTTACCTCAATGTTGTGTAGCCTCCCTGAACCATCTATTATAATTATGGACAACGCCCCATACCACTCGATGCAAATTGACAAGCCACCTGCCCAATCCCAAAAGAAAGCTGATATCGTCGCATGGCTTCGTAAAAATGGCGTAGATGCAAACATGAATATGTTAAAAGCGGAATTAGTACGTCTTTTAAAAGAAAACAAACCAACCAAGATCCGATACGTCATTGACGAAATAGCATTAGAACATGGGCACAGAGTTATACGGTTACCGCCTTACCATTGTGAGTATAATGCGATTGAGTTGGTGTGGGCTCAAATTAAGGGATATGCTGCAAGACACAATACAGAACCCCCATTTACCACAAAAAAAATGCTAAAATTATTAGAAGAAGCTTGTGAACATGTGACTAAAGGAGAGTAGGGTAAAATTGGGAGTTCTGGATCAAATGTCTAGATGAACGCACCGCGCGTTCGCGACATTTGACCCAGAAATCCCAATTTTACTACGTCTACTCAGTGATTACAATCGTTCAGCAGATTATCGCTTAGCCTGTTATTGAAACTGGATGCGCAATGCCTCGACTAATGTAAATACGATTTTATTGTTTATCATTCTAGGTACATCGAACGATAATCAGTAACAAGAGAATGATCTGGTTGTTACTAACTGAACGCGCAATGTCTCAACCAATTTAAATGTATGATTTTATTGTTTATCATTATCACTCTACATTGAACGATGATTCAATAGTTGATCGTTCAATGTAGAGTGCATATGAGTAGAGCACATTCTTAAGCGCGATATTATATTGATAGATCCTGATTCCTGACCAATGCAACTAGTTAGGGTGTCGATTTGGAAAGTTTTATAAGATCGCTATCTGTCATACTTTCCATCCATTACTATAATATAAGAATTTATATTTTTGTACAGAAACCCTTATCTGCATAACGTAAATAATATAGCGCACATCTCAATTTATGGCAAATGGTGTCAGTTTAAGACGAGAGCATGCTAACTGGACCAGGTACCTAAATATGTGATATGTTACTTTATTAAATTAATAACCACACTCCTTTATTGGATGGTTAAAATACCTGAACGGTTCGGGTTTACCGAAGATGCTAATAAATAATCAATTTTGGCTGAAGCCTCTCAGATCGAATCAGTACCAATTTTTAGAAATAAGAAATCTCTAATCGTTCTGTTTCTTTAATCTTTTAGAATGGAGTACTATTCCATAAACAACTTTAACAATTTTCTAAATAAATTAAATATGGTTGTAAAATCATTTAGACGGAATTGACATGGTTGTGATGTGTGTACTTTTTATTCTCTAAATAAGAGATAATTTTTATAAAATTATTAATCCATCCGCTTTTGGTAAGTACTGATGAAATATTATTATATAATATTTTAGCATTACACTACTTCAACTCGTATGAACACTATTATATAGTGCTTAAATATGCATTATGTTAAATACAGTACAGACACAGTAGGTAAGTATTAAAAAATAATAGCAAAGCATAGTTGGGATCCTTAATGTGTTAACTAAAAGTAATTCGTTTTCGGTGTCTAATGTCTCAAGGAATGCATATTTACAGTATGTTTCCTAATAGGGAATCTTAAAAGTGTATGCAACATCTTACGTATGTATGTAATTAGAGACCTATAAATCTCATTCTAATTACTTTATGTTTAAGAGTCATTGTTCTATGATAATACTATGAACTTTTGACTTTTTGGTAGACTATTAGAAGATATTAACTTCTGTAAGCAAAGTTTTCACTACGCATTACTCTTGTGACCACTCCAACGAGTATACGTTTCCTAAACACAATATTTTTTTTAAAATTCCAAATAAGCAGTTGTTCAATAAGCTTCAGTATGTATGTATTTTTTATTCACTTTTATTTTTTACAAATTTTTTATAAAAGTTGTATAGCGAAACATTTTTTTTTAAATTGTTTTTGTTTTAAATTAGCTTCCCCCTAATAATATTTTTAAAAAGTAAGATTATTGTTTTAATTAATTTACAGTAAAAAATCTTTAATTGTTCTAGAAGTAGTTAATACTATGATGTAACATCATTTATAAAAATGTTTTTTTTCTATGACAGGGCTTCAAACTTCAGTAGTAATCCTTTTAATTCAGATGATGAACCTATAGTTCCAACTTCAAAGCGTAAATCACTCAATAAATTGAAGAAATTAAAAAGTCAGCAGTCAGATACAGAATCTGAACCGGATCCACCTGTGAAACGTAAGAAAGCACTTCAGAAAAAGTCTGTCAAGGTTGCTGCACGTCCTTCATGGGATTCTGAGGTGAGTTATTACAGTTTATTTCTACAGTAGATATTATTATTCAAAAATATAAAATTTTATTTTTATATTTAAAATTGTGTAACATTAATTAAAATGTGTAATATTACATTACATATTACACATTTTTGATAGTAATATTTTTTACATTATTTAAAGTGTTGTCAGTTTAATTATTCAAGTATTAGTTAGTATTAGGCTAGTATGTTTGAATATGGATTGAAGTCCTCGGGCTTTGAATCTCGGACTGAAGAAAAAAAATAGCTATTGGGGGTTTCCGTTAATAAATTCTTGCCAACAACCCGAAGTTAATGTTTGTTAACTGATTTAATGTTTATAGTAATTAAAAATATTATTTTTCTTTTTCAGGCTGAAGAAGAAGTGGTTCAAAAGCTTGAACCGCTTAAAAATTTTATTACTAGGAAAACAGCATCTGGGTATTCTACCCAGAAAAAACCGGAGAAGTTAATAACTGATAGTGATTATTACTTAGAACTTCGTATCTATAACGCCGCTGAAGTATCAAAAATAAGCCCGGGTAATAGATGGCGTCACGCGCTTTTTACTTTTAAATCAAGCATGGATACAAACTCAGAAATTTGGCAAGCAGCGAACCGTTTGGTCGTCGCTGCTAAGGAAGATTTTAAAGGGGTTAAACCCACACTATATCCAGCTTAAATATTTTAACTGCATTTAACTAATTTCAAATACTTTGACAATATACTCGTAAAACGATTATATACTCATAATGGTTTTTTGCGATATTTGTAATATTACTGTACCAAAATACTTTTCACATAAGAAAAGTTTTATTCACAAGTCTAATTGTTTACTCCGTACAGAATTTGATAATGTTCAAATAATTGCAACTGCTTTTAAGAACAGGATAATAAGCTATCGTGTATGTCCAGCAAAAAAAATTTTGCTGCCTGAACAATTTTTATCTGATGTTGTGAATACGATATGTAATTTAGTAAAAAGAAGTCTTGACAAGCATAATGCTCTAAAAATAAATTTTGAACTATTTGCGACTTTCATATTACCAAAAAATAATGAAAAATCTTTAAAATCTTTTAACACTAAATATATACAAGTTTTTCAATCTACAAATATAAAGACTATATATTTAGAGTGTGTAAAAAATCTACTCACCAAATTATCAGAATTTGAACTTTCAGAGTCAGGCTGGTCTTTTGACTCTTTGAATAATTTGGAATTAAACATTAATAAATACAATCCTTTAAGAACAGGGTCCTATATTCCGCTACCTTTAAAAATCCTGAAAACTAAATCTTGTGTAAATATTAAAAATAATGATGATAAGTGTTTTTTGTGGAGTATATTAGCACATATGTATCCCACCAATAAAAACTGTAACAGAGTTATTTCATATCCTCATTATTCAAAAGTTTTAAAAACAGATGGTATGTCATTTCCACCATCTTTTGAGGATATTACAATATTTGAAAAAAATAATTCTAACATAAGTGTTAATGTATACAGTTTAGAAAAAAATGGTGATATTAACGGACCTCTATACAAAACCAACAAGCGTAAACTTGTACATGTTAATTTGCTTTATATTACTAAAGGTAATAAGAGACATTTCTGTTTGATAAAAAACTTTGAACGGTTGGTTCATAGTCAACTTACTAAGAATAACTCTAAAATTTTTTTGTGTGAGGAATGCTTCATTTATTTTAATTCAGAAGAAAAATTATGCAAACATAATTGTGCTAGAATTAAAACTGTTCTTCCAGATAAAAATAGTAAATTGTATTTTGATAATTATGAAAGAACTCAAAGAATACCAATTGTGATTTATGGTGATTTTGAAAGTTTGTTAAGAGAATATTCTGATAAAAGTAAATCTGAGCATACTGAAACCATACAGGTTCATGAAGCCACATGCTTCGCGTATTATATTTGTTGCGAGTCTAAACCTGAACTTAACGAATTGGTTTCATACATAGGAGCTAACTGTGCTCAAAAATTTGTGGAAACAATTTCAAATGATGTAAAACGACTACATGCAATTTTGTTAGAGAATAATTCAATGAAACTTCTTACTGAAAATGAAAAGATATGTTTTCATAATGCAAAAGTTTGTCATATATGTAAACAAAAATTTACATCCACAGATAAAATTGTAGCAGATCATGATCATTTTACAGGGGAATATAGAGGGGCAGCTCACAACATTTGCAACTTGAGTGCAAAGAAATGTTCTTTTATACCTATTATATTCCATAATTTAAGTAATTACGATTGCCATCTCTTTATTAAAGAGTTAGCAAATATTGACGGTCGTATTAATATTATTCCAAAAAATAAAGAAAAATACATATCATTCACGAAATTTATATCAGTTGATTCAAAAACTGTTGCTCAACTTAAATTCATTGATTCTTTTAATTTTCTTAGCTGTAGCTTAGATAAATTAGCTAGATCTTTACATCCAGACGACTTCGTAAACTTACATAGATATTACAGTGATCCATCTTTATTTGATTTGATTTGCAGAAAGGGTGTGTACTGTTATGATTATATAGACTCTTTAAAACGTTACGATGAAACTGAGTTACCAAATAGAATACATTTTTTTAACAAACTTACTTCAGAACCTGTTTCAGAAAAAGATTATGAACATGCTTTGAAAGTTTGGAAAACCTTTAAAATAAAAAATTTAGGTGAATATACAGATTTATATTTAAAATGTGATGTACTCTTACTGGCAGATATTTTTGAAAAATTCAGAAAAATTAGCTTAACAACCTATAGCTTAGATCCATGCTATTATGTTTCTTCACCTTCCTTAAGTTGGGATGCAATGCTTTTGCATACTAACGTAAAATTAGACCTCATATCTGATGTCGAGATGTATCAAATGATTGAAAAAGGTATACGAGGTGGTCTAGCTCAGTGTTCTTTAAGATATGCTAAAGCAAACAATAAATATATGTCTGACTATGATATCAACAGATCAAGTTGCTTTTTGGTGTATTTAGACTGTGTGAACTTGTATGGTTATGCAATGATGATGAAACTTCCTACAAGTAATTTTAAATTTTTGAACCAAGAACAGATTGAAACTTTTGATATTGATTCTGCTACTCTTGATAGTGACATTGGTTATATACTCGAAGTAGATCTCAGTTATCCTTCTGAAATACATGATGCTCACTCAGATTTACCTTTTGCTGCTGAAAAATTTATACCTTTTGGTCAAAAAAATGCCAAGCTTATTGCAAATTTATACGACAAATGTTGTTATGTTATTCATTACATTCATTTAAAAGAATGTCTTAAGAACGGTCTAAAATTGTTAAAAATTCATAGGATTCTATCATTTGAACAAAAAGAATTTTTGAAACCATATATTGAATTGAATACCTCGTTGAGACAAAAAGCAGAGTCTGAATTTGAAAAAGACTTTTTCAAAAAACAAAACAATGCTATATTTGGTAAAACAATAGAAAACAAACGAAAACAAGTAAATGTAAAACTTGTTAATACATGGACAGATAAGAATAATAAAACAAACAGGATTATTGGTGCTGAAAAATATGTCAGTGCTCCTAACTTTAAATGTTTGTCGATATTTTCAGATAATTTGGTTGCAATCCAATTAGAACAAACAAAATTAGTTTTGGATAGACCAATTTATGTGGGTTTTACTGTTTTAGAGTTAGCTAAAACACATTTATATAAGTTCCACTATTCTATAATGAAACCATTATATGAAGAAAATATTGAACTTTGTTATACTGATACTGATAGCTTACTATATCGCATATATACTGATGATTTTTATTCTGACATGAAGAAGAATATCAAATATTTTGATACCAGTAATTTTAGCGAAAAAAATGTTTACAATATCCCTCAAGCAAATATGAAAATTCCAGGGTTTTTTAAAGATGAGATGGGTGGAGATATTATTGTTGAATTTGTTGGTTTACGAGCAAAATTATATTGTATTGAGTCACAAAAAATGTCTATTAAAAAGGCTAAAGGAGTGACAACATCTGTTACAAAAAGATTGGATATAAATAAATATAAAAACGTTTTATACTACAATCAATCAGTCAGAAAGAATATGTGTGTTATAAGATCTAAAAATCATAATGTATATACCCAAAAAATTAATAAACTGGTATTAAATAGTGAAGATGATAAAAGACAAATTTTAAAAAAGCAATTTAAAACATTACCTTGGGGGCATTATAGTACTATTTTGTAGTTAATAATTTTTACTAGATTTTATGTTATTCATTTTTGTACACTTTTATTATTCATGTACAGCAAATATGTTATTCTATATTGAAAATAAAGATTTACTACTCATAAATATTTGTATTATTATTTTACCTTTTAATTTTATATTTATATTTAATAAGAGTGATGGTGGTTTCATATTGCGTGATGAAAATATAAAATTCTAAGATGGAACGTTAAAAATTTGCTCATATAGAGCATCAATTACAATATTATATCCTTATCGAGAAATTAAAGTGAAGTTATATTAAGCAAAACTTAAAAATAACTTCACTTTTAAAGGAATCGAACCCTTGAAAAGTTTGAGTAAACGTAAAAAAAATTTTTTTAATATTAGTTAGTTAAATTATTTATTTGAAATAAAAGAAAATAGTTTTGTTCTATAAACCACGTTTTAATAAGTAATTGATTCATGCTACAGCTCCTTATTCTAGAAAAACACTATTTTATTAATTAACTAACACTATAAATTATATCATGATAATAACAAACAAATTATACATATTTTAACATTAGTTCACATGTATGTACAGGAGTGAGTAATTTTTGTCATTATTTTTCCAATCAAATTTTCTGTAGCATCCATAACTTCATCGTAATTATCCTTGACTACATACTGAGCACTAACACTAGGAGTATCACTATTTATATTTTCATCTTGCTCTCCACCGCTTAGTCCGTAAATATTTATTTTTATTAAATGAAGCCGCCTTCCAGTTGCTTGACAACTAACATAGGATGTTGATGTAGATGTTGGGGGTGGAACAGGCTTCAATAGTGATAAATTGCATTTTTTCTTCTTTTTCATATCCTTACTCGTTGCTTGAGCTGATTCTGCTGCTTGTTTTTGGGCTAAATCCTCGCAAAGTTTCTGAAATTCAGTTTCCACGAACCCGTTCACGTCTTGCGCGTAGTAAAAAGGGTTTGTTGGATTTTCGTTGGGTAAGATAGGATTCGACATCATTCTGAAACAAAAAGAAAAATAGTTAATAAATAAAATCTATGCTATATTTAAAACAACACATTTTTATAAAATAATATACTTACCAAGTACAAAAACTCGATATTTATTATGATAAAATGGACTAGAAAAATAATCACGTATATCAACTATGAGTACTACTGTTCTCTTCGGGAGCTGTAGCAGGAATGAAGTTTCAATAATTAATCTTAAATATTGTCTTGTGATCTGAAACGGTGTAATTTGAGCAAAATAAAAACATAGCGCTTCACATTCCATTCGTTTTTTTCCGAGAGCTGTAACAGGAATGAACACGCATCGATAATCTTAATAATTTCAAATGATGTAATTTGAGCAAAACGAAAACAAATCTTCAGTGACACAGCAACGCATTCCGAGCTTACACGTGTATGGTATCATTTCTTTAAATAGACTATGTTTTAGTTGTTTTATATAAAATATAATATGTAGATTTTATTACAGGACTTTATCTTTTTTCAACAGAGATGAGTGACAATGAAGTTGATCAAACAACCAGTAACATTAGAAATTAACAATTTAAATATAGAACCACCATCAGTACAAAAAAGACATAGTTCGCTGTTTCCTAATACAATTCGCTGTATAATATGTGGACCATCAAATTGCGGCAAAACAAATACAATGTTAAGTTTATTACTACATCAAAATGGACTCAAGTTTCAAAATGTTTACCTATATTCTAAAACAACATTTCAACCAAAATATTGTTTTTTGGATAAAGTTTTAAGCTTGGTTCCGAGTGTTAAACTATTTATGTTTAAAGAGGATAAAGATGTTATACCTCCTACTAAAGCGTTGAAAAATTCAGTGTTTATTTTTGATGATGTCACTTGTGAGAACCAAATAAATATACGAGATTATTTTTCTATGGGTAGACATAAAAATATCGACTGTTTTTATTTGACTCAAACATATTCTAAGATACCAAAACAATTAATTCGAGATAACGTAAATTTTTTAATAATTTTTAAACAAGATGATATAAATTTGAAACACATTTATAACGAACATGTTAATTCTGACATGACTTGGTCTGGCTTCAAAAAATTGTGTTCAGATATATGGCAAGATCCATACACATGTTTAATAATAAACAAAGATTGTGAATTAAATAACGGCAGATATAGAAAATCTTTCGACGTTTTTGTAAAATTTTGAATAAAATGATTTAAGCAGATTGTAATTTAAATTTAGTTTCATTTTAATTTTCACTGCATTGTTTAATGGTTGTGTGTTTTTAAAGGATTAAAAAAATGGAGGCAAATTTAAAAAAAGAGTTAATTAAATCAGTAAAGGCTATTAAAAGTAAAGTAAAAAGATTGCGTGATAAAGATGAAGAATTCGAATTGAGTCAACAAAAAATATTTAAACCGCTGTCTGATCCTTTGAAAGCAATTGTTACACTAAGTAAAAATGCTTCAAACAAATCTCATAATGAAACTAATTATAATAAAAATACAAGTATTGGCAATAATCAAGCACCTGAAATTCCGAATATATGCTCAAAACAAGATGATGATATTGGAATGACTCATACCGATAATAATTTTGAAGAAAATCTGAAACAAATAGGGGAAATGCCTGAAACTTGTGAAATTTTAAATGATGATGTTAATTTTACCGAAAAGTTGGAAAACAATGACGATCTGTTTGGTGAGCAAAGCAATGTATCTATACCGTTTGGGGTACGACGCATTAATAAAAAACTGATGATAGGAAATACCCCCGTAAAATTTTCAATTGTAGATGATTTGTCTTCGAACAAATTAACTATTATTACCATTGGTGATAAAAGTTATGAACTTACTGCAGGGTTGATAGAACTTTTACTAAGAAATAAACCAAACCTTAATATAGTATCCGAAAGTGATAAAATCACCTATAAAGATATCTTAATTAGTACTAGTGTTCATAAAAGGGATTATAATCCTGCAAATCAAATTAAAGGTGATAAAGGAAAAAAATATTCTCAGATAATAAAACCATTATTTTTTGAAAAGGATACGTGTGAAATAAACAAAGTAAAATATGGTGGTAGGTTACCGGTTTTAAAAAAATACAAAACTAATACTGATCTTATCTATTGGGATGATCCTAATGAGTTGATTGAAAGATTAAGGTTGATTATTGCATCAAGAGATGCGGGTAACACTAACCATGATAATGAAATTATTTCAATTATTGAAGAATTAAAAGAAGCGGGTATAATAAAAGAATAAAAGAAGGCATATTTATGGAGCTTGTTCAGTATTACTAAGGAGGTTGAACATGAAAGTTGATAAGTTTGGACATCATGTAAATAAGATGCGAAGAATTAAATGTGTGTTACTAGAATGTGCTTTGAAGTGTACAAATAATAATTTGGATGCTCAGCATAAAATACTCAAAAATCTTGCGCAACCGGTTGATTCTAACGATTGCGTTACAAAAGAATACGTTGATGATTTGGTAGAGAATCTCTCAAAAAAAATATCATTAATAAATCAGTGGATTGCAGAAATAAATATTAAAATTAGTAGTTTAATCGAAACCGCTGAGGCTAATAAAGTGAAACATGAGCAAAAAGAGCGTCGTAAATGAAATACATAAAAATGCAAGATTAAACTTTCCTCGTCGACACGTTGTCATGAAAGATATAGACGATTTATGGCAAGCTGACTTGATTGATATGAAATCTCTTTCGAAACAAAATTCAAATTATAAATATATTTTAGTAATAATTGATACATTCTCAAAATATATTTGGACATATCCAATAAAGTCTAAAAATAAGGATCAAGTTTCTAAAGCTTTTGAATTTATATTGAAGAAAGGACGTATTCCAAAAAATTTACAAACAGATTTTGGCACTGAGTTTTACAATGATTATTTCAAAAAAATAGTCAAAAAGTTTAACATCAACCATTACTCTACATATTCCACTAAAAAAGCTTCTATAGTTGAAAGACTTATTAGAACTTTGAAAAATAAAATGTATAAGCAATTCAGTTTACAAGGAAACTACACTTGGACTAAAGGTGTCCTAGAAGAAATAGTTGAAAATTATAACGACTCTACACATAGAACGATTGGTTTATCACCTAACAAAGTCACAGAAAAAAATAAGAATCTTATACTTCAAAGATTTAATATAGAAAAACCATTAAAATTCATTAAGAAGAATAAATTTAAAGTTGGAGATTTTGTGCGTATTAGCAAGTATAAAGGTATTTTTGAAAAAGGTTATACTCCTAATTGGTCAACCGAAATATTCCAAATTAGAAAAGTACAGAAAACGAATCCAGTTACTTACTTAATAGAAGATGCTAAACATCAGCCAATTTTAGGCTCATTTTATACAGAAGAACTTCAAAAAACAGAAAATCCTAGTGTCTACCTTATTGAAAAAGTTTTGAAGAGAAAAGGAAACAAGATATTTGTAAAGTGGTTGGGATTTCCATCGAGTGAAAACAGTTGGATAGATCGAGCCAATATTTTATAATTAAGCATTTTCTATTTAATTTTCATTATTTAAGTATTAGTATAGTTATTTTCATTCATTGTAATAAAAGTAATGAAAGAGAGCAGTCTTCTTAATTGGTTTATAAATCACTTACCATTTGAACTTCATCTACCTGGATATAATTACTGCGGAGCTGGTACAAAATTGTATAAAAGGCTTGCACGAGGTGATCAAGGTGTAAATAAATTGGATGAATATTGTAAACAACACGATATCGCATACGACTTGTCCAATTCATTAAGTGATCGTCATAAGGCTGATAAAATATTGATGAAAATGGCGAAACAACGTGCTTTAGCGCCTGATGCATCTTTGGGAGAAAAAATAGCAGCAAATTTAGTTAATAAAGCTATGATAGCTAAATTGTATACTGGCTCGGGGATAACCAATAAAGTTAGCAGCCATAAAAAAGTGTCGACAAAAAAATCCACCACAGGTATTGGTTTGAAAAAACACTTTAACCATGTTGTTGGTCACACGAAAAAGCATTTACAGAAAATAAAACCCAAATGTAAGAAAATGGCTATAGAATTAGCTATAGCAGCGGCTAAAGAATTGACTAAAGATTCGTCAATAAAACTTCCTCGAATCATACCTATTCCAAAAACCGGTGGAGTACTTCCTTTGATACCTATTTTTGCGGGATTATCCGCTGCGGGCAGCTTAGCTGGTGGTGCTGCCGGAATCGCTAAAGTTATAAACGATTTGAAAGACGCCAAAAAACGTTTTACGGAATTAAAGAGACATAATGAGAAAATGGAAGCCCTCCATATAGGGAAAGGTTTACATATCAAACCGCATAGAGATAGTTTAGGAATTTACATTTCAAATGAAAAAAACTAAGACGGAGGCTACCCAAACGAGCGCTCACCAATATCGACATCATTAACTATTCGCGAGATATTCCTTATTTTCGAGGGGTGTTTATGAGAGATGAGATGCCGAAATATCCTTTTCAAAAAGAATGTGGTATTGTTAATTTGGATAGCTCCAACAATCCTGGCACTCATTGGGTGGCCTATGCAAAAGTAAATAATGATATTCAATACTTTGATAGTTACGGGAATTTAAAACCACCTAAAGAGTTAATTAAATATTTAGGAACTGGTATGAGTTATAATTACAAAAATTTTCAAGGTAGTCATCCTTATAATTGTGGTCATCTATGTATAAAGTTTTTAAGAAATTTTTGGAATACACAAAATAAATATAAATAGTTCAGTAAAATAGATAAATATTTAGTTTACAATCATGTCTACAACAATTACCATTACCGGACACAAATCTATGTTGGAATTATTTTTCCAACCTCCTCTTATTCTCGATGGTGAATATGAATGTGGTTTATTACATTTTTCTGCTCTAAACTCAATACCAAACATAAATCATAGCAATAACATATTTGCATATGGTGATAAATGTGAATATTTAAAAATTCCGCATGGTACTTATGATTTATATGACATAAGAGAATATCTTGCGAGTAAATTAGACAACTGTGAAATTGAAATAAAACCAAATAATAACACCTTAACATGCTCGCTTTTTTGTTCCAAAACTGTAAACTTTGACGTAGAAAACAGTTTAGGGCGCTTACTTGGTTTCCCAAATGTTAAACTTGAAGCAAATAAATGGCATGAGTCTGTTAATCCAGTTAACATTCTTCCATTGTCTGTCATCAGGATCGAATGTGATCTTATATTCGGATCATATCATAATGGATATGCATCACATATAATTCATGAATTTATTCCAAACGTTCCACCTGGATATCAATTTATAGAAATTCCAAAAAACATTATTTACCTTCCTGTCAATAAGAATAATATATCATCTATAACTGTGAAAATTATTGACGAAAACGGTAATAATATTGATTTTAGAGAAGAAAATATTCAATTGAGACTTCATTTACGCAGAGCACGATGATAATATTTAATAAAACGCCTGGGTATGAAGTGAAAAGAATCAATCATTTGCCTACTACTAGAGCGCGTACACGTATTAAAGCAAATCGTAATATTGTCACAAAAAGAAACAAAGATTTTCTTCGATCACTCGGATTCAAAGTATGAATATTCTAAATATTAATAACACCCCAGAATTCGATAATTGTATCGAAAGTTATGAGATCCATACTTACAATCCATACAATAATAGCTTTAAAGAAAATGATGAAATTCGCATTCCAATACATCAGCAAGATATATACATATTACCATGTAATAGTTCAATTTATGTTGAAGGCTTTGCCACAGTGACTGGAAAAGATCAATCTGGAACTTCAATAAAGAAACCAGTAAACTTTACTAATAACCCTGTTATGTTTCTATTTCAAGACATCAGGTATGAAATGAACGGTATTGAAATAGATCGTATTAGAAACCCTGGAATAACCACAACATTAAAATCATACATATCGATGAATGAGGGGGATAGCAAAGTTGCCGCATTGTGGGGTTGGCAAATGGATGGTTTTAAAATGAAAGAAGGATATTTTAATGCTGTTTTACCATTAAATAAAATAATGGGGTTTGCTGAGGATTATAATAAAATTATTATAAATTGTAAACATGAACTTATTTTGAATAGAAGTAATAGTAATTTAAATAGTGTAAAAATTGATAAGGATGATAATATTCAGATTGAAATACAAAGAATTCAGTGGCGTGTGCCACATATAAAAGTATCGGATCGTGAAAGACTTTCACTACTTAAGTATTTAGAAAAAGACAAACCTATTCAAATAGCATTCCGAAATTGGGATTTGTATGAATATCCTTTACTTCCTAAAACTACAAAACATTCGTGGTCAATAAAAACTACTTCTCAACTAGAAAAGCCTCGATATGTCATTTTAGGACTACAGACGAATAGAAAAAACAGCAAGACAAATGATAGTTCTATATTTGACCACTGTAAAGTAACAAATGTAACACTATTTTTAAATTCGCAATATTACCCGTACGATTCGCTTAATTTGAAATTTGATGAAAACAAATACAGTATATTATATGAAATGTATACTCAATTTCGTCAGTCTTATTATAATCTTCCTGCAGATCCGTTGTTTGATCTGAACACATTTAAAAACAAAGCACCGCTGTTTGTTATTGACTGTTCAAGACAAAACGAGAATTTAAAGACTGGACCTGTAGACGTGCGTTTAGAAATTGAAAGTTCGGAAGATATCCCGGATAACACATCAGCATATTGTCTTATAATAAACGATCGTCTAGTAGAATATAAACCCTTGAGTAATATAGTTCGCAAATTATCATGAGTGTCATCATTGATGTGCAAGGATTCAAGACGGATTCCAATGAATTTATAGTAAAAGAAATAGCTATATTATGTGATAATCAGATCCAGACTTATTTGATCAAGCCACCATTTCCATTTTATGATTTAACAAAAACAGAAAGAAAACAAGTTTGTTGGATAGAAAGAAACAGAGGAATACATTGGAATGAAGGATTTATTCCATACTTAAATTACAAAGGATACGTTATTAAATATTTAAATAATAAATGTGTTTATGCTAAAGGTGTAGAAAAAGTGCAGTGGATATCGAAAATGTTTGGTTGTGATAGGGTTTGTAATTTAGAAGATAAATCTTGTCCTAGATTATTAAGTTTGTATGAACAATACAAAACAGATAGTGATGTATTTAGTTGTTTATGTCATCCTTCAATATGTGCATTAAAAAATGTGCTTATTTTAAGAAGATGGTGTCTTGATAATAAAATCTTGTAAAAAATATATACGTAGTAGTTTTTATTTACTGTCCTATTGTTAGGGGTTAATTAGTAATTTAGGTATGACTATTAAAGTACCATTGCCATTTTATTAGACATTATTAATTAATATGTCTTTAGTATATTTCATTATATTCTCTAAGCAACTCGCTCCCTCCCAAAATACAAAAAGTATAATAAAGCAAAGAAAAATGATATTAAAAGTTAACGATTTAGTTGAAGTTGTTATTAAAAAATGGAATTTGTATGGGTTGCATAATGTAAATATATTAAACTATGAGGAATACGATGGTATTTTAATATCAACGATGTCAAAGAAATCCAAAATTTATTATGAAGGTCTTAAAGTTTCCGCACGTGTGTTAAGAATAAATAATAAGTCTGTTGATTTGATACCATCTGATTAATTACACAAAAACCTTATCTCAAATTGAAGAATTTTTTAGTAATTTGCTGAACGATTGAAATAAATGAGTAGATAAGTAGGGTAAAATTGGGAGCTTCTAGATCACGTCTCGAGAACGCCAGAGCGTTCATCTAGAGACGTGAGCTAGAACTCCCAATTTTACCCTACTAGGAGACTGGGAAAAGGTTGTGAATAGAACTGTTAAATTAATAAGGGAAGATTATGAAAGAGATGTGAAAATAGATAATATTATAGAAAACGAACATATAATTATTAATGTATGTGATGATAGCAGTGACGACAGTGAAAATAGTAGTATGGACGAATCTGATTAATTATGGCCTTTTGTGGCACCTTTTTTGGTATCTTTTGTATTCATATGTTTCTTGTGTGCATATAAAGTATGTATATTCATTTTCGTTCAAATATTCAGTTCGTTCAAATAAATTAAATAAACATATACATTTTTGTTTTATTAAACCTATTTAATCAGGTACAAAAACAAAACTTAATTGTTTTTTGTTCGAGAATAAATTGACATTCCACATCACTATTGTAATGTGTCAAACCGGCCATCATAGCGTGCCGCTAGTATAGGTTCCGTTTTATAAGTGTTAGATAATAATAATTTTATTGATGTGTTTTAGTTGTAGTATATATACAATAGGCATTCTGATTCGAATATTATTAGGTTTTATTTTTCCTTTTTAGCCATATCGATACGTAGTACTATTATATATTCTGTGATATCGACGTATTAATTCAAACCATAATCTGTTCATTATTTATTAGGATAATTTTGTTTGTTTTAAATGTCACTAAATTTGATGGCTAATTATGCGTAAATATCTCTTCGTCGTTGGGCGTAATCCTCATAATCTGTTTTAACACGGGAGGCATCTATCGCATTTAGGGGGCTTTTGTTAGACACAGATAACGGGAGATGTCGATGATGTTAGACAGATGCTCTCGGCCTCTACTGATAGCATTTGCATAATGCCTAATCCATTTCGATACACCTCATCATAATCAGCAGCCTTGAATATCATCAATGACATAATGACATAATTGCTTCATATGGCGCGTATGTAGTATTAGCTCCTAACAATGATATGACGTATACATTACAGTAGCGAACAAACCCATAGATCAAGCTACTAGCTATGCATATAACTACCTACATATACGAAGTTCATAAGAGCTTCATTTATTTTCTGAGCATCTAAACATTTTCAGTAGGTAATAAATAATTGTTCTGACACGTTATTTTAAGCTGTGTAAAAGGTTGTCCAACGACTGTTACCTACCATTTGAACTTTGAATAACTTTAAAGTAAGAGTGCAGTGGCATAGGTTAAATTCTTGAGGGCGTACATAATTATTTGTTTCCCTGAAGCATAACTCGTTGACGAATAAAAACTTCATAAGTCAATTCAAAATAATCATGACCTGCCAGCAAATATTTGACACAGTAGGTATAGGTAGTATCAATTACTCTAAGTGATCTTGATAATCTCTTTGAGCATGAGCAGCATATAAACGCATTGAGGAGGCTTTGTTAGGCATGGGTATCCATGATGTCCGACTGATGCTTTCAGTTACCGCTGATAGCATTTGCATAATGCCTAAACCATTTCGACACACCTCGTCATCACGGCTGGCGTGATCTTGTTACGGTATTGAATATCTTCATAATATCATCGGTATCAAGTCGAAACGAGAATAGAACTAGGCTACACGACTAATTGACCTCCCCTACCATTGCCCAGAATGATTGCTAGATACAAATAGAAGTGAATATTTTTTTTAAAAAGGAGAAGAATTTCAATTTTTTTATTTTAGCTTGGTATAGGAAATATAATACCTACACGAATGCAGAACATGCAGAACATTAACGGATCGAGTGCTTTCGATAACTAGACAGACGAATAACATAATAACAATTTCAAAAACAAACTAGTAAATTGTTTGGATATTCTACAAGTATTAAGCCTTTATGTTAAGCAAGTATTTTCTAGTAGATTCAAAATTGTCTTAAAAGGTTATTAGTATCAAACATCTCGGACTTATATTCAATTTGAAACAGTTTCTCAAGACGTTTATCGGAAAACGTTAGTCCGCAAATTCTGTAGAGCTCGCTCGTTTACTACTCGGGAATAAGCATAAGTATTTGCATAATAGTGAAACGTCAGCGATACGGATCCCCGGGGCTCATTAACGTAATTGATCGGGTTCCCGCTGGCCCCGAATCAATCGCACGTCCCACCATTGATTTGCATTAATTACCGCGCCGAATGTCGCATATCGACAGCGTTCGTAAAGCAAATGATTATTTTGATGGACTCCCGCTTGATTGTGAGCGATAGCTGTTTATGTATTAAATCTGAAAGCTTTCAGTCAAACAAACATCCAGTGAAAGCTGGATTACACATGTCATCGAAAAAACGTCAATATTATCTCTCAGATGTGTTGTAATGTTTAAAAAAATAATTATAAAAATGAAATGCAAATAATTTCCCAATTGAGAGATCATTTAATTTTTGTCTGCAGAACAACGAGAAGTATCGAATAAAATAGACGAAAGCATCCAATCGCATTTCACTAATTTCTGCAGCTTTTATATTTCTATCAAAATCTCTATTCGAACGGAATTGAAACAAAAATCGCTATCGAAGTGCTTGCCAACAAGATAATACGAATTCTATCTCATACACCGCACAATATAAAACCTGCTAACGTAAATGCAACATCAAAAAGCGAAGCGTAGCAATCTAGCGGGGAATAATTTTTCCGTGTGATTGCGATGCGATGTTTTGGCGCATCGCTCGACAAATAGCCCCCGTCGCAGTCCGCAGGGCGGGCCGCTGACGTTACAATTTCTATCAGCGTAGCACCGGTATCTAGAAAAAACGTGAAAATTGGCGGAGAGCTGCGGAACCTTGGGGTGTCGGCGGCCGATGCGCCGCGTTGCAACACCGAGATTGTAGTCTGTTTTGTTTGCCTTAGCATCTTATTTCCGCCCAGAAAAATTGCACGGAGACCGAATTTTTGTCGGCAAATTGTCTCTGATATTACATCTCTCCTAGCGGAAACTAAAAGTAGTCCCACTCTAACACTTATTTGCAAATGAGTAGGTACGTAAGTATGAAAGTAGAACAAGCGCGCGGTGTACGATATAAAAAATATATAAAGTGATAAACCGAATGAAAGTCAACGGTATCCAGTTAGTAGTTAAATAACTCATTCTCATTCTTGGAAACGTTCCCTAACTTAATAAACGACAAGAGTAGAAAGCTTGGCGTGAAAGTTGAGAGCGTATGCTATCTCATGCAAATTACGGCAGATTTATCATAAGACGTCTCCGTAATTGCGACGTGAGGAGATATGGCGAGATCGCTTAAAGCCACTCCGCAGAAAAAAGGCAATTAAAGGGAAACTGGAATACTTAAGTTGAACGTTCCGGATGCGATATCTTTGGGGAGCGCGTGGCACGGGGCGTCGCGGCCGCGTCTGGGCGGCGTACTGCGTGCGTGACACGGAAAAGGGATAGCTAAAACTGCAGATAGACGAGACGTCCTAATGGCGAGTTGAGCTGCCATTGGTAGACACTTAAAAGCTAAGAGACCCCGCAGACATACAATTTCAAGTTGGCCCAATATCGAACAACTAAATTGCGAACTTTCACAATGGACAAGTTTCCAATATTTTTTTTTTATTTTTTTTTAAATTTAAGTTAAATAAAACAAAAATATGAAAGAATTATTAAATTATCTCAAAAACTGAAAAAGTTATTGAACTTTAAAGTTGCTAATTTCGTTTCACGCGGCGCTCCAGTGTGTAACGTCATACAACCCGCTCAGAGGTATTTTTTCCATGTAAATTTTCTTATTTTACCAATTTCTCCGAGATTTGTGTAACTTTACATGGAAAAACTACCTCCGAATAGACGCGGTAACGTCATACTCGAGTGAGAAATTTTGCATTAAAATACATGAACTTAAATAATTAATTTCTCCGTCATTTATTGATGGATTTAAATTTTTTTTCACTGATTTATTAGTTTTAATCTATATTTTAATACCATTGTGTTCAACATGATATTTTCAACTTCAGGAAACTTCCTCGTGTAATCGGCCAACTTTTAAATTGGACGTAATCGGAAGGGAATTTCGATTCTGATACAATCGTCGTCCAATAATTTTGTTGAACGATTCAATTGGTTATGATGTGCGGGGTGTCATAAGTCACTGTGCTTATCAGTATACTCTGCAATTTAGTTGGCCAACTTGAAATTGTATGTCTGCGGGGTCTCTAAAACCTATCGTCAAATGCCTCAAATCAGAGCGAGTACAGAATAAGAGCACATAGTTTAAAATACATAGATTTAATCCGAAATTTAAAATTAGAAAACACATACAAAAAAAAAATAAGAATATATACTTTCCGAATCATCAGTGGTTTTTTTTTTAATTTTTTTTTGATATTATTTTTACAACATTCAATACCAATTGCAATTTAAAGTAGAGCTACATAATTATTTAGTTTTTGTTCAAATTAATTTGTTAGCATATTGAGTCCTAGTTATGCTGATTCGAAAATATAAAACACCAGTAAAATGCTGATATATGTAGTTAACATGTCTCGTGTGACAGTAAAGACCAATGGAAATCGTAGAAAGTACAATGATTTAGCGACTTACTAGTTACGCGTCGCTAACACTCACGCCTCGGTTGCGTAGGTGTGTGCGAGGCTTAAGATCCGCTTAACACGTAAAGGGCGGGGGCAATATCATAGACTACAGACTGGAGACGGTGCGGTAACATCCGCCAGCGATGCTATTGCACTTGAAGCCTTACACGGCTGGAAGCAATACAGTTATTTGGTTTGAGTCGGGTGTTTGCGGCTGTCTTCCGCTGGATTGTGTTTCCTGGTTTGGCAAATGTCAAAGATGTATGTTTTGAAATAAAGACTATATTATTATAGTCTTTATTTGATTTTTTTCTATGAGTGTATTTTTAAATATTATATCAATTAGGATATCTGCTATATAATGTCTGGTTGTAGTCACAATATCCAACTATATTTTAACTGTAAATGTTACTGACAAAATCACATAATTATTGTTTATAAACAACTAGCGGACCTGGCAGACGTCATCTTGCCCGGTGATATAATGACATCAACGCCACCTACCGAGACCCGGTGGGTTACCTTTACTTACCCGGTAATTGTGTTTTCGAACCATCCAGGAACCCATTGATAAAAATGAAAAATGTGATAAATGAAGAACCGCTCGACCGATTTTGTGCAAACTTCACATAAACCATCTACTAAATAGTCCGAACAAAGCCTAAACATTTGGTTTGGCAAAATTACAACGAAAAGTGGCATTGATTTTTATATATATATAGATTTTACCATACTAAAATATTTTTTTAACATGTGAGAAAAAAGATAGTTTTCTTCTTATTTCTTGTGAACATTCTCTTGCGGATTACAAAATACAACATTACAAAGAGAAAGAGTAAGATATTGTACCCAATATCCGTGTACCGTGTAGCCGTGTCTGAAAACATTTCAGTCGGGTAAGTTAGCGAGTAGACCGCGGGTTAATGGGTTGTCATCGTGTGATGGGTCGTCCGCCTTGCAAGTAACTACTGCCTCATCAGGAGCCGCGGCCACGGCGACATCCTCTTATTGACACCCGTTTAATGCTGGAAATATGGCGCAAAATGAATTTTGTAATTTTATTTTATAGTTTATCATTTTTTGAGTCGCGTTAAGTGACTTGCTGTTTATTAACTTTAGTTTGAATCCAGAGTACCAATTTGTCGGAATGTGCTTTATAGCTCGTGTTTTTTTTTTGATAAGGTAACTATTCATTTAAATAATAATTTGGTTAACTGGTTTGGATTATGCTATTGGTACTGTAAGACGTAAGTCCTTTCTTAGTTTTTTCTTTATATGCTAAGAAGATGTTTTTTTAGTATGTGTAGTAAACTAATTAATTCAAATAAAAATAGTAGGTAAGTACTTAAATAGATTTATTTTTGTGAATTACATCGACAATGTTTTTGTCTGTAGCCGGCCACATTGACGGGAAATGCCTTTGGGCATTAAGTTGGGTGGCGGTAAATTTTGGCAGATCAAAGAGGTTCAATGGCAGATTTATCGCAATAAAGCGGCCACACCTACGGTTATCGCTATGTTCAATGGCATTTCCTGTTAATGTGGCCGCTACTTAGCGCAGAAAAAAAAAATCGGTTGACTAAAACTCAAAAACAGCAAGCCATGTGTTGACGTTCAAATCCTTTTCAAATACCTACTAAAACAAATCAAAGTTTACGAACTCAATATTCATCGAATTTTTTACCACTGAAATATAAAATTAAGAATTTTTAATAACGATCAAATAACATGGGAATTTTGTACTCTGAAAATCCCTTAAAAATGTTGTTTGCTTTATAAATAGATGAAAAAGCAAGACGAAGGCGATGGGTTTTTGTTCCATTTCTTTAGCACAATTTAGTTAAAGACTTTAAGATTTGGCAAGAGGCCGATTGTCACACTTTATTTATGTAGTTCAATGTCATACACAATAATACTGTCTCCGTATTAGTTTTACTCATTTTACTGTATTTTTGTGCGGAAGTCTCAAAGCTTAGGTACGTCTCCTCTTTGCGTTTTGACCGCGTCACGGTGTGCCAATTTTGGCATCAATAAAATGACTAAACGTGACCCGGGGTGTCCCGCCATCCATCACGGCCGGGCGTCAAGTGTTGTCCGAGCGATTAAAAAAACTGTACCTAACTGATGCGACCCCGAGGAGGAAATTGGCTAAGAACCGACGACTTAAAAATATCGTACGATTAAATTGGGTACACCGTTTCTAGGAATCTATTAGGGATTGCTAACGGACGTAATTATAATTTTATTATTATATAGCTTATTCAAAATCTACAGATCGATGGTCGAAATTTTTATCCAGATATGTAGTGAAGCGTGTCAATAAATTAATCCACACATGCAATTATTTACCAATTTATAAACCCTAGGATAAACTGGATTAAATTTTTTAACCTTCAATGACCGTAAGTACTATGTGTACTTTTAGTCTTTCTCAGGTTTAATTTATTTTATAAAAGTCTATCATCGTATATTTTGTGTGTTTATAAGTTTATAACCTAGTCTGTACAGAATTATAAGTTTATTTTATTTACTAGATTTTGCCCGCGGCTTCGCCCGCGTGAATTTCGGTTTTTCACAAATCGAATCGTGGATTTCCGGCTCCCGTTCCCGCTCCCTTTTCCAAACTTTATACCTACTTTCAAGGAAGTTTGCTATAGTAATCTACCTATAGCTGTAGATATATATTTCGTTTTTATCAAAATCCCGTGCGAACTGTAGATTTTTCCAGGATAAAAAGTGCATACGCATACAGATGCATGCAACTATTGTAATAATGTGCTATGTGAGCGTGATTTACCTAAGAACAGTCAACGCCATCTATCGCGTTTTTGGAAGTCTATATCTATTTAAGTCCCACATGAATACTTTTCCGGGATAAGCCCCTAAGTAGCCTATGTTTTAAGTCAGGGCATAAGCTATCTCCATTCAAAATTTCAGCCAAATCGGTTCAGTAGTTGCGGCGTGATTGAGTAACAAACATCCAAACATCTAAACATCCAAACATCCACACTTTCACATTTATAATATTATATATAATATAGTAGGATTAGTAGGATTGGTATTGTGATTATGTGTGATAGCTTCTGCCCGCAGCTTCGCTCGCGTGAATTTCGGTTTTGAACAAATCCCGAGGGAATCGTTGATTCCCGGTTCCCGTTCCCGCTCCCTTTTCCAACCTTTATACTTTCTATCAAGGAAGTTCGCTATAATAATCTACCTATAGCTGTAGATATAGACTTCGGGGTTTTCAAAATCCCATGGGAACTGTGCATTTTTTCCAGGATAAAAAGTAGCCTATGTGTTGCCAATGCATGCAACACAGCAAACTATTGCAATAATGTGTTATGTGAACGTGATTTACCTAAGAACAGTCAGCGCCCTCTATGGCGTTTTTGGAAGATTATATCTATTTTAGTCCCACAGGAATACTTTTCCGGGATAAAAAGTAGCCTATGTTTTAAGTCAGGGCATAAGTTATCTCCATTCAAAATTTCAGCCAAATCGGTTCAGTAGTTGCGGCGTGATTGAGTAACAAACATCCAAACATACAAACATCTAAACATCCAAACATCCAAACATCCACACTTTCACATTTATAATATTAGTAGGATATAGTAGGATTAGTAGGATTGGTATTGTGATTATGTGTGATAGCTTCTGCCCGCAGCTTCGCTCGCGTGAATTTCGGTTTTGAACAAATCCCGAGGGAATCGTTGATTCCCGGTTCCCGTTCCCGCTCCCTTTTCCAACCTTTATACTTTCTATCAAGGAAGTTCGCTATAATAATCTACCTATAGCTGTAGATATAGACTTCGGGGTTTTCAAAATCCCATGGGAACTGTGCATTTTTCCAGGATAAAAAGTAGCCTATGTGTTGCCAATGCATGCAACACAGCAAACTATTGCAATAATGTGTTATGTGAACGTGATTTACCTAAGAACAGTCAGCGCCCTCTATGGCGTTTTTGGAAGATTATATCTATTTTAGTCCCACAGGAATACTTTTCCGGGATAAAAAGTAGCCTATGTTTTAAGTCAGGGCATAAGTTATCTCCATTCAAAATTTCAGCCAAATCGGTTCAGTAGTTGCGGCGTGATTGAGTAACAAACATCCAAACATACAAACATCTAAACATCCAAACATCCAAACATCCACACTTTCACATTTATAATATTAGTAGGATATAGTAGGATTAGTAGGATTGGTATTGTGATTATGTGTGATAGCTTCTGACCGCAGCTTCGCTCGCGTGAATTTCGGTTTTGAACAAATCCCGAGGGAATCGTTGATTCCCGGTTCCCGTTCCCGCTCCCTTTTCCAACCTTTATACTTTCTATCAAGGAAGTTCGCTATAATAATCTACCTATAGCTGTAGATATAGACTTCGGGGTTTTCAAAATCCCATGGGAACTGTGCATTTTTTCCAGGATAAAAAGTAGCCTATGTGTTGCCAATGCATGGAACACAGCAAACTATTGCAATAATGTGTTATGTGAACGTGATTTACCTAAGAACAGTCAGCGCCCTCTATGGCGTTTTTGGAAGATTATATCTATTTTAGTCCCACAGAAATACTTTTCCGGGATAAAAAGTAGCCTATGTTTTAAGTCAGGGCATAAGTTATCTCCATTCAAAATTTCAGCCAAATCGGTTCAGTAGTTGCGGCGTGATTGAGTAACAAACATCCAAACATACAAACATCTAAACATCCAAACATCCAAACATCCACACTTTCACATTTATAATATTAGTAGGATTAGCCAAATTAATACGGGAAACACACATCCAAGTCCGTGGAAGCAACTGGACTCTTATTTATAAGCCTAATTATTATAGGAAATACACATTCGGCTCGAGGCTTTAATTCTCCAGTACTCGATATTGTTCTACATGTTCAGATAATGTAGTATAATGAGCACCAGCTCTTCTTCTAGGAAGTATTTCGGAGCCGGTAAATGTTCTAGGGGAGGGTGCGATTAAATATTAAATTTGCGGTCCGGAATTTTGACCTGGAAAGCGGTGGGTTTCGTTCTATGTCCGTTCCGAAACCCGTTTGGTACCCACATCCGCACTGTGGAACAAAATATATAAATGTAATTTTTATCGCAGTAATATTCACCCGTGTTTGGTTACTGTAGCCACGTTCAAACCATTAACATGTTATATTTGATATCAGCCGGGCTTCTGCTCTCCAGAAATTAATAAAATTAATATAACTTTATTATGTTCTATAACCTGTAATTATTCAAATTTATTCAGGTTTAACACATCGATTCCGACCGGCCCGGCGGAGTACCTCTATACATAGTCCGGTAACAGCGCCGTACTAAAAGATGCGCCCTTATGATGGGTAGCACTGAAAAAATCCTTCTGCATCATTTTCATATTCACACATTTTATAAGAAGACGTGCTGGTGATATAAAGCGATTTATAGCCAGCTTTTACTTGGCGGCTTGCATGTGCCATCAGTTGCTTGGCTGCATACGTCGACACTCGAGTCAGACGGATTTTATGAAAACCATAAGATTCGGTTTCGCTAAGATAGTAAGGGTCGGCGCATACTAGCGCAGAGTCGATGCTGCCCGATGAACTACTGCCCGAGGCTCCGCCCGCGTGAATTTCGGTTTTTCACAAATCCCGAGGGAATCGTGGATTTCCGGTTTCCGTTCCCGCTCCCTTTTCCAACCTACTTTCAAGGAAGTTTACTATAGTAACCTACCTATAGCTGTAGCTATAGATTTGGTTTTTTCAAATCCCGTAGGAACTGTGGATTTTTCAGGATAAAGTATGCCTATGTGTTAAGTCAGGGCATAATCTATCACCATTTAAAATTTCAGCCAAATCGGTTCGGTAGTTGCGGCGTTAAAGAGTAACAAACATGCCGCCGCCGTCACAGGTTATCAGGCGTGTGTAGCGCCCTTTAGTAGTAAAATCTGAGACGGGAATTAATATTGTTATTAAAAGGCACTAGTTGTCTCGTAAGCTTAATAGAAATCTGGCGTACTTACATACTACATACCTACTAGGTTTAGTTAAAACCATCGCAAATAACACAAACAAGAGACGACAAAGTGACTTGAAGGCACGTCGTGTGTGAACGCGATAACGCTCTAATGATTGATATACTCATACGTCTCTGTTCAAACTAATGACAGGGTGAGGGGTGTTGACTTTCAAGTTATTAATTAATATTGCTATTATTTTAGCAAATTATACATGCCCTGTCATACCGGCGATGAGTACCAGGCGGACATAATGATACAGGAGTATCAACGTACGTAATTGCGAATTCTTTCAAAGCGGCGTGTATAAAAGGGGTTCTGCCGGTGACGTGTTCACTCAAATACTGGCTTATAAAATGAAAACGATAGCAGCGCGGCGTACGGTGAAGTTTTAAATGCGAACCTATTGATATGAAGCGGTGTGAATAGTTGGAAAGTTAATATGAAGGGAGTTTATTCCTTATAATGGGAATCAATACGAAACTCTAGCTACGAGACCGTAACGTGAAACTTTTATTTTATAACCGAATAGGTACACTTGACCCAACAAAAAGTCGCTGGGGAGCAATTCCAGTGTTGGATCACGATTTAAGCTTTGTTTAAATTTCTTTTGAACGGGAAAATACAATAATTAAGATTTTCCTTTAAGACCCTTCATTAGAAACAAAACACGATCAATTTGCTTGTGTATTCTTTTATTTTCCGTTCGACGTTGTTTGCTCTAATGATGCGCTATTTTTTTGTTTTACTGTGACCGGCAAAGCCGTGCCGCCGAGGGATCTAGCGTTCCTGTACGATGCCGCGTATAAATCGATCAAGGGTAAGAGTTTCATAAAAATTGGCATACCTCTTCCTAGTTAGCTTGTTTCTATCTCATACAGCATCTTCATTCACCATCAGTGAGATCACAGCCAATAGTTAACTAAAAGATGAATAACAAAAGCCGTCATAATAATACGAGTATTTGTCAATCTATCTGTCTATCTATATTATATACTAATATAAAGAGGCTTGTCCTGACTGACTGACTGACTGATCATCAACGCACAGCCTAAACCACTGAAGCTGGAAACTTGAAATTTTCACTGTAGCTTCCTTTTATGTACGTCATAAAAGGAAAGAATAAGAAAGGATTATTACAAATTCCACTCCTAAGGGGGTTTTAAATAGGGGATGAAAGTTTTTCAAGTTTTCAAGTTATATCGATGAAAATCAGTATTTGCACTGTCGGTTAAAAATAAAGATTTTTGAAAATTCTACCCCCAAGTGGGTAAAATAGGGGATAAAAATTTGCATGAATGTCCGTCATTTTTAGGGTTCCGTACCCGAAGGGTAAAAACGGAGCCCTAATAATGTCACTCGGCTGTCTGTCCGTCTGTCCGCCGGTCACAGGTCTCTAGCTCGCAGACGAAATGAGTTACAAACCTGAAATTTTGGTATTTAGTGTAAAACGTTAACCCAAAATCAAATATTGAATTAGAAATTGAATTAAATTATTTTTCAGGGGGGCTCCCATACATGAAAAAGGAGCCGGAAAAAAAAAATTTTTCTTTACCCTAGCTTGTGGGGTATCATTGTTTAGAGCTCATTAAGTAGAGTACAAATATATATTTTTTTAATTTTTATCTCACAAAATAAGGGAATGGGAGGCCATCAAAGTTGTCAGTTTTAGACCATTTTTGTGACGGGGGCTATCTCAAAACCTAAACTAGTTGGGAATATGATATTTCAGTATATTATGTACTATATGCTCTATTTAAACAACAAATACTGAAAACAACGATTTATTAAATAGTTTATAAGCTGTGACCAAAATAAACGAACATTTTTTTGGGTTTTTCTTTCACGGTTTGTTGCGATGTCTAGCTCGGAAATTAAATATTTCTTAGACCCAAAATACTATATTGTTCATAATTATGTACGGAACCCTGAAAGAGCGAGGCCCGACTCGCACTTGGCTGATTTTTAAAGTTACATCAATGAAAATCGGAATTTGTATTTTCGGTTAAAAATAAAGAATTACGTATTTCAGGAATTTTGGAAATTCCATCCCCAAGTGGGTTAAATGGGGGATGAGATTTGTAAGAATCTACGCGGATTATACCTACTCGTGCATACTGTACTGTACAAATTATCTATCATTCAATGCGATTGTATTGCGATATTTGTATGACCAATATCTGCTCTATCAGTTATTGCCTCACTCATACATAACTTATAGTCTAATGGAACCCTTATGTGGTAGAGTGGTGATTTTTTGTCATAGATAATTATGTACATATTTTACTCTTGTAAGTGGGTAAGATGCCATCTGGTCCTAACTCGGGAGTTGTTCCAAATTAAAATAGTTAGAGGCATGTAGGATCTTACATGACGGCGAAAGTATTAAAGTAATTGTTGACAAGAAGTATGTAGGAATTCATAAAACACACGAGGGAAAGCCAAGTTATGAGGAGGTCCCAACATGATTAAATGCAATTTCTTTACAAAGTATGCTCTGGGCTCTGTGTAGAACTTTTCCTTTCAAGACCGTTTTCTAAAACTCGAGTGATATTCAAGCGATTGTAGAAGCACTTAAGTAATATATGGCATATATTAAATAATGATGCTATGAAAATAATTTTATATAATATATTTTACTTACTCATGTTATTGTTAAATAAGACATGAACGCTATATTATTCATTACTAGCTTTTGCCCGCGGCTTCGCCCGCGTGAATTTCGGTTTTTCACAAATCCCAAAATCTCCGATTCAAAATAAAAATTACGAAAATGCAGGACACATCCGCACGCATTAGCTCCCTCGTTCGAAATCACAGATTTCCAAATGGAGATTGGAGCATGCACCCTCTTCACCGCATCCGCCCGCTGCACGGCGGCGTACGCTATTATATATTCTGTGGTACGGCGGGCGCAGGGGCGCGCGGCGCGGCGCGGGGAATTCCGTGCAACGCGAGCGTCGGCCGTCGCGCGCAGCGAAAATACCTATCAGGGCGTTTTTTAACATAGGTACTTACCGATTTCAACACAACTCCTTTTGTTGTCGGTCGAAAGTCGGTCAAAAAAGTAGCCTATGTTACTCCTTGGTTAATTTTCTACTTGTCTGTGAAAGTCCCGTCAAAATCAGTTCAGCCGTTCCGAAGATTAGCCCGTTCAAACAGACAGACAGACAGACAAAAATTTTAAAAACGTGTGATTCGGTTATGGTATCATTCAAATAACCATATGAGCTTAATATGTGGTAGTTATTTCGAAATTACAGACAGACACTTCAATTTTATTTATTAGTATAGATATTACATATTTCAATTTTTATAGTTAATATTATACTTTCACATTTATAATACTAGCAGGGATATGTGTCCGTGCCACATCTCTCGCGACCCTTCTGTATAAACAGCGCTTGAAAATTCAATAAACAAGTCTCTTTTTTCTGCTTATCTATGCGCCAGTATCATGTTACCAACGGCAGAAATTATTTTATGCATCCGATACGAAGAAAATTCCGCAGTCGCATCTTACTCTAGCATTTTAGTTGATTTCCCACTTCGATGGAAGTTGTGTAATCAGTTCAAGAAAAATGTATTACGGAACGCACAGCTGGGTCCAATACATGCACAACTTTGATTTTAACTCTGAATGTCTCGGGAACTAATACGGCGCTTACAAAATACAATGTTATTTAGTTTTATTGTTATTTGTTTCCGGATGGCTTTTTATTGTAACATATTTGTAACATTGTTAAGTTTTCAAATTTTTTTCAATTTTATTTAAAGAGTGTTGTCTCTGTCCTGGTCTCAACAAATGCCTACTATTCAAAAAATTCAATTTAAAACTTTTATATATAGGTACCCTATTATAATGATTGCCTGCATATTCATATTGTAAATTCATAGATCGTGTGTAAATACAAATAGGTATATCTATTGGATATAAAATTTTTGAAAAATAAATAAATAAATATTCACATATACACACACGGTCGACTGTTGCTAAAGTACGTAACTTTAATGCCTGTGTTATAGGTAACAAGGTAGGTAACAAATAACAAAAAAAATTGCCGATACGTAGCTACAATTTCATGCACGTTTAAGCAGTATTTTAAAGTAGCACTCACACGCATTAACTATGTTCAATAGTACATCGTTAATTAAAGGTAAAATACGCCATATAACATAGCCGTGAATAATGCGAGCGGCGTCGGCTACAGCTTCACTCTGCGGTCGCTGGACTTATGCGCTACTGTACGCTAGTTATGAGCTCCGTCCCGCCCATAAGTCACTCGCTACATCTGTTCCATCATGCTCCGAACTTACCTTCATTATGGTATGAACTAACAGACTGTTCTATCTATCTATACTAATATAAAGAGGCTTGTCCTGACTGACTGATGATCAGTCCATCAACGCACAGCCTAAACCACTGAAGCTAGAAACTTGAAATTTTCACAGTAGCTTCCTTTTATGACGTAGGCGCACACTAAGAAAGGATTGTTGCAAATTCTACCCCTAAGAGAGTTAAATAGGGGATGAAAGTTTGCATGAAAGTCCGTCATTTTTCAAGTTAGAGGTATATCCATGATATTAAATATATTTGTATTATCGATTAAAAATAAAGAACAAGTGTTCCAGGAATTTCGGAAAAACTATCCACAAGTGGGTTAAATAGGGTATGAAAGTTAGTATGAAAATCCGTCATTTTATAAGTTATATCCATGAAAATCGGTATTTCTACTTTTAGTTAAAAATAAAGAATTACCTACGTGTTTCAGCATTTTTGGAAATTCCACCCCCAATTGGGTTAAATAGGGGATGAGATTTATAAGAATCCAAGCGGATGAAGTCGCTGGCATCAGCTAGTTTAGCTATCAAAGACATGACTGAGGAGCGCCAACAATAAATGGATCTCCGTTTACTTACACGGATTGATAAGCTTTTTGAGCATACGATTTATGCACTATCTGACGCAAATTTAGACCTCCGTACTGGTACTTTACGATTATTACTAAGCAGCATAGTCCAAGAGATCTATTTTCAATTTAGTACAAAGACATGCGAAGGTTTCAAAATAATTGAGGTTTGGAATGAACCAGGAACAAGCGAAGCATCAAAAAATTATACATATTAATATGTATATTAAAATACGTTAACTATAATAATTTTTTGATTTTTAAGCCATACTTTAATAGACGCTAGATGTAGACCAGAGCGAGTTTGCAACCCTTGTAGATTTAGTTTTAAGTTTTCGTAAGTAATTATCACCATTATCTCACTTTCATTTTGAGTAAATCTATTTTTATTTTGACTTTGACTTTGTAGTCTATTTCATCATAGTTTGAAATTATCTTCATTATAAAATAGCATGGACCAAGAGACCGCTGTTCAATGTGTTACAGTAAAAATGTTTTCCCCTCAAAGTACATTACCATTAGAAACGTGTTCTGTAATAAAAATAATATTTTTTGGCGGCCGCGGCACAAATAAATTTAAGTAACACACCAAGAGGCGTGTTGAAAGTTATAAAAACTACAATAAAAGCGCCACGAGTGCGATTTCGTGTAACCAGACATCCAAATCACCTATTCCGCGAGGCGCTACCCTATAAAAAGCCTACAATTTCATTAAATCCACCCTAAATAGTTACAAAGAACTTTGTTATTTCGCTGTCAGTCAGCGTTTAAAGCCCGGCAACAAAGTTAAAACGAAGTAATTAAAAAAGAAAACACAAAATACTTATAAAGTCGGAAGCCGGTCTCTCTTCACTTAAATTACTTGCGATTACACCGACAAAACGCTTAATGAAACACGTTAAATCGCACCAACTGGTATTGCCGCGGCCCGCCACGCCACCGTTTCTAATGTTAGCTAAGCGCGAATAAAAACAAAGCGCTTCGACTTGAACCGAATTGGAAAATTGGTTTCTAACTTACCATCAATATATTTAAAACAAGCGGACACCCGCAACTTCGTTCGCGTGGATATACATTGATTTTTAAAAATCCTGTAGAAATCATTTTGATTTTCCTAAGCTCCTTTGAGCTCATATCATACTAAAAACTGTTAAAAGTTCACTGGCGGATGTTTAGGTAGACCAAAATGTAAACATCCGCCAGTGAAAGTCCCATCAAAATCGATACAGCCTTTTAGAGATTAGTCAATAAGCTTTAAATTATCTACTTTCTAACAAAAAAAGAATGAATGAAATCGGACCACGCGTTATTGAATTACAGCTAAATACACGTTTTGACTTTCATCCCCTCTCCCTAGGGAACCGTGCTGAATTTCGGGACAAAAAGTATTCTGTATGTTACTCCGTAGTATGACCTTAAATCGTACCAAGTTTCGTTTCAATCCATTCAGTAGTTTTTGCGTGATGCGCGCACAAACATACAGACAAACAGACAAACAGACAAACAGACAAACAGACATAAATTTCAAAAATAGCTTTTTTACGTTCTATTACTTATCCCTAACATCCCCCAGTTATTATTTTGCAAAAATCTTCAATGTACAGATACGGCAAGTCTACGATTTTATTATATGTATAGAATATAGATATAGTTAAAGAAGATAGATAGATTAATTTGTTTGAATTATAATGCCGTATCGATTGTGTGATTCATTCGTTCTCTAGAGTTTACTGTAAGTTCTATAATTATTCCTATATTATATATTAACGCGAGATGCTCTAGTATACTTGTGGTTCCCAGTAAGGAGTGTTGAATCCGCAAAGATAAAGGTTTAAATAAACATACATCATTCGATAAATCAGCCATCAGTTCAATCTGTGTCCTTGGATTGACGAGATTGACGCCGAAAATCCAAACTACCGATTCGACTGATCAATTCATAAATTACACGATCAATCTGACGTAAGTCATACCAAGACCACGGAATGAAAGGATTATTTACCAGATCAAACTTTCCAACCAACCACATGACCAAGTGGTCGCCTTATGTTACATTATCATTACGTGCGTTAGCGACGACAATCAAAAAGCGTTATGCCCTAGGAACAAGTAATATAACTTCCATGGTTATGCCACAACAATCAAAAACTAAAGAGTCGCTGTTTTGAATGAGTAATTTATATTAAGGTTCAAAAACTATAGTCTACAGTAGGTGGTTGTTTTAAAGTTAGGAAAATATTATTGTGTCAGGGTGTGTTTTGACGCGACAGAATGCTATCGGTTTCATTAGTTTATTATGACTAGATTCACATCAATGTGCTAAAGAAAATAAAATCTCTGACAAAGAAAATACATGAAGGTCACGCAATGTTACGTAACATTACTTTTTTGTTAAATGTTTGCTGTGTATGTATGACTCTTTATAATATGTATATTGTATTTTATATAACTAAGATATTGTAATCTATGGGTTATGTTACCTGAAAATAAATAATTTATTATTATAATTATATTATTATAAAATGAATTGCAAAAAAAAAATTACGTTACGTTATTTCAAACGCGTGTAACGTTATAATATGTTTACAATAAAAGTGGTAAAGTTTAGCGGTTTTGTTACGTTTTTGTCGCGCCCTAGTCTGCTTTGAACTTTACTTAGCCGGCTAAGACCTGCGCAAGTAGGTGGTAGTTTTTACTCAAATATCTTGCCCGTAAGGAGAGTCGGAACTACTTGAGCAAAGTCCATTAAGGAATATAAACTCGCGGCGCGGTGATTACAAATGCTACCAATTTCGACGACCGTTTCGGGTCGATTAGAGCTTTTTAATTGAAACCTTCCCGGGTGAACTTTGAACGGACATCATTTTTTAATTAACCGACCCTTTTGCTATTAAACATGTTATTCGACCGTATCAAAGAATGACTGCTCGAGATGGCTTATTCCTGAATAGGTAATGTTTTTAACCCCCGACGCAAAAACGACGGGGTGTTATAAGTATGACGTGTCTGTGTGTGTGTGTGTGTCGGTCTGTTTCCCTGTAGCGCTCAAACGGGTGAACCGATTTGGATGCGTTTTTTTTTTGTTTGAAAGGTGAATTAGTTGAGAGTGTTGTTAACTTTGTTTGATGAAAATTGATACAAGATGGCCGCCGCTACAAAATGGTGGATTTCATATTTTTTCACAACTCCCTTAATATGGGTATCAAATGAAAGGTCTTGACTAGTAATATTTTACTAGTCAAGCCCTGTTATATAGTGCTATTGCACTATGTAAATCCAAAATGGCCGCCGTCACAAAATGGCAAATGTCGGGGGTTTTCAAATTTTTTATTTACACTATTATTATTATTAATATTTTAAAATGTACGATAATATAATCAACCGATTTTATTCTTTTTACTTTATACGTAATCAAATAAGTTTCCGTATTATATATTACGGCTTCGGTTTTGGTTCGGTTCGGTGACCCTGAAAACCTGGAAAAGCTTATGGTCAGGTCAAAGGGAAAAGACCACGTAGTCGCTTAACTACCCGTTGGTCAACATCTAACTGGCCTGCCTATACCTACAGCCATTAGGACCGCCGAGAACAGGAACACGTGGAAGAGTGAACGAGCGAGAAAGTCATACTAGACGCGAATTTCAGCAATGAAGAAAACGACTGAGAACATATTTCGGTTTAGTAATTAGTATAGGTACATTGAATATTCATGAATATAACAGTAAAATGAAACATTATTAT
This sequence comes from Melanargia galathea, assembly GCA_920104075.1. NCBI lineage: Eukaryota > Metazoa > Arthropoda > Insecta > Lepidoptera > Nymphalidae > Melanargia > Melanargia galathea. The sequence continues at coordinate 8,859,476 of OV049864.1, forward strand.
TCCTGATATTCGTTTAAACAATGAAAGACAATAGAAATACATTAACTAACTACAATAGAGTTTCAATCCTAGAGCAATTGATTCGTTTTATTTATAGCTCTCAGGCATATCTACGTTTTGTAGGCGAGCAAGAAAGCCTTGCGACTTGCGAGATTATATTATAGAATACATAATATTATGATTCTTCTAGCTTTATAGCGTGGTTCTATATCTATACATAAAAAAACCGGCCAAGTGCGTGGCGGGCCACGCGGAGTGTAGGGTTCCGTAGTCACAATCCTCGAAAAACAGATATCCCTACTTAGTCATGATAGTTTTCCTTTAAAATTGATTAAATATGCTATACTAATGTAAATTTTTTCAAGTTCCTATATATTGCCATTTAGCTGATAGAGGGGGGGAAGACACTTGACTCTAATAAAAATTAGCACTTTAAAACTTCATATTTTACAAACGGATCTAGAAATCGAAAAATAATGTTCCCACACCCACAATATTTTTAAAAGACCTATTCAACGATATCCCACACTATGGGGTAGACGAGAAAAAATTATTCATCCCCACTTTACATGTAGGGGAGCTACCCTAAAAAAAATATTTATTAAAATTTTATTTCACCAATTTGTCGGCGTGATTAATATTTATACCCATGCCAAATTACAGATTTCTAGCACTAATAGTCTCTGAGATTAACCGAGGACGAACGGACGGATGGACAGACAGACGGACGGACATGGCGGAACTATAAGGGTTCCTTGTTTACTACGGAACCCTAAAAATTACAATATGTACCTACTTTAATTCAAAGTAATAAATTAAAGTTTACACATGTAGGTCGTAAGAAGACTATAAGGTGCGATTTTAGGGTCTAGATAAACAGACTGCATTTGGACCATTCGGATGCAGTTTTATCGCAGTTGCCATAACTTCATCGCAACTGCCGACCGACAACTCAGATATCCGAGACAAAAAAGTAGTACTAAAATTGAAAATTTTTATAATATTTTCACCAGTCACTTATATCAATCAATGAAAGCGTTTATTACATCCAGGTTTTGTCGACGTTACGCGACGCACCGCACTTCGCTGACATTCGCAGAAGCAGCTGCAAGTGTTTGATATTATCGCATTGCAGTTAATTGTCGCGTTTCGCATTGAGTTCGCTTACGTAGGACGAGATATTGTAATCTGAAAGCCGGAATTCGAACCATGTCCCTAAATTTTTTTTTCATCAGTTGGTAGTTGCCAGACAATTATTACCTCTTAATCTATATCTTCTTCTATCTATATCTTCTATATTCTATCTTCTTCTATACATATAATAAAATCGTAGACTTGCCGTATCTGTACATTGAAGATTTTTGCAAAATAATAACTGGGGGATGTTAGGGATAAGTAATAGAACGTAAAAAAGCTATTTTTGAAATTTATGTCTGTTTGTCTGTTTGTCTGTTTGTCTGTTTGTCTGTTTATCGGTTTGTCTGTTTGTCTGTATGTTTGTGCGCGCATCACGCAAAAACTACTGAATGGATTGAAACGAAACTTGGTACGATTTAAGTTCATACTACGGAGTAACATATAGGATACTATTTATCCCGAAATTCAGAACGGTTCGCTAGGGAGAGGGGATGAAAGTCAAAACGTGTATTTAGCTGTAATTCAATAACTCGTGGCGCGATTTCATTCATTCTTTTTTTGTTATAAAGTAGATACTTTAAAGATTACCAACTAATCTCTAAAAGGCTGGATCGATTTTGATGGGACTTTCACTGGCGGATGTTTACATTTTGATCTACCTAAACATCCGCTTGTGAACTTTTATCAGTTTTTAGGGATTTTTAAAAACCAATATATATCCACGCGAACGAAGTCGCGGGTGTCCGCTTTTACGTACTAAACCAAAAACGATGATTATTATAATTAAACTCTTTAACAGGAATTCGAAAATGAACACATACATTACATATGTAAATACATATGTAAGCTAACTATATATAAATACATATGTAAGCTAAGGAAACGCTGACGTGTGCGTTCCGTCGCGTCGCGTCGGTGCGGAAGCCGCGTCAATTAACTTGGCCGCGATGACATATTAGTCTTTGTTCTCTGCTCGCTGCCACCCCTCCCACCAACTGTCTCTTTACCCGCGAGAAGCTATCTACAAGATCTATATAAAAAACAAAAATCCTGACTGACTCTTAAAGGAGTCAGGACTGTAAAAGTTAAACTGACAATTTCCAGTCAGTAGCTGATAGATATTTTTTTTTAAATTAAGTAATGTGTGAATATTTAATCCATACAAACAAAAATTTAAGACATTTAAAATTTAGCTTTCACAACAACCAATGCTGCAGCCCTGAAACTATGCATATTCCCAATTTTATGCTACGTAGCAGCACCAAATAAATTGATCGGAATAACGCATTGAGCCGGAGTTTTTTATCGAACAAATTCAATATCACGTTGAGCTCCTGCCAGATGTTGGACAATTAAATTCCCTGGATCGATACTAAATTAAATAGATCCACTGCGAAAATAAAAAGTTTAGTGACTGTCAATGTCAAACAAAGAAGATGAAAAAAGTTTTTTCTCTCAATTCCATTTTCCTTCACGATTCCTCTTTCACAGTCTCTAAAAGTTTTCAAAATAAGAGGTTTTCGCGAGAGTCTCAATTATCGATAAAGACGATATTAAAAATTCGTTTGTTTTGTTCTTCGCTTTCGCCCGGAGAGCGGTGTCCCCTTTTTTCTATTGTTTCCGTACGAAGGGAACCAGGAGCGGCGGCAAACGATAATCAGAAATTTGAATTTCGGCCTGCGAGTACTGACTGAATCATCCGATTTTGTGCGTCGTTTATCATAGCGAATAATTAGGCGAAGAAAAAGTTATTTTTCCTTAAGAATAATACTGTTTACTTCGTTGAACAGCTCGTTTAACTTTGTGATAACTTTGCGTTTGTTTCGATTGCGACGTAATTCAGCTTGTCCAAAGACGTCTTCTCTGTTATCTTTACTGCAATCACTATTCAATATAAAGTCAATTGTGAAGGCATTATGCCTTCACAATTGACTTTATATCGATGGGATGTATGAATTTACATGCATAGTTGCCGTTTGGTAATACTATGATAAAGGAACACGCTCTAAATTTATTCGTGAGCATTATAGTGTACCTAACATGTATGAGGCACTGCTCCCTTAATGTATTCATGTAATTCGCATAGCGGGCATCCCCTTTGACCGGCCACGCAACACCGCATGGGCTACCCGGATAGAGTAATATAACGTCATGTTTTAAAACCATCCATCACGTTTAATGTCCATATAAAAGAAGTATAACGATAACGAATATTCCGTCTCTTTCTCGCGTATCAGCTACTCAGTTATCAAAAACTATTATCACTCTCCTATTTGGTTTTTATTGGAATCATGTTTTAGAGGGTTCGGAAAAAGCTTCCAAACTTATTCGTAAACAAATGCAAATGCATTGCATTTGTTTACGAATAAGTTAAACAATTCAATAAACAAAATTTCCTTTCAATGCGCTAACCCTGATATTCATTATAATGTAGGAAATTCGTCAAAACACGATTGTCTGGAGCGGAAATTGTGCACTCAGTCTGGAAACGCACGAATTTTGTTTTTGATCTTTTGCATTTGGTGCCTATTGCAAACGTAAATTCGAAAATATTAATTGGTATTGATTTGATAACTATCACACTAATATTATAAAGGCGAAAGGAAAATATCTTATTAATACGATCTATTAACATGAATTACGTAGAGATTGAGTAGACTTAAGTAGTTTTCCGAAATTTAAAGCCCAACAACATCATTTTTTTTATTCATATTAATTATTTATACTTACACAAAATAATGTACGTGACATTCAGTGCAACAAAAACCGCAGTCAAATAATATAAAATTTTACCTACGTGTGATAAACAAAATTTTAAAAATGATCCTAGATTTAGAGATAATTTTTTTCCGAAGAAAGAATCCTATACTCGTATATTAGGTGTCTCTTTAAAAAATTGGCTAATTAAAAAAAAATATGTAAAATTATTTTCCTGTAATATACAAAAAATATAGTCAGGAAGCTGTGCCTTTTCGTTTTATACCAAAGTTAGTCTTTATTTTCTACTTACATATTATATTCATTTTATACGTTGAAGAACTGTCCAGCTTTCTTTAAACTTTAAAATACTCGGACTTCCGTGAAAAATTCCGCAAATCCGTTTCTAAACTTGCTAGACCATTCTTTTTTTTCCAGCGGCTGTTATTTTTTATTTTTAAATATGTTTAGTTGGCTATAAAAAGTCTTATATCGTTGTGTTTGTTTTTTTTGCAAATATTTATGAAATAATTACAAGCGTGGTTGATATTTGATTTGATTTATTTGATTTGATTTGATATAATAAATACTATTTTTACTATTTTACGCAAAAATATAAGTCAACAAGCTTTTCTGAAAATACCTATATAGCATTGCTAATGCAAAATAAAGTTGGAAACGCAAATGGAGTGAATATGTAGTAACGCGATTCAATCAGAGCGCTATAGAGAGTCCGGAGGATCTCAAGATCACAGCCCGCATACTAAATTATTAGCCCTTAGTTATTTATGCATCATGAGCCAACATCTTAATAGCGAGCGGGAGTTATGTCCAGCCTAAAATAATATTTTGTGTAAATGTTTGAAAATAAACAAGCAGCGTCCGCCGGTGCTTTACATTCACAATATGTCGTAAGTTTGGTGTACGCCCTTGCGGCGATTTAATATTTGAATGGGCCCAATAAGGCATGGTCTTAGTTTCAGTTTATGTTCGTCCGCGGTCTGATGGATTACTATCATAATATTATATCATAGACATACCTTTGGATGTGCTCTTCTGGGAAAGGCCACTTTTGGATCTATCTGTAAAGAAGGAAAATGCGATTTAGTATTTTGTTGAATAGATTAGCTTTAAGAATGTTAGATTAAACTACATAATTATGAATATGAAAATGTTAGGTGAATTCAGTGTAGGATGCGGGTCGTTTGCATTAATGATGTTTTGAAGTTAGCAGGAAGCGCAAACCGCGCGTTGGAATTTGGTGATATGAATATGTTCAAATTGATGCAATTAATGGATTTGTGATTCGTGCCAATACATGTCTCGCATTCCGCGCGGGATCCCATGACGTTGAGAGATCCTTTATCTAACTTAAGCATAAGTATCTAAGTATGAATTTGTTACATATTATGTAGGTAATATATTAATGGTAGACACTCGTGAATCTTATTTGCTTATAACAAGAATACAAACTTAATGAGAACATCACTGAAGATTATCTTTTTCCAAAAAAAGCGAATTTTTTTTTTTCGAAAAAATGCTCAATAAGGAAGAATTATTCAATGTTAATAATAATCCAACCGCGTTAACAGCATTAAGAAGCCGGCTAGTTAATTTAAACTTAATGACTTGCTCACGAAAACATCTCTCCGCCCTCTAATCATGACTGCACGTCCGGGCGGGAAGCGCGCGCGATAAATTCGCATCGCATGCGACATTGGTAAGCGAAAAATACGGACGAGAGCAAGTTGCTCTACAGTGCTCTATAGTGAAAAAACTCCGCACCATGAACCTAAACCAAAAATTATTTTCACTCTTCACCTCTTTTCATAAAGGATGACTCGGGTGAGTTACCATCCGATGCCATGTCCAATAAGGCCATCAGATTTGCGACTCTATATCACTACATAGTATAAAACAAAGTCGCTTTCTCTGTCCCTATGTCCCTATGTATGCTTAAATCTTTAAAACTACGCAACGGATTTTGATGCGGTTTTTTTAATAGATAGAGTGATTTAAGAGGAAGGTTTGTAAGTAGAAAAATTGGACCCGGTAGGTGGCGCTAATAGCGGGCAGGACGACGTCTGCCGGTTCCGCTAGTTTATATATATATAAAAATCAATGCCACTTTTCATTGTAATTTTATAACTCAAGAACGGGCTCACTTATCCAAACCAAAAGTTTAGGCTTTGTTTGGACTATTTAGTAGATGGTTTATGTGAAGTTTGCACAAAATCGGTCGAGCGGTTCTTCATTTATCACACTTACCGGGTAGGTACAGGTAACTTACCGGATCTCGGTAGGTGGCGCCGATGTCGGTATGTCACCGGGCAGATTTTATAATATTAGTAAACAAACTGGCAATAAGTATATTTGACGCAACTATTCCTGTCATAGTTTGGCTATAATATCTACACTGAACGCTCGTGATCTCAGCTGAACAATACGTCTACAGCCATCAAGTATTTAGCTCGCGAGCTGCCTTGATGTCACCAAGCACATTGGCGTTATTTTAGTTTAAATGACATTAATTAATTTTGGTCTCACATTTAGGCTGTGGAGCCAGATAGGTCTTGATAAAGAAGAAACCACGATACTTGGATATTACATTACTTTCTAAGTATGAGTATAGTATCTACCGTCGGAAATTGGGCTACTTTTGTCTGTCCTTCTTCACATGTGTAGAATTGTAAGCACCATTCCGAACCTGTGGTAGATTCATTTGTCGATTCGTAAGCGCTTGTGAAAGCTTATCTGAATAAAATTGAAGTTTACTTATATAAATTATAAAAAGGCGTGGATTTAACTCGTTCCAGCAATGCGTGAGACGGCAATTCAATCATGTACTTAACATAAAATTGTTATATTGATATTGTAAATTTGGAAAAGAGCAACCGCCGAGTTTCTTGCTGGTTCTTCTCGGTTGGAATGGCATTCCGAACCAGTGGTAGATTCGTTTGACTATTCAAAAGTACTTGTAAAAGTTTATTTGAATAAAAAACTTTTCTATTCTATTCTATTCTATTCTAAGCACCTGCATAATACTAGTTCGGAGAGACAGGCCCTGCAATTAATAACAAGCGGACGCACGTGTCGCTGATGTTGCAGACTTGTAATTTACTGCAGACATCCGGCGTTTGACGCGAATATCGGAAGCGTACCTTAACCTCGCATCGCCCGACGCCCATGCAGGCTGCACTGTCCGTACTAAAATCCCCGCTGCAAAAAGCATCGGACTGAAAACCCTCCGTGGTCCTGTCACTCGATTTCTCCTCTCGTCTTTTTCATGTAACCGAGCGGTACTATTTCATACGTGGCACTGTTTAAGCCCTCAGATTTTCTCCGGCAACGAGCGGTCGCTTTGCTCTTTTTTCTCCTATCTCGACGCGCCGTTGACCGTTATAAACGCAAAATATAAACCCAAAGAAGCTACCTTTGACATTTTAGAGGTAAAACGTTTCATTTCCACACGTACTCATCGTTTTGTCGACCGGTTTCTAAATTCGTTTTGGGGATTTGTTCGCCGCCGTAAATTAAGTATTATATCGCTTCATGTCTAGAATCACATAATAATATTCTTATGGACCCACTTATTACGTAGACGAGAATAGCGAGAGAATTATTTATAAGATAGATTGGGTGATTTTCCACTGGCCGACACGGGCTGTTTTCGGTAGGTGGAAAAACACGTCATAATATAAATTCAGCCTTCACTGCTGTACCGGCATGGGGCCAGCCCCATGACGGTACCACGATAAAGATGTATGAAATTTGCCATCGTCATCACTATCAGCATCACAGGTAAATGGTAAAACGCAATATTAAATTTTGATACACGTTTGCGTTCACATTTGCCATGCCTGTAAAGAAAATGTCTAATTTCGATGTTAAGCGTAAACAGAGAATTTTCACCGAAAATGGGTTTTATCCACCCATTTTGCACGATTCAAATGGTGTAGTTTACCGTCGGATCATTCCAGCCACCCGAGCTCACTCTAGAATCCAGACAGGCCACCGTGAGGATTCCGGGGAGTGTTGCTAGAGAGCCGTTGTAGGTTTTGCGTTGGTTATCAATAAAAATTTAACAGGTAAAAAATAGAGCTATATACATCTATACTAATATAATAAAGCGGAAGAGTTTGTTTGTTTGAACGCGCTAATCTCAGGAACTACTGGAGCGATTTCAAAAATTCTTTCACCATTGGATATGTACGTGATCCCTGAGTGCTATAGGCTATATATTATGTACCACGGGCGAAGCCGGGGCGGACCGCTAGTTTCGCATAAAGGTACAAAAAGGCATATAATAATGAAATAGCGTTCTAACAATTTTCCTAAAAGTATGAAATGAATGCAGGAGTCGTAGGCATCCAGGACTGCGTAATTACGAACCAAGCGTGAGAGAATAATTTAAAAGATTTTGCCCAAGAGGACTGCATTATTACAATATCAGAGAAACGGCTTTACGGCGTCATTCATACATTCTTAATTATTTAATTATCTTTTGAGTGCGCCACGGAATAACGCAGCTGCAGAAAATCCGGTATACTTAATTTGATTAAATTGGATTTTCACCCAGGAGATTATTCATTTTTATGACGTTATTGTAATTAGGCATGAAGACTTAAAATAACGAGATGTATTTACGAGTACAAACTGAAGCGCAGGAAGTGATCTTAACATGTTTCGAATTCACTGATAGGCGTAGGAAAATAATTGCCAACCTATTAAGCATCTCACGCGAGCTATTTTGTTAATGCTGTAAAATGACCGCGAAAGTATAGAGAGCAAGCAGAAAAATCATAAAACCCCAGATGGTGGCGCTAAAGCGATTAAGCGGGTCGATGATAAATTTTAACGAGTTATTTTAATGGAAGCGATCGCAGTCAGTGGCTAGCCTGCAGCCTGTGCCGATAGAAAAATAAAACGAAGCACCAAAAGACTGCTCCTTTCGTGATTGCGAGCCTTTTCATTTTAAGATACTTTTAAAAGTTTGATGATAACGACTTTCACATTAAACAATTTAAGCTTAAGTTGTTTGTAGGAAGAAAATTTTAGTCTGTTATTTTTTTCGTACTTTATAACAAAATTTATAAACAAGACTGTTTATAAGTAAGACTACTGTTTCGAGCAGAATTCTTCATGTCATATAAATTCGTTTATAACTACTGTCCAAACACCGTGCTAAAAAAAATTTCAAGTAATCGGCGTTAGGGCCAAAGGGCCCTTTGCACTTTTTGAAAAATTATTTTTAACGATACCCCACACAAGCCAATTATGTTAAGCCAAAAAACTATTTTTAAAGTTCAGAAAGACAGAAAAATGGACGGAAAGTGCAAATTCACCCAAGTAGACTCAAGTAGGTACCTCACTCCTCTGGGTCAATAAATAAACAATCCATAGACCATCAAAACTATCAGTTACGTATTCCAGAGAAGGAATAGCGTACTTACTTTATACTATGTTTGGCAATTGTGACTTAAAAACGTTTTAGTAAAATATTTAACCCATTCTGATCCCCCAGACAGAATCGAGCAAACGTAAAAAGTTAACCTACAAAACAAACATAGCGAGCCAAGTTAACAGATTTTCATGAACACACACGTATTTTTCATCCGCGTTACAAAAAACCTGACCAGACCGAAGCCACGCAAAATTGACAGCGAAACATCGATATCATACGAATGTGACATTTTGATATGGCAACCATTTGCGTGATTACACTCGACGCAGTGGCGCACCCTCCTTAGTCAACTTCCCCCGTCCTACAACTTCCCTTGCGATAAAGATTAACATTGGGTTTCAACTTTCGAATTATCTTAAGTCGTACCTGGTGATGCAAACTAAAGGATACCTTAATCCTATGGTATTGTATCCCATAATTCCAAACTATCTGATAAGTTTTAGCGTGTCATCGCAAGAAAGGATTGCAGGAGAAAGCACATTAGTCCGATATCACTGCGTTGAGCATGTCGCATTATGTGCGATGCCTTCACCAAAGTCGATTGAGTTGAATTTTGTAGTAAGTAAACATTCAGTATCGATTTTGCTATAGGTAGTATGTTTCGTTTGCTATTGTTAGGATAATAATGTGGCCGATTCTGTTGTACACAATCTCTAAACCTAAACCAATGATGTTTTACCTTAACTAGATCAGCATTCTAAAGCACCGACTCATCGCTACTTCGCATATGTCAATGGGCACCTACGACTTCAGTTGCCAGCCCGACGTCCGAGTGAACACGAACGTAACTGTTACTTGCCACACAATTTGTCAAGATGGTGAAATGTGTTGTTAAAATTTGTTTGTCACGGTCAGAAAACGATAATAAAGCAACTGGTGTTACTTTTCACAAGTAAGTTTGTTTTATTTAATTCCGATTATCCAAAACAACACGTAATAAAAACATAAATTTACCGCGCATTATTTTTACTATAAGTGTTGCCAGTAAAAACTATTTTGATTTTCCCTACATTGTTGGGAAATTAGTGAATGAAAAAGCGAATGATGAACGTACGTATGTACCTATAAGGCAACGTAAGTAAATCAGTAATTTATGTGATCATACTGAGTCATTATAAAATAGTTAGAAGTAGGTATAATGATTTCTTACTAAGCGAGTTCAAAAAAGAAGGTTATATATTCGACCCGTATGTTCGCGATTATTTCAAAAACCAATGAACCGATTTTGATAATTTTTTCACTATCGTACTTAATTTACAAACTTTCAGAAAGATATTAGTATACATATACATATTTAGTGATCATTCTTATGTATGAAGTTACTAACATAAACGTACCCATATGTAACTAATATTTTTGATTGGTTCAATAAATTTCAAAATATCTTCAAAATTTCAGAATTGGACCTGTTACAGTTTTATTATTAACTAGATAATGCCCATGGCTTCACCTGTGTGGATTTAGGTTTTTAAAAATCCCGTGGGAACTTTTGATTTTCCAGAACAAAAAGTAGCCTATCTGCAGTAACCCGTCCCCAAAACGGAAAAATTCCGTGGGATCCCTACGATTTCGGAATGCAATTCCTTACAGCATCCGGGTTGAGGAGTTGTATATATACCTACTCGAGTTCATTCAACGATAAAGTCTTAAATTGGTATCACCAATATCAATTTAAATAACCGACAGTTCCTAAACGCCATTAGTTTTGGGGATCAGGTCCTCTACAGCATCAGGATTGAAGAGTTGGAATCCAAATTTTTTTTAGAACAGTGTCGCAATGGTTTTCTATCGATTAAAAAAAAATACGCAAATCGGTTCAGAAATCTCGGAGATATCGGTGTACATAGGTAGAAAAACACAACTCCTCCTTTTCTGAAAGTCGGTTAAAAAAGTAGCCTATGTTACTCCCTGGTTAATTCTCTACTTGTATGTGAGAGTCCCGTCAAAATCGGTTCAGCTGTTCCGAAGATTAGCCCGTTCAAACAGACAGACAGACAGACAAACATTTTAAAAACATATGATTCGGTTATGGTACCGTTCAAATAACCATATGAGCTTAATATGAGGTAGTTATTTTGAAATTACAGACGGACACTTCAATTTTATTTATTAGTATAGTATAGATAGATAGATGAAAGATTTAAATAAAGTTATTTACGTTCACGCATTTAAATATTTTTTTCCTATTAATAATCCTTATTTAGTTCTATATGGTTTATATTGAAAATTTTATTAAATCTAATATAATTATTAAATCTCATAAACTCAAATAATTTTTTGGGGGAAATCGTTCTTTTGTGGGAAATTATTCCTGATACTGGTAACTCTAATCGTTTGTCTAATTGCAATGTCTTGTCCTATTCTAACGTAATTAGTTTGAGGGCAGAAGAAACGAGACAAATATAGTTTACTCAAAGTTTTCTTGGCGTATTTGTCAGTTTCAAAGCTACGTCTTTGAAACTCAAAAGTGGTTACGTTTTTCTGAGAACAGTTTATATGACGCTTCTACTCTTTATTTATTACACCTCACTGACCTAAACTAAAATGACAGGTCTAAATCTATTGCCATCCTTTTCCGCAGTGAGCACTGTGAAAGAGATAGGAATAAATTTAGACCTGTCATTTTAGTTTAGGTTTAGAGATTGTGTACAACAGAATCGGCCACAATGTATGTTTATAACTAGATGATGCCCACGGCTTCGCCCGTGTGTATTTAGGTTTTTAAAAATCCCGTGGGAACTTTTGATTTTCCAGAACAAAAAGTAGTCTATCTGTAGTAGTAACCCGTCCCCAAAACAGAAAAATTCTGTGGGATCCTTACGATTTCGGAATACAATTCCTTACAGCATCAGGGTTGAGGAGTTGGACATGTACCTACTCGAGTTCATTCAACAATAAAGTCTTTAATTGGTATCCCCAATATCAATTTAAATAACCGACAGTGCTTAAATCCCATTAGTTTTGGGGATCAGGTCCCCTACATCATCAGGATTGAGGAGTTGGAATCCAAAATTTGTACGACAGTGTCGCAATGTTTCTCTATCGATTAAAAAAAAAATTACGCAAATCGGTTCAGAAATTTCGGAGATATCGGTGTACATATGTAGAAAAACACAACTCCTCCTTTTTTGAAAGTCGGTTAAAAAAGAAGCCTATGTTACTCCCTGGTTAATTCTCTACTTGTATGTGAAAGTCCCGTCAAAATCGGTTCAGCCGTTCTGAAGATTAGCCCGTTCAAACAGACAGACAGACAGACAGACAGACAGACAGACAGACAAAAATTTTAAAAACGTGTGATTCGGTTATGGTATCGTTCAAATAACCATATGAGCTTAATATGAGGTAGTTATTTCGATATTACAGACAGACACTTCAATTTTATTTATTAGTATAGATTGATTGTACTTCTAACCCAACTTCGCTATCTTAGACACTAACGCGGTGTCCTGCGTGAGCGACGAATACTACGCGATGCGACGCAATACGACGCGACGCGATTCGAATCCATAGAAAATTACAAACTTGTCCACGCGACAACGTAGGCCACATGCAGGTTCAGCTACTGTCTGATATTTTCGCGTCGCGTCGTATCATGTCGCGTTGTCGCGTTTGTCGCTGACGTAGGACACCCCGTAACGCGGTGTCCTGCGTGAGCGACGAATACTACGCAACGAGATGCGACACGACGCGACGCGTTTCGACTTTGCGATTTTCAATTCGCGTTTGTCGCTGACGTAGGACACTCCGTTAAGGTGAAAATACTCCTAACGTATGGTAAATGTCCAGTTTATCCAGCAGTCTATAATAATTTAGAGACGCGTTTACCTGTCCGTCTACCAGACCTTTTCACGGCTCAACCGCTGAACTAATCTTGATGAGATTTGCCACAGAAATAGCTTGCATTCTGGATATGCATATAGGATACTTTTTATCCTGGAAAATCAAAGAGTTCCCATGGGAGTATTTTAAAACTGAAAGCTGGTCACGAAAAACAGTTATTTTCCTAAATCTTGCTTTTTATACATAATATCTTGAAATATATAATAAAAAAAACTTTTATGATCAAAGATATATTTTAATACGAACAACTTATAAAATCATGTAATAATATTTAGTTAGGTAAAGATTCGATATAATCATTTACTCTATGTGAAAACAAGTGTTCAGTGGTCACTCGTAGAATCATACGAGTGGGATAATGCCCATTGTAACATTGAGTAGGATTACTATCTGAGCTCCGGTGTCGATTCAGTTGCACCTAAGCGTTCGAACACGGTACAAATGGATTCAATGATCTTGTACCGATACCTTGTATGAACGGTATTTGATCTAAGCGTGCTCTATGTAGCTTTCATATTGAAGAATCGCACCAAAATTCAGTTTGAATAAATTGTGATGTTTTGATCTCTATAATTATTTATTTTAGGCACCTAATTACTATCATATAAAATTGTCGGCATATTTCTAGTTTTGTGTGTGTATTTAGTTTAGTTATGCTATAAATAATAATTAATGAGTAGTAAAAAACTCTACATACATCGTATATTAATAAATGAATTGAATTAAAAGAGATTAAAAAAAGCATTTTAAAAGTTACAGTTGAAATTTTCAAAACGGCACATAATTTAAATTTGCATTGTATTAAAACGCGGGAGTAAATAATTTATTAGATCATGCAAACTGTAAGTCTCATTTATTCGTTTTACGAAACGTTAATACAATAATGAACCAGCGATTCCGCAGTGTACATGCATTTTCAATCAGCGGATGTACTATTTAAATCCGGATAGTGGAGAAATTTCACAGTCATGATCGTGGTGGTCTCAACTGTAAAACGATTGACTGCTGGATACCAGCTGTACTCGCAAGTCTCTTGCAAGCATCGCCACAGAACACGATATTGTGAGTTGTGTCGCTCGTATCTAGCGGCAATGAGCGACAAGCTTCACACCCTCCGTCCATCTAGTGGAGGGTATTCCAACACTGCATTTCCCAGTGCGGGATTAATGTTCGAACATCTAGGGACTCCTACGTCTTTGCGGTTATGTGGTACGCCCATTACCACTTATTTTCGCGATTCAATGAGCGATGTTGGTAACTCTGATTCTCCTATGGAATTCCTTATTTACAATTTGATACCGCAGGCATACTCCGAGTATAGCTCGCTCCATTGCCCGTTTATGCGGGCGTTTATATTTCGGATCCGTAAGCCTTCGGACACTGAAGGATTTTGGACGAGAAGACAAGACAATTTTACTGTGGTATCGCTTCTTCAATGACGACTATTGTTATTGAGTTATATGTATACAAATAAAATTTTTGAAAGCCGTCAAGATATGATTTTATCGAAGTTAGCGTATTTTAGTGCGAAATTTATATCACGTACATGTATATGAACTGTGACGTCACGTTACCATGATTCCGCTGGGCGTCTCACTGAGGCACATATATTTAAGCCTATAACTTTTTTGTTTATAGAGAAAATTTAATATTCTGTTTCATTTTAGTACTCTTTTAATCCACAAAAAAGTAAACATTCTTCATTTAACAATAGTTACCGTGCAGGACAAGTAAGTTTAATGACGCACTCAGGCAACTGTATTTACAGACTCGCAAGTGTCTGGCCGCGTCAAGTGGCGCCGCATCATTTGCTGTTCCGTCAACGCGGTCTAACTCCCCTAATTGGAGCGAATTTGGCTGCAGGTGCAACACTTGAGTTGGCTCAAGATTAGAAGCGGGCTATTGCGAGCATAATATTCCGAGCCATTCCGACTGAAATATTTGATGTGCAACGCGCGACTTGCGGCCCGATACCGTTCCGCTCCATTCCACTTCACTGCCGCCGTCACCCACGTATGCGCTTCGACTAACTAGAATTAAATTAAGAACAATATTTACCCCCTTCGGCTGTGATATATGATATTGCACGTTTAAGCCAGAGCTTGCGTTTAGTGACTAATTATGTACCCACATTCTTGAACGAGCCGGTACGCTGAGCTTTTATTTAGGCGCTCCTTAAAAAGTAATTATAACAGAGTTATAGGGAAAGGTATACTGACTCGTTGGTCTCGTGGTTAGCGTATTCGCTCGCAGATCACGAGGTACCGGGTTCCATTCCCGGATCGGGCAAATAATTGTTAGGTTTTTCTGTCAATTAATACCTACTCAGTGCCAGTCCGGAGTTGGAAACTGACGGTGTTTCACCCCCATACGGGGGTCACGTTAAGTAGTCGGTCCCGGTTATTATCACTATCGTGTGACAATAGTCGATAAAGCCCGCCAACCCACATTGGAGCAGCGTGGCGGGTCTAAGCTCTAAATCCCTCTCTCCTATGAGGCCTGTGCCCAGCAGTGGGACTTTAAAAGGCTGTAGTGGTGGTGATGGTGGTACATCTGTGTGGAAATATATTATTCAAAGACAAATGCAACGCGATTGTACGCGATGGAAGTTTTTTTTAATTGCTACAGCTTTTCATTTAATAAAGAAATATGCAAACAAACTGTGACACGATCGGAAAACACTTGACACAGATTGTTTATAAAGTAGGGTTTGTTTTTACGCCCGCGGAGACAAGCCGTAATGAAACCTCACTGGGGCGGCTCTACAAACGTCATTACTGGGGCACGCATAAATATGCAAGGCAGGTAACGCACATTTTCATGCGACGTCGCAAGAATTTTATCGCTCGTTTAATCCCGGTGTGAAAAAAGTGGACAAGTTGGAGTCGAGTGGATTCGAAGGTGTTCCGTCTCGTGCATAAATTAGTTCAGTCATTATAATGATTTTTAACCCCCGACGCAAAAACGACGGGGTGTCGTGTGTGTAAATAAGTCTGACGTGTCTGTGTGTGTGTGTCTGTCTGTTCCCCTGTAGCGCTCAAATGGGTGAACCGATTTGAATGCGGTTTTTTTGTTTGAAAGGTGAATTAGTCGAGAGTGTTGTTAGCTATGTTTGATGAAAATCGATCCAAGATGGCCGCCGCTACAAAATGACAGAATACATATTCTATCACAACTCTTCGATATGGGTATCAAATGAAAGGGCTTGACTAGTAGAATAGCACTATGCAAATCCAAGATGGCCGCCGGCACAAAATGGTGAGTACCGGGGGTTTTTTAAATTTTCAATTTATACTTGTAACTAAGTCACTACATATAACAAAGTATCAGTATTAAACAAAGTCGCTTTCTCTGTCCCATGTATGCTTAAATCTTTAAAACTATACGCAACGGATTTTGATGCGGTTTTTTTTTAATAGATAGAGTGATTCAAGAGGAAGGTTTGTAAGTAGAAAAATTATTGGACCCGGTAGGTGGTGCTAATATCGGTATGCAAGCGGGCAGGACGACGTACCTACTCTGCCGGGTCCGCTAGTAAAATATAATTATTTATATCTCTAGATTTAGAATCTAGAATGCACTACACTTTTACTACACGTTACAATTATTAATATTTTAAGAAATACAATACAAAAAACTCAATGTCAAATATACTGTAGGTATATTACAGAAGTTTTTAATTATCCGTTCAGATTATTTTAATTACTTAATATGGAAATAGTATATTTTTGACATGATAAACGTCATATAAATCTATGAACGCCGCCGGCTGCATGTATAAAAAAGCATGACTCATTGTCACGTTCCGCCTGAGCCGAGCGTGCAAGCGAGAGCGCGGAACAAGCGATAGAGAGGCACGATCGGCCTAAACCAATAAGTGAAAACATAAGGGCAATAACATTATTTTTTAAAATAATAACATCGAGTTGAAATTGTAAACACGCACTATATAAATGTAAAGTGTAAATAACGAATAAAAAGGCTCGTTCTCGCTTTGAATATTGAAAAAGATATTCTAATAATATCTATTCTATAGGTCATTGCGTGGGAAACAACACACTGTGGCCACTTGGGGCCGAACTCATATCTAAGTGAAGTCAAAGCAAGTCTGATATAGCTATACCTTTCAAGTATTTTATTATCTTACGAGTAAATATCTCAATAAATTAATGTCTCCTGCGCACACACACAGTAAAATCTTAAAATTTCTAAGGGTACGAATTGTCTTAAAATGATAAAGTCGTCAATTAAACTAAACCCATTAAAGTAACTTATTTTATTCCAAATATTACTGATCCCGTACTGACCCATGATTGGGCCAAGGTCTACCTCCGATTTCTCCACAACTACCATTTCGTGCCTCTTTGGACTACCTAAGTGGAAATGTACCTATCTAATTTATTGTGACGTCGTTCTGCCTGCCACTCTGGTGTTAATGATTTTAGGAGTCCAGATAGAAACAGATTTTGCGTTATGTCGCACATAAACGAAAAAGTCCCATTCAAAGTAACATAAATTGATCTAAGATTAAACTTAAATAAAAGATTTAAGATACTTTTATTTTTATTTAAATTTTACTGAATGAGGCAAATCAACCTTATTTCATTGATTGTTTGACTAAGACGTAGGTACTTTTAACATATATAATATGATTTTTTTCTAGCATTTTCTTCAGCATCAGCTATTGAATAGCAGAGTCCATACTAGGCGTAAGCCTCTCGAGCTATTTATCATTTTGGTGTTCGACCTAGGGAACACCAAAACGAAGTCTACACTCCTGCATTATCGGGCAATGCGTTACAAAGCATGGCATACATAGTTCCAATACATGAAAAACTAAAGCACGGAACCCTAAAAATTAGAATCTTGTCGGGAGTAACGTGAGAAGGACGATCGCGTGGGAACCGACACACTGTCCCGCTTGGGCCTAAGCTCACACCTAAGTGCAGCCGAAGGAAATTTCCATCACTGTGGGGATATTACTTTCTGTTAAATATGCCTACAGAAAGAGCAAAAGGGAAGGAAGGCAGCGTAATTGTATATTATTAAAGGCCCTGGGAATTGTATCGCTTAACAATTCATACTATTATTTTCTTTTACGGTAGCATATTATTGCGGTACATCTACTAGACAGAACTATTATTATTTTTTACAATCTATATTTGATGTAACATATTATGTCGCTATAAATTATAAAATAGAATATACTGATTTTTAGTATTGCCCTATTTTTACCACTTAAACGTAGAGTTCTGGGTCTTTCATTTAATCTCAGCATAGTGAGGAAATCTATTTTATCTGCTCTTTCCCCCAGGAGATTGGGTCAAGCAGATTTTTTCACCATATTTTATTTCACAAAATACATCATACACACTGTAACATAATAAGCACATTACAATCGAGCTTTTAACTAGCGATCTTTTTTTAAGTGCATTAAAAATCGTAAGAAATACATTTACAGTAATATCATGAGAACTTTATATGTCAAGTCTATGACGTTTTCCAGTACAGAAAAATGCGATCAGCTTTAGGTTCATAATATGCGATCAGTTTTAGGTGGAGTATAATTTTAGGATAAATATATCTTATTGAAACAGACAGAATTATAGGAATCTATAGTTAACTCTTATGATGTTTAAATTTAGGAGGAGAGAAATGGCAAAGATAAAGCTCCCCCGGTGTTGCTGTTAACTGCACCAGCGATGGAAGTCTGCGGCCAGTGATCTCATGAGACGAAGATTACCACTGTTTGTCCACCGTCCGAGATTTAGACTATGTTTATAATACAAGTAAGTACAAGAACTGGAAATGGCAAGTTCTGTTTGGAACACGTTACACCAACTGGCTCATGAAGGACCCTGGACGTATTCAAAATTAACTAAGCTCATACTGATAAAAATGTGATTTAGTCGAACTCTTTTTATTAGTAAAGTGTGTGTAAGAGTGAATAAATAGTGAATAAACGTTAAATAAATAAATAATTAAATAATGAATAAACATATGTTTTTTCTTATGTTTTTTCTATAAAAAAAGTGTTTATTTAAAGAAATACTTAATACTTATGAAGTCTGTTTTAGGTGTTGAAAACTATTATGTCAACAACGAACGAATTAAAAAAATATAGGTAACCTATTCTAGCTTTCCTTGAAGTAGATATCAAGCAGTTCACCAACTATTGTATTATTCATCCAAGCGTATTTATGCAGTAAATCTCTAACAAATGACTAAGTCACCCCAACTTATCTAGCAAGTATTCCAGATCCGTGCCCCAGAAGTGCGGGCAGACATCCGGCGCAGATATTTGCAGCCAAAACAGACTTAGGGCGCTCCGTGCACTCTGCGCATGTCACTCCGTTTCTGTATTATTTATTAACTCCAACAAGCTTCCGATGCTACTTTATTCCATTGTGGAACTGTATCCACGCCGGGTTCTGATGTCCGAGTCCGGGAAGTTTGCCCCGGACTGACGCGACTGAGGGAAACTTTTCGTGTACAGTATGAATACGCCTGTCAGCCGAAATGTAAACATGCAGGGAGGCTTGATATATTCCACAATTCGTAAAATCTCCAATGCTTTTCAAACCGTTTAAATATACTCAAAGTAAACTGCAATAAGTTACCGGGGAACTTGTGCAAACTTTCAGAAATTTTCCCCACAAATGCACTTGATATTAAATGTAAAAGCAGCACAAATGAAATTTGTCTACGTTTGCGAGGTCGGAGATGTTATTGGGAGAGCCCGTGGTAGTAAAGGACTCTATATTAAGCATTCCTGTCCCCCAATCTCCTCAGGTGGGCGCGGGACATACGCTCAACTTGAACTTATTATTTTGGGGTCGCATCCAAAGCGTTTGTTTTTCTGCTACGCTCTCTAATTTACATATATTTCATCCTTTTTATTAAATTTCATGCACGGTTTTTGTTTTTTATTCGTCAAATATAGTGTAGTAGAATATGCATGTGACTTTGTCTGAGTTAGAATAATTCTTGGTAATTTTTTTTTCTACTACACACTACTACAAGTAAACAGTACAGTACAGTACAGTCTGAACAAGAGTAATTATTACTCTTGTTTGGACTGTATTGTTTTTTCATACAATTTTGCCCATGTTTTATGCCCCAAGACAATTAATGATTGCGAAGAAAAACTTGATTTTTTTTAAAGACTCCGCTACCAAGTTTTCTTGTTTTTTGCAATTTCAGTGCAGTTTCAGTCCTCGATGATCAGTTAGTCAATCAGTGAAGCAGATGGAATAACAGTTACTGGACCGATTTCAAAAATTATTTCACCGTTGAATATGTACGTGATCCTTGAGTGCTATCGGCTATATATTATGTACCACGGGCGAAGCCGGGGCGGACCGCTAGTGTAGTTATAACCCGCGGCACGTACTCTGAACGCTGAAGAAAACATGGAGGGGATAGCTGCATAAAGAAACTGTCACGCATGTAATACAATAGCTTATTACCCCCTCCACTTTCCTTCAGTGTTCAATGTACGTACCGTGGGTTATAATGTTGTAAATTGTTAGTTAAAGTTACTTTATTTTTTAACTATTTTTTCAAGCTAATCCAACGTACTTAAACGCAAGCGTGGAGTTATCTCAACGCCACTCTGTATAAGAGCTCATTTTGAGCCCGGCTTTGAATCGTCCATCATTAATGAACTCGTTATAACGTTAATTGTTGCCACAATCGGGCGAGGCGTGGCATTAAAGCGGCATTAAAAATGTACGTATAGCATTTAAAGATTCCCATTTCGCGGTGGTCGCGTGCGGCCGATTTACTAAAGCTACTGGCCCCGTGCCCGTTAAAGCAGATTACGGTCGAAAAAAAAATCAACAGCTCTTGGCGTTATGAGTTAATTTTGGAAGAATAACGCGGGCGCCGGTTAGTGTTTCCCTTTATTTGGTGTTCCGGCGGCTCGGTTTGTTTGAACGGGTAATCCAGTGCAAAAACACGTCGAGTCCACATTATGTAGTGGTACCACAAATGTGTGTTTGCTGTGTTGCCGGGACGTAATTGTCGTACGATAAAAATCACTTGGCGTTTTCTTAATAACCACTAGAGTTAACCACCAAGCGGGGGAAGTAAAAGATCAGATAAAGGTGCGTCCAGACTTGAACATTTCACCGTAACAGTACTGTTACTGCGTAACAGTTCGGCGAAAGTTTCGCCGAACTGTTACGCAGTAACCCATCTCAAGCGCTCCAAGCGCGCCGTCCACATTGAGCGTAACAAGTTCGCCGAAATGTTCGCAGTTCGGTTCGGTGAAATGTTCAAGTCTGGACGCACCTTAAGATGAGCGCCACTGATGGTAATGCTAGCCGCAATCCACATGCAAACAATGTTTATTCAGCAACTTATTGTGGATAATTTTCTATTCAAAAGCAATTGCTATGAATGTCGTCGTAAAATTAAAACTGTGTTTGACTTCTATCTATTTTATAAATAGGTACTAGTACCTACCAGTATAGTAAGCAATTTATGAAAAACAAAAAAAAAATAACTAAATACGTCTCTTTAATTTTAAAGTGAATTTCTGCCAATTTTGTATGTTTAATGTACTTACTTTCTGGCAGTTTGGGTCGGAGATATATACTACGTAAGTGTATTTTTTATGGAAAATGTACATATAAATGTACGTAAATAATGACACTATAGAAACTCCATAGAAATTTTATTTCTCTCCAACTTAAAATAATTCTAGCTTTAACAGTATAAAAAGTGAAAATGTATTTTTATAATATACCTAGTTATTAGGTTTCGTTATGTACGACTTGTATAAGAATAACACCAAAGTACTCGTATACATATGTACGTATATGAAAACGACTTCAAAAACGAAAATTATTATTTCCTCTCAGAGTTTAAAAAATATGTATATTCCAACGGTCCGATGCTTATGAAAATTAAATATTTACACGTACGTGCGTGATTAAAAAAGCGACATCTACAGTGTATGCCGTACAAGTGCCCAGCCGGCGGAACCCGCATCGGGCAGTCAAGTGTAAAAAACGCTTAATTAAATTCCGATGCGTATTCCGCCGAATCACGTTCGACTTTAACGCATTTAATTTGGCATGATCATAAATTCATATTACCACCTAACACGTTCCGCGCACACTGAATCCGAAAATATGAGCTAGGTAGTCGACGTCGTCCATGAAAATAAAATGCTTTTCAATGCAGCCATTGAAGTATGTTACCGTGCAGCTGCATAAATTTGCTGTAGTATGCTGTTTGAATTATTGTATAAATTGTAAACGTCTGCGACCTGGGCGCTCGCTACGCAGACACCTTCATTTTTAGAGTTCCATACCTAGAAAGTGCCAAAAGTCTATTACCAAGCCTCGTTGCCTGGTCTACTGCAGCTTCAGTAATAAGTGTTGTACTTGAAATGTTTAAAAAAAAGATGGGAAAGGTAGAAATAATAATAAACATTATAAATATATATAAAATATTATAAATAAGAAATATTATGAAAATTAAGAGAATATTGCACAAAACAATGTACATTCTGCATAGTAGGTAATCAATAACATCTAAACAATTACTTGTTACAAAAAAAATAACTTGCTGCAAATTCGTCTCGGCAATTTTACGAGGTATCTTTATCTTTAAGTGGATGAAGTTTGAAAATGATCCCGGATTAAGTTGATGTCTGATGACAAAAAAGTCTTTTGAGTCATGACCTCGTCATACAATCAGACCTGAGGAAAGCTCGGAAAATGAATTTTAATTGGCATCAGAATAATAGTCTTTACAAGTAGTAATATTCTGCATTGTTGCCATTTATTTTCATAGGGATGTCTCATTAAGGACTCTGCAGAGCAAGGATGTTTTTTTTTTTTAAGATTTTATATCTACAGTTTTACGGATAATTAGAAGTGTTGGTTTATATATAGGATGCGCCGTAGGACTTCGTCTTTTCTTATTTTTTGGACCCAACTTACACGCAGCATTCTGCGATAGCACCACATTTCAAAGGCCTCTAGGTTTTCGTGAGTATTGTCTTTAATTGTCCAAGTCTCACAACCATACAGTAAGTACTATCGGCCAGATGTAGCAATGGAGCTTTCTCAGCAACAAAGCTACAATGTGCAGTTAATTTCACGTAAAAATCGAACAGTTTATCGATCTATTTGTTAGTTTTAAGTAAAGAACAATGGCGAGGGCGTCTATGCGGTCGCACATTGTATCGTTTTGTCGACCGTTCCTTTTGCGAGCTGTAGGCAATTATAAATACTCATACGCAAGCACATATATCTTCACAGCTGTCAGTCAACAGTAAATAAGTGAAAACAACTGCAGCCAGCTTTAATATTTTTTTGATATTATAATAATTAGTACGAATGTAAACCTTATTGTTCGAAATAACTTAAATATTGAAAAAATAAAGTTTGCAAAAATTAATATTTACAGATAATAGATATAACCCGTCCAAGTTATAGTTTAGCTTATCCACCAAAAAAGATCACACAATAATTTCTTATTCGATTATTAAGTAATGATTAAGTAGATCTGAATTTGGTAACAGCGGGACCATAAAGTATAAAGTTCATCACATTTTTAAACACTGCCAAAATGAAACCACGTAAAATATTGAAAGTTCCAGCGTAAAGGAAAATTTTAATTTTTCGCAAAATTCTGTCGCTACATATTTTAAAAGTCGACATGATTTATTAATGTCGGCTCGTAAATGCCATTTAGCTGTGATGGGAAGTATTTGTGTCAAATTCAGGATACGTCAATGCTCTTTTATCGTCCTATCTAATATCGTTTTCTATTACGCCATCGCTCTAGGATGATGAAATAAACGTTCTAAAGAAAATAAGATTCGCCCTACGAATAAACCTTATTTTTAACCCCGACGCAAAAACGACGGGGTGTTATAAGTTTGACGTGTCTGTGTGTGTATGTGTGTGTGTGTGTCTGTCTGTTCCCCTGTAGCGCTCAAACGGGTGGACCGATTTGAATGCGATTTTTTTTTTGTTTGAAAGGTGAATTAGTCGAGAGTGTTGTTAGCTATGTTTGATGAAAATCGATCCAAGATGGCCGCCGCTACAAAATGGCGGATTACATATTTTTTCACAACTCCCTTAATATGGGTATCATAATATGAAAGGGCTTGACTAGTAGAATAGCACTATTGCAAATCCAAGATGACCACCGACACAAAATGGCGAATGTCGGGGGTTTATTAAATTTTTAATTTATACTTGTGATTAAAAAACGCTTTATTATTAAGTATTATCTCATCCATAGAATATGTAAGATGAGTCGCGGTTGACTGCGATCACACCCGAAGGTAAGTGATGATGCAGTCTAAGATGAAAGCTTCTGGAAGAGTGTGATAGTTTATGACTGGTTTTTTCATTGTATCGAACCGGAAAGCTAAATTGCTTAGCATCAGTACGGTACTGATCGAAATGTTAATTAAAAATTCAGAATATTATGAAAGTCAGCCACCTATAATACTCGAATTCCACGCGATACCTATAATTCCACGCGATAATAAATAATCGAACTGTCTAAAACAATGCTTTTATTAAATTAAGAAACTAAGAAATACTTCAGAATACATCCATAGCTAATACTTAGTTAAAGTAAATAAAAGTTCTCATACGATAACTTAGGTGTAGTCGCCCGGAGCGATTTCCAGTCGATATGTGTTCTGAACAAAGTTGATAGGAAAACTGAAGTTCCAGTATTTCTTAATAAAATATAAATGGGAAAAGTTTATATTTAAAGGGTGGATTATGTCGAGAAAACGATAATAGAACACAATTATAAAACTGGTCCGTATCAATTTCTTAAGTTATTGAATTCCGCTCCACGATACATATTAAAATATTATTATATTAGATACTGTATGGTGGAAATAATAGGTAGTCTATAGTGACTCATACCTATCAGTAGCACAAGAAAATCACAATTACTATTGTTATATAATAGTAACTTTTCTTATCGATATTGTAAAAGCCGAGAAATATAGTGACATATGCACATCACGTGGTTAAAGTTAAGTTAAGGTTAAACTTACTAAAAAAAAAACAATGTGGGGTGGGTCGCATAAGTCAGTATTCGTACATCCATGGTGAGGGTCGAGTGGTAAAAAGTAAAAGAAACCTACAATGAATATCCAAATTATGTTCAATGCAAATTAGCATTTTTTATAGTGGTAAAATTTAACCTTAACCGTAACCTTACTCTAACCGCCTCTCATTCAACTCACGGTTAGAACTAAAATAAATCCACATAATATGAACGTTATTATAAACAAGTGGATCTGGAGATTTTTCATCTATACATTACATATAATAAAATCGTAGACTTGCCGTATCTGTACATTAAAGATTTTTGCAAAATAATAACTGGGGGGTGTTAGGGTTAAGTACTGGAATGTAAAAAAGCTATTTTTGAAATTTTTGTCTGTTTATCTGTTTGTCTATATGTTTGTGCGCGCATCATGCAAAACTACTGAATGGATTGAAATGAAACTTAGCACGATTTAAGTTCATACTACCGAGTAACATATAGGAAACTTTTTATCCCGAAATTCAGCACGCTTTCCTTAGGACAGGGGATGAAAGTCAAAATGTGTACTTAGCTGTAATTCATTAACGCGTGGTCCGATTTCATTCATTCTTTTTTTGTTAGAAAGGAGATACTTTAAAAATTACCAGCTAATCTCCGAAAGGCTGGATCGATTTTGATGGGACTTTCACTGGCGGATGTTTACATTTTGATCTACGCAAATATCCGCCTGTTAACTTTTAACAGTTTTTAGCAAGATATGAGCTCAAAGGAGCTCAGGAAAAATAAAATTATTCTCACGGGATTTTTAAAAACGAATATCCACGCGAACGAAGTCACGGGTATACGCTTGTATTATAATAAACGACTAACGAACTAACGATAGGAAGTATGCGTAAAGGATTATTTTTTCTATACTTAGGAGATATTTTAAAACTCGATAGTCGCACTGATACTTGAAGATCTGTATTTAACACGTAAACTCAAACTAAATAAGTATTACAAAGCAGTAGTACCAACATTCAACACCGCACTATTTTCCGCGTTCGTTTTATGTAAATCGAGTAAATGCTCTTCTCGCTCGATTTGCGAGGCTTCGGCTAATCTTCCACCAGTCGACTACAATTTAATCAAAGTAAACAACGACAGCGCTGTAATTTGTCTAGATTACTTCGCGGCGAGCTATAGAAATCGCCCTTTTTCTATCTATCTCTACGTACCTACCATGTACATTTTTATTATAGACTAGATGATGCCCACGGCTTCGCCCGTGTGGATTTAGGTTTTTAAAAATCCCGTGGGAACTTTTGATTTTCCAGAACAAAAAGTAGCTTATCTGTAGAAACCCGTCCCCAAAACGGAAAAATCCCGTGGGATCCCCACGATTTCGGAAAATAATTCCTTACAGCATCAGGGTTGAGGAGTTGGATATGTACCTACTCGAGTTCATTCAACGATAAAGTCTTTAATTGGTACCACCAATATCAATTTAAATAACCGAAAGTTTCTAAAACCCATTAGTTTTGGGGATCAGGTCCCCTACAGCATCAGGATTGAGGAGTTGGAATCCAAATTTTTTATAGAACAGGGTCGCAATGTTTCTCTATCGATTAAAAAAAAAATTACGCAAATCGGTTCAGAAATCTCGGAGATATCGGTGTACATACGTAGAAAAACACAACTTCTCCTTTTTTGAAAGTCGGTTAAAAAAGTAGCCTATGTTACTCCCTGGTTAATTCTCTACTTGTATGTGAAAGTCTCGTCAAAATCGGTTCAGACGTTCCGAAGATTAGCCCGTTCAAACAGACAGACAGACAGACAGACAGACAGACAGACAAAAATTTTAAAAACGTGTGATTCGGTTATGGTAGCGTTCAAATAACCATATGAGCTTAATATGAGGTAGTTATTTCGATATTACAGACAGACACTTCAATTTTATTTATTAGTATAGACGAGAGCTCGTAATGTGTCTCGAATCCCGAGATAAAGATGATTGTTATTAATATATATATAGCTGCTCGTGCTGATTCACTCACTGACTCATTGATCACCTCTCCTGAACAATTTTGTATGAAAAATTTTTTTTTCACTAATGGTTTCGTATAGAAGACAAAAATTCATTCGGAACAAAAATATGGAGAGAGCTGATGATTGAGGATTTCAGAGACGAGCGAATGGCACGCTTAAGGTATTGAAGATAGGTGGGGGGTGCTCGAGCAAATGTCACTCGAAACGTCATCCAATTGGCAGTGAGTTGAAAAAAAATTCAAAATGGCGAAAAAAAGATGGCCGCCATACAACTTTTGTTGGTCTCCATCTCGGAGGATATAAAAGATGGACGAGTAGTTTCTTCGCAAAACATAATCAGGATCCAAAGGTCTACTCGATTAATAGAAAAAAATTCAAAATGGCGGAATTTATTTTTCCATAGCAAATGTATGGCGAATATTAAAGAGACTACGTATAAAAGATCGAAGAGTGGTTTCTTGACAAAAGATGATCAAGACCTTTAGATCTACTTGATGAGCAGAATGATTCGAAGAAAAAATATGGAGAGTAATAATGATCGAGGATTAGGAATATGGGAGAGATAGGTGGAGGCTGCTCAAACCAAAATACCCGAAAGCAAAACCTCGCGGTCCGCTTGCGGGCCGCGCACCCACGCGCCCTACTAGTTAATATATATATAGCTGCTCGTGCTGATTCATTGACTGACTCACTGATTGATCACCCCTCCTGTAAAATTTTGTATGAAAAATTTTTTTTTCACTAATGGTATCGTATAGAGGACAAAAATTCATTCGGAACAAAAATATGGAGAGAGCTGATGATTGAGGATTTCAGAGACGAGCGAATGGCACGCTTAAGGTATTGAAGATAGGTGGGGGGTGCTCGAACAAATGTCACTCGAAACGTCATCCAATTAGCAGTGAGCTGAAAAAAAATTCAAAATGGCGAAAAAAAGATGGCCACCATACAAATTTCGTCGGTCTCCATCTCGGAGGGTATAAAAGATGGAAGAGTGGTTTCTTCGCAAAAGATGATGAGAATCCAAAGGTCTACTTGATGAATTGAAATAAAATTCAAAATGGCGGAATTTATTTTTCCATAGAAAATGTATGGCGAATATTGAAGAGACTACAAGTTGTAAACTATGCAAGGCTTTGATGCGGTTCTTTGGAGAACTCTCAAAGAAAAATATGGGAAGACATGATGATTGAGGGTTTGGAAGATGGTTGAGGAGCCCGGGCAGGGTATGGCAGATAGATGGGAGGTGCTCAAACAAAAATTACTCAAAACCTCATCCAATTGGCACTGAGCTGAAAAAAAAAACAAAATGGCGGATTCAAGATGGCAGCTATACAAATTTCGTCGGTGTCTATCTCACCAAGTATAAAAGATGGAAGAGTGATTTCTTGGCAAAAGATGATCAAGAACTGAAGATCTACAATTTGATGAACAGAAAAAATCAAGATGGCAAAATTTATTTTTTTCACACAAAATATATGGCGAATATTGAAGAGACTAAGTTGGGAAACTATACAAGACTTTGATACGGTTCCTTTTCAAAATTTGTTTTTATGGAAGAACTCTCCTTCTGGCAAATGATTCGGAGAAAAAAATTTGGAGTGATGATGATCGAGGGTTTGGAAGATGGATGAGGAGCACGGCCAGGGTTAAAGATGCTGAAAATGATAGAAGGTGGAGGCTGCTAAAACAAAAATAATACTGAAATCCCCGCGGTCCGCTTTAGCGGGCCGCGCAGCCAAGCGCCCTACTAGTTAATATATATATAGCTGCTCGTGCTGATTCACTGACTGATTGATCACCTCTCCTGAACAATTTTGTATGAAAATTTTTTTTTTCAATAATGGTGTCGTAGAGAGGACAAAAATTCATTCGGAACAAAAATATGGAGAGAGCTGATGATTGAGGATTTCAGAGACGAGCGACGGGCACGCTTAAGGTACTGAAGATAGGTGGGGGGTGCTCGAGCAAATGTCACTCGAAACGTCATCCAATTGGCAGTGAGCTGAAAAAAAATTCAAAATGGCGAAAAAAAGATGGCCGCCATACAAATTTCGTCAGTGTCCATCTCGAAGGATATAAAAGATGGAAGAGTGGTTTCTTCGCAGAAGATGATCAGGATCCGAAGGTCTACTCAATGAATAGAAAAAAAAATCAAAATGGCGGAATTTATTTTTCCATAGAAAATGTATGGCGAATATTGAGAGAGAGAAGTTGTGAACTATGCAAGGCGGTTGATGCGGTTCTTTGGAGAAATCTCAAAGAAAAATATGGGAAGACATGATGATTGAGGGTTTGGAAGATGGTTAATGAGCCCGGGTAGAGTATTGTAGATAGATGGGGGCTGCTCAAACAAAAAATACTCAGAACCTCATCCAATTGGCACTAAGGTGAAAAAAATCCAAAATGGCGGATTCAAGATGGCGGCTATACAAATTTCGTTGGTGTCTATCTCACCAAGTATAAAAGATGGAAGAGTGGTTTATTTGAAAAATATGACCAAAAACCAAAAATCAACTAGATGAACAGAAAAAGAAAAGATGGCGGAATTTATGTTTTGGAATTTATGAAGATAGGTGAGAGGTGCTCAATCTAAAAGTACTCGAAACCTCATCCAACTGGCAGTGATCAAAAAAAAAATACCAAAATGGCGGATTCAAGATGGCGGCTATAAAAATTTCGTCGGTGTCTATCTCACCAAGTATAAAAGATGGAAGAGTAGTTTCTTTGAAAAATATGATCAAGAAATAAAGATATACTTGATGAACAGAAAAAAAATCAAGAGTGCGGAATTATATTTTCACACAAAAAAAAAAATATATTCATTAATGGTTTCGTATAGAAGAAAAAAATGTATGCGGAGGAAAAATATGGAAAGAGCTGATGATTGAAGATTTTGAAGATGGGTGAGGCACGGCACATCCAGGGTATTAAAGATAGGTGGAGGCTGCTCAAACAAAAACAACCTACTCGAAACCCCGCGGTCCGCTTTAGCGGGCCGCGCAGCCACGCGCCCTACTAGTTAATATATATATAGCTGCTCGTGCTGATTCACTGACTGATTGATCACCTCTCCTGTAAAATTTTGTATGAAAAATTTTTTTTTCACTAATAGTTTCGTACAGAAGCCAAAAATTCATTAAGAACAAAAATATGGAGAGAGCTGATGATTGAGGATTTCGGTGACGGGTGAGGGGCACGCTTAAGGTATTGAAGATAGGTGGGGGGTGCTCGAGCAAATGTCACTCGAAACGTCATCCAATTGGCAGTCAGCTAAAAAAAAATTCAAAATGGCGAAAAAAAGATGGCCGCCATACAAATTTCGTCGGTGTCTATCTCGGAGGGTATAAAAGATGGAAGAGTGGTTTCTTCGCAAAAGACGATGAAGATCCAAAGGTCTACTTGATGAATTGAAAAAAATTCAAAATGGCGGAATTTATTTTTCCATAGAAAATGTATGGCGAATATTGAAGAGACTACAAGTTGTAAACTATGCAAGACTTTAATGCGGTTCTTTGGAGAACTCTCAAAGAAAAATATGGGAAGACATGATGGTTGAGGGTTTGGAAGATGGATGAGGAGCCCGGGCAGGGTATGGCAGATATAGATGGGAGGTGCTCAAACAAAAATTACTCAAAACCTCATCCAATTGGCACTGAGCTGAAAAAAAAACAAAATGGCGGATTCAAGATGGCGGCTATACAAATTTCGTCGGTGTCTATCTCACCAAGTATAAAAGATCGAAGAGTGGTTTCTTGACAAAAGATGATCAAGACTTTTAGATCTACTTGATGAACAGAAAAAAACAAGATGTCAGAATTTAGTTTTTCACACAAAAAAAAAATTTTTCATTGATGGTTTCGTATAGAAGACAAAAATTGATGCGGAGGAAAAATATGGAAAAAGCTGATGATTGAAGATTTTGAAGATAGGTGAGGAACACGGCCAGAGTATTAAAGATATTTGGAGGCTGCTCAAACAAAAACAATACTCGAAACCCCGCGGTCCGCTTTAGCGGGCCGCGCAGCCACGCGACCTACTAGTCTACTTATATGACTAGCCATTGGATAAAATAACAATATACTCTTTTATATACTGTTTGGTTTGCGCATATTTTATAACATTGTTTAATAAGTATCTAATAGTTTCTCAACAACTACAAGCCGCGATAATAAATTAGCAGTTTCACTATTTCGATAAAAATATCGCTAAATATTAAAATTATGATATATCGATATCGACTATCGATAATGTTTTATTACTAGGAGTTAACGGACAAAAAAGGTGGTAAAACAAAACAGGTATATTGATTAGACAAATTCAAAAGTTATACAAATCATGAAAATATATCAGCACAATATAAGTAAGATAATAATTATTATTATTTACGTTTTGTATAGATAAATTTATTTTTATTTGTTTTCACATTTTTTTTTTTCAATTGTTTTCATGTGAAAAAGGGAACATTTCACGCGATAGCAATATTTTTTAGCTCATAGAAATAACCGTTTCGTCCAATAATAAAACACTTGCAACAGTTGACCTATTCGTCGGTTTCCGTGCCACATTTGAAACTAAGATAAATGGACAATGAATTCAATAAAATAAAGCATCAGCGTGTACAATAAATTGGTCATTTATATTATTGCTCTTGATTAATTTTAAGCGTGAAATAGAGGTGAAACTACCTATATAACTTTCAATTTCAAAGTGAACCAAAGCTTGCGTATTTTTTTAAATTATGGTTTCCATAAAAAGCAACATAAATAACATCCGCAAATATATATTTTTTAAATAGATATCCAAAATTATTATGGGTGCATACTATAATAATAATAATAATCTTTATTTTAAAGTAACACAGACTCACATTGTTAGTAATACAGGAACTTATCTCTATGTTAGTAAATTATTATTAAAATACAAATAAAACAATTTTAAAATACAACTGAAATAGGTATGTGAGTCATCGCTGCACCGTTCCATTAGAAACGGCGCAGCAATGATTAACATACACACAGTCCAATCGACTCGCAATTAACTGCAGAATGCTGTTGGAACTGCTCCGTAATCTACGCACCAGGGATCCGCATCTTTTGCGCATTGTCGCGTAGAAACAATCAACACGCGCCGCCGCGAACATCCCTGATGCGCTGCAATACCGGGGCAGCCCCATCAGCACCCTAAAGGCATTGTTATATTGGATGCGGAGAGCGTTGTAGGACTTTTGAGTGTACTTGGCCCACAGATTGCACGCGTAGAAGGATGTGCAATAAGCTCTAAACAGAGTGACCTTTACGTTGCTTGAACAACGCACAAACCTGCGAGCCAGCATGTTTGCTCTCACTGATAACGCCCTCCGCTCTCTCTCGATATCGGTATCATCTTTGAGGTCAGGAGTCAACATATGCCCAAGGTATTTAACTTGACACACTCTCTCTAATTTTGTACCATTGAGCAAGAGGGATGGTACTTTATTAGGTGTTTTACCCTCAGCCTCAAAAACCATCATTACACTTTTCTTAGCATTATATACTAGACCATGCCTCGCCACATAAGCCTCACATATGGCAATCAGTTTTCTGAGGCCACAAATCGACGCACTCAGCAGCACCATGTCGTCAGCGTAACTTATGTTATTCACGCTAACTCCGTCTATATAGCAGCCGGTCCTGGTGCTGCTGAGCTCGTCAATCAATTCGTTCACGTATAGGTTAAAGAGCGTTGGTGAGCTTAAGCCCCCCTGCCTCACCCCGCACTCCAAACCATACGAACGTGACAAGACTCCTGCCCATCGAACATTGTTGACCTGATTTCTATACCAATATTTGAAAATATTTGTGAGTTCTGGAGGTAAGTTGACTTCATCCATTTTTCTCCATAATATATCGTATGAAACCAGGTCAAAAGCCTTGGACAGGTCCAGAAAGCATGCATAAACCGGAGTCCTACGCCTAGCATAGTATGAGACAGCATGCTTAAGACCCAATATAGCACTTTCTGTAGACAACCCTGGTTGAAAACCAAATTGGTTGTCATGTGGTCTTATAAACTTATTTAATTGTTTATTAAGCATGCCGTCAAATACCTTGGAGATGACCGTAGCTAGCGATATAGGTCTATAGTTGTCTTTATCTGACAGGTCCCCGGTCTTATTTTTCACTACAGGCACAACTATCGTCCGTATCATCTCGCTAGGCACAAAACTGTGGCTCATACACACATTGTACAGCATCGTCAACACCCTGGGAAGATGTGGCCCAGCGTATTGTAGATGCTCAATGCTGAGACCATCATGGCCTGGGGATTTGCCTCTGGTCATATGTCTGATGTCATGCGCAATATCTTTGCACTTGAATTGAATCCCCAATGGCATGTTGGTCTCAACTTTAAGCATCGATTGTGAAGGCCCCCTTGGTGATTTCATAAAGAAGTGGTCCACGAAAAGATTGGAAATTTTATCAGGTTCACACACGCCACTGACGCTCACGGGCAGGGACGGCCTTATATTCATCTTATTAGTGTTTTTCCAAAATCCGCGGAAATCATTTCTATAATGATGCGAAGCCAGAATGTCCATTTTAATCTGTTCTTGATGGTTTTGACACCATTTTAAACGCGATTTAAAAATTTTTCTAGCCTCACACATTTCAGTATATACACGTCCTGCAGTTGGTTTACCATACAACAACCATAACTGAAATTTTTGCCTAGCCTCCCCGTGAGCTTCAGCTACATGCTTATTCCATCCTATCACTTGTTTTTTTGATACTCGGTTACCTCTTTCTGAACCCACCACGGAAGATTCTACTAAGGCTTTAACAATATCATTGTACAATTTCGTAATAGTGTTGTGATGCTCAGATTCATTACACATACGGTCACAGCAATTGTGAAGCTCATGAGGGAAGTCAATTAGTCTTAACCTCTCGTGACATTCTCTCTGGTATGTGAGAATTTGTTCTTGACTTCTCTCTCCCCAACAAATTTTATTTAACGATGTGTTTATAAATGGTTTCTTTAATAAAAGCACATTTAAACTACATTCAACAACCAGAGGGAAATGGTCAGACCATAATACATTATATAACACATACACATTTTGAACTGAGTCAAGAGCAGCTTTGGTAACTAAGCAATGATCGAGCCACCGCTTGGACCCGTGGGCTTCACTTATGAATGTGTAAGTATCAGACGTTAAACCTAGCCTTTCAGTGTCTACACAAGTCCATTCTTGTTCACCGCAGAACTGCGCAAGCTCGTGATAAAACCGCTCAGAAGGGTGTGCATTATAGTCCCCAAATATGTAAACGCAGTTTTCCCCATGAATGTCAATAATAGCACTTACCGAGCTTAACACGTCTGTAAAATCCGTTAAGTTAGAAACTGAATCCGTAGGCATATACACACTCATCACTAAAAATGATTTATGTTGTAACATTATTTTGATAGCACAGATACGCGGGTTATTACACTGAATAACGGACACATTTTGAAAAACACTACGTCTCCAAAGCAGCGCGACCCCTCCGTATGGTCTTCCACGTAGGATGCCCGACGATGTATCCACTGCAGAAACTCCTGTAGCGCTGAACTCATCACTTAGTGTGTCTAGGAAAGATAACTCTCCCGGCAATAGCCAATGTTCTTGAAGCGCAATTAAATCTGACGTTTTACATAACTCTCGAATGCATTGTGCAGAGCGCTTTACGCTCTTGCAATTAAATGACACAAATTTACAAGTTATGTTTTTATCCATTAACAGGAGGTATGTTATTCAGCGCCACCTCTTGAGCAGGTGTTTGGCTTGGACGCTTAGTTTTAAAGTGCACAAACCGTCGAAAAAGAATCCCCTGTGGCCATAGATTCTCATTCAAGTACAGAGGAAGATTATTTTGTGATACAAAAACTTTATATGCGTCATGTTCACATTGCCGTTTAATTGATATTTTCTCCATACTGACAGTTTCCTTAGTTTTATTCTTAATATAATCAATTATATCTGATTCTGCCGTATTTTTATGGACATTTGTTATAAATAAGGGTATTTTTCGATCGGCCGCCCTGAATTTTTGCTCAGATTCAACCACAACATTACCCATTTTGCCAATAAGACGGTTTTTAGACTTTTGTGACTTCCTCTGCACCACCGTCCATCCTTCATTTGTGTCATGTACCCTCACGACGCCTGCATAAGTTTGCTTTTCCATTGAACCCGTCAACTGATCACTCGGCTCGCTAGTGACTACGTGCGATGACGCACCTTGCTCCCCGCCGCCGGCGCCCGCGCGCACCGCGGCGTCGAGCTCCGCGCCGCGTCCACCGCTCGTGATGCAACGATTGCTCTTTTGTTTAAATACGTTACTTGAAAACGCGTGAGTACCCTCTTTATCATTTATACTTATATTTCTGTACTGCAAATTATATTCACTAGGGGAAGATTGCTGGCAATTTGACTGTTCTAAATTAGTCGAAACTATTGTATCGTCTAATTGAGATAATCCTATCGGTCCACTATCACGGTAGGCACCTCTTTTCATGTTAACTTTTACAGTTGAGAACGGCGGCGAAAAAGACTTTCCGATTTGACACTCCTTTTTTACTTCTTCAAGCTGTTCAACTGTCACATACGAGGATTTTATATTTTGAATCTCCGCCTGTAATAACATCATATCTTTAAGGAGCTTGGAGACGTCGAGGTGATCAAACGTTATGGGTGGTAGCTTCTCCAAATCCCTAGCTACGAATATAGGCATTATATCTGGATCGGTGACTTTAAACAAGCCTATAATATCACTCAATAGGCGGCCCTCCTTGCCTTTACCTTTGCGTGCTGTCTTACACAAGTCGGACGGTAACGACTCCAGAAGAAGGTTGTTAGATTTTACAATTTGTTCAGACGAGAAAGCTGACTCACATATTCGCACCAAACTAATTTCATCCGCGATTGATATCTTATTTTGGATATAAGCTAATAGCTCATCGATCACTATATTACAATTGTTGCACTTTAACGTATTCGTCATTTTCGAAAACAAACTCCGCGCGACGCGCGACGCTTCAATCAACAAAAGCGCCCGACACGGCCCGATGCGCGCGCGCAACTGTCAGTGTTAATTTTTTTAGAATAAATATTATATGCGACACTAATTATTATTATAAATTTTTTTTTATCTTAAAAAACTTACATGTTTTAATGTCAGCATTCTAAAATTATGAAAGAAAAACATAAGGCAGCCGTGATTTTATGCTTTATGATGGCTGCAGAGGCCATTTGCCCGAGGACACGGAATTTATGACATTCTGAATGTGACAATAAACTCTCAAGAAATCAGGAACTTATTCCCTGCCGTCATAACGCTTAGAAATTGAGACATGCCTTCGAGATGTTTAATTTTATATGACATGTGCACAATCATCTTATACGACTCGTAGTTTATATCTGTCACTGGAAGACTTGTTAAGTTAAATATAATTTACTAAAAATACACTTAAGTAATAAAAATCATATCTACTGTAACAAAGTGAAAAGCATCTACAGTGATCCCTCTTATCTTATATTTTTCCTAATAGGTATAGGTACTTGAAGCGCATTCTGTCGCAAAAGGCCTAAGTACCGGAACGTTGCTTAAGATGTTCTTACTGCGACAAGCTTGTCGCTCCACCTCTCCTAGAATGTTTATTACCTAGGCACATTATATAATCTATCTATAATATAATAAAACTGTAACAGATCCAATTCTGTACATTGAAGATATTTTGAAAATTTTTATCGGAGGGCACTCTATAATCGATACTGAAGCCAAAACTGCAATTTTTTTCATTTTTGTCTGTCTGTCTGTCTGTCTGTCTGTCTGTCTGTCTGTCTGTCTGTCTGTCTGTCTGTCTGTATCTTGGCCGCGCATCACGCCGAAACTACTGAATGGA
The DNA here is from genome assembly GCA_920104075.1 of Melanargia galathea. NCBI lineage: Eukaryota > Metazoa > Arthropoda > Insecta > Lepidoptera > Nymphalidae > Melanargia > Melanargia galathea. Next base: position 8,896,611 of record OV049864.1, read on the forward strand.
TTCGAATGAAACTTGGTACGATATGAGTTTATACTCCGAGGTAGGACATAGGATACTTTTTATCCCGAAATTCAGCACGGTTCCCTTGGGAGAGGGGAAGAAAGTTAAAACGTGTATTTAGCTATAATTCAATAACGGGTACTTCGATTTAACTTATTCTTTTTTTGTTAGAAAGGTAGTACTTTAAGTATTGTCCCGTAAATATTTCAAGGTCATAGGTTTTTTAGTTCAGAAATGACAGACATTTATTAGGTTCAAATAACTTGGGACCCGGATCTTTGAACGTACGGCTTATTTTAAACTGGTGTGCGTTTAAATTTATGTTTGACGGTCTGTCTATTTATTCCAGCTAATCTCCGAAACGGCTGGATCGATTTTAATGGAATTTTCAATGTATTTGTTAATGGAGTAACTTAGGCTACATTTAGTTTAGGTACATAAAAGGATTATGGGATCCGATCCGATCCTAAATAAAAACCTATATCTACGCGAACGAAGTTGCGGGGTTCAGCTAGTATGCAATATATTTTATGTAATTATACATTAATTTATTTAGCGCATTTAACACTTGATTTAATTTGGTTTTCCAACATGATCGCGGCAACCCGCAATGAAATACTTTGAAACGCATTAATGAGTATTTTAAATTCGGTAAATAAAATAAGCAAACTTTAGATAGTAATATTTATAATAAAAAAAAACTTATTTTAACTTGGCAAAAGATTCTGTGTTAAGCGAAACAAGATATGAAAAGTTCGTACCTTTTTACCATCTAATTCGTGTGTTGCTTGCGCTAAAACTTTGTCTACGCTGGCTGCTTCGCTGAATGTGATAAACCCGAAGCCCCTGTAACAAAAAGAAATTTCAATCTCACTTTATTGAAATTACAACATTGTGTAGTACCTAAGTAGATATCATAAACGTTGCCACATCGTAGCTTGATATTTAACCCCTAACTGATAAATGTAGTTCGAATGTGACCCAGATAAAGTCTTCATAGCCCGAAAATCACCAATGCTTCTTAAATGCGCTAATGACTTTGCACTGAATGCATGTTATTTTTTTTTGGTGATAATTGCAAAAGTTATTCATCGTTGGGGCACTTTCGACATCTGACACATCTAACTCAAATGATGCGATTAATATATTATGAACCAGTTGAGAGTTAAATGTAGAAATATGATGTACCTATACCTCCAAATATCTGCTTCGAAGATACAATAAACAAAATAATCAATTCCCTACTCATTTATTGCAAACCATTACAGCGAAATGTAGTAACGGAAAATGAATTTCGTAATTTTCTTCAAATTGAGGCCCAACTAAATAGTAGAGTTTCAATTTTATAAACTTTTTCATTCGATACAAAAGACGTGGAAGGTCTTTATAGGCTTAAAAAATGAAAACTGGCATCAAAGTAAAAAACTTTAAACAAGTAAATTGAATAATAACAGCGATTTTCAGTAAGTCGACGTCGGCCACGAGCGCCCGGGCGATAAATAATAAAAAGCCTTCTCCACTTTAGGACTTGCAAAAATCGCAATTTATAGAGCATTTTAATTTCACTTAGCCGATCCATATTTTACATGTGGCGGCGCTCCCGGCCGGGCTCCGGACTCGAATTAATACTAAATTGAAATTGTAAAAATGGAAATACAATTTTCTCCTTGTAGGGTACCACCCTCGCTACCTTGCCGCGAGTGCCTTCGCCGTTGCCAGAAACGTGTTATAATAACACCACCTTCCATTATGAAATTTACGCAACGCGAGATAAAAACGTTAAAAACGATTGCTATTATTATTTTTTGCGAAGTTAATTCGCTAAATAAGCTTCGCTCATCACAAACTACAAAAATTAAATAAACACACTACAATTAGTATAATTAATTCCAAAATACTCGTTACTTATTTTTTCCCAATAAAAATAACTGAATCCATAAAAAATATAAAAAAAAATGCTTAAGCGTATTAAATGTACTCGAGTCTTTATAAGATTCATGGCTTAATACACCCTCATATTCAGAGACGAGAACGTAAGGGCGCTTGTATATGGAAATTGAAAATAACGAGGACCTCCGTTCACACATCGAGCTGACTGTGTATAACACGACCACTAATAACCGACCCACCGCATCCTTGCGCTAGCCCCTATTTCTACCAATCTTTCGCCGATACAAGAGATGTGGTAGGTCTATCCAATTTGGTAGCACTACACTGGTGTGGAGTTGAGAGGCCTTTTGCCGAATGGAGTTACGTCTTACTTATCTTTAAGAAGAGGACGCCTTATTTTCTTCTTACAAGAAACAACTAAGTTTTTTTAACAAAACAGGGAAAATAGCTTGTAAATGTCTATAAAGTATACATAAAATATAATAAATGTATATGCATATATATACCTATCTGTTAAGTATCTATATCTATAATATAATAAAACTGTAACAGATCCAATTCTGTACATTGAAGATATTTTGAAAATTTTTATTGGAGGGCACTCTATAATCGATACTGAAGCCAAAACTGCAATTTTTTTCATTTTTGTCTGTCTGTCTGTCTGTCTGTCTGTCTGTCTGTCTGTCTGTCTGTCTGTCTGTCTGTCTGTCTGTATCTTGGCCGCGCATCACGCCGAAACTACTGAATGGATTCGAATGAAACTTGGTACGATATGAGTTTATACTCCGAGGTAGGACATAGGATACTTTTTATCCCGAAATTCAGCACGGTTCCCTTGGGAGAGGGGAAGAAAGTTAAAACGTGTATTTAGCTGTAATTCATTAACGCGTAGTTCGATTTAACTCATTCTTTTTTTATTAGAAAGATAGTACTTTAGGTATTGTCCCGTAGATATTTCAAGGTCATAGGTTTTTTAGTTCAGAAATGACAGACATTTATTGGGTTCAAATAACTTGGGACCCGGATCTTTGAACGTACTGCTTATTTTAAACTGGTGTGCGATTAAATTTATGTTTGTCGATCTGTCTATTTGTTCCAGCTAATTTTCGAAACGGCTGGATCGATTTTGACGGAACTTTCAATGGCAGATAAGTGATGTTATATGGAGTAACTTAGGCTACATTTAGTTTTGGTGTGGTTTTGGTACAAAAAAGGATTATGGGATCCAATCCGATCCTATATAAAAACGTATCCATGCGGACGAAGTCGCGGGGGTCAGCTAGTCTTCTATAATATAATAAAACTGTAACAGATCCAATTCTGTACATTGAAGATATTTTGAAAATTTTTATTGGAGGGCATTCTATAATCGATACTGAAGCCAAAACTGCAATTTGTTTCATTTTTGTCTGTCTGTCTGTCTGTCTGTCTGTCTGTCTGTCTGTCTGTCTGTCTGTCTGTCTGTCTGTATCTTGGCCGCGCATCACGCCGAAACTACTGAATGGATTCAAATGAAACTTGGTACGATTTGAGTTTATACTCCGAGGTAGGACATAGGATACTTTTTATCCCGAAATTCAGCACGGTTCCCTTGGGAGAGGGGAAGAAAGTTAAAATGAGTATTTAGCAGTGTGCTTAGTCTAAAGCGGAGCACTCGAAAACGAACTCGAAAACTATTGATCGATTTCAGAGTAAAATAGACCTAAAATGGCTTGTATTAAGGTTTGAGTTCGCCAATACATTCAGCATTGTTCGAATGCTGAATGTATTGGCGAACTCAAACCTTAATACAAGCCATTTTAGGTCTATTTTACTCTGAAATCGATCAATAGTTTTCGAGTTCGTTTTCGAGTGCTCCGCTTTAGACTAAGCACACTGTAATTCATTAACGCGTAGTTCGATTTCACTCATTCTTTTTTTGTCAGAAAGGTAATACTTCAAGTATTATTCCGTAAATATTTCAAGGTCATAGGTTTTTTAGTTCAGAAATGACAGACATTTATTGGGTTCTAATTACTTGGGCCCCGGATCTTTGAACGCACGGCTTATTTTAAACTGGTGTGCGTTTAAGTTTATGTTTGTCGGTTTGTATATTTGTTCCAGCTAATCTCCAAAACGGCTGGATCGATTTTAATGGAACTTTCAATGTTATAAGGAGTAACTTAGGCTACATTTAGTTTAGGTACATAAAAGAATTATGGGATTCGATCCGATCTTATATAAAAACTTATATCTACGCGAACGAAGTTGCGGGGATCAGCTAGTTATAGAATAAGATTAGATTATTATAGATTTTCAAGATGATTTCAGAAAACTTTAACTGATATTACAGAAGACTTTAACTTCGATTGGCTCCTTGGCGCGGTTAGAAGTGACCCTGCTTTCCGCTCCGGGGTCGCGGGTTCGATTCCCGCCCCGAGTCTAGGTGCGGGAATAGCAGATATTATGTATAATCTATAATATAATAAAACTGTAACAGATCCAATTCTGTACATTGAAGATATTTTGAAAATTTTTATTGGAGGGCACTCTATAATCGATACTGAAGCCAAAACTGCAATTTTTTTCATTTTTGTCTGTCTGTTTGTCTGTCTGTCTGTCTGTCTGTCTGTCTGTCTGTCTGTCTGTCTGTCTGTCTGTATCTTGGCCGCGCATCACGCCGAAACTACTGAATGGATTCGAATGAAACTTGGTACGATATGAGTTTATACTCCGAGGTAGGACATAGGATACTTTTTATCCCGAAATTCAGCACGGTTCCCTTGGGAGAGGGGAAGAAAGTTAAAACGTGTATTTAGCTGTAATTCATTAACGCGTAGTTCGATTTAACTCATTCTTTTTTTATTAGAAAGATAGTACTTTAGGTATTGTCCCGTAGATATTTCAAGGTCATAGGTTTTTTAGTTCAGAAATGACAGACATTTATTGGGTTCAAATAACTTGGGACCCGGATCTTTGAACGTACTGCTTATTTTAAACTGGTGTGCGATTAAATTTATGTTTGTCGATCTGTCTATTTGTTCCAGCTAATTTTCGAAACGGCTGGATCGATTTTGACGGAACTTTCAATGGCAGATAAGTGATGTTATATGGAGTAACTTAGGCTACATTTAGTTTTGGTGTGGTTTTGGTACAAAAAAGGATTATGGGATCCAATCCGATCCTATATAAAAACGTATCCATGCGGACGAAGTCGCGGGGGTCAGCTAGTCTTCTATAATATAATAAAACTGTAACAGATCCAATTCTGTACATTGAAGATATTTTGAAAATTTTTATTGGAGGGCATTCTATAATCGATACTGAAGCCAAAACTGCAATTTGTTTCATTTTTGTCTGTCTGTCTGTCTGTCTGTCTGTCTGTCTGTCTGTCTGTCTGTCTGTCTGTCTGTCTGTATCTTGGCCGCGCATCACGCCGAAACTACTGAATGGATTCAAATGAAACTTGGTACGATTTGAGTTTATACTCCGAGGTAGGACATAGGATACTTTTTATCCCGAAATTCAGCACGGTTCCCTTGGGAGAGGGGAAGAAAGTTAAAATGAGTATTTAGCAGTGTGCTTAGTCTAAAGCGGAGCACTCGAAAACGAACTCGAAAACTATTGATCGATTTCAGAGTAAAATAGACCTAAAATGGCTTGTATTAAGGTTTGAGTTCGCCAATACATTCAGCATTGTTCGAATGCTGAATGTATTGGCGAACTCAAACCTTAATACAAGCCATTTTAGGTCTATTTTACTCTGAAATCGATCAATAGTTTTCGAGTTCGTTTTCGAGTGCTCCGCTTTAGACTAAGCACACTGTAATTCATTAACGCGTAGTTCGATTTCACTCATTCTTTTTTTGTCAGAAAGGTAATACTTCAAGTATTATTCCGTAAATATTTCAAGGTCATAGGTTTTTTAGTTCAGAAATGACAGACATTTATTGGGTTCTAATTACTTGGGCCCCGGATCTTTGAACGCACGGCTTATTTTAAACTGGTGTGCGTTTAAGTTTATGTTTGTCGGTTTGTATATTTGTTCCAGCTAATCTCCAAAACGGCTGGATCGATTTTAATGGAACTTTCAATGTTATAAGGAGTAACTTAGGCTACATTTAGTTTAGGTACATAAAAGAATTATGGGATTCGATCCGATCTTATATAAAAACTTATATCTACGCGAACGAAGTTGCGGGGATCAGCTAGTTATAGAATAAGATTAGATTATTATAGATTTTCAAGATGATTTCAGAAAACTTTAACTGATATTACAGAAGACTTTAACTTCGATTGGCTCCTTGGCGCGGTTAGAAGTGACCCTGCTTTCCGCTCCGGGGTCGCGGGTTCGATTCCCGCCCCGAGTCTAGGTGCGGGAATAGCAGATATTATGTATAATATCTGATTACTAGCTTTTTTTTCGCCAACTGCACAACGACAATGCAAAATACATCGCGGAGCTTAAAATAGCACGTCAAACCTTAAGAGCATACCTCCTGAATCTTCGAGATTAACAAGAAATAAAACTAAAAGCTCTTCAAATTTTGCAACCCATTTAGTCTCCTCGAGAATCGATAAAAATTCCCAATAAAATACAAAGTTCGTGCTTGCAAGCGTAGGTATCTAATTCAAGTTGCATTTCACGTCAAAGATCTCTAAACGTGGACATTATGCCTACGTCTTGGCTCCGGACCAGTGAGTTTCTCGCGTTAGAATTTGTACGTGAAGGTATTCCGCTTACAACGGCTACTTTATATGAAGTTGGGAAACTTGATGTAATTTTGTTACAAAGTTCTAAAGTTGTACAACTCGGCAGTTGTTAGATGAATTTTTCCGAACAAGGACAGAAATTAATTGGCTTCAACTCTATGCAGGCAGTGTTATTTGGTAATGAAGCTTTGGAAATCAGTGGTAACATTTTTGACGTGGTAACGTTTTATAAATCGACTAGCTGATGCTCGTGACTTCGCCCGCGTGGATTCTTATAAATCTAACTTGGGGTGGAATTTCCAAAATTCCTGAAACACATAATTCTTTATTTTTACCCACAGTACAAATACCGACTTTCATTAATATAACTTTAAAAATCAGCCAAGTGCGAGTCGGGCTTCGCTCTTTCAGGGTTCCGTACATAATTATGAACAATATAATATTTTGGGTCTAAGGCCTAAAAATGACGGACTTTCATACAAATTTTCAACTCACATTTAACCCACTTGAGGTAGTTTTTAGGGTTCCGTACCCGAAGGGTAAAAAACGGAGCCCTATTAATGTCACTCGGCTGTCTGTCTGTCTGTCTGTCTGTCTGTCTGTCTGTCCGTCTGTCCGCCGGTCACAGGTCTCTAGCTCGCAGACGAAATGAGTTACAAACCTGAAATTTTGGTATTTAGTGTAAAACGTTAACCCAAAATCAAATATTGAATTAGAAATTGAATTAAATTATTTTTCAGGGGGGCTCCCATACATGAAAAAGGAGCCGGAAAAAAAAAATTTTTCTTTACCCTAGCTTGTGGGGTATCATTGTTTAGAGCTCATTAAGTAGAGTACAAATATATATATTTTTAATTTTTATCTCAAAAAATAAGGGAATGGGAGGCCATCAAAGTTGTCAGTTTTAGACCATTTTTGTGACGGGGGCTATCTCAAAAACTAAACTAGTTGGGAATATGATATTTCAGTATATTATGTACTATATGCTCTATTTAAACAAAAAATACTGAAAACAACGATTTATTAAATAGTTTATAAGCTGTGACCAAAATAAACGAACATTTTTTTGGGTTTTTCTTTCACGGTTTGTTGCGATGTCTAGCTCGGAAATTAAATATTTCTTAGACCCAAAATATTATATTGTTCATAATTATGTACGGAACCCTGAAAGAGCGAGGCCCGACTCGCACTTGGCTGATTTTTCCGAAATTCCTTAAACTCGTAACTCGTTTTTAACGGAAAACCTAAATACCAATTTTCATGGATATAACTTGAAAATGACTTTCATACAAACTTTTATTCCCTATTTAACCCCGTTAGGGATAAAATTCGCAATAATCCTTTCTTAGTGTGCGCCTACGTCATAAAAAGCTACTGTGAAAATTTCAAGTTTCTAGCTTCAGTGGTTTGGACTGTGCGTTGATGATCAGTCAGTCAGTCAGGACAAGCTTCTTTATATTATTATAGATAGATAGATGAATGCCGGCCGCACGCACGAAAAAGCATGACTCATTGTCACGTACCGCGTGCAAGCGAGAGCGCAAAACAAGCCGTAGAGAGGCAATATTTTCTTATGAAGTTATCACGTAAAATTATCGTCCGTAAACCGACTTTACAGACAACAATTTTTTTTTTGTCTTAAGGTTCCAAACAGAACCGTATGAATTTCACTCTGCTGTCTGTCTGTCCGACTGTATGTCGCAGATCTTTAGGCTCTTAGACGGAATGAGACTGGAATTTTGATTTCTCGTATAGAAAGTTGACCCCAAAGTTAGTTAATTAAAAAGTGTAGTATTGTGTCTATAGCGAACCCCTACAATGGGAATGTAGATAGATATTTAATTGATCAGATATCAGATTGCATTTATGACTTGTGTGTTAAGGTTCATTTTCGTTGGTCGATGGGAAACGCATCCGGAATCCTCACGTTTCCTCAAACGCATGCTATTTTGCTTGAATGGGCAATTTCTCTGTCAGTTACCTATTTTCGTTGCGAGGTTTTTCCGCTGCATGCTGTGCGTCTTTCGTGTTTTCGACCGGCTAATTTTACAAGTCATTATCCCGGTTCACGTAAGTACGCATGGATGTCATCCACATTCTATTTCTACCTAGTAAATGATCACAGAAAATCAGCCCGAAGGATAGTATTAAAATCCGAAATAACTTAAGCATCACAAATAAATATTCAGTTACCTCTATTACGGGAATAATATTTTAGGTAGCTCTACAACCATTTAATCGCCAATAAGCGTTATCGCGAACAAAGTTACTACTATTGGAATGGTCCTGATAATCCACTCGGCTATTGTATTTGGACAAAACTCGAAGAAAATAAATATAGGACGGGGTCGGGGTAAAACCCTAAACCGCAACGTCAGGAACAAATAGCGGTAACTCGCGTATTCATGGCTCATGGCTGCAGCCCGGGGTGGGAACCGATCGCAATTACTGGCGGAATTAATATCACGCCCCAAATGTTGCTCACACATTTATACGTATCGAGTGCAATATTGTCTCCTTTATTAGTTGCCGAGACAAATGCTGCCACCGTCGTAATTCCATCCTCATTTCGGCCTTCGATTGCCATCTTTCCTATTACATCGTGATAGGTAATTAATATTTCTTATGGCCGCTGCGTAGATGAAGGATTACATCTACATTCTTGTATGCCCTCAAGTGACCTGTTAAATATTATATTGGCACAAACCAAAAATGTATCACATAAAAAAATTAAGCAAGTTTCATAAGATACGTAAATTAAATCCAACTTAGTATTATAAATGCGAATTATAAATTTTCATGGTTCAAACGCTGAACGAAAACATGTTATTTAAATATGAAAAAAAAACTACAAACAAATCAATAACCGGTATCACATCTAAAAACAATACACTGTATATTATTATTTCATTGTTGTAACGTGATAACTTAATCCATAATTCACAATGAAATTAAGTAATCCCATAATTAATCTAAATGGACCGTACAGCTGAATGGTTCAAAACAATCAGCCCAGCCGCAAAATACGCGCATTAAATGAAGTGAATGGCCGCCTCGGGGGAACCCTGATAAATTAAATTGATTAGGATCCCGTTCGATGTTGCCCGTCGATGTAGCTCCGCGTAAAAGTAAAGCCAAGTGAAAAATAACGCGTCTAGCCGATCGCGATTTCTGCAACTACATCCGAGAACTGTTTTTCTCATATTTCTTTTCCATTATAACCGATATTTCAGGATCTGTTGGGCTAATCTTGTGAATAATTTTGGCGTTTACGCCCGCAAATTCGCCGATCGTAATTAGTAGAATTGGTTCTCCTAAAATGAGAGCATAAATTATAATATTCTAAATTGAAAACTTACTAACAAAAGTCATTATTTTTATCTGACAAAATTGATTCGTCATGCATTAATTAATTAATAGACGAGTATCACAATAAATGTTATAATACTGATAAAACAGTATTAATATCTTGGTTTTATGTACATGTAAAGCTAGAAATAACGCCAAATAAAAAATAACGCATCCATCTGATCGCGATTTCTGCGACTAAGTCCTATACAGTGTGTCCGGGATCGAACTAGCGATATTTTAGGGACATATTCTACAACTCATAACCTCTCCGAAAATACCACTTATTAGGGCCTGCCCCCCTCCCCCTTCCAGGGACAGCCATTTCAATTTGGTGTGCGTTTTTGTGGGTATGTGCGCACAAAAAATGTAATAACTCGAAAGTCTGCTGATGCACACGTCTTCAAATGACCTTATTCGATTGGATACAATATTTCCCATCACTAAATACCAAACAATAGAATAAAATGTTAAAATAACTCGATCAAAAATGCTTCGGAAAAAAATTATTTTTTCAAAAATATTGAAAACTACAAGTTTTTGCTGCATTTTGCAAAAACGAGGTCATTAAGACCACATTATTAAGTATTAAATCGACAGTTTTTGAGATAAGCAACAAAACGACATAAAAAATTTGACTGTAAGTTACTTACTTCTGGAGATATTGGTAATTGTAAGTACTTCGTCCCCAAGCATGAATTACGAGTATTGAACCCAAATTTAAGATACATCATTTTTTTACTACAAATAAGGTAAAAAAATCTTAACTTTATAATTTAATTTTTGTTAGTTATAAACTCAATAACTCAATAACTCTGATTTGTGTATGTGACACAAATCAGATATCCTAAAAACTAGGTTATTTCCGCCACAAACCGAAATTACCACCTCTGTTCTGTTAGCTAGTTGCTTCATGTTGGGAGGATCGTTGGATCATGTCCAAATACAATCTTATTTTATCTGCAATGGACAGGATCATCTCCAATAATTCTTTTCTGGTATTTGGTACCACATAAAAGACCTTCTGCTTTATAGGTGCTCATAAAAAGAAGTCCAAAGGTGTAAGGTCTGGAGAATGAGGTGGCCATTCCATTGAATTGCTGCCACGTCCGATCCAAGGCGAATAGTTGACATCTAAATGCTCTCTTATGGCTATAATAATACCGAGTAGGCATGTCTTTAAACTTAGCAAACTTCACAAACCTGAATCACAAACAAAAATGAGTGATAACTTAAGTAGCGATCATAACGCCTCCTCGCCAGGAACAACAAAATAAAATTTCAGATATTTCAATTTTTTATACGAATTTTAATCAGTTGAAGTAGGGGTCCGAACCTTAGTTTTAACCTCATTCACTGACTAATCAAAAACAATATTATTATTACCTGATCGCCCGAGGTATGCGATGGAAACCCACATTCGAATAACATAAGAACTTACGCGCTCGCGGTTAAGTTATGTTTAAACAATAATATCTCCAAAAGTAAATAACTTACAGTAAAAATTTTTATGTCGTTTTGTTGTTTATCTCAAAAACTGTCGATTTAATACTTAACAATGTAATCTTAACGACCTCGTTTTTGCAAAATGCAGCAAAAACTTGTAGTTTTCAATATTTTTGAAAAAATAATTTTTTTCCGAAGCATTTTTGATCCAGTTATTTTAACATTTTATTCTATTGTTTGGTATCTAGTGATGGAGAATATTATATCCAATCGAATAAGGTCATTTGAAGACCTGTGCATCAACAGACTTTCGAGTTATTACTTTTTTTGTGCGGACATACCCACAAAAACGCACACCAAATTGAAATGGCTGTCCTTGGGAGGGGGAGGGGGGCAGGCCCTAATAAGTGGTATTTTCAGAGAGGTAATGAGTTGTAGAATATGTCCCTAAAATATCGCTAATTCGATCCCGGACACACTGTATAATACTGTTTTCTCTTATTTCTTTTCCATTATAACCGATATTTCTGGATTTGTTTGGCCAATCTTTTGAATAATTTCGCCATTTACACCCGATCAATGCAATGTGTCCGATCATTTTGGTAGAATTTTGTTTGTCGTAAAAATGTGAAAATATACAGTACCTATATAATATATATGTGGGTATATATGTATTTCGTCATAATAGTTGATATTGTTTATGATATTTTTAATATTCTTGTAATTATTAAAATAATATTATTTCATTAATAATTGATAAAATTATAACTCTGCGAATATTATAAATGCAAAAGTGTCTGTTTGTTTGTTCTTCAAAAATGTCAGAACAGAGTTTCGGATCGACGTGATTTTTGCATAGGTTATTCCAGAAAAACAAAGAGTTCCCGAGGGATTAAAAACCTTACTCCACGAGAACATCGTCGCAGACAAAAACTGGTCATAATATAATTACGTTATGCAATATCCATAAATTTATTACTAAAAGTCTGGATGAAAATTATTATTCGCGGTAGATATATTAAAAAGCCATTAACGTTAATTCAAGCCTATTCGCGTATAGTTTACATAATAAACCCTTCCGTAATTAAGCTCTGGCGCGCAAGTAAGAAACTACTGCCAAAATATGCTTCGTAAAGCAGCGATCCGGTGCCTCCGTTAGGTAAGCCTTAAACAGCGATTAAAATTTAAGCCCGAATTTAGACGGCCTAATCTCATCGTTGCCCCGACTCACTGCATTTTGTGACCTGACGTAAATAAAAGACAATGAGCAAGTATAATGGAGTAAGGGAAGGGGGTTACATTATCTGGTATGGTCGAAGAGGCTGACGCATCACAATGACGCGGAGCTTTTGATGTTTCCATAGAACTCTATATTGAGTTAAGACTGTGATGACAGATATTGATAAGTTATAGATCGACCAGAATCTCATGAAAAATAGGAAAATTAAATTTTGTAGTAAGCAACACTAGGTTAACTCGGCTGCCCTAGTGATAAACAATGTAATTACATTCAGAGCACCTTACCTGGAATCGTTTCACGAAACGAAAAATCAAGCAACTGCATTTTAAATACAAAAACAAAGTAATCAACATCCAATTACTTTGTTTTTGTGTTGTGCTTGTTGTTTATTTGGTTTTTGCATTTATATTCCGGGTTAGTGAGTGCAGTTACTTTGTTTGGGCAATTTAAATTTCAGTATACTGTTCAAGTTATTTGAAATATTAAACTGAAATAAAAAACTACTCGACATAAAATTTTTGTTAATGCAAAAAGTCAATTTCACAAAAAATTTCAGTTACTTTGTTTATCGCTAGAGCAGTCGTAGTGTTGCTAACCTTGGAATTTCATTTCCCTATTTTTCATGAGATTCTGGTCGATCTATAACAGTGTCACCAAGAAGGAGTAAATGTGAGTACAATTTGTGAAGACGTTGTAACGTGACCCCCCCATCATAAAGTTCTAGAGCTAGAAAACAAAGTGCTAACATTGCAAGTAGAAAGCAAGTTTCGGTACAAATTAAACATAATATCTTACTAATATAATAGAATTGAATAGAAAAGTTTTTATTCAAATAAACTTTTACAAGTACTTTTGAATCGTCAATTCAATTTACCACTGGTTCAGAATGCTGTTCCAACCGAGACGAACCAGCAAGAAACTCGGCGGTTGCTCTTTTTAAAAATAACAATATAGCAATTTATGTATTATATATGATTGAAATTCCGTTTCGCGCATTCCTGGAATGAGTTAAATCCATGCTTTTTTATCATTTATATAATCTTCAATTGTATAAGTAATATGCTTTTTTTATGAGCATATTTTAAACTTGTGTAAAAGCAAGTCTAAGTTTGCTTGTGGAATTTTATTATAAAACATTACGCCCATTCCCACAAACGACTTTCGGACTTTCTTGAGGCGTAAATGAGGAATCACGAGCCTATTTCTATTTCTTAATTGCCTATCGTGTAAATCACACTTTTTATTGTAACTGTGAATGTTTTGCCTAACAAAAATTTTATTATAGAACATTACGCCCATTCCCACAAACGACTTTCAGACCTTCCTGAGGCGTAATTGAGGAATCACGAGCCTATTTCTATTTCTTAATTGCCTATCGTGTAATTCACACTTTTTATTATAACTGTGAATGTTTTGCCTAACAAAAATTATATTGTTATAGATATATTGAGGAGCTACTTGTAGGAATCCCGCGGTTTTAAATTATAAATTGCGTGAATTGCCCTTTTTGTAAAACGAAATTTTTTTCAATATCAGCTGCTTTACCTCATAGTAAGATTCCATACGACATAATACTATGGAAATATGCAAAATAAACAATTTTTGCAGTTTCCACATCTGTTAACTGTCGAATCTTCCTAACAGCGTAAGCAGCAGAGCTAAGCTTGCCTTGATAATACAATAAGAGTCTAGCTTGTATCCTGTAGACAGATATAAAAACCTTGTATCCCAAAAAATCAAAGCTCCACAGAGTTTCAAAAATCCAACTATAACATTCGAGCAGCTTGGCGAGTCTAAGCTTTATTTAGAGCTAAGACCCGCCAAGCTGCTCATGAGGCTCATGCTGCAAAGAGATTTATCTCTCTCGAAAAAGGGAGGAGACCTGTGCCCAGCAGTGGGAAGTTAAAAGGCCGTAGTGGTGGTGACTGGTATTAGATGGCATGTCTCTCGTGACAAAGGATTAGGAGACAATATAGTAGGAACAGTAGTGCCAAACTTAGCAAACGCAAACACAAGACAAGGTTTCTATACGTATAGGTTGGCGATAAACAAACACGGCGTGTGTCGCAGCCGATAAGCCCGTCTCTACATGCAACTACAGTCGAATCTCCGTCTCTCATACCGTGCTTCAATAATGTAGCGTTGGTATTAACGTAAGACAGTTCAAGGATTGTGGTTTGGTTTGGCATAAAACAAAATATGGAAGGAATGACATAACTTTCCAACTAAATAATGCCCGCGTGAATTTCGGTTTTGAACAAATCCCGAGGGAATCGTGGATTTCCGGTTCCCGTTCCCGCTCCGTTTTCCAACCTTTATACTTACTATCAAGGAAGTTCGCTATAGTAATCTACCTATAGCTGTAGCTATAGATTTATAATATTAGTGTAATAGTGTGATTGGTAGGTAGGTAGAGGTAGATATTGGCCCCATGATAGTATATTAGTATCAGGAGACATCATCAGGACGGAAGCCGGTTGAATATGGTAAGCAGCGTATTACTGTGCATTTCTTACTCTGATTCGATGGAACAATTAATCTTGGCTCTATAAAATTTGTAATTATATCTTCGAAAGGTTTTTATCATTTTAAAAGCCCTCATAACCCTCAGCTTAGGGGTTTCAGTAAAGTGTAAACGTCAATAATTTCATAATACAATAGTTATGATGTACTAAGGTCGATAATTCATCGAATAATATTATTTGTTTACAGTCTGCACCGGGCGTTGTTTACCAAATGAGTACAAGGATACCGCGATAGAGGTCAGTGTTTGTACTTAGTTAATAATTACATAGTCCATGTCGATGTTTCGTATTATTGATTAGGAATATGTTGGCTTATTAGCTCTTATCATGATGAAATCTTTACATATTTAATGTAATGTGCCTCCGGTCTTATAAAAACGATATAAATCGCGCTGTACATTACAAGCCTAATATTGGAACGCAAAATAAAAAACTCGACTGTGTAACAAGGACTTTATGACAGCTTTATTATAAGTATTATTTTAAACTAGTGGACCCGTCCAACTGACCGGAGGGAGAGAGAAATAAAATATGTAACACAATCAGGGCCCTGTTCACTGTAAGGCCTACCATTCACGGGCGCACCAATCCGCGAGATTTGTCGCTGGCGACAAGTCCGCGGACCAATCTTCGTGTGAATTGTTGTGTTCGCGGTTCGTCACGAGTCTCGCGGATTTGTCCGCGATGACGCGAACGCACCCGTGCCGAGTCCGACCAATCTATGCGTGTATGGGCGCGGGTTAGATTTGTTTGCGAACTCGAGGCCCGGCGCACAATTAATAATTAACTATACGACTATTGACATACGGTCGTGCAGTAAGGTACGCGCGCGGTAAGTGTTAGCAAGCAGCAGAGGTACGTGCGAGGCTCGCCACAGTTTACAAGCTACTCACGCGCTCGCGTAGTGTGTGGTTGATGACGAATTTGTCGACGGCTCGGGTGCGGCTCGAGGCTCATGTAATGAATGGGCTACTTAACACTTACGCATCATACTGTTACTTATATTCGTGACGTCTTGCTGGTGGTCTTGTGTAAAGGAATATTGGTACTATACTGTTATACACAATTTCTAGACTAAATTGATAGGTCTAAACTCTCAATATAGTGCTATAATTACAACAACTTAACAATGTTATCTGCGGAAAAAGATTGCATTAAAATAAGAGCTGTCAATTAATTAGTTTAGATATTTTGTACATCAGAATTGGCACCATTTTTCAACGCGCGGACTGTGTTTTTTTTTTTTTGAATGAAGAATATCTACTTCCCGCTTCAAATTCGGATCAAGCTTTTATGTTTTACTCAATTGATTTTGGTCAAACTTAACTGTGGACTGATATCTTCTTTAAAACAGTGAAAGTTTCCTCTCATTTGATCCAATAATTTTTGCATAACATAACAAAATAAACAACGAATTAGAACCTAAGTTGATGTAGAAATACTGAGAAAGAAATCAAGCTATAACCTAGTTGGGTCATGTGAAATCTAAACTCTTTTGGAATATATTTACCTATTTCATTTCACTCCCTTAAGCAGATTCCAAAATACGTTTGAATATTGGCAACAAACTTACTTAATATCTTGTAGATATAAATCAAATCTCCAGGTGATGGAACGCTGAAGATCAATCCGATAAAGAATGAATCCAATTCACGGTCAATGTAAAGTTTGGATCAAAGCCAAAACCACATACTATTTGGTAATAAATAGACCAAACGTAATAAACAAGATTTATTCTTAAGACCTTCCCATATTTGATCTTGTATCCTACACGTGTCATTTTACGCTACCTTCTTTAGGTTACAGTCCATCAAGCTAAGGGTCTTTTCACACTTCAAAATTTAATTTTATTATTTTTGTTATTAAGATTTGATGATTCGTACATATCTGGACATA
Organism: Melanargia galathea; assembly: GCA_920104075.1. Taxonomy (NCBI): domain Eukaryota; kingdom Metazoa; phylum Arthropoda; class Insecta; order Lepidoptera; family Nymphalidae; genus Melanargia; species Melanargia galathea. The sequence goes on from OV049864.1 coordinate 8,913,648, forward strand.
GTTAAGTAACTCCACATTATATTGCTGACTGTGACTTAGGGTTCAAAATAGTGATGATACTTCGTGATCCTGATAGCTTATATTTTACAAAGTGTAAAAAAGGACCCCAAATACGAATTTATGTACCAATTTCAAAACTACCCGTTTGATCACAAACTATCATTTTTAGCAAGAAGAAGAAAGAAGAAGCTTTCTCAGCATATCTCTGTCGATCTGATATTAAAATTAGTATTTCAATCAAGAATCTTTGTAATATTACACTCTCTCAGTTAAAATTAATATGAAATCATTATAAATTTCTATTTCAGTATAAGTATATAGCGGCAATAAAGATCTTTTTTGCAAATAATCTTTCCCATTAGATTCCATTAATTTTGATACGTTATGCTAGAACGTTAAATATGATTAATAAAGAGATTTTTTCTTACGTCCGTGAAACCTCATCGCTATCTCGAATAATAGGGAGATACAAATTAGATTCATAAATTTCTGTCCATCTAATTGTGCTATTAGTCTCTGTTTGTTATTACCTATTTAGCTTATTACTATCAGACAGTTTGTTATCAGTAACTCTATTATAATTTAACCACAAAACAAATACACCGAACATGAATGGCAAATGTTATTAATTGAAATATATTCAATGCATTGCCTATTCAATATTTATGTAACTCTACATAATTATTTCGTGACGCCCAATTCGTGACAAATAATTTTCCAAAAGCACTATTCTAATTTGAGTGTATTACAAATTGTTGCACGTCTATCCGCCAACATTAATTTTTGTTTTGTTTTGAATGCAACGAAATCATGCCGTCGAAACAATTGTTGGCAATTAATTATAATGCACCGTTAATAATAAATCATATAATAAACAATGCAGTGTTTTGTGTTTCATTAAATTTTAGCGTGTTAGATAGATAAATTGTTGACGCTCATTTGGATGAGTTTAAATGTAATTGTCACGTTAGTTAATGATTGATGTTCGCTGTGGCTTGTGATTTTTATTATGAACAAGCTTTTGGCTTACTCAACTTAGCTACGATCCTATATAAGTTACAAATCCATTTTTAACATCATCGTCCTTGTCATGAACTGATAGATATCCACTGCTGAATATGGGTCTCTTGTTGGAATTTCCACACTTCGTGGTTTGCACTGCTTATATCCTGCGACTCCCTGTAACTAATCTGATGTGGTCGGTCCACCTAGGGGTTTGCCAACACTACGCTTTTCGATACCGGTCCGATATTTCGGTCGCCGTTCCAACACGTTGAGACCGCAACGTCTACCAGTTCCTTGAATTAAATGACCCCCCTATCGCCACTTCAGCTTCGCTACCCGATAATCTATATCGGTGACTCTTGTTTCATTTACGGATCTCCTCATTTCCGATTTAATCACATAGAAAAATCGAACATAGCTCTCTATCGCACACTGAGTGACTCTTGAGATGAGAGACGCGCTCAGTGAGATTACTTATGGGTTTCATAGTTAGCGATCATGTCTCAGAGCTGATGACTTCAGGCACTGAATAATTTCATATGTAGTTAACAAACTTCTCTTCAATTTTAGGATACTGTCAGGTCTCATTCGCATTGTGGGCTGCGGCCGTGGTTCCAACCGAGAGAAACAAAGTTATAAAGTAGATTAGGGTTCCCTTACAACATAACTTTTTAACTTATGTCGTTGCCTTTCTCAATTGATGTAAAAGTGAAATTTAAGTAGGATCATTTAAATTTAGTAAATGGAACGCCAAAAGTGAAGGTTAAGTGATGGTTAAGTGATAGGTAAGTACTTCATCATCATCATTATATCATTGCACTCGATAATATGTAGATACTTGATAGAAACCTATTAAACCAATCAATCACAGACCTATATAGAAATTACATTGAACGGTACATACAAAACATGAATACCAAACATTTTAAATTAGTATTGATACTTTATAATTAATCCTTGTATTTCACTGTATATGAATAATGAATAAATTAATATTTTTGGACAAGCTTTGTTTTTTTTTTATGTTTTTCAATATTTACTAAAAATGTTGATTCATTATATAATCTCGTAATCTACCCTGTAATGTAATTAATTTGTGGTCGGTAACTGAAAGCTCTTCCGTAGTAGATTAATGGTTTGTGTATTGCAAACGCATGCCGCACTCAATTGGACTATTTAATTTAATCACTAGCTTTGCTCGCGGTTTTGTACGTCTAAATTAGGCAATATTTTATTAGGTTGTATGTGTTGCGTGACGTAAATCGTATTTATCTATCTATCATAATTAAAAACGCGCTAGACCTAAGTTTTCTTGTATTGTAAGTACTTTTGTTAAGTAGTATGAATGCTATTTTGAAAAGTATTCTAACTCTAATAATTTAAGGCTTATTTCGTGGTTTAACGATATAATCTAATGTAAATTACGGATACATACCACGATTAAAATGTTTATTTGTCTAATCGATATTTAGATCCAGTTTCATGGATCGTCTCGTCGGAATCACGATGAATACCTAGCTCCCACAAACTTCTACCGTAGACGAATAAGTTAATGAAACAGGCTTAAAAGCTTAAAAATCCAGACTAACATAGAGCTGTAAATTTCATCTTACCTACCATGTATGTTACAATATCCATGGATTTTACCTATTCATCATACCCTTTATACATTTTCGTATTTTTCTTTTTGAGCATTTGAAATATTGGGCGCTTTATAAAAAAAAATATGAATAATTCCGCGTAACGTTCACATTTTTATTCAAATTTACATTTCGGATGCCGATGTTATTAATGATAGTGTAATGAGCCGAAAGGTGGGGACTACATATTTAAATATTACAAACGCTAAATACAAGTTTGCGTGGAATTAAGAATGCTAAACAAATGTTTGTTGTAGATTTAGGATTTACATTGTTTTGATTAGATAAGACGTGCTTAGGCATACTACACTACAGTGCGGAGGATTAAACGCCGGCAGTATTTTGTGAGGAACTAAGTAAGTACATATTTGTTTCACGCAGTCTTTTATACCCTAATTTCGAACATTAAACTGTTCCATACCAAGGTTATAATAAAAAAAAAACTCTTTAGTTTAAAAAACCACAGGTACAACTATCCAGGTACAGCACTTGCCCCTACTTAATTTCTAAATTCCTAAAAAGCCCCCTTTTTAGTATATACCCCGCTCGAAGGTCTTGAAGAAAAAAAATTTTTTCAGCCCGCACATTAAAGTGCATAAAATCCGCCATTTTGATTTTTATGAATTTTATATACCCAGTAACATTTGCGTCGTCAAGACAAATTAATCTAATGACGTATCATTTATCAAAATAGGTTGAGCCGTTTAGTAGTTACGAACTGCCATACGAAACATAGGAGACGGTTATTTTCTATGATTTATCACTCCAAATTGTTTCTAAATATATAAATTGTATACATTTTCGTATTTGCCTTCTAAATACTCAATCATCAAGACAAATCTAATGATGAATTTATCAAAATCTGTTGAGTTGTTGAATAGTTACAAGCGGACATATAAATGGACATACATACACACAGGTCAAACACATAACCCAGTCGGGTAATAGGTAATAATAACCAGTCGGGTAAAAAGGAGTTCTAGAGTCTAAGGCCTAGGCCGCACTGCGAAATTTATTCGCTCGAATTTTTTCGCAAAATTCTGTGACATATGGGAATGTATGAAGCTGCACGCACATGCGATTTAAAATTCGCAAGAAAAATATATTAAAATGCGGAATATAAACCGCGCGAATAAAATTCGCGCGAATAATTTTCGCAGTGCGGCCCCGCTCTAAGACCTCACTAGGCATGCCATTTGAAACCATTTTAGTAGTTGTATGTAGCGCAGGTACATAAATGGATAATTTTTATACCATAAACATCTGTTTATTAAGTTCTACGTGCCTATCAAGAAACAATTTGTCAAGGGAATGTCGCAGATGCTATAAAAATAATAACTGACTATACTGCTTTGAAAAAGCTGTGATAGCCTAGTGGTTAGGACGACCGACTTCTAATCGGAGGTCGTGGGTTCGATCCCGGGGCACGCACCTCTAACTTTTCGGAGTTATGTGCGTTTTAAGTATTTAAATATCACTTGCTTTAACGGTGAAGGAAAACATCGTGAGGAAACCTGCGTGCCTGAGAGTTCTCCATAACGTTCTCAAAGGTGTGTGAAGTCTGCCAATCCGCTTGGCCAGCGTGGTAGACTATGGCCAAAAACCCTTCTCACTCTGAGAGGAGACCCGTGCTCTGTAGTGAGCCGGTAATGGGTTGATCATGATGATGATGATGATGACTGCTTTGAAACAAGTATAAAACTCCTCTATTCAGAATTAAGTGAAATTATAGTTAATATCGATATAATAAGTACACAATATACTTACTAAAAAACTTGCACGGTAAAGTTACGAAATCATATAAATATATGGAATACAGGGTTGGTCTATATCTATTTCGAATTGTTGCACTAAGCACAGTCTAAATCACGACCAGCTTGAAACGGGAAGTGTCGTGAGACAGCAACACCGTTCCATTTAGCTAAAATACATTAGGCAATATGGCCATTAGGGATGTTATTATTTGACCAACCGAAGGTGGCGTGCACGAAAACCGTTTCCACCCAACGAAATTTACACCGGCAGAATTTGCAGCAGACTGTTTGATATTAAAACCTTTGAACACTTTGTAGGAGACTACTTCGATAATTTATAATACGGTATATTTATTCATTTATTAATTAAACTGTGTATTTTTCAATTTTGTTAGTTCTTATAATTAATTGACTCTTTCTAGCTTAGCACAGATTGACTCGTCGTCGTCGTCATCATCATCAATCGATAGATGTCCACTGCTGGACATAGATTTCTTCTAGGAACTTCCACACGTCGCGGTCTTTTGCCGCTTGTATCCGGCCGCTCCCTGCGACTCTGATTTCGTCAGTCCACCTAATGCGAATTACGAAAACGCTTTCCGATGCGAAGATGCCATACCACCTTAGGACTTTAGGACCTTAGGACCTCAGGAACCTTGCGGTCACCACCACTCACCTATTCCATAGACTAGCTGTGAATGTGATATAATAATATTATCTATGTAGTATGTATACATAATTATTACCTTGTTAACAGGTACCGCAATGAAGTTTAGACTACACAGAAAAACGTAGACTGTTTTAGTTTTGTTGTAGTTTTACTTAGTGTAAAACAATGATTACACAATACACAGTCTACGTTTTTCTGTGTAGCAGGAGAGAAGTGCATATTATTTAGTTTAGCATAGTCAACAAGTATAAATTAAAAATTCAAAAAACCCCCGACATCCGCCATTTTGTGGCGGCAGCCATCTTGGATTTGCATGATGCTATTCTACTAGTCAAGACCTTTCATTTGATACCCATATTAAGGGAGTTGTGAAAAAATACGTAATCCGCCATTTTGTAGCGGCGGCCATCTTGGACCGATTTTCGTCAAACATAGCTATCAACACTCTCGATTAATTCACCTTTCAAACAAAAAAAACTGCATTCAAATCGGTCCACCCGTTTGAGCGCCACAGGGGAACAGACAGACACACACACACACACACACACACACACACACAGACACGTCAAACTTATAACACCACGTCGTTTTTGCGTCGGGGGTTAAAAAGTCATTAAGCAATAGGTAAGGAGGGCCATTTGTGGATGTTATTATTCGACTATAAGCAAAGGTGGCGTGCATGAAGTTCGTTTCACCCCGACGAAATTTACACTGGCAGATATAGGTACACCAGACGGTCTGATATTAAAGCGTCTGCAGCTTGTACAGGACTAACTAGAGCCGTTTATACAGAGCGCCTCAATGGTGGCGAAGATAAAAGTTTACGGCTCATACATAAAACGATTTTCAAATCATATTTACGGGTCGTCCGAACATCTGCAATGGCTGGTTCGCGAGGAAATTGAAACCGTCGAGTGCATAACGCTTTCACGAACAATTTAAGTTTGTATTGTGTTCAGGATGCGACGCCACGAACGATGTGCTTTTTGCAATGGTCAGCGGATCCGACCAACTTTATTGTTGTTGTGTGTTTGCGCGGCCCTTTCCACGTCTTTTGTGAGTTTAAAACAATAGTTTCACTGAAGTTTCAACGCTTGCCATTTAGATTAACTATACTTATTATCAGTTTAGGTTTACGAAGATAAAGAGAATGACTTGCATTGACCATAAGACCTTAATTGTATGTGTGGTACAACCATAATTTATTATTACACATTTACGACGTTCCTGGCGTAATAGTGAGCGATTTTGTCTTATTTTTGGGAGCTCCCGGATTGAACTCCCGGTGGAGTTAATTGGAAATTTAAACTTTCTTCGTCGTGATTTCGGCTGACGCTGTGGCTAGTTAAGACACTACCGATAATGCCTTGCGGCCATGCGATTTAGTGTCCCTTTACGATGCTATTCAGAAACCGAGTAGTGGTATGGGTTTAAAGAAATTGTCACACCCCTTCCAAGTTAACCCGCTTCCGAGATTGCATCATTGCATAACACCAGATGGATCGCAGTTAAGGGTTAATTTGTCATCAAATATATATATTTTTTGTATTCGAAAACGACTTTTATGACAATGACAAATTTCGATGACACCATTCATTTGCGGAATCCGATGCTGATAAATTTTGTCTGCTCACTCACTGCCCAAGTTTATTTCGAAAAATCCATATTCTTCAAATAGCAGGCAACTAAACGCTGCGACTGGAGACGCCAAGACACTTGAAAAGCGGAAATAAGGTAACTTGAAGAAGACAAACGCTCAAACAGTAACAACAACCAACAACTGTTGAGTTATCTTCCCAACAGTGTGGCCGAGTCAGCGAAACTTGAGTGTAATTTAATTTGCATCCTGGCTAAAATAAAGGCGTCAGCGGTTAAGGCGGGGCAATGTTACGGGTGGACGCTTTCAAACTAGAGAGCCAGCAATAAAGGCTTGCACAGACACAAAACGTGACGTCAGCGACGCGTGAATGTGGGTGAGAGTGTGAAGTAATATTATGAAGGTGTTCAGTGGGTTATGCTGCAATGTACCAAACATTGCGGCAACGTAGATCGAATTCAAGAATCGAAACACAATAAGTTCAAAGTGAAATATATCTAGACTGGCTTGTTTTAAGGTTTGAGTTCGTCCCTACATATATAGCCAGCAGCGTCCCTAGCGGAAATTTTGTAAAATAAAAATTGAATGTATGAATGCACTACGTTAGATAAGAGGCTTTTTTGCTCCATTTTGCTCTGATAGTGTAGTTTTTCGATATTCGTAATCTAATAGCGTTGTCGAAGTGTGCAGACTTGGCATAACCCTGCAGATTGCTAATAGTGCAAGAGTCGAGCATAAGATGTGCTTCATACTGTATCTGTCCTTGAGTTATGAATCGTACACACGTTCAAGCCTCCCTCACTCGGGTGCGTTTTGTTGTACGATAATATAGCAAGGCTTTATTGCGATATCTTATCACATTCATTTGCTATCGCAGCATTGTGTAAGATTGTATGTGTCCTAATCCAAATGTACTAAAACTGTTGGTACGGCAGCCCTGGAACAAAATTTTTAGAGATTAATAACAAGCTAAATTTTCGTGAGTAGGTTCGTTATGACGAGACGACCAACTTATTTATCTATGAAAATTCTCGATGGAGGTAGCTTCTCGAGTGGGGAGGTGTTAAAAATTTCGATTCGCTCGGGTGGGAAATCGTTCCACTAAATTTGTAGGACTGGTCGTTTCATTATACAAGTATTTATAAGGCTGCATACAAAAAATCCGATAAAGAAGCTGTGATAGCCTATATGTAGTATATATATAGTATAGCCTATATGTAGTATGTAGATAGATAGATGTGAAGCGGTTAGGACGACCGACTTCTAGTCGGAGGTCGTGGGTTCGATCCCGGGCACGCACCTCTAACTTTTCGGAGTTATGTGCGTTTTAAGTATTTAAATATCACTTGCTTTAACGGTGAAGGAAAACATCGTGAGGAAACCTGCATGCCTGAGAGTTCTCCATAACGTTCTCAAAGGTGTGTGAAGTCTGCCAATCCGCTTGGCCAGCGTGGTAGACTATGGCCAAAACCCTTCTCACTCTGAGAGGAGACCCGTGCTCTGTAGTGAGCCGGTAATGGGATGATCATGATGATGATGATGATATACAAAAAATCAAGGTGGTTATTAAAAGTATAAGTAAAAGTTATCCGTAAGCATATTTGTATTATCATTTTACGTAATATATGTAGTTGTAATCCGCCTAATTTGTCAACTATATCCAGATTCTAAACTTACAGTTGGAAGGGACAATATCACGGGTGGACGCGTTTTGCGAGCGTACCAACGGAGAAACGAAGGGGACAGCAATAAGCTTGATACGTGCAACTGGAGGGAACCAAGAGTTTGTAATCCTCGAGGAGACAAGTTCTAAGAACGGGGTAAGACTGTTGGTTTAACCTCAACTAGAAACTATAAAACAGAGATTTGGACAGCAAATGGCGCTGTATCAAGATAAAAAATATTTTTGTGTGTACATTATGCATTGACGACCTCCCTGGCGCATTAGTGAGTGCCGTGGTCTTATAAGTGGGAGGTCCCAGGTTCGATTCCCGACAGGGGCAATTTGAGGTTTTATAGTTTGTAAAAATTGTCTCTGGTCTGGTCTGGTGGCTTTAGCCGTGGCTGGTTACCACTCGACCAGCAAAGCCGTGCCGCCAAGCGATTTAGCGTTCCGGTGCAATGCCATGTAGAAACCGATATGCATACTTACCCCTGGTATGCATACCTCTTCTTAGTTAACCCGCTTCCATCTTAGACTGTGTCGTCACTTACCATCAAGTGAGATTGCAGTCAAGGGCTGACTTGTAGATGAATAAAAATAAAAAGTTATCATTTTATTATCTTAAGAAGAGTTGATCCCGAGCGTGCTCCACACAAATAATGTGCGACTCTTATTTGAATACTAGTGGACCACCCGCGACTTCGCTACATGTAATTAAAAATACCCTATTCCGTGCGAATTTTGAAAATTTGGTCTTATTTCTACATTAAAGGAGGAAAAATACCCCATACATCCAATTCTATTGATGCATTTAGAAGTTATGGTGGAATCCTAAAACACACAATACACATATTACAATATGAACCCTCAAAACATAATAACTACTCCTTTTTTGAGAAGTCATGTAGTAGCTATATAATATAGACTGGCGGTCCGCCCCGGCTTCGCCCGTGGTACATAATATATAGCCTATAGCACTTAGGGATCACGTACATATCCAAAGGTGAAAGAATTTTTGAAATAATTAAAATGTTGCCTTGGTTAAAATCTACATGAAAGAAAATTTGATTATATTACATTTGCAAATACCGGTAGGTACTATGGTTTTGCTTAATCTATACGCAAAACCATAGTACCTACCGGTATTTGCAAATGTAATATAATCAAATTTTCTTTCATGTAGATTTTAACCAAGGCAACATTTTAATTATTTCGTAGATACTTATAAGCCGCGTTAACACCAAAGTACGTTGTACAAACAAGAATTTCAATTAAGTCAAGACGGGGTATGCAGACAAATAAATGATTTTCCACACACACTCACACTCGCTTGTTACACCTTGATAAGGCGTCCACTTAATTAAAATAAACGTTCAGTACAAAATAAGTAGACACTCAAGTTCTGTGAGCGAGCCACAATCACACTAATATCACCCGTAAAGAGACCTCGTTGAAAATGAGACCGCTCCTTTAATTTTCTCGAAATCGCCTAGCTCGATCTCAGTTTTAATTCGACAAGAAAGTCGCAAAAGAAACTAACTGCGTCCCCAACGAGGCATTTCCATACGCGAGGGGGGCTGTATTAGTTCTCAACCGATTACATTCCCCGCTTCGTCGGGAAAGACTTGAGTGGAGAATAAACTCCATTACGATTTAATTATGGGAAATTACTTGAAGGAAATTATCTTTAAATGTCGGGAAACACGTACGCGAGCTGTAACGGACCAAGTCTATGATAATTCATTTTCTTTAAAGAGCAATGATATAAATACCCTTGGAGAGAGATACTCGAGTTTAGTTTGAAACTCAAAACTTTAACTTTAAAGACTATTTAACTAGACAACTTTTATTGTAGTACTTACTTAATTAGTATTACGCGTACTTAGTTACCTAGTTACCTAATTACTATCCTTTGACTTTGTGTGAGTCTTCACTGTGACTGCGAAGCTTAGATTCTCCCTCTTAGTTTAAATTATCTGAAAACGAATGGTAAGAGCTTCCAAGTATGACATCCGGATAAGGGTGCCTATCCATCCAAGCGGAGCGGAGCGAGAGTGTCGAGAGGTAGCGGTATGTTCCAGTCCCCTGAAGCCGAGGGAATAAGTGGAGCAAGCCGTATGACCAAAAACCCCTTCCTTCAAATCCAGTGGTACTCCATCACTTTGTCTCATTTTCACGCTCCGTAACCTCACTCTGGTCTCACACGTCGCTTCGCAAACCTATAGGTACCAACCAACTGTAAATGCGTGAAGACCAGGGTAGCTATTCGGTTGAAATCTGAAATCTAGTTTTAACGGGACCTTCTTTTTTTTAATACCACGTCTGAAGGAGCTGGGGCTGGAAGTGAACACGTCCAAATGTGAGTTCTTCCCCTGCAGCCCAGAGTCCCACCTTCTGTTTCCTCTCTTTGAACATCTAATACCTGGACTAAAGGAGTTGGACGCCGACAATTTCTTCCTCTTAGGTTCTCCAATTTTTTCTTCCGCTATTCCTGAAGCTATCGAGAGAAGGAAGCTTCTCCTTTGCACTGCACGCGAGCGTCTCAGCCATCTTTCAGCCCATGTTGCTCTGATACTCTTACGAACTTGCTTTGCCATCCCGAAGATAACGTACATGCTGAGAACTTGCCCAGCTTGTCTCCTCATTCGACGACGTTCTAAAAGCTACCTTGGAGTCCGTCCTCAATATATGCTTAAACGAGGACCAGTGAAGTCAAGCTACCCTTCCAATCCGCCTGGGGGGTCTGGGTGTGAGGCGCGCGCGGGATGTGGGCCTGCCGGCCTTCCTAGCGTCGGTGCATGGGGCTGCAGGACTTGTCACTAGCATTCTTTCAGCTAATGGTGACCCTGTCCGCATCCCCTTTGCGGCCGACGCATTGGAGGTCTGGTTGGCCCTAAACCCGGGCGTTTCAATTCCACAGACTTCTCACCTTCAGCGCCAGTGGGACAGCGTTTGCTCAGAAGCCACACTGAAACGCCTCGTGGGTGAAGCAGTGGGTGCTGATTTGGCAAGGCTGAGAGCGATATCGAAGCCGGAGTCTGGGGCGTGGTTACAGGCTTTGCCATCACCTCACTTGGGTACTCTACTCGACTGTGACTCACTGCGTGTGGCTGTGGCTTTCCGATTGGGCTGCGATGTATGCGAACCCCATCAATGCATCTGCGGTTCCTTGGTGGAAGCCAACGGCCATCACGCATTGAGTTGCTGCCGTTGCTCAGGGAGGTTCCCTCGTCACCACGCCCTGAACGATATCGTCCGCAGGGCCCTTATTTCAGCCAACGTGCCCTGCGTTCTCGAGCCGCCAGGGCTGAGCCGCACAGACGGCAAGCGTTCAGATGGCTTGACGCTCGTCCCATGGCAAAATGGCAAATGCCTGCTGTGGGACGCGACGTGCGCTAGCACTCTTGCGCCAAGCCATCTCGACCGAACGTCGCGGGTGGCCGGCGCCGCTGCAGAATCCGCCGCCGCAAAGAAGAGGATTAAATATGCCCCTCTCCTGGGCAAATACCTTTTTGTCCCACTGGCGGTGGAGACAATGGGCTGCTGGGGCGAAGAAGCGAGGGATTTCGTACGTGGCATCGGCCGTCGCCTAATGGAAAGAGGTTATGATCCGCGCTCTATTCTAATTCTATAATTGATTTTCCTATAGTCTTGCACCGTTTCTTTCCTTTCACACAGGTACCCTAAGAGCTTAGGATTTTTGCGTAGTGAAAGACCATTGTTATGCGTGCATATGCACGCGTCGTACGTATACACGCATATACGTACGACGTGGCATGCGTCAACAATTTTGTTTCTGTTCTTCGCCACGCTCAGTAAAGCTACAAGGTTGTGGGCCGTATGTTACATAGTAAATTGAAGCTGCAAAGGAACATCTTTTTAGACTTATATTCTGAAGTAGGATTTTTTACTAAAAAAAACTCAAATGTAGAAAATCTTTGCTGGAGCTGGGTAGGTAAAGTCAGCTCTTTGCATATCGAGCAAAGGATTCGGATGCACGGACTGGAAGCGGCCCCGTGAGGAAAGTAAATAGTAGCCGTGAAAGGGCCTCGGCAAAGAGATCTAAATCACTCTTTGTCTCGTGTTAAACGCATCCTTTTGAAAAATTTTCTATCTTTCAAGTGTTTTCAACTAGGATTGTATTGGATGTCGGGATTGAAGAGTGCAACACATTTTTCAAACAGAACAATTTTATAGATGGTTATTGAAAGATCTCTCTAAGGGGTATCTATAATCCTAGACTGGTTTACCCCGAGAGCGCTAAAATGAAATCCTACGTAATAACTACGAATTAGCTCTTTACTATGAATTATAATATTATCCATGGTCCTTGGTTGTTTACCGAATCGTAGCATGGCATCCTACGTCCTTACTTACTCCACCACAAATAGTCGCCCGCCGTCTCCACCAACGTAGAAGTACGGCTAGTAGTGCGACATAGAGCGTTGTCCTTGTTCAGCTCGATATACGTTTCTTCGTCAGTAATAGGTTCGAGTGTAGCAAGCGTCGGGGGAGCGCTACTACGAATTCAACGCGAATGCGATGCATTGCAGCGGCAGCGCATAAATATGTTTTTTTTTTTCAACCATACCACATCCATGCATGGGCATGGTCTAAACTAAATTGACCTTTATCTTTATACTAGCAGTCCACCCCGGCTTCGCCCGTGGTACATAATATACAGCCAAATAGCACTCAGGGATCACGTACATATCTAACGGTGGAAGAATTTTTGAAATCGGTCCAGTAGTTCCTGAGATTAGCGCGTTCAAACAAATAAACTCTTCAGCTTTATAATATTAGTATAGTATAGGATCGGATTGGATCCCATAATCCTTTTTTGGACCAAAACTAAATTTAGCCTAAGTTACTCCATATAACATCACTTATCTGCCATTGAAAGTTTCGTCAAAATCGATCCAGCCGTTTCGGAAATTAGCTGGAACAAATAGACAGATCGACAAACATAAATTTAATCGCACACCAGTTTAAAATAAGCAGTACGTTCAAAGATCCGGGTCCCAAGTTATTTGAACCCAATAAATGTCTGTCATTTCTAAACTAAAATACCTATGACCTTGAAATATTTACGGGACAATACTTAAAGTACTACCTTTCTAACAAAAAAAGAATGAGTTAAATCGAACCACGCGTTAATGAATTACAGCTAAATACACGTTTTAACTTTCTTCCCCTCTCCCAAGGGAACCGTGCTGAATTTCGGGATAAAAAGTATCCTATGTCCTACCTCGGAGTATAAACTCATATCGTACTAAGTTTCATTCGAATCCATTCAGTAGTTTCGGCGTGATGCGCGGCCAAGATACAGACAGACAGACATACAGACAGACAAAAATGAAAAAAATTGCAGTTTTGGCTTCAGTATCGATTATAGAGTGCCCTCCAATAAAAATTTTCAAAATATCTTCAATGTACAGAATTGGATCTGTTACAGTTTTATTATATTATAGATAGAAGATAGATTACCCACCCGTTAATGCTCTCACCTCCGTGAAAGGACAAGCTTGATCTCATGGTCTAGTAGACCGATTTTAATCAGAGTTCGAGAAATTAATTCTAACTAAGTATATCCTTTCAAACTACGGACTAGTTTTATCTCAAACAGTCCGTAGTTAAGACACGATGCGTGCGTCTGTTGAATAGACAAACTATTGCAATTATCCTACTAATATTATAAATGTGAAAGTGTGGATGTTTGGATGTTTAGATGTTTGTATGTTTGTATGTTTGGATGTTTGGATGTTTGTTACTCAATCACGCCGCAACTACTGAACCGATTTGGCTGAAATTTTGAATGGAGATAGCTTATGCCCTGACTTAAAACATAGGCTACTTTTTATCCCGGAAAAGTATTCCTGTGGGACTAAAATAGATATAATCTTCCAAAAACGCCATAGAGGGCGCTGACTGTTCTTAGGTAAATCACGTTCACATAACACATTATTGCAATAGTTTGCTGTGTTGCATGCATTGGCAACACATAGGCTACTTTTTATCCTGGAAAAAATGCACAGTTCCCATGGGATTTTGAAAAACCCGAAGTCTATATCTACAACTATAGGTAGATTATTATAGCGAACTTCCTTGATAGAAAGTATAAAGGTTGGAAAAGGGATCGGGAACGGGAACCGGGAATCAACGATTCCCTCGGGATTTGTTCAAAACCGAAATTTACGCGAGCGAAGCTGCGGGCAGAAGCTATCACACATAATCACAATACCAATCCTACTAATCCTACTATCCTACTAATCCTCCTACTATCCTACGAATATCATAAATGTGAAAGTGTGGATGTTTGGATGTTTAGATGTTTGGATGTTTGGATGTTTGGATGTTTGTTACTCAATCACGCCGCAATTACTAAACCGATTTGGCTGAAATTTTGAAAGGAGATAGATTATACCCTGACTTAAAACATAGGCTACTTTTTATCCCGGAAAAATCTACAGTTCCCACGGGATTTTGAAAAAAACCGAAATCTCTAGCTACAACTATAGGTAGATTACTATAGCAAACTTCCTTGAAAGTAGGTGTAAAGGTTAGAAAAGGGAGCGGGAATGGGAACCGGAAATCCACGACTCCCTCGGGATTTGTGAAAAACCAAAATTCTCGCGGGCGAAGCCGCGGGTATTCTCTAGTTATATTATACGTAACAGTAGACATTACACACAGTCGTCGTAAACGTCGTAGACGAAAACCTAATTTTGTAATTAATAAGACAGAGTATAAGTTTCATAGAGCTCTCTCCCTAGTTTCATGTTTAAATAATCTCGTATATGTTCCATAAACAATAACTAAGTTTTAGTTTGGATTACGCGTGCTAACGCTATTTGCCGACGAAGAGGTGTCGTATTTGGAACAAAATAAGTTTTAATTAATGGATTGGTATTAAGAGACGTGAACACTGCGTAGAGATTTGGGACGTTGTTTTGGCAAGCTCATGTCATGGAATTAGATAAATGGAAATGTACCACAACGTGATTAAATACGTATAGAGATTACATTACACACAATTTCAACGGATTATGTATAGTATTGTGTTGTGTTATTTTGTATTTTCGTGCCGTTTGAAATGAAAGTTCGTACCTAGAAATTTTATTGAGAATGTTATATGGGATCCTGGCTTAATGATGAAACGAAAATGTATGCTAAAAAACCGTACGTACGTATATATATGACCAACTAAATAATGTTCGTTTGTTTTGGTCTCATCTTGCAAAGTACCTTCTCGTATGTAGGTATATCAGAAATGTTAAAAAGAATAATAAATAAACATATTTGCACTCTACTCACATAATACAATTATCTAAAATGCACTTATTGAATTTCTCATTCAATATTCAGTTTTGGGGAAAAATTCTACATCAAATATCCAAACAGGCTTTGGGTAACTAATTTCGTCTACGAACTAGAGAGCCTTGAGTTACGAATGGACGGACGAAAGTCAATTATTTATTTTGCTATATCTTGTTACCTCATCTGCATTGCAATAAAAAGAAGATTTTTTATAGATAAAAACACTAAGCAAACAGATAAATAAGTTGGACAGCTACAATATATCACAGCATGATTAGAGCTTGAACAGATGAAATGGTAAAAGTTCCTAAGTTAATCTCGAGGATATCGAGAGCTTATAAGGATAAAAATCAGAGGAAAACAATATTATAGTGACATAACTAATAACAGGAAGTCACCTCGTTACTCACAAGTAAATGTTACGTCGACGATCTCGCGCGCCCCTCCACTCCTCGACTTAATGAGTGAGAATAATTTTGCCAAAATACTTCGCGGAGACGGGACACACGCCCGGGGAATTTTTCAATTTGCATCTGACATAATGTAATAAGAGTTACAACCGAGTACGCCGGCGTTGTAATTAATAACCTGTGAAATATTACCTTTTACAATGAATTTAGAACATAAAAGTTGAGTGATAAATTTAAATAACAAGCCGTGGAGTGTATTCAGGAGTTCCCGAATACTTGGGAATAGTTCGCGGGGGTGATAAGTTGATATGTCAAGTCCGGACCGGTTTACGCGACTCGCAACTTTATTCGCATTTAATGAACGCGTGAACATGGAATAACTTTGAGAAAGCTTGAATAATGTATGCCCTAACGAGATGTTTTTCTTGAGCGAATCTCATTAACCCACTTTCCGATTGTCTGAATGTAAAGTTTGGGAAGTTCCTATTCGTGAAAATCTTTTGTGCGTTTAAATTAAACCATCTCCAATTATTTAAACTAAGTAGGTACCTAGGTACCCATTAAGGGGCTCCTTAAGAAAGCTTAGAGTCACTCAGAGAGCGATGGGGAGAGCTATGCTCGGAGTTTCTCTATGCGTTCAAATCAGAAGTGAGGAGATCCGTAGAAGAACCAGAGTCACTGTTATAACTCAACGGGTTGCAAAACTGAAGTGGCAATGGTCGGGGCACTTAGTTCGGAGAACCGATAGACGTTGGAATCCCAAGGTGCTAGAATGGCAACCTCGCACCGGAAACGCAGCGGACACAAAAACCACAAGACCGTGGCGTGTGGAAATCCCTACAAGAGACCTATGTCCAGCAGTGGACGTCTATCGGTTGATGACAACGACGACGATGATGACGGCCTACCTATTAGTTGATATCGTGTGTATCGTGATATTGACTCAGTTCATAATTTGAAATCATAACAAAAGAAAAATCGTCTTTATAATACTTATGGCGGTACGTTCGAGCTTAAAAACAGTTCTTATACAAAACCGGATTAGGCTTTGTGCTAAATTAAACCCGCTATTATACAATCACACACATGGCCGGCTAAAATCGAATACCCTTTATTGCATCCATAAAATAACCGATATTATCTCAAGCGAGCTAACTGTGCCATAAAAGTAATCCTTCTATTTTAATGGCTTTCCAACCTGCGGTATGCAACTATGTCTAATTTACTGGACTCCTAAGCTCCCGAGAGGATTTATAAATTTTTGGGTATTTCACAAATTCGATATAAATAATCCTCTTTGCATATAATTTATTGATAGAGGTAGGTATCTATACCTAATGAATACACATAAATATTTCGAATAACTCGTAAGAACAATATCACGCTCCTTCACTGAACTGGAACCGATATAGCATTTTAAATATTCACATATAATCCTTCGCCCCGCGTTGTTTAATCGCTGCGTTAAATTCGAGAAAAGTCGAGAACATATCAAATATTAACAGAGCCGGGGCGTTGTTTCGGAAAATTGGATAATATCGCGCCATTGCATCAAATCTAAGCACATTCGCCCCGAGATAGGAATTAACCTACCGAAAAAGGAAACGGCGGCTAATTCGTTTCCTATAGAAAATCGAGCGACCTAAAATCGTTTCTTTTCTCTCGGATCCCCCTCGAATCATCATTAATCAAGTGTAACTGAAGTTTCACGCTACCTCCCGAATCTAATTTCACAAACAAAGAAAGCGAAAACCTGTCTACCTTTATCAATCAAAACTGTTTGAAAATTCTATTCCGTTAGTTCGCGCCGCGGAGGCGCGCACCGGGACAATTGGAAAAATGTATCACGAGTAAAAAGTCGTATCGGAATGTAATATCGAGGGGACGTCCGGAATATTCTTGTCAAGTGAAAATAAAGGGTCGAAAAATACAGTGACAGTTTGCGACTGGACGCTGGTCGTCTGAAGCGGGCAGGAGTTTCGAATAAATAAACTCCGGGCACAAATAACGGGTACCATGCCGCGCACCGTCGCCTGTCACCGAAAAGAGCACCACTTATGACATACCTATTCTACGACAGCCAGGGAGTCGGATAGTTTGGGTATTATTAATTTTATTTCGCAAACACTCTTGTTGAGAAATAAATATTTTCACCAACGATTTATTTGATTTCATTTTATTGAATAAACGAATAAAAGACGCGTAGCTACGAGTATCGTGCGAGAAGAATTTATAACGTTTCAGTAATATAATTTACAGCGCTCGCTCAGAATCTCTAAGGGTTATATGAAACAAAAGGGTTAAACAAACAAAAAGGTATTCCTATTTAATTAAGAAAAATAACGGAATCCTATAAAGTCAGCAGAGTAAGGGTGAAATCAAACCCGTTAACCGCTCAACTGGCCAAAAGACATATTATGTCTTTTTTCAAAACCTCCGTTAACTGCTAAAAAGATATATTATGTCTTTTCGAGTTTTTAAGTTTTATTTTTCGGCATTTTAAGGTATAAAATTGTTTGCAGGGACAAACAAACAAACTATATGAAAAACGAGAACAACATACACAGCGACAGTAGATCTTGCCGTTTTTCTGTTCAAACTTCAGCCCTTTCTCAGAGCTCATTTTAGGTATACGTGGCGAGTTATTATGACGAGTTGGTTAGCAGTTGACTCATGCTGAGCGGGTACTCGTTTTTCTTCTGAAATTTTATCTTCTTCTCTGTCGTTTACTTCATTGCTGAAGGTCGTATCCACTCTGGTCCATGGTCTGGGTTATAAGTTTACTCCAATCCGTCCAGTCCTCGGCTTTTCTCAGGGCTATGGTCACTTGGAGGCCTGTGAGGCTGGTAACTTGGTCCGACCACCGTGTGGGGGAGCGGCCACGTGGTCGTGACCCCTCTACTTTGCCAAGCACCATTAGCTTGTCCAGGCTGTCGGGAAGTAGCGAAGGAAGTGAAATTTTATAAGATGGATAAAATGCGTTTCGATGCTGACAAGGTGTGATTTCATCTTAAGGCGAAGTATAATGGAAGGAAATACTTCCAGCTGTTTTCTAATGAAGAAGCCGCAGGTCATATTTGTTATTCCTCATAATGCGGAAAAATTCCTCTAGCTTCCGTATTTACGTACGACGTACGTATGTTTAACAGCATTATAAGTCAACCTATAAAGCCACTGAATTCAAAACATAAAATTTAAATAGCAGATTCCGCATACCTACCTACGACAAAGGATTGCGATGGCGTAGGTAATTTTTGAGGTCAAACCCTTGAAGGGATTAAATTGTTGGACGTGACACCATTAAACTTAGAAATGCTCCATAAAATAAATACCTACATATTAATTAATTTGGTACATGTTTATTGCTTATACGAACAGTTAAACAAATACTTACAGATGTACCTACTGATGATCTTACTGCTAGGTAAGAGTTGCTAAGGCGTGGTGCAGAAGGGGTGTACCTATATTATAAGCCAAGGCTCCACTTCAAGATGTTCTAACGTGTTGCTAAGTCCATTTGGCCAAAGTAAGGATACCGTTTATACAACGGTGTTACTTACCTAACCAAAGTTCTAAAAAGTTTTTTTCTTTAAATACGTACCGAGTTGAGAACGTAGATACTCCGTTTTATCAACGTGGATAGACACACGAATAGGTATAGGTATAAGATACTTTAGCAATCAAATATACTCAGGGAAGCTCAATTATAAATCAACTGACATCAAACTATGTCATTTTCCAGCGACATGTCGTAGCGACAAAAACATTTCATACAACCTCAAGGAATACCAAAGCCGAGCCACGGTCCCATTCCATCACATTTGACTAGGCAAACATTCAGACCCCACTATCCACCATTGACTTAAATCCATTGACTTCCCGTACTGAGAAAAAAGCAATTTCACCTCTCCCTCCACTGCGGTCGGCATATTAAGGAAGCAATATTATGCAGATTGAATAGTGACTTAGGTATTAGCTTTAGATTTTTTAAATCCAGAGATAACGGACGAAAACTGGCGGTTCAATTTAACTTCTTTCCTATGTTAATAGCCTCTTCTCCTTTGCACAAAGAGTACGAAAAAAAATAAGAAGATAAGTTTTCGATGTCCCGTATTTGGAAGAGAGCTCTTAGGGCGTACGCGCACATTGTAGTTTACCAGAAATCTAGGTCTAGTCTAATCTAAGAATTTGTGTGGGAGATGAAACATTTTCTGAGGAAAATGTTGCTTGTGTGCGCGAGCCCCTCGATTTCGGCTTTGAAATATTTTCTTTCAAAAATAAAAAAAACGCTATACTGAAAATTTTATGTTTAAAATAGTGAAGGCTTTCATTTTTACATAAAATTTAGCAACGCGGGTAGCAAAAAATTTCTACACAGCATGATACAGTACAAATGTTAAGGAAGCAATATTATGCAAATCTGAGCGTGTCTGCCGCAAATATAAAAAGCTCTCGTTCACCTCTCACTTTGCATCTCAAGGCAGGGCATGCATCTGACTGATACCGGTATGCCCCTAGAGAAAAATGAAAAGGCTATTTGTAATTCTATGCCATTTAGTAATATCTGCGTGAGCCTCGTCTACATTTACACTCACATTTTTACACAAAGTTCGTGAATTTTACCGATCGCCTGAATAACATTTTTGTAAGAGAGGTATACCTATCTAAGCTTTCAAATTGTCTAGTGACGTACATTGATGATTCAAAATGATAGAGATGATGATATAACATAAACAAATATATTTTTCCTTAGCGTGCTTCATACTAACGAAATTTGATTCTACTTAAGTTGTTTCTATACAATTAAGTAACGTAATTTTGTTTTTTTTCTCAGATTTACTTTAAAATAATCTTTATTGATTTGTGTGTAAGTAGGTAAGTAACTAAGTATATATGTTTGAACCTGTGTGACTTTAAGGCAATATATTTTTTACAGAAATCTGAAAAACCACAGTATTAAACAACAGATATTATTTGTTTTTAGAATATGTTGAAAAAATTTCATTCATTTTTAACCGACTTCAAAAAAAGGAGGTTCTGTATTCGACCCGTATGTATGTATGTAAGTATGTATGTAAGTATGTATGTATGTATGTATGTAAGTATGTTCGCGATTATCTCCGCAACTAATGAACCGATTTTGATGAAGTTTTAACTATCGTAATCTACATACTTTCGAGAAGGTTTTAGTATATAACACATTGAGTTATCATTCTTACATACGAAGTTATAACCATAAATGTATACATATGTCACTAATATGTTCTCTGATATTGCCAGACCTATTGCTGAAGTCTAATATACCTATTCTGTCCAAAGACTTCACTCTGCTTCGCCTACGTAACATTGACCTTTTGCAAAAACTTTTGGGCCGAAGTCAGTACAGCTGTACTATAGAGTGATTCCTTGGAGTTAGTGCATGTATTGCATTCTGCATGATATGCAGTTACGTGTATTTCCATCCTATACAAAGCCAAACTGCAAGGGTGTGAAACTGGTCGCGTATAGATTGTAAATTACTTTTTAATCAAGGTCTTCCAAATTATACAAGAGTAGTACGCATACAAACTAATCTCGTATAGATCGGAAGTTAGGTTAGGTTGGGTTAGAACATTATAAAACCATTCTCCTATACTTAGTATGACACATAAAATGTATGTAATATGTCACAGGATATTTAATAATAATTAATAATATATAGGTCACAATCTATTTTACATAGTTCTCATTTATATTATTAATATATATATAGCTGTTCGTTCTGATTCACTGACTCATTCATCGCCTCTCCTGAACAATTTTGTATGAAATTTTTTTTTTTCAATAATGGTGTCGTATAGAGGATAAAAATTCATTAAGAGGAAAAATATGGAGAGAGCTGATGATTGAAGATTTCAGAGACGAGGGAATGGCATGCTTAAGCTATTGAAGATAGGTGGGGGGTGCTCGACCAAATGTCACTTGAAACGTCATCCAATTGGCAATGAGTTGAAAAAAAATTCAAAATGGCGAAAAAAAGATGGCCGCTATACAAATTTCGTCGGCGTCCAACTCGGAGGGTATAAAAGATGGAAAAGTGGTTTCTTCGCAAAAGATGATCATGATCAGAAGATCTACTCGATGCATAGAAAAAAAATTCAAAATGGCGGAATTTATTTTTCCATAGAAAATGTATGGCGAATATTGAAGAGACTACAAGTTGTGAACTATCCAAGGCTTTGATGAGGTTCTTTGGAGAACTCTCAAAGAAAAATATGGGAAGACATGATGATTGAGGGTTTGGAAGATGGTTGAGGAGCCCGGGCAGGGTATTGTAGATAGGTGGGAGGTGCTCAAACAAAAATTACTCAAAACCTCATCCAGTTGGCACGGCGAAAAAAAAATACCAAAATGGCGGATTCAAGATGGTGGCTATACAAATTTCGTCGGTGTTTATCTCACCAAGTATACAAGATGGAAGAGTGGTTTCTTGGAAAAAGATGATCAATACCTAAAGATCTATTTGATGAGCAGAATGATTCGAAGAAAAAATATGGAGAGTGATAATGATCGAGGATTAGGAATTTGGGAAAGATAAGTGGAGGCTCCTCAAACCAAAATACCCGAAAGCAAAACCTCGCGGTCCGCTTGCGGGCCGCGCACCCACGCGCCCTACTAGTTATTAATATAAAGAAAACAAATCACTAAAAAGCATAAAATAAATTTTTTCAAAGAAAAATGAACCGACTTCAAACCATTCGAACTAAAAAGTTTAAAATAATTTTTTTTCATTTAGATTGACGATTAAACTACCTAACTCAAATAATATATAATTTTTTGGAGTCGGCGCCAAACCACATTCAATTCGTCGGAATCGAATTCGGGGAGGATATTTTCGACTTGAAAAGTATGAGTCATTTGGCGCCGACTTCAAAAAATTATATATCATTTGAGTTAGGTAGTTTAATCGTCAATCTAAATGAAAAAAAATTATTTTAAACTTTTTAGTTCGAATGGTTTGAAGTCGGTTCATTTTTCTTTGAAAAAAATTATGATTGGTTAATATTAAAATAAGAAACAAATTTCGTGATATAGGGCGCGCTTGGAAACGCTCGAGCGTGACTTTTTTTAAAGGCGTAAGGGTGCACTAAAACAAGTATAAATTAAAAATTTAAAAAACCCCCGACATTCGCCATTTTGTGACGGCGGCCATATTGGATTTACATAGTGCTATTCTACTAGTCAAGCCCTTTCATTTGATACCCATATTAAGGGAGTTGCTAAAGCTGTGATAGCCTAGTGGTTAGGACGACCGACTTCTAATCGAAGGTCGTGGGTTCGATCCCGCACCTCTATCTTTTCGGACTAATGTGCGTTTTAAGTATTTAAATATCACTTGCTTTAACGGTGAAGGAAAACATCGTGAGGAAACCTGCATGCCTGAGAGTTCTCCATCACGTTCTCAAAGGTGTGTGAAGTCTGCCAATCCGCTTGGCCAGCGTGGTAGACTATGGCCAAAACCCTTCTCACTCTGAGAGGAGACCCGTGCTCTGTAGTGAGCCGGTAATGGGTTGATCATGATGTTGATGATTATTAAGGGAGTTGTGAAAAAATATGTAATCCGCCATTTTGTAAGCCATTTTGTAGGCCATTTTGTAGGCCGCGGCCATCTTGGATCGATTTTCATCAAACATAGCTAACAACACTCTCGACTAATTTACCTTTCAAACAAAAAAGCCGCATTCAAATCGGTCCCCGGTTTGAGCGCTAAAGGGAAACAGACGACACATACATATACACGCACACCCACACACACACACACACAAACAGACACGTCAAACTTAACGCAAAAACGCAAAAACGACGGGGTCGTTTTTGCGTCGGGGGTTAAAAATATAATTACCCGACTGCACGACAGCAAGAACAGAGTTATGTTTTTACGTAGGTAAGTATCTCTGACTATGTAGATATGTGCAATGTGCATGTGGATTTTTTTATAACGTGGAAGCAACCCAAGTTTGGATGGATTTTAATCAATGAGGTGTCTATCAAATCGTCTTAACCTTGCAAGGGCTAGATTTTATTTTTAATTTCTCTCGCTTTTTTGGTATCTAGTTTGTTTCAGGCCTTTTACTGTATGAATAAAGTTATAAAAACTTTTTAACTGTTTCTAATATTTATATTAAAGTCCACATGGTAACGAAATATTCTAAGGAAACGGAAATCTAGCTTCATGATGTTAAACTGATAGCAACAACCGACGTCGGTCGTCAACGTCGCCCGCTTTGTCTAGCACGGGAGCTGCTGAACCAAACTTGGATATTTACATAACAATGGCTCAGATTTCATTCATACCTACCACATACAGGGCGTACGATGCCTGAACGCAAACTAGTTCATATTAAAATAGATGCGAAACTCTGGTTTTGGGAGTACGTACAAGCAAATACCAATCTACGCTATATCCTAAAGGGATAATGGAATAAACTACAAATACCTACGTGTACATAACATTACGTATTATATTAATATTATCAAGATAATTATGACGTCACTCGTATAAATCCAAAAGCTAAATTGATTCCCTAATAGGTAATACATAACGACATTGTACAAAACTATAGAAACGCAACTGCCCAAGCTAGACCTATTAGCCACCCTGATTTTTTTTCCTTAACCCAACCACGTCCAAATAACACGATAATTGTAATTAAAAAATTAAGAATCTCCTCCTTTTTTTGAAGTCAGTTAAAAATGGAACAAGTTCATCTCAACAATTTGTAATTTTAAAATGGAATTTCGTATTTTCGATTTAGAAAAATTTCCAAGTTCATCGATTTGAATGTCAGCGCTTGTGGAATATTTTAAAGAGGTGGCGACAAAAGTCGTGATAGATACCCCTTTCACACCGTCTATTCGTCATTCTTCTTGCGAGCGTGTTCGGGGACGAAGACTCTTGAATCTGAAGTCGCCAACCACTCGACCCATCTGATCTTCGAAAACAAGCTAGCTCCGAGCATTCACGTTTTGTGTGGATTGAAATAAATCGTGATACGAACTATTTAGCAACTACTACGGGGATTTCAGATCACTTTTTCAACCGTTTTAGGTTTAAAGAATCGCGGTTATGTTCTTTAAAGGTTTTACTAAAGTTTAACTGCGTAGGAACTTCATTTCGAAACCTTATAAGCGAGTAAACGGAGCGGAGCGATGAAGCAGTGTATTCTTCGCAGGAGTAAGAGTGTCCCTGTCCACTCTAGCGGAGCGGAGCGAAGAGAGTGAGCGGAGCGAAGAGAGTGAGCGGAGCGAAGAGAGTGAGCGGAGCGAAGAGAGTGAGCGGAGCGAAGAGAGTGAGCGGATCGAAGAGAGTGAGCGGAGCGAAGAGAGTGAGCGGAGCGAAGAGAGTGAGCGGAGCGAAGAGAGTGAGCGGAGCGAAGAGAGTGAGCGGAGCGAAGAGAGTGAGCGGAGCGAAGAGAGTGAGCGGAGCGAAGAGAGTGAGCGGAGCGAAGAGAGTGAGCGGAGCGAAGAGAGTGAGCGGAGCGAAGAGAGTGAGCGGAGCGAAGAGAGTGAGCGGAGCGAAGAGAGTGAGCGGAGCAAAGAGAGTGAGCGGAGCAAAGAGAGTGAACGGAGCGAAGAGAGTGAGCGGAGCAAAGAGAGTGAGCGGAGCGAAGAGAGAGAGCGGAGCAAAGAGAGTGAGCGGAGCGAAGAGAGTGAGCGGAGCAAAGAGAGTGAGCGGACCGAAGAGAGAGAGCGGAGTGGTAGGTGACGGAGTTGCAAGCGATACGTTTCAAACCCCCTCTCCCCCAAATCTGGAAGCATCCAGCCGTCTTGCTTTGACTAGTTTCCTCATTCCGCAACTTCGCACCTTCGTGAAAACATAATATGAAACTAATCTCCATTTTGCTGAAGCCATATCCACCGAATCTAAGTAGAGCTACGTTTTTGTAGCTCCGCACCGCTCCGCTTCTTTACGCTCTAGTGGACAGGCAACCTAGATTGATACTTATAGCTAAATAGTCTAATTCAAGCTAAATATAATAAAAAGGGTTGTCGTCGTCATAATCAACCGATAGACGTCCACTGTTGGACTTAGGTCTCTTGAAGGGACTTCCACACGTCACGGTCTTGTGCCGCTTGTATGCAGCGGCTCCCTGCGACTCTTTTAATGTCGTCGGTCCACCTAGTGGGAGGTCCTCCAACACTGCGCTTTCCAGAAAGCAACATTTTTATTGTAATTATATGGAAATAGATTACAGTGTTGCTATAGACAAGTATTTTAAAAGTAACATCATAGTGTAAGTAATAATTTTTAATCAGAGAGATACAACAACACTAAATTAAATTTAAAGAAAAAATCTTATGAAAACCAATTTATTTAGTTAAGAATATTACACGAAACAACAACTGACAAAAGAGAGCCACAAAAATGAATTCTGACAATGAGTTACTCGTACATTTTCTCCGAGACAGCGTAATCTGCTAGACCAGGAAATCTTCAGCCTCCCTCTTTCCTTAATTAGCGGAATATTTCAAAGAAAAAGAAGCAACAGGAAGCAATGCAGAGAATGATAAAAGGAAGGCTTGTGACCGTTAGTGCTGCGTAATAAGTCCACATTATCTATAGGCGGACGAAACCTTCCATTTGAAAGATTAACTTTGATTATAATATGATTGATACTGGGTTTATCGCTCTGTGGTTATTTCTGTGCCATCATTTATCATGCGGTGAAAACTTTTGATGCATTACTTTGTATTTCAAGTGTTTCGTACAAAAATGAAATATTAATCACTTTTGTAGATTAAAAATATCTTTTCAAATACCTAAAAAAAGTACGCACCGAATTGAGAACCTCCTCCTTTTTGGAAGTCGGTTAAAAACGACGAGAAAAAGAGATGTAGTAGGACACCCGGTTGTAACGAAGTTTCTTTCGGATATTAAATAACAAACACAATGTAATAAATTAACAACGTTTGATTGTAATTTAAATAAAACGAAGGAATGGGAATAAAATTGAAATTATTTAAAAAGTTATGAAACAAACATTTTATTATTATTTTTTATTATTAATAGATTATTTTAAAAACTTCAGTAATTATATACCAATAGTGACATTGCCAAATACACATACGCTTGTAAACACACAAACACACATAGCAAATATACGTAACTGTTCTGTATTGCACATAGTAGGTATACAGTCATGGCTGTAACGTCATATAGCAAAAGTGTGTGATGGTCGAAGTCTTATAATTTTTTCGACCTAGCTCATATTCGCCAAGAGTCTGCAGTAAGTATAACGTACTATAAAAAATCTTTGTTCTAAAAACGGCTCTAATACCGATACGATACGGTGCTCGTATCTTTTCTTCCTTTAGATAAGTATCTGACCACTTAACTAGATTTACTTCAAATAAAGCCAACAAAAACATTATTCACACGCACAAAAAGTAGCAACTTGATTTGCGACTAAAGCGCCTTGCTTTGGCATTTAAGTCAACCGTAAAAGCATCGTATAAATTGTAGGTCAGAAGGGACAGATAAAGAGAAGCTTCAGCGTTTTCTTTAAGGTTTTTCAGTACGATATTGACTTTATTTTAATTTAAATGAAAGGAAAATGTCGGAGTAAAAACAAAATATAGGCATTCATCTCATTTATCTTAAATAGCCTGAAGAAAATGCTGGACCTAGTGAACGGCTAGCGACAGCTTACTTATAGTTAGGGCTTAGCACGAGTTGGTGAATGAAGCTCGGTTTTTTGAAATAAAAAAAATATTTGAAATATGAATTCACCTCCAGTTTTACTTCAAGATTAGAATTGTCACTAGCTTAGGGTAATAGTTAGTATAGTGCTAGCCAGGTAACCTCCAAGTGTGCCTGGGTGCTGCTGGTCCTCTTGGATACGTCCAAGGGGAAGAGCAGTATTCGGGCCGGTGCGCCCCGGTAACATGGTTAATAATTTTCCTACGGGGATATTGTTAGCCATGGCCAATGACCTGGCAGAGGGAGGTTTCTCCGCGTGTCCCTCTGATTAGCAGAGGGCACTCCGGATGAAACTGGGGGTGAGACAGCCCGGGGCGAGGGGCAGCGATGCCCATCGCGGGAGGAAGAAAACCTCGTTAAAAATTACGGGAGGGCGCGAGCCTCTGGAGGGACAGCGCAGAGGCGAGCGGGAGCCCCAGCTGGGGTGGCTGCTGGACACCTGGGATGCATACTTTGGGTTCCCCAGGCGTCCAGCACAGACAGCATGAGGGTCATGCCGTGGTGGTTTTAGTGGGTATACCTGGTTGGAGTCCCACATAACCTTCGTTCTGCCGCATTCGGCCGCAGAACGGGGGTACCTATAAAAGGTTTCCACCACGTCAAAAAAAAAAAAGGGTAATAGTTACTAATTTAGGGCTTAATAGTTACTTAGGGCTTGACCACGAACTTTTCAGTAAAACTTCGTGGGCGGGCGGTAACCCTTATGTTAGGTGTAGGATTTTATATCGAAGACTGTTTTGTTCCGAATTTCAACCAAATTGTAGATTTGGTTTGAAACGAAACAGTCTTCGATGTGTAATATTATGAGAACTCGAAATCTAACCTAAAAAAAAAACTAGTGTTTAAACAGGAAGACTAAAAACCAATAAACCAAATACTGCATTTTGTTTTGTCAAATAATCCGAACCAAATCTATGTACAAATCTATACATACATTATGTATATATTGTATATTTTGTCTGTATAGTAGGAGTTATTGTGATTTTTTGTTCACTTTCACTTTACTGTTCAGCATCATTTCACTATTTAAAATAATTCCAGAATTAAAATAAACTTTTGTGAAAATAAAGGTGCAATTATTAAAACCAGCGAAAATTTATCGCGAGCTGTCAAAGTGGGCAAGCGAATAATTCTTTCAAAGACCAGCTTAATGTGTTGTTTTATTTTGATACGTCACTCGTCATTAGCCTGTAGAGCCCACGCTATGAAAATATCTCTAGATTTCAGGGTTTACGGTTTAATATTTAATTTATATACATTTTGCACTAGATGATGCCCGCGACTTCGTCCGCGTGGATTTGATTTTTTTAAAATCCTGTGGGAACTATTTGATTTTACGAGATAAAAATTAGATTATGTCCTTTCCCGGGATGTAATCTACCTCTGTACCAAACATCAAAATCGGTTACACTGCTGTCCATAAAAAGCTAACAGACAGACAGACAGACAGGTCTGCCTGTATGACACTGACAGACACATGACAGAAACATGACTGACAGACACACTTTCACATGTATAACATTAGTATGGATTATTGCAAACTGTAGAATTACTTGGTTCTTAAAAACTTTTGTTAACAGTTAAAATATATTTTATCCAGACCATACTTGTAGTATCATGCTAAAGAGCAAAGTTGAAATATTTCGGGCTCGTAGTAATTAATTCCGCTTGCATTAAAGGCAATTAAGACTTCATTGTAGAAGCTTATAATCCAATATTTAGCAGTACGCTATTTCGTTGTATATCATTGCTTATCTTCAGATATTTAAGACGACTTTATATTTAAATCTGAACTATTTAAAAGTTTTACTTGGTCAATTTTTTTTGCTTTTGTTATTTGCTTGAACAATAAAAGTTCTTCTACTTGTTAATGCAGCATTGAAAAAACAAAACAACAAAAAATTCAAAATTGAAACAACATTAAAAATGATTATTGAGCTTTAACCACGGTTGATGTCACCACTGCTGACGATGAAATCACGATATTTGATCATTAGTACGGAATCGGGTTGCAATAAGGACCAAAACAACTATCACTGTTAACAATGACAGCTTTTACAATCAAATCAAAAGCGAATGCAACCGTTTATACTCGTAAGTATCAGCTGTATAGGAACCATCGGAATGACCAGTCCTTTGTAAAATACATCTCTTGGCGCGGTAAACTGTATTTATTATAGCGAGAGATTATGAAAAACGATTAGGTATTATAAATTAATGCGAAAGTGTGTATGTCAATCAGTCGATCAGTCTGTTATCTTGACGGAATTTGGCACAATGATAAATTTAAATTTTATTTTGGAGACGGATTTAGGATACTTTTCATCTCAGTAAATCAGAATTCCCATGGGATTTATAAAACACCTAATTCCGAGCGGATGAAGTCGGGCGCACACCTAGAGTTACCATAAATCTAGAGAGCTCTCATCATAACCTACCGTCTGGGTACTTCGTAAAGGGGAATATCTCAAGCGCCCTCAAGCGTCGTATCCCCTCTATTGAAGAGATAATTTTATTATAACATCACAAATTATAATAGGAACAGTGAAACATAAAACTCGGGCGATAAAATTTCAAATTAGCCCATAAATCCGGTGCAATTGAAGGATCGCGACCCGCGACAAAGACGTCAGAACTCCATCCTCAAAATGAGTATCGGAAATTTACATCAACTCGTAATACCGAACCGGCTGAGCCTTTATTGTAAACGCCGTAATTTGAATTTCGTCTTTGATATTCAAATGAACCTCTACTTGAGACACTGCCTTAGTTATTTGAGTTTTTGTAAAGCAATCAAGTTTGTTTACAGGATCCCATGTAATTGTAAATCTCGCTCTGCGGTCCTAATTAATGCATAAAATCCCTTTTAAAATTATTTCGAGTTGGAAGACCCTTCTAGTAAATATATAAATAGGATTATCCGTTGATGAAAACCATGTTTGGCTTTTATAGTTATAGTGAACATGAAATGATTGTAACATAAATGTACCATCTACATACACCCTATTCGATCGCTCAATTGATTGAATTATTGTAGTGGCTCTATACAATATTATTTAAGTAATTTGAAACTCAAATGTTGTCGTCGTTACAAAAATAAACTCTTCACCAACATGGCACAATAGACAGCTTACTAATCGAAAAATGTACAATTATACACAGTAATTCCTCCCTCTATTTCCCTATTACAGTCCAAAATTTCCATATAGGATCGCGTGCGTGCAATGCCTTCCGTGTGGAAACTTTTCACCCGTCTGAGATATAATCGATATCGGAACGGAATTGACAAGTCACGAATTTGACTGCGACGTATATACCCTTGCTTTCTGCAGAACGTATAATGGCCTATCGTTCAACTTAGCCTATTAGTTCAGGATTATAAAACTACTTTAAGGGTGGATAGTTTTCCTATGGGATTATATTTTATGAGTAAGGCTGGATTTACACCAAGCTCACGTCAGGACCCGGCACGGTTCAAATAATTGCTAAACCTAAAGCATGCATATAAATGCATGCAAATAAGCATGCTAAACGGCTGTCGTGCTCGTAAGAGCGCCAATGTACAAAAGTAGAGACGTAATAAACGCGACCGTGACGCGCGACCGCGACGCGCGACGACGACGCGCGACAGTATCACGCGACAGCATCACGCAACAGCGACACGCGACCACCACCACCACTACTGCAGCCTTTTAACGTCCCACTGCTGGGCACATGCCTCCTCTCTTCTTCTTCTTAAAGTGCCATCTTCTTTCGAAGGTCGGCGATCATTAAGGCAACTTGGATCTTCGATACCGCGGCTCTGAATAATGAACGGGTGCTTTTTCCAAACCACTGGCGTAGGTTTTTCAGCCAAGATGTTCTCCTTCTCCCCACACTTCGTTTTCCTTGGATCTTGCCCTGTATGATGAGTTGTAGTAGTTCATATTTTCGGTGTCTCATTATGTGGCCGAGATATTCAAGCTTCCTTTTCTTCACTGAATATAAAATTTCTGTTTTTTTCTTTACGCGCCTCCTCTCTCATAGTGCATATTTAGAGCATAGACCCGCCACGCTGCTCCAATGCGGGTTGGCGGGCTTTAACGACTACAGTCACACGATAGTGATATAATAACCGGGACCGACTGCTTAACGTGCTCTCCGAGGCACGATGTTGAATCACCGGCAACTACCAAGACCGGGCGACACGCGACACTTAAGCGTAATTTGATTGAATGCTATCCATAGCAAAGAATCGCGCGACGCAGTTGCTCACCTTAAATGCTCACCATACAATTCTATTGAAAGCAATGTGCAAGCGTTGCCTCCCGAGCAATGTGCAAGTTTCGCGTGTTGCAGTCGCGTACCTTAAAGTTTAACTTTGCAATTGCCCAGCGGCGGCACGGCCCTGCTCGTGCTCAGTGGACTGAATTGAATATGCCCAGATCTATTTTCGTAATAAATAAATAAATCGAAATTCGATTTAATAGATCGATTTAGAATCAATTTGAGTTTTTCTAGCCAGTGTACTCAGAAATCAAATTGATAAAATTTAATTTCTTTTACATTAACCAAAGCTTAATTTTCAGTAGTTGCTGTGGTAGATTACTTGCCTAGTAGGTAATTACAGCGAAACTCTCAAAGATCAAATAAGCTACCCTTTTTAGATTTTTTTTCTGTTACGCTTCGACATTTTGTTTGTACAATAAAAAATAACGACGTCAAATTTCAATCTTCAACAGGTAGAAGGATCACAATTCGATAGGTTGCGAATCCTTTGGACTTTGTTTTTAATGATTAGGTTTATATTTTTTTTGTAATTTATTAAACAAAAAGCGGACAAAGCAGTGAAGAAAAGTTTTAATTTTTTTTTAATTTCTGCATACGTCGTCGGCTTGCCGAATCTGTCTGATTGAAAGCGCCGTTCGTAATCAATGTTCGCTCACAGTCTTACGCTATTCATTCATTCGTTCCGCGAATTTTTCTCAATGGCTAAAACGAATCTTAAAATCGGCCATGTCACTCTTGGCACAGTCGTTGAATCGCAACTACAGTCGACTAAATCGAAGCAATGTCAACCCTTATTCGTCGTCTCAACCAATAGACGTCCACTGCCGGACATAGGTCTCTTGCAAGGATCGCCACAGAACACGATCTTGTGCCGCCTGATTCCAGCGGCTACCAGCGACTCGCTTGAGATCGTCTGTCCATCGAGTCGGGGATCTACCAACGCTTCGTTTACTGGTGCGAGGTCGCCATTCAAGCACCTTGGGACCCCAACGTCCATCAGTTCTTCTAGCAATATGCCCCGCCCATTGCCACTTCAGTTTCGCGACTCGATGAGCTATGTATGTCGGTAACTCTGGTTCTCCTGCGGATCTCCTCATTTCTGATTTGATCCCGCAGGGATACTCCAACCCTTATTATCAACTACTTACTACTTTAACAAAAAAAAACGGTCTCTGCATTAATCCGCTCAGTTAAAAGCTATAAATATTCGAAACCGTCAGCTCCATCTATAAATAAGGTTTAAATTTTAAACGCGCCGTGCCAGTAATTACAAGCGAAGCGAAAATATTGCAAGCCCGACAACGTGTCGACAAGGCGTCGGGTTAGCACGTTAGCGTGCATTCTTTGCCTGCGTTCATTACCATAACAAGTAGTTTCGTTAATCAAATGTACGAAATTAATAGCGCAGTTTAGTCGACGTTCCGCCTGGCAATCAGACGGTCATTACAAATTGCCAGCAATTACTGCGACACTCACCCTACCCGCTCATGACGGCTTTTTTTTTCATACGCGGTAAATATTGCATAATGGTGTACCTACGTACGGCGCGTCGTAAATAAGCATTAATGGTATGGAACTTAATTTTGCCCTGTTTTACTTATAAATGAATTTTTCATTCGTGTTACATATTTTTATTAAGATTAGGCTTCGAAATGGTATTTTCATACATCATCCACTTTCCACTATAAGTACATACTTTATTTTCGACGAGCGGATACCCGCGACTTCGTTCGCGTGGATATTGATTTAATAATCCCGTGGGAATCATTTTGTTTTTCCTATGCTCCTTTGAGCTTAAACCTTGCTAAAAACTGTTAGAAGTTCACTGGCGGATGTTTAGGTACATCAAAATGTAAACATCCGCCAGTGAAAGTCCCATCAAAATCGGTCCAGCCTTTCGGAGATTAGCCAGTAGTCTTTAAAGTATCTACTTTCTAACAAAAAAAGAATGAATGAAATCGGACCACCCGTTAACGAATTACAGCTAAGTACACATTTTGCCTTTCATCCCCTCTCCCAAGGGACCCGTGCTGAATTTCGGGATAAAAAGTATCCTATATGTTACTCCATAGTATTATCTTAAATCATGCCGAATTTTATTTGAATCCATTCAGTAGTTTTTACGTGATGCGCGCACAAACATACAGACAAACAGACAAACAGATAAACAGACAAACAGATAAACAGACAAACAGACAAACAGACAAACAGACAAAAATTTCAAAAATAGCTTTTTTACGTTCTATTACTTATCCCTAACATCCCCCAGTTATTATTTTGCAAAAATTTTCAATGTACAGATACGGCAATTCTACGATTTTATTATATGTATAGATATAGATAAGTTTCATTAAAATATAATAACGATGTTTCACTATGACTAATAAGTATTTCAGAATCATTTCATTAAACTTTCATGGTGAAATGTTCGAATGATATCGCTCTGAAACAATAAGTATATTAAGACATAAAACAAAGCCATAACCTTTGTTTTATACTGAGATTCTATTTACAATCCACTCCCTCATTTTTACTTTTTTTTTTGTTGAAGTATTAGGTAAGTATTTAGGTAAACTGTCTACTTATCTACTTTACAGTTTTGAAATATGCATTCAGATCGACGATATTCTGCAATGTGTATAAGAATAGATATTTATTTTACTGACTCAAAGGTGAACAAAGCTCTCAATTCCTCATTCTTTGAATGATCTCATCGCGATTTATCGAATGTTTCACTCTTTCGGATCTAAATTCTTTATATTCGTATTATTTGCCTTTGGCTTTTGCTACCGCGCATAAAAATCCTTTTGTATTGAGATGAGAGTAGTTTAAAAATATAAGCACTCAAAAGCATTTTTTTTTATTTATTTAAAATCTTTATAGAGTGGAATACTAAATTACTCTACTTACCTCAAGTTTGATTCAATTCCTAAAGAAAAATTAATTTTTCTAAGCCAATTTTATGATAATATTATAATTATATTTTTAGTCCGACTTAAGAAAGCTCTTCCCTCGTACAAAATTGAAAATTCTCCGTATTAACAATTCAGCGAAAGTGACAAGAAGATAATTTTAATTAAACTTTCCACAATCGTTATCAGATAACATTATTCATTAATTTTTAACGTCCCCAAGTCGAACGCTGATATTTTTTCGCGGATAAGGCAAATGACGTTGAATTTATTTCTAAGTCGTTGGAATTACTCTAACTTAGTAAGAGACCGGGAAATCTTACAGTTTTATAAACGTTGCAGTTTTTGTTTTAAGCAGTTAGGTAAGTATATGTAGTTTATATAGTCTTCACGATACAATGAAGTCTTAAGGTGCGTCCAGACTTGAACATTTCACCGAACCGAACAGCGAACATTTCGGCGAACTTGTTACGCTCAATGTGGACGGCGCGCTTGGAGCGCTTGAGATGGGTTACTGCGTAACAGTTCGGCGAAACCTGTTACGCAGTAACCCATCTCAAGCGCTCCAAGCGCGCCGTCCACATTGAGCGTAACAAGTTCGCCGAAATGTTCGCTGTTCGGTTCGGTGAAATGTTCAAGTCTGGACGCACCTTTACGAATTTAGTTACGAAAAAGTAGAGACAAGGTAGCACTGATTGCACTCTCCGGTCATTTTTGAGAGAGAGTGAGAGAAATAAAAATTGCACCTTCAAGCGCACACACATGTGCACCATAATATCTCCTGCGTTGTTAGCTATAATCCGATGAGATTGGCTGCCATGGACAAAATTCGGTCACGAGACCATTATCTCCTATGATATTATTTATCCTAAAAATGTACAAAATAATTGAAAACACGTACAAAACAAGATTAAATTAATTCACAAAACTGTTTTGTGTACGATACCTATAAACAAGATCAAACCACACATCGAATAAATTGTAAAAATATTGCAAGGTTGCGGATGCAGGTACCTAATTTGTTCTCGTATTTATTATTTGCTGTATGTGACTATGTCTGGAGCTAGACGCTTCGCGGCGGGTTGGAGACCTTGAGACCCTACCAACGAAGTGAAGCGATGAGTCTTCCAAGGCTTTTGTTTGCTGTTTTGTCACTTCGCATCTTTTTGCAATGTTGACTGCTTCCTCTAGAGTTTTTGGTCGTTCGATTAAGATTCTTTCTTTGTAGTACGCATTGTTGCAATTCCAACTGAATATATCTCTTAACAAATCTTCTCTTAATGTTCCAAATTCACATGAATGACTGATATTTTTAATATCTGTGACGTATGCATCAATGCTTTCGTCTGGAGCCTGTTTGCGATTGAAAAGCTTATGTCTTTCGACGGTTACATTTATTTTTGGAGTAAAGTAGGTAGTGAATTTGTTGCAAAGTTCGTCGAAAGTAACAGCGTCTATATCTATGTCAAACGAATAAAAGATTTCGAGTGCCTCTGACCCCAGAAATTGTAGCAGGATAGCAACTTTTCTGCTGTCGCTTTCCGTCTCTAAGTCATTCGCCCTTAAATATACCTTTAGTTTCGTCAGCCACTTTTTCCATTCAAGGGGCATATTGTTGGATGTTAAGTCTATAGGTGCAATTGACATGGCCACCGGCAACGACATGTTAAGTGTAGTGTTGGACTTACTTGAATTTGTTTCTGGCCTTCTTCTTGGTTTTGTGTTAATATTTTCGTCCTCCGACATTATTTAGGTCTTCTACTACTTCTGACACCATGTAAGGTTTGTATTTACTTAATGAAACACTGGATGATTTCAGATTAATTATATTGGTCATTAACAACACAGTTACATACAGCAGGCCGAAAAGGAAATGACAAAGACAATTATAGATGACAGACAATGTTAGCCTCTAGGACCATAGACGACAGACTATTAAATATTGCTATGTAACAGCATTATTGTTAATTACTCAACAAGTTGCATAAATTAAAAGTTTAAATAATTTTTTTCAAAGAAAAATGAACCGACTTCAAACGAATCGAACTAAAAAGTTTAAAATAATTTTTTATTCATTTAGATTGACGATTAAACTACCTAACTCAAATGATATATAATTTTTTGAAGTCGGCGCCAAATGACTTCAAGTTCACTTCAAGTCGAATATGTGCCCCCCGCGTCCCAGACTCACCCTCCGCGACTATTATGGTTCACCGCGCTCGCATTCAAAAGTGGATATTCTGATTTTACTTACATGAATTGAATGTGGCGCCGACTCCAAAAAATTATATATCATTTGAGTTAGGTAGTTTAATCGTCAATCTAAATGAATAAAAAATTATTTTAAACTTTTTAGTTCGATTCGTTTGAAGTCGGTTCATTTTTCTTTGAAAAAAATTATTTTATGATTTTTAGTGATTTGTTTTCTTTATATTAGGTAATAATAATAATAATAATAATATAAATGAGAACTATGTAAAATAGATTATGACCTATATATTATTAATTATTATTAAATATCCTGTGTGTATACATTTTATGTGTCATACTATAAGTGAGTGGTTTTATAATGTTCTAACCCAACCTAACCTAACTTCTGATCTATACAAGATTAGTTTGTATGCGTACAACTCTTGTATAATTTGGATAAACCGTAATTTACAATCTATACGCGACTAGTTTCACACCCTTGCGGTTTGGCTTTGTATAGAATGGAAATACACGTAACCGTGCACAAACTCCAAGGAATCACTCTATATGCAGCTGTACTGACTTCGGCCCAAAACTTTTTGCAAAAGGTCAATGTTACATAGGCGTAGCAGAGTGAAGTCTTTGGACAAAATAGATATATCAGACTTCAGCAATAGATCTGGCAATCTCAGAGAACATATTAGTGACATATGTGTACATTTATGCTTATAACTTCGTACGTAAGGATAATAACTCGATGTGTTATATACTAAAACCTTCTTGAAAGTATGTAGATAACGATAGTGAAACAATCATCAAAATCGGTTTATTAGTTGCGGAGATAGTCGCGAACATACTTACATACATACATACATACATACATACATACATACATACATACATACATACATACATACATACATACATACATACATACATACATACATACATACATACATACATACATACATACGGGTCGAATACAGAACCTCCTTTTTTTGAAGTCGGTTAAAAACCCCCGACGTCCGCCATTTTGTGGCGGCGGCCATCTTGGATTTGAATAGTTGCTATTCTACTAGTCAAGCCCTTTCATTTGATACCCATATTAAGGGAGTTGTGAAAAAATATGTACCTACTCCGCCATTTTGTAGCGGCGACCATCTTGGATCGATTTTCATCAAACGTAGCTAACAACACTCGACTAATTCACCTTTCAAACAAAAAAAAACGCATTCAAATCAGTTCACCCGTTTGAGTGCTACAGGGGAACAGACAGACACACACACACACACACACACACAGACTCGATAAACTTATAACACCCCGTCGTTTTTGCGTCGGGGGTTACAAAATAGGTTGCTTTCAAAGATATAATTTTTTTGTAGACGCTAAGAAATTGAGACAACTTCTCCGTCGATATCGCGATGACCTTTCTATAGTAAAATGCCTTGTAAAGTTTTTCATTAATAAAGGATTAGCGAGGGCTGGGGAATAACTCCCGAAGTATTTATTGAAGAAAGGGACCGGCTATAACCCGAAAGGAATATAACGCATTCAAATATCAACGAAATTTATCAACCTTCGAGCACTGGGCCCAATACGTTTGGGTCGTTTATGGCATATTACAGTCGGAGACTCGTCAGCTCTACGCCGGAAAAGTCAATTTGACGCAGATTACGGAGCGACTGAGCGAAATCTTACTAAAATACGAATATTTTCAGACGACTAGAGTAAGATATGAACAAAATATTATGTAATTTCAGATTGAACTTACATTTCATAAGTCTGTTGCATATTTTGTTTGAATAAGGCTTTCAGAGGATTTATGTTAGATTAAAGTCTTCGTGGATGCACTTTGTACTATAAATAAATATTTTGCAGGTACTCGACATAGCTTTTTATTTTGCACAAGCGGAAACCCGCGACTCCGTTCGCGTGGATATTGGTTTTTAAAAATCCCGTGGGAATCATTTTGTTTTTCCTAAGCTCCTTTGAGCTCATACCTTGCTAAAAACTGTTAAAAGTTCACTGGCAGATGTTTAGGTAGACCAAAATGTAAACATCCGCCAGTGAAAGTCCCATCAAAATCGATCCAGCCTTTCAGAGATTAGCCAGTAATCTTTAAAGTATTTCTTTTCTAACAAAAAAGAATGAATGAAATCGGACCACGCGTTATAAGCGAATTACAGCTAAGTACACATTTTGACTTTCATCCCCTCTCCCAAGGGTACCGTGCTGAATTTCGGAATAAAAAGTATCCTATATGATACTCCGTAGTATGAACTTAAATCATGCCAAGTTTCATTTCAATCCATTCAGTAGTTTTTGCGTGATGCGCGCACAAACATACAGACAAACAGATAAACAGACAAACAGACAAAAATTTCAAAAATAGTTTTTTTACGTTCTATTACTTATCCCTAACATCCCCCAGTCATTATTTTGCAAAAATCTTTAATGTCTGTACATTAAAGATTTTTGCAAAATAATGACTGACTGATGTACAGATACGACAAGTCTACGATTTTAATAGATGTATATAAAAGTGTAACCAGTTTGTATTGCCATACTTCGAAGTTCTAGTCTCTAGTGTAACTTTTCAATTTAACGTTAACTGTACGTAAACCTTTGATATAATTTGAGAATTAACTTTTGAAAAACGTGATGATATCTCTGTATTAAATGTCAAATTCACGTACAAATACTTACATTTACTCAAATTATCATCTACTTAAAACTAATAAATTCATGGGCGGTTATGGTTATGTATTTTTGATTATAAATCAGCAAAAAGTTATAACATTTTTTAATAGGACTGCAAAAAGGGCCGTGTTTATATCCCAATAGCGCTTTCATTGATAACGTCCGAGCCTTTATGTCCATTTTCAAACCCATGGATATTATAATGAGAAAGTGCTTTGCCGTAAAAGATTCACATAAATTCTTTGATAATATGAAACGAAAGGATGTGCAGATATTTATGTCTGCACATCCTTTTAAGTTGGCTTTAAATTTTTAAAATATAAAAAGATAAAAGTATTTGAAAAAGAAAAGCACTAACTAGATAACTTAAAACTTTCAGCTCATTGATCGATTCGAAACAATTCCAAAGATAGTTGTACCGTGTCCCGCTTTTATACCAAAAGTAATAAAAGAGGTACTTATCAACGTCGCCTTTAGGGATTAGGGGACTGTGCTCAGCATACATGTACAAATCCTAGAAAAGGCAGTCGTTTGAAGTAAAAGGGCTATCATATATAAAGTGATACAAAGTGTGTCTAAGCGTCCACTGAGTGGAGAGTGTAACTGTATGGGCGCGTTTCGCGACGATGTTCTATTACAAAAGGGAATTGGATCTTGATTCATTGGTTCGGAAAATCGGCAGCGTACCTTGATAATTTCATTTCTGTACAATTTGACCGCGGTCGTGGTCAGACGATTCTTGGGGAGCCTCCGCGGCCCGAACACAATACGGGGACTCCCCCAAGGATCTCACACACAATACTAAGCTTTTATTGCCTCCTTTTACATTCTCCCATTACCTCCAAGGCTTCGCTTCCACTGGGAATCAGATTCGTTACAGTGTTTTTATTTTTTTCTCTTTGAACGATTTCTGCGTCACTCGAGTTACTATAGTAACGGACAATGCTTTATTTCTCGATAATAAATTAGGTTCCGTTTTATAGAAAGAAAATCATAGCGAACATACCTATGTTCCTACCTACCTACTACTTGGTGTTTCGTCGTGATATCTAAAAGCGTGTATTGTGTAAAGCAATAACGGCTAGTGGGGGAGCAGTTGCATCAAAAATATCGTATTAGAGGCCACCTTTATCGGCGGTCGCTGCAGGGACGACTCTGCTCAGCTTTTACACAGATTGTATTGGAGCGAATACGATGCAATATTATAAATACTCTTCCTGGTGGAACAAATTGAAGAATTTTTGAAGTTCATGAATATCAGTAAATATTCCGTTGCCGGGAATAGAACATCAATAATGCAAAATATACACATGATATACATAATGAAAAACGTACATACTTGTATTGAGACATCGACGGTTTGGTTCGGGTTTGATTCTCGAGCCATAATTGCTTTTTTTTTTGGGAATAGCGGGCAACTGAGCAAGCGGTGCTGCAGCTGTTATGGCTGTCACATCAAAATAATATAATTAATTTATTATAACCAGCGTCCGCTGATTCGCTCTGGCTTTGTATGACTGGTCTAACATATTTTATGGACTATACGTGACATACGTGAATATGTTAGGAATACGTGTTTATCCTTCATCGCGAAATGTTACTAATGATGGTAAACATTGAAACGCATTAAGATGCTTAGATATGAGAAATACAAACTCCTACAATTTATTGTGATCACAAAAATTGTCCGAAGAAGACGTGGAGTTCGCAGGAAAGTCCTGGTTCCGTAACATCCAAAAGCAGACAGCTGGACTATTTCGCCTCGCATACAACAGAAGGAATATGCAAAGCTGAATGCCAACCGTCGCTAGTCAGAGAGGTGCCAAAGAAGAAAAAGAAGTTTAGAACACTTTGTTCTTAGTATTTAGAGAAGAAAAACTCATTTCATCTACGAGTTAGAGACCTGTAACCGACGGACAGACGTACGGACAGACAGACAGACAGCAAAGTGACATTAATAGGGCTCCGTTTTTACCCTTTGGGGACGGAACCCTAAACAGCTGTCAAGCACCGCATCGCGATTGCAGTGGTATGGGTTTAATAAAAACTACCATACCTCTTCCAAGTTAGATCGCTTCCACCTTAGACTGCATCGTCACTTACCATCAAGTGAGATCGCAGTCAAGGG
Organism: Melanargia galathea; assembly: GCA_920104075.1. Classification (NCBI taxonomy): domain Eukaryota; kingdom Metazoa; phylum Arthropoda; class Insecta; order Lepidoptera; family Nymphalidae; genus Melanargia; species Melanargia galathea. Next base: position 8,955,646 of record OV049864.1, read on the forward strand.
CTCACTTGTAGACGAATAAAAAAAAAGATCACGCCGAACACAGACAGACAGACTTTAACTTGCGACAAACTCGCAACAAAAATAGCGTCGTCGGCGTTTTCAGCAGCCAACTAAACTCGTGACGTAAGAGCGAACGTTGTCAACTTGAAATTACAGGGCGCAGGAGCCGAGCTCGTAGAACCCGCACCTTTTATTCAAAGCTTTGTAAGTCTACGGGCTGTTTTTCAGCTTAGCTTGCACTCTTTGTTCGTGCGATAGTCGAATAGGATAAAAACGAACAATCGTATCCACTCGATCCAACCGCAAAGCATTTACGATTTTTCGCGTTTTATGCACGACGGTTTAAAGCGCGGTCACGCTTTGTATGTAGGTGTGTATTTTATAGTTTTTCGTGCTGTACAATTTGTTTCACATACTTAGTCTTCGGGATAGATATCAAACTTAGGGATAGATATCAAACTATCCCGAACTTAGATTAACAAGGAGACGGCAAGGGTCCTCAAATCAAACGGAGGTTCCGCGTGTAGTTATAGCACTCAGTGAGTTTATTTATACACTCTTATCCTAGAGCGCACTACTTAGCCATTGCCGAGAAAAAAAATCTTAAAGTTTGAAAAAAAATATCTATTCACATTCCTCCGTCTTTTATAAGTTCTAATCGTTATAAAGTTAAAAATTATTAAGTTCGCTATTCAATAAAACATTATAGAAAGTTAAAATAATGCATCCCTCTTAAAAAATTCAAATATTTTTTGCATTAACAAAGTCGACAAATAGGGAACATATGAACTTAGATGAAAATTAGCTTCTAGGTATTCCACACCAAGTGGATGGGTCTGAAAAAGTATCTAATAAAAACTGCACACCTACATATTTTTAACCCCCGACGCAAAAACGACGGGGTGTTATAAGTTTGACGTGTCTGTGTGTGTGTGTGTGTGTGTGTGTGTGTGTGTGTGTGTGTGTGTGTGTCTGTTCCCCTGTGGCGCTCAAACGGGTGGACCGATTTGAATGCGGTTTTTTTGTTTGAAAGGTGAATTAGTCGAGAGTGTTGTTAGCTATGTTTGATAAAAATCGGTCCAAGATGGCCGCCGCTACAAAATGGCGGATTACATATTTTTTCAGAACTTACTTAATATGGGTATCAAATGAAAGGGCTTGACTTGTAGAATAGTACTATTGCAAATCCAAGATGGCCGCCGCCTCAAAATGGCGATTGTCGGGGGTTTTTTAAATTTTCAATTTATACTTGTTATTCTTAACTTATCACAGTATCTTAAGAGCACAAGTAGGTGTTTCCTTCAAATCGTGGAAATTCCGCAACGAAAACAGCATTTGTGGCACACTAACAGCTAACAAAAAATCTGGCTTAGCAACAAACGTTGTCAACTCGAAATCACAGGGCACGGGAATCGTGTTCATATTTCGTGGAGCCGCACCTTCTATTCAAAGCTTTGTGTGGGCTGTTTTTCAGCTTTACGTGCACTCTTTGTGCACACTATAGCCGAATAGGATAAAGCCTCAATTACACACAACGGTGACGCCAACCGAACGGCAGGATGTTAAACTGCAGCGCGTGACGCCAACGTAATGGCACAGAGTACAGAGGGGAAGCTTCTACAAGCGGCCCGCTGTAGGTACACTCACACATATGCGCACGTTTGTCACCCAACTGTACCGGTTGGGGGACCGAGCGGGCGTCCGTGAACCGTTGGTGAGTGTGTTTGTGTGAGTGTACCTACAGCGGGCCGCTTGTGGAAGCTTCCTCTCTGTAGATTTTCTACTCGTCTGGTTCGCAACTGCAGGACTGCGGCCGCGGTATAGACCACCACCTCATCCTACCTACTGGTAGTAATGGTAAACCTACTGATAGTAAGACTGATAAATCTACTGATAGTAAAACTGGTAAACCTACTGCTAGTAAGACTGCTATACCTACTTGTAGTATGATCGGTATACCTATAAAACCTAAGACTGATAAAATATCTACTGGTAGTAAAAGTGGTACACGGGTAGTTATAGGTACATCTCCTTTTTTATTCATTTACAAGTTAGCCCTTGATTGCGATCTCAAAACGGGCTAACCTGAAAGAGGTGTGCTATAGTTGGGACATTACAAACGTGCGAACTAAGTAAAAAAATCATTTTTATCGGATTTCTCGCTTATACTTTCAGGCTTTATCTTATCTCAGGCTATACTTAGAACCTGTTTCTCTGGTGTTGTGTGTAACAAAACAAAAGATTTGTCGATAGTCGATAACAGATTATAAAGAGTGAGCAAGAGCCCTCACAACCCTATGATGGTAAAGGTTTACCAGTGAGTGTATGCTGAGTGACTCAGTACGCACGTTTGCCATGTTCCAAATATATTTTTCAGTAAACCCACCACCCTGGTCAGTTTCTACGCAGCATCGTACCAGAACGCTAAATCGTATAGAGGCATGGTGTTGCCGGTTATCGTAGTAACTAGCTACAGCTAAAACCTCCCACCAGAACAGACCAGAGACTACTTAGAAATTATAAATTGCTCCTGCCGTAAAGACGAACCCAGATCCTCCCACTTATAAGTCGCAGCGCTCACCACTGCGCGAGGGAAGTCCTTCTATTACAACCCACTTGTAGCCGCGGTGGACACGCTGCGTCATGCTGCAATGAGATCGCGGGTTCAGTTTGTGTACAACTTACCTAAAAACGTAAAGTCTTATCCACACAATTCTACCACTTGACATGTGCGGTATTCCTCGTTAGCGTAAAAGACAAAATCGGAGTTTCTAGAACTTTCCTCTATTCTTACCCACTTTAATTTGAATTGAAATATGTATTATGTAGATATTATAGCCGGTAGCCCACCCAGCTGAGAGCCGGTGAACGGATCTTGTTAAAACTTTGCGTTAGAAGGATTTAAGTCTGGAGCATACATTGAGGTAAATTTTATCAAGATAATAATAGATTTCCTTGAATCCGTAATGTATGAACGTTTTAATACTCTGACACTAAATTTTTAGAGGAAAAATCTATTTTTAACCCCCGACGCAAAAACGACGGGGTGTTATAAGTTTGACGTGTCTGTGTGTGTGTGTGTGTGTGTGTGTGTGTGTGTGTGTGTGTGTGTGTGTGTGTGTGTGTGTGTGTGTGTGTGTGTCTGTCTGTTCCCCTGTGGCGCTCAAACGGGTGGACCGATTTGAATGCGGTTTTTTTTGTTTGAAAGGTGAATTAGTCGAGAGTGTTCTTAGCTATGTTTGATGAAAATCGGTCCAAGATGGCTGCCGCTACAAAATGGCGGATGATATATTTTTTCACAACTCCCTTGATATGGGTATCAAATGAAAGGGCTTGACTAGTAGAACAGCACTATTGCAAATTCAAGATGGCCGCCGCCACTAAATGGCGAATGTCGGGGGTTTTTTAAATTTTCAATTTACACTTGTTATTTTAACTTCAATCACTATAAATTCTACTTAAATGCTCTACAATAGTATTTAAAGCGCTATTTAAGAATGAAATTGAAATAAATCTTCCAGCAATTTCCGTGCAAGTGGGGTATAATGAAACACGTTTACAAATATTTCTCTAGCAAAAAATTTATAAAGTGGCCCGCTAACAAACGTTTAAAATAATTTACGCTGAAGGGTTGCTGCATTTACATAAATATTAGGTAGCGATAGTCTAAAACATAAACATTACACGCGATAAGGTTAATTTATGAAAATTTCATGTAAGTATTTGTATTTCATAATTTAAAAATGAAAATACTGTTATTATGTAGGGCAGTCTACCTCCGCGTCGTAGGTCGCATTCAAACTAAGAGTAGGTAGAAACATATTTGCTTGAAAATATTCGCTATAAATAATTCTTGTTACGGTTTATACGTAGCATACTTCAATATTTTGTGTAATGTTACCAGATTTTGACAGTTTTATAAATCGATGAACACCGGTTACATGCCCGAAAAAGCATGACTCATTGTCACGTGCAAGCGAGAGTGCGGAACAAGTGATAGAAAAGGCACGATCGGCCTAAGCGTTCGGCTTGTGACGCATATATCTCTCTATTTTTTTTATGACCGTATCATGTAAAATTATCGTCCGTAAACCGAATTTACAGATAACCAATTTTTTTACCCGACTACGGCAAGCAAAAGGAAGGTTTATGTATATTTTTAATTACGTACATATGTTCCACTGTAACACCTCAAGTACTAAGCTGATTTTGATGAATGAGGTGTTAACGGATTCGCTATAAGTTACATCCAAGAAGGTGCGTCTCTCCGACCTTCGAGACCGAGTCTCTTTTTTTTGCTACCATTTCTTAAAGGACGTTTACAGAAAGACGAAAAACTTCTGAGGTAACAGAATCTTAAATAATACAAATATCTTTTATCAATTATTTACAAGAAAATTTTGTAATTATTAATTAAGTAAATTCTCATATTTTATCCTACATGAATAGGTACATGATATTTATAGATTAGCTAATTAGTTAGATTCCTAACTCACTAAACGAAAGAATTCGGAGGATAATTATGCTGACGGACACAAAACATTTAGCTAGCAAGCCCCATTTTGCCTCTAAAATTTTAATTTCTTTAAAGCTTGAAGCGTATTAAAGTAAAGAGACGCTATAAAATTTTATAGTCCGCAAAAAAAGCGTAATTAGCGATGAGAAGATTTGACACAACAATTACTTAAATATTCACAGGGCATTCATCGCAATTGAACTATTACTCACAAAGATTTACCCAAGGGCTTTTGCGCTACACTCTCCATTTTCCAGAAAACAACTCTATCCCGGCACGTTCCGTCAATAATTTTCTTTGAACATCAAAGATCTTGCCCGAGAACAAATCGAGGTGCAGTAAACATGGAATAAAGCGGCTTGTCTATAAAATATCATTTCTAGCTTAAGTTTTTTTTTTTTTTGTTTTTCCATCGGATCCCGTTCTACAAGTGGGCAATAATTGAAAACGAAACTCTTTTGCGCAAAGGCGAGATGGCGGGACACAAAATAAAGGCGCTCCAAATAGATTGAACGTATAAAATTTTCAGTTGAAATTCGCACGAAGCGCCGCCGCGGGTGGTGCTCTGTATCTTTTTACTTTGTAACCTTACTTTTTATTCCATTAGCGCTCATGTGAGGCCCCCGTAGCCGAATATCGTGGAATAGTAAAAGCTGTTTAGTAATGATGATACGGAACGCAGCTCACGCCGCACTGGCCTAACTGAATTAAACTTGTGCACCATGAATTCCGTGTTTATGCTTATTGCCGTAGCAAATTAGTTTGTTCACAAACTAATGTACACTTTTCATGGAATTCATGTAAACCGCGACGCTGCGTACCTACTTCCTCCGCGAAATTGAATTATGAATGCAAAGTTAGTTTTAAACGCTTAAGATGAATGCAAGTTCATCGAGGGGAAGTTTTACAATAGCCGGCCGCCGCGTGCAAAAAACTTGGTCACATTTTAACTCTGCGAAAATCCGGAAGCGTTTCAAATCGTGATCCTCTCCGGAGCTTTCTCTTTACTTTATATGCGCAATGTACAACGCTATTGCTCTAACACAAAACTTTTTATTTTCGTTTATGCCGAGTCAATCGTCCGCGAACATTTTTCAGGCAAAGTTTAACAGTGGAGGCAATCGCTCCTGAAATTCGAAAATGAAATCGTTCCGAGCGTCGCCAAGATTTATCGACGGATGTTTGAATTTACTTTCAAACTTTCGGGGCATAAAACTTATGACACGTAATCGTATATTACACAAGAGATTTTTTTCTGTTTTCAGAGAATTTATCTTTTGTTTCAGAGGAACTGCTGGCATAACTTTGTTTGAAATTTTAAGCCAAAATGCGTACACAGAGATACGAGTACGGTCACTAGGGCATACAATATGTTGAGAAGTAGAGACGATGTTACTATAGCTACGATTTACACTACGCTTAGTACGACTAAAATAGCTGGTTACGTCGTGGATACTCAGTTCATATTACCATATGAACTGAGATTGAAAAGTGTGATTTTATTATTATCTTTTTATTGACGTAAACGTCGAAAATTCTTTTCTTTCATGATCATAAATTTATTGAAGTATGCATAAAATGCTTATGTATCTCGTAATGACACATAATTTTTCTATTAATTGCGCATAATATGGGCCAAGGTACCTACCCCTCAAGATTTGGCAGAAAATATTTATCACGCATTCATAGGTAAGATCGTAAAGGGCGAATAAACGAACAGGAATTTGTTTTCTAGTCTTGAAAATATCACAGCTAATTACTTGAAAAATTGTATTCATTCCGTACTAGACGTTACATTCAAATTATTATTAAGGTCGTACAGCTAGGTGCGCACGTGCCCGCGTGACGACAGCCACTGATGTATTCGCGAAAATTTTCCACCAGCAACCGCACGTAACTGAAATATACCACCGTTTTTATACCGTTTCGCCTACAATATTCAAAGTAGCATCCACTCCATTAACAGGTGCTAAGACAACCTACCAACTTAACTAACCGTTCGTAGAGAATCGACTTTCATTTAATTTTTTTTTTCAATAAAGGCAATATGAAGTTTATAATTATTTTTATTGTTCACTTATTATTGAAATGGCATTATTGCAAATGGGGTTTTTCTCATGGCCGAGTAACAAAACTGAAACGAATATTCAATCAATGAATTAATCATCATCATCATCATCATGATCAACCCATTACCGGCTCACTACAGAGCACGGGTCTCCTCTCAGAGTGAGAAGGGTTTTGGCCATAGTCTACCACGCTGGCCAAGCGGATTGGCAGACTTCACACACCTTTGAGAACGTTATGGAGAACTCTCAGACATGCAGGTTTCCTCACGATGTTTTCCTTCACCGTTAAAGCAAGTGATATTTAAATACTTAAAACGCACATAACTCCGAAAAGTTAGAGGTGCGTGCCCGGGATCGAACCCACGACCTCCGATTAGAAGTCGGTCGTTCTAACCACTAGGCTATCACAGCTTATTAGCAATGAATTAATATATTTTTCATCTTACATTTTCAGTGTGACCATTTTCAATGATGGAATAGAATAATTCCAAGAAAGTGGATGTTGCGTTTCCGGCGTTCTTTTACACTGCAAATATTTATAGAGAGCGCTGATGGCTTCATAAACAAAAAGTAAACAAGTTTCAATTGAATGCCACACGTCATTGGAGGGCATATTCAAGGGATGCGCCTTGAAATTTCCAATAAAAGTCTGAAAACCAGTTTGTATTGAGTCGATATTTCATTTCATCTCATTCACACCGCGTCTAGACTTCGAATAGTAGGATTGCTTATATACACTCCAATACATAATACATGAGGTGGAAATATAAGTCCCAGCTTTCATTTTGTACGAGCCACTAGTGAAATTAACAAGTTTTTATTGGCTTTATTCCAATCGAATAAAACTGTTAAAATGATAAAACTGTAAGTAGGTACACTCAAATGATATTGGTAGCATTTGCAGAATTTAACATACAAATTAAATATGTAAGATAAGATATACACATTTCTATACGAAGTTATGAATTAAAAAACCATAAAAAATTTTTTTTCGTTTTAGCGTATCGCCTGATTTTATTCAACATTAGAACTCTAGGATCTACGTATCCTAAAAGTTCTATTGTTGAATAAAATCAGGCGATACTTTAGCCAGTGGTAATATCAACTGAGTATTTCCAGCTTACATTCTTGACACTTCTTCATCTCTTTCTGTCACATCCAGCAACAGACAATGCCAGCCCTCTTAATCAGCTGCTAAGCTGCATTCACATTGTTACGAAACTCAGTGACAAGTGGAGGCGGGAATAGCGCGTTTTGACGCTAAAATCTATCAAGCACTGATGTGTAATAGTGGCTATTTGTTCTCGTCCAGAATTGCAGCGGTTAATCCTTGGCACGCCGCGGACGGCATGTCCGCATAAAATAATCCACGACAGAAAGCCCCTTGCATGCACGCACACGACTGTCGCATCGCGTCTTGGCTTGCACTTTTTGTTCCATTTCGTTTTGTCTTTTTATTGATGACAGTTGAGCGCTTGACCACACTGGTCTGATAATAAACTGTAATGCAAAAATAAAACCGATGAAAGAGCGTCTGTCTGTAAAGAGTTTCATTTATTGCAGTTTCACATAAATTTTGCTTTATAGCTACACCCAATTAATAATTGTTTTTGTACTTTTGTACTTGCATCTTGTGTTCGATACATACGTAATTATACATAATAATGGAGCCTGTCTATTCAGCGAAAACGAATATTATCGTTTAATGCAACTCCCAGTGTCAATTACTTACACGAAAGTTTATTAAACTAACTCTTCCACTAAATGGAACCAAGAACCTTGCATTTATCAAAATAACTCCGTAATGGGGCTCATTGATAAGAAGAGAATACCTATAATTTACAAAAGTCCTCATTTAAGAAGTAGTTATACTCTGATTTTTAATTCCGTGGAATTCTGACGTTTCGTAATGTTACCAGAGATAAAACAATTCCCACAAAAAATATAAAAAATTCAAAAGTTATGTAAATAAAATCAGCCAAGTGCGAGTCGGGCCTCGCTCTTTCAGGGTTCCGTACATAATTGTGAACAATATAATATTTTGGGTCTAAGAAATATTTAATTTCCGAGCTAGACATCGCAACAAACCGTGAAAGAAAAACCCAAAAAAATGTTCGTTTATTTTGGTCACAGCTTATAAACTATTTAATAAATCGTTGTTTTCAGTATTTGTTGTTTAAATAGAGCATATAGTACATAATATACTGAAATATCATATTCCCAACTAGTTTAGTTTTTGAGATAGCCCCCGTCACAAAAATGGTCTAAAACTGACAACTTTGATGGCCTCCCATTCCCTTATTTTTTGAGATAAAAATTAAAAATATATATATTTGTACTCTACTTAATGAGCTCTAAACAATGATATCCCACAAGCTAGGGTAAAGAAAAAAATTTTTTTTCCGGCTCCTTTTTCATGTATGGGAGCCCCCCTGAAAAATAATTTAATTCAATTTCTAATTCAATATTTGATTTTGGGTTAACGTTTTACACTAAATACCAAAATTTCAGGTTTGTAACTCATTTCGTCTGCGAGTTAGAGACCTGTGACCGGCGGACAGACGGACAGACAGACAGACAGACAGACAGACAGACAGACAGACAGCCGAGTGACATTAATAGGGCTCCGTTTTTTACCCTTCGGGTACGGAACCCTAAAAAATCAACTGCCGCATGTAGATATGACAAATGCCTGACATGGTGATAATGTCAGGCATTGTGATGATAATATCATTCGACTTCCATTTTTGAATAAATTTTTTCAATGTGCTTCTTTTGTTTTCTATTGCTGTTAGTGTGCACTTTCTAGTTTCCACTCTTAGCGATTTCACCGAATTAAAAATTAGAGTATAGGTACTCCTACGCAGACCTATGTAGTTTTAGTGTGATAATATTCTGTTTCGACCAATAGATAGACTTCATACTATTATGTAAAATTATATCGAGCATTAGATGCAAGTACAAGAGTGTAGTAGCAGCTATATATTGGATGCATGTAGCAAAATTGGTAGCACGCTAACGACCCACTTACGCCACTAGATTCGGTGGTAAATTCAACCAAATAGGCAATAAGAGTGAGTAGCGGACTGCAGCGACGCACTGTGCACGGTCTTGTTACCGACTCAATCTGGTACTGCAAAGCTGTAGACACACTGGCACCAAACAGAAAATCTACTATTTATTTATATACAAAATCAGTACCAGATTAACCATAGTAGCAAGAGTAGCAATTGCTACGGGCCCCGCACGTAAGGGGGCCCCGCATATTTAAACCCACTTATCTTTGCCTGAGCGTAATTTTTCGAGTGGAACTTATTAAGATGCAAAAAAAAAAAGGTTTGGTAACTATATTGAATTTACTTGATGACACAAAAACGTGAAACGTTACAATTGTTGTTACTAAGACAATCCACGTCAGACAACCGATAACCGAATATTTCCTTGGCGTAAATAGAAAACCGAATTTAATATATGGTAAACGTACTAGTTCTACAAAAGTTTGCTTGTATAATTGAATATTGAATTGTGTTTTTACCACTTTATACTTAACAACTTATAGTAGCAAATCAAGGGCTCTTTCAAAGAATATACTACGGGCCCCGCGCTTGCTTAATCCGGCACTGTACAAAATACTTTATATTTTTGTTACTAACGGCCGAAATTAATAAACTATCTAATCCAAAATCTACAGATTGAAGATCATAAATTTAATTCAGATTGAGAAGATGTAGTAGTCATATATCTAGATCCAGTTTGAAACCAATCTAGACGTGTCTTTTCATCGGTAAGCACCAACAAGTTTAGCACTCATGAAGATTGCTCTCGCATCGCTGTAACTCGATCCACTGTCCTGTCCTCGGTTGTTTGGATCACACTGATCCAAACAACCGAAAATACTCGTATATCTGATGTAATGCTGTTGTTCAGCTGAGAGAACTGTGGTCCGATGCAACAGTGTATTATTACTAAAACTATTATTTTTCATTTTCAAAGCAACATTGCGACAAGAGCGCTCGAGAGTAACTTCTCATATGAATTAGAAGATTGTCACCTGTATTACGATCGTTAAGCTATAGATAGAAACAATTCTATTTAGGGTTAATAATTTGGGTCGGATCATTTATCAAACTTACATTGGGTGCCATAATTTTTTTAAAATTAATTATATGAAAAATTAAGGAGGTGAAGCGGAAAATTGTGCAGGAGTCTAACATCTAGCTACTGTAGTTAGGTATATTGAACGACATTCAACAAAACTGAGTCATGTTAGTTAGTTCATGTATAAATAATAGCCTCAAATTTACCTTGCTGATAACAAGGACATTTACAAATTCAGCGCGCTGATAAAGTGAACATTTACAAATTTAGAAGCAGCTTGAAAGATTGCGTTTAGCGTCCGTCCGGAGCGATACGACACGTACGTACGGACGCGGCCCACCGTCGTATCATAATAACGGGGATAGCTTCATACGATGGCCGATTAATGAAGCCGGCGTGCTCCACAGAACGTTGCCGTAATAGTTTTACGACTAACCCCTATCCCCCCCTCGATCCCCACGGCTCGGCCCGGCTCGACTACTTGATTATGCATCGCACACTTCCTACCGATTATTGAACTAGTAATGAACGCTACCGCATACAAAATTTAGAAACTTTTCACTATAGCTAGGTAGGTATTCTGATTTCACCAATTTTTATCCTTAAGGTTAACTGCGATTAATTATCTTCCGTCCCTAAAAGTACCTTTCGAGTATCTAAACTTCCTATTTTAAACATACTAGAATTTCCCATTTGCTCTAAATTTCTTACTAAACCAAGGTACTATTTTGCATAAAAAATATGGTACATACCTACTTGGGTTGAAGTAGATGTATGATTTTCTCAAAAAGCGGTAACAGGTGTAGTTCATCTAACTTCAGGCATTATATTTACAGCATTATCTTGTTGAGTACTTTCGTGTTATCGCTTTAACGAATGATATCAAAAAGCACAACAAAGCTATCACAGTCAGTTGCAATACAACTGTGCAATCAACCCGAATACGTATAATACGCAGTTAAGCTCGGCAGAGGTATTATGCCCGCATGACGCTCAAACCGAATATTGGAGCCTACTCCTGCATAATTAATAGCCTATTTCGAAGATTATCAGCAAAGTAGGTAATCCAATGTAAAAGAAGCTCTGCAAAATGCAAAACCCTATGCACTCGATGGAATTAATGCAAATTCTATCCAGATAAAAGTCCTCGTAGACGGTGCTCGATAGCGATTTTATTAAATTTCATATGATATGCTGCGAACACGTCGATCCAATTCAACTATAGCTCGTCGAGTCGTGAGTCCTCTCGAGCATGAATTAAGCACTTTAGCCGGTCGCGCATCTGTTGAGATACGGCGTCTGCGAGGGCGCGGGGGACGCTCGGAATCCCTCTCATTTACCACCATTCGCTTCTCTGTAGATGTTTGCCGAAGCGATTCCGTCGAAGGATCCTTCCTTTATGGTGCTACTTAGAGTCTCATAGTGATTCGCGGTTTTATTTCGGACGGCTCGTGTAATGGGGCGCACATTTTTCACGCCACGCGAAAGGCGGACCCGGTAATCTTTGCATTTATATCGTGATCCTTTATTGATTTTAGATTTTTAGTGGAAAGCGAAACGAATGAATCGAGCGTGAATGGAGACGCGCTCTCTGTAAGCCGGTGTAAGCCCCGACGATGATATAAACTTCCATTCAGCCGGGCACATATCAGAAACCCTAAAGTTACACATGCGTTTCTGTGAAATAAACTCGCGTAATTTGCTAATGTACGTTTACATTTGTAGGCATACTGAAAGTTCCACAAACTTACGAGAAATATTTTCACAATCAATAAATCATATCATTAGCTCGACCCTCCAACAGGAAAGGGGTATCTAAACTTTTAAAACTTGAGCCATAAAATTATGATAAAGGGTTTGTTTTTACGAGTAAAATAATTTACCCAAAGTCACGTTTAAACACTTAACGCCCATGAAATCAGTAATAATACTGTTTTTGCAGAAAATTGCGTCGAGAAAATGTTGTTATAACGCGAAATGCTCAAATTAATTAAGAGAGTAATTTCAGTAAGCAATCAAAACGAAACTAATTTGTCTTGTTTTCGGCAGTGTATAAATTCATCATTTATAACGATACACCCAAACTTAACACATTTTTCTCGCGGAGACCCTTCATTCCCTTTAAGCCTAAAAGAAAAGAAACAAAAGGAATGGGACCTACCATTAAAATAAATAAAAGGAAATAAAGCACCAACCGCAAATTATTTCACTTACCTACTTCTTTTTATAAAAATGCGAACGACGCATTAAATTTTGGGGAGAAAGGAAACTCCCTTGTAAGCAATATCGAGCAGGCAAATTTTTCAGATATTGCCTTCAGGTAGCGCACATTTATTATGTACCCGAATATATTACTCTTGATTCATTGGCTTTAGATATTGATTTACTTTGCTTGCATAAACTGTAGTTGGGCGAAAGTCCACGGGTAAACTACCGGGCTTTGGCTTGAAGAATTAAGGGCAAAGTTCGTGCGTGCGGACACTTTGGGTGCTGAACTTCACTAACTAAAGACACCTTGCACAATTAGGGTTGTTACTAGTTTGTAACCGGTACAACGAGTACATTTAAGACACAATTACATAATCTAACAAGTATAAATTTAAAATTTAAAAAACCCCCGACATTCGCCATTTTGTGGCGGCGGCCATCTTGGATTTGCATAATGCTATTTTACTAGTCAAGCCCTTTCATTTGATACCCATATTGAGGGCGTTGTGATAAAATATGTAATCCGCCATTTTGTAGCAGCGGCTATCTTGGACCGATTTTCATCAAACATAGCTAACAACACTCTCGACTAATTTACCTTTCAAACAAAAAAAAACCGCATTCAAATCGGTCCACCCGTTTGAGCGCCACAGGGGAACAGACAGACACACACACACACACAGACATTTCAAACTTATAACACCCCGTCGTTTTTGCGTCGGGGGTTAAAAATACTTTTTAAGTAAATGATTGGCCATCTATTTATTTCATCTTGGATTGCATACGAGTACGGTACTGTTTCAGAAATTAAATACTCTGAAAAATAAGTCCATCTGTGAAAACTGTAAGTTGCCCATAAAAATTATTGAATACACATGAAAATACAAATGAAAATGGATACTGAAATATAATATATATGATAACTGAATAATACTGAAAATTGTGGCCAAATTAAATGAATAGTGACCGTACCTTTGAGAAATTATACAACCAAATAAAGAAGTCAGGCTGTCACTTAAATATGGTTGTTTACGACGGTAACTTTGAAACTGTTATCACTTTCAGGACACCGGCGGTACATCTTGGCCTTTGCCGATGTCCACTTGATTTACGGTTACGATAAGGTGTCGACCTAAAAAGTTTCGTACTGCCCCAAGACGAGGAATATTGTCTCGGAAGATTTAAAACCGAAAAACAACACAAAACATTATCTCTCTCTTTTTTTTGTTTCCACGAAATATCTCTCGGTCTACCGACTCTTCGCTATCAGTTTGGGTCGGTACGTGAATTATGTTGCTTACATTTATTTCGGAGCCCTGAATCCCGAGAACTATTGCTTGTTATAAATTGCGATGCGGATATTGATATAAAAAATAATAAGGTTTTTTATACAGTTTGATAAGTTGGACGAGTAATTTATTATTTGGTACTCGCACGGCTTCCACGGCTGAGAACCTTGAGATTTATCACTGTTTTCATAAAAGTAGATTCTGAAAGACGTTTGAGTTTCTTTAGTTGCCTTAAACATAAGTATAGATTTACCAAGATTGTACATTAGGTAACGAATCTTTAATCTCTATAATAAGTAATATAACATTAGCAAAATTGTTCAAATTGAGATAATTTTGCATCAGCGATTATTGACTTATATAATATTATATTAAGGTACATAAAAGTTAATATCGGCTATTTTTATCTTTTTTCTGTATCTCGATGTTGCGATTAAACTCTTTGACCGCCATTCGCTGCGATTTTGGTGCTGGCATCTGTCATTTTAATGCCACGCTCTTAGGCCGGGGCCGCACTGCGAAATATATTCGCGCGGTTTATTTTCCGCATTTTAATATATTTTTTTTGCGAATTTTAAATCGCAAGTGCGGGCAGCTTCATACATTTCCATATGTCACAGAATTCTGCGAAAAAATTCGCGTGAATAAATTTCCCAGTGCGGCCTCGCTCTTACCCAAAAAGACGTTTAAACGGATTGTTAAAAGGCGATACAATTTCGATGCAGTCACGAAATCGTTGATCGCCAATGCTGCTCTTAGACTGCTCTATCCAAATTCATATTATAAGCTCGAACGTGCTAACTTTTCCCTTAATTTAATTTAACTTTGACTAAATCAGACAACAACAGCAAGTGAGCTGCGCTATTTAATTACCAGCGTGTTAACAGCAAACCGATACACAACATACCAATAAGCGTAAACAAAAGACGTTTACTTTACATTTAACTCAAAGAAGAAGCACGTAAGGGTCTTCAGTCACGGCATAGGTTTAGGTACGCACCACGTAGCGTACGTTGACTACATATATTTCTTAGAATGCTTTATCCAAATCAGTATAAACTTGAACGGATTAAGTTTTCCCTGAAATAAATACAAAGTCAAATCTGACAACAACAGAAAGTGAGCTGAGTTTTTTAATTACCGGAGTGTTAACAGCAAATTGATACACCAGATCAATAATCATTTACGTTACATTTACATCAAAGTCGAAGCACGCAGACTGTTTAGGGTTCCGTAGTAAACAAGGAACCCTTATAGTTTCGCCATGTCCGTCCGTCTGTCTGTCCGTCCGTCCGTCCTCGGTTAATCTCAGAGACTATTAGTGCTAGAAATCTGTAATTTAGCATGGGTATAAATATTAATCACGTGGACAATGTGGTGAAATAAAATTTTGATAAATATTTTTTTAGGATGCTCCCCTACATGTAAAGTGGGGATGAATATTTTTTTCTCGTCTACCCCATAGTGTGGGATATCGTTAAATAGGTCTTTTAAAAATACTGTGGGTGTGGGAACATCCTTTTTCGATTTCTAGATCCGTTTGTAAAATATGATGTTTTAAAGTGCTAATTTTTATTAGAGTCAAGTGTCCCCCCCCCCTCTATCAGCCAAATGGCAGTATATAGGAACTTGAAAAAATTCACAGCAGTAGTATATATATAATCAATTTTAAAGGAAAACTATCATGGATAAGTAGAGTTTACAGGTTAAGGAGCTATATCTGTTGTGATTGTGACTGCGGAACCCTACACTGCGCGTGGCCCGCTACGCACTTGGCCGGTTTTATTTTGATACGAGCGGATACCCGCGACTTCGTTCGCGTGGATATTGATTTTAATAATCCCGTGGGAATCATTTTGTTTTTCCTATGCTCCTTTGAGCTTAAACCTTGCTAAAAACTGTTAAAAGTTCACTGGCGGATGTTTAGGTACATCAAAATATAAATATCCGCCAGTGAAAGTCCCATCAAAATCGGTCCAGCCTTTCTGAGATAAGCCAGTAGTCTTTAAAGTATCTACTTTCTAACAAAAAAGAATGAATGAAATCGGACCACGTGTTAATGAATTACAGCTATTTACACATTTTGCCTTTCATCCCCTCTCCCAAGGGAACCGTGCTGAATTTCGGGATAAAAAGTATCCTATATGTTACTCCATACTATTAACTTAAATCATGCCGAGTTTCATTTCAATCCATTCAGTAGTTTTTACGTGATGCGCGCACAAACATACAGACAAACAGACAAACAGATAAACAGACAAACAGACAAAAATTTCAAAAATAGCTTTATTACGTTCTATTACTTATCCCTAACATCCCCCAGTTATTATTTTGCAAAAATCTTCAATGTACAGATACGGCAATTCTACGATTTTATTATATGTATAGAATAGATGTATAGATGAATTGTGTTCAAAGTAATGATTGTTGATATCATAAAATTCTTATTTTGTTCATATTTCCTGACGCGTAGCCTGAAGTGCTACGCGTCAGGCAATATGAACCACTACAATATAAACACACCTATAATAAGGAATACCACCAAAAAGAAACCGTTAAACCAAAATAAAATTATCATTTTCTGTAGCCTTGTATGTAACGTTTAATGTAGTAGGCGAAGATCTTGTGTGCAGGCTGCGGGCTACATTCAGATTCCCAATTGTATAGGTATTCTGAGTTTGCGCACCTCCAAAACTTTACCAAATACTACGTATCGAGAAACTGTAATATGTAATGCAAAATGAACCCAAAGACTTTTATTTATTTATTTTAAAATCGTTAGATATTTATATTAAAATCGTAATTCAATTCTTGTAATACTTATTTTACAACATTTCCGCTTGGGACGCTGGCTGTTTTCGAATGCTGAATATACTGGCGAATCCAAACCTTAAAATAAGCCAGTTTAGGTCCATTTTACTCTGAAGTCATTGTGTTTCGATCAGTAGTATTTAGTAAAGTTTTCGAGCTGTGCAAAGTGAGACTAAGCATACTGATCCGCTTCAATATCGAAGCCAGGGATATTATTTCAGGACGGAGGCACGGTTAATATTGAGTTGTGAAACCTACGATTTACCTAAGAGAGACGCTGTTAACGGAGCAACTTTACCCTGACACTTTGACAACTTATTTCTTGTCTCGGGACTTGCTAAATCTCTCCGTTTGTTTATATAGTGGTGTGATTGCTGTTCAGATAGTGATTGTTATTAAACCTTGGATTTAGAGATGCCGAGAACGGTTTTACATATTATATGTTGGCGCCGCGCCGTTGCATTTTTATGGTAATACGGTATAGTTTTTTGAATAAGTACTCATATAATATGGACATTCGTCAATAATTTAAATATTTGTTTTACTTATTAAGTAATTTGAATTATGAAAATTTCAAGATAGGCTAAATATAGCAAGGCAATATTAAGATAAATCTAGCTGAATTTAATTCGTCGTATTGAAATGTCATAATTATCTGCCGGACAAGACGCCATACACGCGCTTTGTTCACACGTCTGCGAAAATGTCCGGTTGCGCGGATTTTTATTTAGTGAAACTGCACTCCTAAAATTCATATCGGGTGGTGGATGAAGCCAAAAACAGTGTACGGAATTCCGTGTGCCGCATTTCCGCTAGATTTGTCCCTAGCCTAAGGCCACTATTCCATTAAGCAAGTCTTGCATACAAGTATGACGTCATATTTGCATACAAGTTGCTTGCATTGAAAACATAAGTATTTTGAAGAGTGTAAAAATTGCATGTAGGTTTGTTTTATTTGCATACAAGTGGAGATGTTCACTAATTGAGGGGGACATCTTGGGACAACCTGCAACTAACGTTTGCGCGTTCAATTTGAATAAAAATTTACAAGTTCAAACTTATACAACCTGTCTGCATACAACTTACAGCTTGTATGTATGTTTGTTCAAGTGGCATGCAATTTGCCACTTAAATACAACTAACTTGCCTAATGAAATCGCAGCTTTGAAAATACCAAATTAAATTCGCCAGGTTATCATAGCGTAGATGGTATGTTGCTTCTCTATGTATTCGTAAAATTATACAAAGTCTCTGCGGACCCAGTACGGAAGGAAATATTTGAGCGATGCGCAAACCAACACAGCTATTAGAGTAATTTAGTTTCGTAACCTGTAAAGTTGATAGCGAAATCTCCACTCATTCAACTCACCCAAATGCTTAATTCAGTTGAAATAATTCCGAGTTCCATTGTTCAGTTACTAAATTTGAAGCCCGACATTTGACTGCTTGGATACAATTCAAAGGTAACCGCAAATTTCTAAACGAGTATGCTCCTATAGAATGAAACTTATTTGCAAACCAATAACTTTTCGCCGGATTTGGCCAGTTCACGCCGGCGTGGCCTGAGCAACCACGGTTAGCAAACTATGTATAAAAGCATTCCCTTTCAGGTTTTGTTAATGTAAAACATCCCATATTGGGATGGGATCATTGCTTGTTCAAAACTTTTCATCAAACAACATAATAAGCCCTTAAACATTTCAGATACCCTTCATCCGTTCCTAATTAAAATCAATACTGTTGAGTAAACTGTGCTCTTTTGAGCTATATCAAAATACGTGAATAGCGAAGGAAGGCCTTTTATTACTATATTCAACTTCACTGGGCAGAAAGAATATTCTACATCTACAACATACAATATATATAAATGTAGGTAGGTATGTACAATAAGTACATCATATCAACCAACGAGTGTTCAGCTGTTCAGCATTAGTTAAAAAGTTACACGTCAGTTATTTTGTACAAACTTTTTGTTCCAATTATAAAATGATGTCATATTTCCAATGTTTATAATTTAAAAAAAATCTAAGAGGGTAAGTATTTAATTACAGTCATTAATAAATTTTTTTGAAACTTAAAATTACATAAAGTAAACAAGGCAAATTAAAAACGTTTTTCCCTAACAATAAGTTCAAAGTATTCAGATGAATTGCAAGTGTGACGTACCTTGACCGCCTCGTCGTGGGATCTTTCATAACCATAACCTCTGTGATTTCGCCGAATGTACTGAAGTAGTCTCGAAGGCTTTCTGTAACAAAAACAAAAATGTGTGAGTATACGTATGAATAGAATAGAATAGAAAAGTTTTTTATTCAAATAAACTTTTACAAGTACTTTTGAATCGTCAACTGAATCTACCACAGGTTCGGAATGCAGTTCCAGCCGAGAAGAACCTGCAAGAAACTCGGCGGTTGCTCTTTTTTAAAAATAACATTATAACAATTATAATTATTAATGTACATGATTGAAATGCCGTCTCGCGCATTGCTGGAACGAGTTAAATCCAAGCTTTTTTATCGTTTATATAATCTTCAATTGTATAATAAGCTTTTTTTTATGAGCATGCTTTTAATAGAGTTCTTAAACTTGTGTAAAGGCAAGTCTAAGACATATTTTTTATTCAGATAAACTTTTACAAGTGCTTTTGAATCGACAAATGAATCTACCACTGGTTCGGAATGGTGCTTACAATTCTACACATGTTAAGAAGGGCGACAAAAGTAGCCCCATTTCCGACGGCGGCACCCGTTCACGAGCATGACGCATGATCCAGCCATTGCTTCGCTCAATCATATTTGAGGGAACGTAACAACCTTTTCTTGATGACTATGTCTTGATGATTTAATTTGATTTATTTAACTTGATAGAAATAGAGAGAACCTGACATTGAAAGAGCGCAAGTTTTACAGACTTAGCTCTATGAAACCCAGTTTACCGCGCAGATAAAATTATATAGAGCGCAAGCCACACCGCGAACTAAACTAACTTAGCTCAGCTCGCTTAGCTTAGCTCTGTAGTTCTTACCACGAGTTATGAAATGAATATGAATGAATGAGAATGGGCTAAGAAGACCAATTACACTCGTCCTAACAGGGTCTGGACTTTAAGAACACCTCAGCATACAACGGTAGCATTTCGTGGCAGCTTTAAATATGCAGCTACGAAATGCTGGAACAACTTGCCTCCTCCCCTACGCGACGTAACCAAGTCTAAAAAATGGTTTAAAATAAATTTAAGAATTTTATTGTTGCGTCAACAAAAGGATGAAGCTGGAGGTATTTAGTCCAAATCCTCATACATAGCTCATCTTTCTTTATTTATATATTCTTTATTTTATTACAGCTACATAATTTATGTATGTATATACACATATAATTATATTATATCCGACTTCATATTTAACTTTCGTTTTTATATATTATTCTATTTTCGTTTCTTAAGTGTAACCCAGTTTAACTAACCAGCTTTACTGTACTCACAATTTATTTTAACTATATTCGTCCGCGTCACGTCATGGCTTCACGGAAGATCAGCGCTGTGTCTGTGCACCAATCACAGACACAGCACACGCTGAGTGGAGACCATTTTGGTACCACGCACACCACACAGATTAATTGTTGATAAACAAGTGTCCTTATATGTGTATGTGGTGCCAAATAAATGCTTTTTCTTTCTTTCTTTCTTTCTTCTAGTTATTCTACGCAAATATTATTTTAGTTAAGATACAAGTCACGGCAAAGAAGTCGACCGGTGACCTTCAATACGCAGAAGTCGAAAATGAGGTATCTCGGGGTGTGAGGGGGTCGCGGGGAGGGCGTGGGGATCGTTCGTAAGCACTGATTAGCTCTCGCGGATCCCTCGTAAGCGCTGATTGGTTCTCCAATCGTATTGTGTCCCGCTCACTCGTACGACGCTGCGTGCACTTGAAGGTCACCGGTCGACTTACGTGCCGAGTGTTATAAGTGAACTTTGTCGCCCTTCTGCCCCCCTACGTCGCACATCAACTAGGTATGGGTGGCAGTGCGTCACTATATTTTGTAGTGTTATATATGTAATAACCAGCAAATTTTTTATATGCAACCTAATAAATACTTGTGTAATGAAATGGCTACATAGTCCTACAAATTTAGTGGAATGATTTCCCACCCGAGCGAATCGAAATGTTTAACACCTGCCCACTCGAGTAGCTACTTCCATCGAGAATTTTCATACATAAAAAACTTGGTCGTCTCGTCGAAACGAACCTACTCACGAAAATTCAGCTTGTTATTAATCACTAAAAATTTTATTCCAGGGCTGCCGGACCATAAATAGATTTCTTTGTTTCTAAAATGCGATAGCAATTTTCTAAAGCGTAAGATGTTACGCATCACATGGGACAAAGAAAGTTCATGGTATTTTCTCTGAACACTTACACAATGGAAGGGACGCGTTTTGTAACGAAACCTTTTCGATTCCCAGTTCATAAAAGTAAGACGATAAGAGTCGTACCCTCTGAATGACTTAAGAAGCCGTCATCCAAAATGTTTCTGCGTGTACCCTGAATAGGAATATACTTTGAGTGCTTATATTACAAAAGACTTTCTGTGACAGGACATACTTATGTGTGTTATTATGTTATATTTTTAGTGTTCAGAAAGAAAGTTTATGAAAAAGCAGTAATCATTTATTGTAATTTTTTTTTTTTTTTCAACTACAAGTTAGCCCTTGACTGCAATCTCACCTGATGGTAAGTGATGATGCAGTCTAAGATGGAAGCGGGCTAACTTGGAAGAGGTATGCATACCCTTGATCGGTTTCTACACGGCATCGTACCGGAACGCTAAATCGCTTGGCGACACGGCTTTGCCGGTAGGGTGGTAACCAGCCACGGCTTAAGGGAGGAGGGGAACCAGACCAGACCAGAGACAATTTAGAAATTATAAAATCTCAAATTGCCCCTGCCGGGAATCGAACCCAGGACCTCCCGCTTATAATACCACAGCGTTCACCACTGCGCCAGGGAGGTTGTCATTTATCCATAACTTTTTTCTTCGTTGTATATACAAAATTAAAATTAAAATATTATTTATCAATGAATGGTACATAGCCTATTGTAAGGACTTCCATAAGCTGCGAACATAGATATCAAAAATTTTACCATATTATTTATATAAGTGACTATAATATAAACAAGAAGAAGTAAAAAAAATATTCGAGTTAATAAGGAATATTATCATGATAGCATGACTTTAAAATGAGTAATGATTTTAAACTTAATGCTCGTGGTAAAACGGCATAATATTACGAGCAAGTATAAATCATTTTTGGATACAATGACTACGCCGGAACTGTTTTTATTAAAGTTTAAATGTCGATGTTTTAACCAGACACATAGTCTGTGGTCTTCACGAGACCACATCAGGAGCGAAATAAATACGAATATACACAACATTATCACACCACCTGCCACTGCAGTTTGCAGTCGAGTGGAGCGATATTTCGGAGCTTTATACCTACTGTTGACGTCGTCGACTTTTACATACTACTAGCGGTCCGCCCCGGCTTCGCCCGTGGTACATAATTTATAGCCTATAGCACTCAGGGATCACGTACATATTCAACGATGAAAGAATTTTTGAAATCGGTCCAGTAATTTCCGAGATTAGCGCGTTCAAACAAACAAACTCTTCCGCTTTATTATATTAGTATAGATAATATTTTACATAATATCTACGAATGAAACATTGGCAGCACTGGTACCATTTTAGCGCGCTTGCACAAGCTTTTTACGTTCTTAAGTTGTTAGTGACTTTGGTACATTTATTTTGTCAGTATAAACTCGGATTTTGAAGGGACTTTCACTGGCAGATTGTTGTAAGGAGTAACTTACGCTACTTTTATTTTAGAAAAAGAATTAGGGTTAGGTTTAAAAAATTAAATCCGGAGACTCGCACTTAGCCGGTTTTTATTAAGCTATAATAGTATATGGTTCGCTGTAATGAGCGGTGATAGCGAAGGATAATATGCACTTACGGGACCACATGAGGCATCCACTACTCCGCATGGCTGTTAGCTCAGCGTTTAGGTTTTATCGACATCTTGTTTGTATGGAATATTTCTATAACAAGATTCAACTCGAGTTTGAACATATTTTTCCTATTCATATTGGTTTGTTAGAGCATCTCAAATGTCTAGCCTCAAACACATGCAAGAAGCTCCAAGCACAGTCCAAGTTTGGATTTGCGGTGGTCGTATTACTCACTAATGGATGGGGTGGGAGGGCTCCCTTTAAAATGAATATGTTGATTTCCCACGTTCGTGTTTTTAGGCTTATTTTACATAATTTCCGGTCAGTAACTGGTGCATTATTTTGATTAATATTGTTGATACACATACCTTATTTATAAATAAAAAATAAACTTTTGATAATTTAAAATATTGTGGCATTCCGATAGTTTCGTCCATTTGCGTGATTGAAATGTATTTCAGGGATTTGTATTTCATTATTTAAGTTGAAAAATGAAATTTTCGAATTCAAACACGTTTTTTTTTTCGGTAGGTATAATAATTAGCTAAGAAATAATTATAAAGTTTCTCATAAGTAACTTACCTAGTAATGTTAGTAATCTAATACTTTACAATAGCCAAGAAAGTTTATCAAGAATATTTATAGATCTAAATATTAAGATTGCTATATTGTCTAACGGAAACATTTGAAACGATTGTTTAGACTTTAGAGGAATAACTGCTAGCCTAGTAAATATATAGGAGTGGGTATTAATCCTCTCACAGGATCTTTCATCTACAAAACACCTCTCTCTATTACTCTATCTATCGCGTAATCTTTTATCAATATATTCTCACCGATAGCGGGTTGTATCGATGCACTTACAAATCTATGATGAAACAGCAAAGTAAGGCAGGCCTCGTTATAGTCATGTAAGTAGCTTACATTTTAACTTACGATAGATAACAAAATATGTAAAGCTACTTAGAAGAATATTTACATTTGCTTTATCGTAAGTTAATTAGGCAAACTACTTGCATAAGTAAGTGAAACTTACAGGTGTAGGGCCGGCCTGAAATTAGGTAAGGTTATATTTCACTATACATTAAGTTTCTCTACACTGTGAGGGTATTTCGATTAATACTAATTAAGAACAAACAGGCCAATCACAAGAGGCTTATTGTAGGATACATTCCAATTTAAACTTGCCTTCAATTCGAAAGTGCGGCGCTTCTAAAACCAAATGTTGGGTCCTGCTTTTAAAGTCGATTTTCGACTTGTTTCGGACCGAACTTTTCTAATCTGACCAGACTCCGGCTTCAGTACCGCACTTCGAAACATTAATGAAAAGTAACGATTGCATGTCCACTTCGCCATTAATCAGCTCCGCCGTGTATGAAGCAACCGGCTACTTAATTTTCCTTTTATTTATTTTTACGCGAGCAGTTTATTTTTTATCGGTTTAAAGATTTTTCAAAGGCTTTCAATTAAAATTATTTAAGTAAGTAATATTGATATTTAAATCATAAACAATTTCTCATTGAGAACATTTGAACCGTATTCATTGTGGGACCCTGTGATTAAGTATATAATATTATTCTATATTCTAACACTAAGTAATATGATTAAAATAAAATGATTAGTATTCTTACATTTTGCGTACCTTGTTTATCTTGCTGCTCCGTGAAACATAATTATTTCTCTAGCCTCAAAAGATTAATGATTTTTTTTAGTTTAGTTAAGATACCGTGCACAAGAATTCTAGAGACTTGTGCCCGGACGGGCCACGGTCTAAGTAAATAGACGGTCTAGGTATATTTATACAGTGTAATAAATACTACATTCTTTTAAACCGGTATACCTAAGTCCGTGCTCTAAACTAAATAGTCCCATTTCGATTTCACTGTAAATAAATACAATACACACGACACAAAAAAAGGAATGCATGCTTGCTTTCGAATTTTCTAGTCTCACGTTAGATTTTGCGTACAAGGCAATACTGCGAAGGACAGAGAGGGTGGATTCGGCACAGTTGTTTAACGACCATAAAATTAGCATTTGGCTAGCGAGTGGTAGTTTCAATGTACACGAGTATTAGGCACCGGAATTATTGACGCTCACCAAAAAATCTAAAGGCTTGGACGTCATATTGAATGCGCCCGTACACGTGTACAGTACTGCCACTTTTAGGAGCAACATCGATAATATTCTTTAGCGCAAAGAGAAATAATCTAACGCAGTCTAAAAACGATTGTAAGCACCAATAAAATATATGCTCTGTTGCTTTACGTTTAGATTTGTAATACAACAACGGCGCGTGACTGTTCACTGCAGCAGCACAAAGTGCTTAGTCTCAGTTTGGAGCGCTCCAAAACTTTATAGTATACTATAAGTATATACTATTGATCGAATCACAATGACTTCAGAGTAAAATGGACCTAAAATAAGAGTCTTTGGGTTCATTTTGCTCTGAAGTCATTTGTGATTCGATCAATAGTATACTTAAAGTATACCTACTTTTAGTTTTGGAGCGCTTCAAACTGAGACTAAGCACTCAGTTCCTATGCGCGCTCGGTAGTGTGAACGTCGACAGTTTTTCATACCACTATAATATACCTTATACTCATATTAAAACTTCAAGGAGTCGCATTATACACGTATTGTATGTGGCCTTAAAGCTAAGTCATTTTTAAGAGATACCTCCTACAGGAGCGAATAAATGATTTACTACATTTTTGCCATGCAAAAATCTTAATAGAATATACAGGGTCACGGTAGGTTTTCAGTCACTCATAACAGTGAGTTCTGTAAAATTGATACCCAGCTGACAGCAGAACCTATCGTGTAATCCCGACGTATTATAAACTATACTAATATAACAAAGCGGAAGAGTTTGTTTGTTTGAACGCGCTAATCTCGGAAACTACTAGACCGATTTCAAAAATTCTTTCACCGTTGGATATGTACGTGATCCTTGAGTGCTATAGACAATATATTATGTACCACGGGCGAAGCCGGGGCGGACCGCTAGTTAAATATATCTACTAGAGTTATCATTTTACTTTTACGTATAGAATATGAGGTAGTTACGACTCACAATATTCAATATCGTTCCATAATTCAAGCAAGCAAAGATTTGACTTCAGAGAAAATAGCGAAGCAACTAAATCTGATTTTATTTTTGTACTTAATAGGCTTTGAAATGAAATAAGTATTGAATCTGTACCGGTTTGGAACTACGCCTACAAAGCAATACTGTAGAGGACAGTGCGGGTGAATTCGGCACACTTGTTCAACCACCATAAAATTAGCATTTGGCTAGCGAGTAGCATTTTCAACCAAATACAAGTAGGTACCTGAATTATTTGCCCACTCTTCTCACTAATCGGGAATTGCTTCTAGTAGGTACTAGTAGATACCACCACATCTTCCAATATTTTTTTCATGTTTGATTTTTCACTTTATTTTTCTTTTTCAAAAATATTAATAAGATTTTCACATCTTTCCTTATTCATATAAATTTACTATATCTATTATGGTTTTAATATGATGAAAATACCTCAAAATATTTCTTCTAAGTTTCGCACTTATCGTTATTCGAGTAGATTGTCTTTTTGAAAATTGACCCAGACAAGAAAAACTGTATATAAGTATGTTTTAGTAACACGTAAATAACCATATTATTATGACCTTAATAAAAAAAGTAGTTATGATATATTTCGTAATCAAGAACAAATAATTTAACTTTATTTGTATACGAGCGGATACCCGCGACTTCGTTCGCGTGGATATTGATTTTAATAATCCCGTGGGAATCATTTTGTTTTTCCTATGCTCCTTTGAGCTTAAACCTTGCTAAAAACTGTTAAAAGTTCACTGGCGGATGTTTAGGTACATCAAAATGTAAACATCCGCCAGTGAAAGTCCCATCAAAATCGGTCCAGCCTTTCATAGATTAGCCAGTAGTCTTTAAAGTACTTATCTACTTACTAACAAAAAAAGAATGAATGAAATCGGACCACCCGTTAACGAATTACAGCTAAGTACACATTTTGCCTTTCATCCCCTCTCCCTAGGGAACCGTGCTGAATTTCGGGATAAAAAGTATCCTATATGTTACTCCATAGTATTAACTTAAATCATGCCGAGTTTCATTTCAATCCATTCAGTAGTTTTTACGTGATGCGCGCACAAACATACAGACAAACAGACAAACAGATAAACAGACAAACAGACAAACAGATAAACAGACAAACAGACAAACAGACAAAAATTTCAAAAATAGCTTTTTTACGTTCTATTACTTATCCCTAACATCCCCCAGTTATTATTTTGCAAAAATCTTCAATGTACAGATACGGCAATTCTACGATTTTATTATATGTATAGATATACTAAAGATGTGAAATTGTGTTAATGTGCATTTTATGACACCCCCACATTCCATTTAAAAGCATACATCAGAGAAATTTTAATTATGCTTTTTGACTCTGTCAATTACGCCGGTAATAATGGACACGACTTTTCAGCGTGTAAAGTGCCCTGAATTAAAGTAGTGGTTTGAATACCCTGCAAAACTATATACGTAGGTATATGATTGCGTATAAATTTCAGTTGCAATTGGCTCAGGAAGCGGCAAGGTTCAATTTAATGGTGGTTGCGCATGACAAAATATGCTGCGTCGCCTCTTCTTCGATGATAACGTATTATTACAGGGTTGATACACGATCCATTTAGATATTTTATACCGATGTATTCGGTTAATTTTATTACTTGAGAATTTAATAATAATTAACCGTATAATATTTTATTATGATTTTAAATGTACCTCTACTTTCATTAATTCATTATATTACAGCTATTTAAATTAAATACATAAATCACATTGTTATTATGATTTTATTATTTGTCATATTTTTACTGTTATTATAGGTATGTACATACAAGAACCGCGTTGAGTGTCTAGTTGTTCTAGTTCGTTGGCTAGCTAATCATGAGGTCTTGAGTTCCAGTCCTGAGTCAAACAAAAAATGAGTGTGAAAAAATTTCTCAGTATCAGCCCGGAGGTGGGAAGCTACCCTACACCCGTCGTGAACGTTGGCATCCCTATGTGGTTGACGTTCAGTCTGCCCGCACGAAGCGCTTTCGATCAACGTTTCTGATACGAACCGCTAGGGTGTGGAACGCCCTTCCGGCGTCCGTGTTTCCCGCCTCGTTCAACTTAAGTGCCTTCAAAACAAGAGTGAATAGGCATTTTCTAGGCAAGCGCGTTCCAACTTAGACCTTATCATTGCTCTCCAGGCATGATTGTCGTCAAGCGTAAGCCTATCATACAATAAAAAATAAAAAAAAAAAAAAAAAAACACCCCCGTGCCTCGGAGACTTCGTAAAACCATCGGTCCTGCCCTTGACTTCACTCCGATAATGAAGGATTGCATTCCATCGGACAATGAGTGTAAAAATTTATAAAAAGAGGCATGACCTGTGTTTGTTAACACACTTGTGGACTGTAATATCTCTGCGTAGTTGACTAGTTTTCACTGAGTTTAGTTGCCGTGGCAGTAATTCGGGAACACATTATTATTATTGCGTACAATAATTTGGTGAATACATCAAAAAGTTATATAATATTTTTATAATTCTTTATTTTTTATTTGAGTTTTTTCAGCACTGAGCAGCACCCTTGTAAGTTTGTTGAAAATTATATTTGCGGCAGAGTATTTCATTTTCATTCGAGAAAACTAATAGAGTATTGTACCTACTTAACGAAGGTAACGAATAACGAAATAACAAATCTTAAATTCGACAAATCACATAATACAAACGTTTCCTCGCCAAAAGTAAAATCAATTATAGTGAGTGGCTGGATTCTGAAAATATTTAATTATTATTTTTGGCACGTATTCAAAATAATAACCTCTCAGACACGAGCTCCCCTTTCCGACTTTACTTGCACACAAAAAATACAGATTATGTAACATCTACACCTAGCTCTACTCCGAACTATGGGTTGGTGTTGATTAAATACATCTGATAATCTATCTATCTATTAATAATATAAAGAAGCTTGTCCTGACTGACTGACTGACTGATCATCAACACACAGCCTAAACCACTGAATCTAGAAACTTGAAATTTTCACAGTACCTTCCTTTTATGACGTAAGCGCACACTAAGAAAGGATTATTGCGAATTCCACCCCTAAGAGGGTTAAATAGGGGATGAAAGTTCGTCATTTTTCAAGTTATATCCATGAGAATTGGCATTTAAGTTTTCGGTTAAAATAAAGACTATATGTGTAAGTTATGTGTAAGTTACACACTTACACATATAAAATATTATAAATATCAGAATTTCGGGTAAAAAGAAACCCAGTCCCTCATTTTTATTTCGAAACTCATCTTTTTGAATCATTATATCTCAAAAACGGTGGCTCTTAGGAAAAAAAGTATTTAGACATTTTTTATAGATAATTACCTGATCTACAATTTTATTTAAAATAATTTTATGATAAGACTTACCGTTTTGCTAAAAACTTCCCGTGAAAACTTTGACCGAGTAATTTTTTTACAGGATCGATGAGGACTTTGTACATTTCATTTATAATAGTGTTTCGAACAATCCTACAAATTTTCAGCCAATTGTGAATAAATTGTGCGTGTCCAGGAGTAAATTTTTTTCCAGGTGTCGGATCGATGAGGACTTTTCACATTTCATTTATAATAGTGTTTCGAACAATCCTACCAATTTTCAGCCATGTGTGAATTATTGTAGCCTTGAAAGTCTAAATTGACTGGGCTAATAACTTACGGTCGAATATAGAAAAGTCCGTCATTAATATTTTTATGTGTCTCATTCTTGACATTTTGTTTGATGAAAAAAAAACAGTAACTCAACGCTTGGGACGCTCTTACGGACCGTTCAGACAGACCGGCGCGGAGAGCGTCGGAGAGCATTTTTTTTTTTCACACAGACCCGCCGTTCAAATTTGCTCTGCTCTCCGCGCCGGTCTATGTGAACGGACACGCGGATGCGTTCGGAGCCGAGCGTACGCTCTTGGGCCGGACGGCAGAGCAATTCGGCCTACGGTCGGCTGTGCGAGCATGAAAAAGCACGCGAACGGAGCCGGTCGGATGCTCGAGCGCGAAGGAGCACGAGCATGGAGCAGCCGACCGGCTCGACGAGCAGCCGAGCGGCTGCTCTTAATGTTTCACACAGAGCGTATTGAGCATCCTCGAGCATCCTCTTATTATAAAAGAGATAAAATGTAAAAATAAATCTTATTTCAATGTCTTAAGATTCTATTTTAAATGCGATTAAAATTTGCTCTGCTCTCCGCGCCGGTCTATCTGAAAGGTCCCTTAAGTGTTAAATTACGTCTCAGTATTAAGCCGTGAAACAAAATGTACTTATTATAAAAAATTCCAATGGCAATAAAATATTCTTAAATATTCCTTCCCGTCCTGCCAGTAATTGTTCATCGAAGAATAATTACGCGAATTCTGAAACAGCTTGGACTTCAAATGCTCCCTAATTGGCAGTTTTAATCTACTAACTTTGTGCGGAATTCAGCAAAAGTAGGCACCCAACTTGTCGTGGTTTGGTGGTAAAACGAATCAAAGCCGTCTAACTGTGAATTTATGAATGTGTTTCTGCAAATTATGAGGATCGGAATGATTATTTTAATTAATTCGTATTTTGGTGAACCATTGTGCGATAAATGCGTGAACAATTGTATTTAAGTTTTTCTTCCCAGATAGATGGGTGAGTAACATGAATTCAACAATTATTGTTTAGGATTCTGTATCTACTTAAAATATCTATACATCTTCTATCTATATCTATATCTATACATATAATAAAATCGTAGACTTGCCG
This sequence comes from Melanargia galathea, assembly GCA_920104075.1. NCBI lineage: Eukaryota > Metazoa > Arthropoda > Insecta > Lepidoptera > Nymphalidae > Melanargia > Melanargia galathea. The sequence continues at coordinate 8,986,504 of OV049864.1, forward strand.
TATCTGTACATTGAAGATTTTTGCAAAATAATAACTGGGGGATATTCGGGATAAGTAATAGAACGTAAAAAAGCTATTTTTGAAATTTTTGTCTGTTTGTCTGTTCATCTGTTTGTCTGTTTGTCTGTATGTTTGTGCGCGCATCACGTAAAAACTACTGAATGGATTGAAATGAAACTCGGCATAATTTAAGTTCATACAATGGAGTAACATATAGGATACTTTTTATCCCGAAATTCAGCATGGTTCCCTTGGGAGAGGGGATGAAAGTCAAAATGTGTACTTAGCTGTAATTCGTTAACGGGTGGTCCGATTTCATTCATTCTTTTTTTGTTAGAAAGTAGATACTTTAAAGACTACAGGCTAATCTCCGAAAGACTGGACCGATTTTGATGGGACTTTCACTGGCGGATGTTTACATTTTGATGTACCTAAACATCCGCCAATGAACTTTTAACAGTTTTTAGGAAGGTTTAAGCTCAAAGGAGCATAGGAGAAACAAAATGATTCCCACGTGATTATTAAAATCAATATCCACGCGAACGAAGTCGCGGGTATCCGCTCGTTGTAACCTAAAATAGCTCATTAAAATTTAAGTACCTAGTAATTTTTTTTCTCTGAAGTAATTAACTATTAACGAAGAACCTACTGATATTATAACCAATGTTCTTTCTACATTAAATATTTCCTTTATTTTCGTGAGCACTAAAAGCTTACCGATTGCCGCGGGCTGCAACTCTCTATAAAAGTTTTCGAACGATAGATTTTGTATACATAATATTATATATACTCGTAGGCGGACGAATAGAGCCTTTTGCTACGGCAGTTGCTCAATCACCATAAAATTGGAAACTAGTGAACTGAGTCCTTTCGGAATAACCTGTGGACTCATTAATAAAACACTGCTTCTCCCTAATATAATAATAAGATGTAATCAATGTTTTATGTACAACTAGTAAGGGGTATTGGCGTGTAGTAAAAAACTAGATATGAAAACAACAGCTTAGTCTAAAATCAATGGACATGCATGTGAATTTCAGTATGTAACTTATCTAAATGTAAATAAGCGTGTATCTTATCAATAACACTAACTTTTACTTAAAAATAATATTTTCTATTAAGTTATTGCATTGTTTTTTTATTTATTCATAAAGAACAATTCATCATCATCATCATTATCAACTCAGAGTGAGAAGGGTTTTGGTCATAGTCTACCACGCTGGCCAAGCGGATTGGCAGACTTCACACACCTTTGAGAACGTTTAGGAGAACTCTCAGGCATGCAGGTTTCCTCACGATGTTTTCCTTCACCGTTAAAGCAAGTGATATTTGAATACTTAAAACGCACATAACTCCGAAAAGTTAGAGGTGCGTGCCCGGGATCGAACCCACGACAAAGAAGACAAAGAACAATTGATATGACAAAATTATTTTGCAGACATCATTAAATTAAATTGCAACGCAGCTCCAACATAAGTCACTTGTGACTGCCGTTATAAATGGTGCTTGAAAACTTGTTAATTGAATTTTACAAGCATTTTGTTCTATCTGTAGGTTACATGAAACAAATAGTTGGTTAGTTATGGTTTTACTCACAGGTTTTACCCCAAAAATTGCTACTGTCAGTATTAAGTGCGTTTTTTCTTTTAATGAGAATATTGGAAAAATATAGGTAGGTTCATAATTGCATTTAATTTTAAGTTCAGTAAATTAAATTTCCATAAAATCAACTTTATTATTGTTCAAGGAACTTCAATATTAATTTTCTTGAGTTTGAAAAAACTCTGTTTTTAACCCCCGACGCAAAAACGACGGGGTGTTATAAGTTTGACGTGTCTGTGTGTGTGTGTGTATGTGTGTGTGTGTGTGTGTGTGTGTGTGTGTCTGTCTGTTCCCCTGTAACGCTTAAACGGGCGAACCGATTTGATAGCAGTTCTTTTTGTTTGAAAGGTGAATTAGTCGAGAGTGTTGTTAGCTATGTTTGATGAAAATCGATCCAAGATGGCCGTCGCTACAAAATGGCGGATCACATATTTTTCCACAACTCCCTTAATATGGGTATCAAATGAAAGGGCTTCACTAGTAAAATAGCACTATGCAAATCCAAGATGGCCGCCGCTACAACATGGCGAATGTCGGGGGTTTTTAAATTTTCAATTTATACTTGTGTTTAAATGTAAATTTATTCAAGTCCTCTAATAAAGCTGACCTTAATCTTCACTAAAAATAATCACTGTATACCCTGATTAATTAAGTAGGTAGATTTGTTATTGTAATAGTATCTGTTGACCGAATTCTTTCATTGAGACAAAATAAGCGCAAAAAATCTGCTTCCACCGGGTTGTGGCCTTTGTAAATCCACAACGCGAAATCCTTGGTATGGTACCTGAAAAAATGGCCACAACGCCTTGTAGTAAACTCAAACCGATCACGATTATTAGGGTCCATCTCACCACCTTATAATAGGTGTCGGATAGCCTAGTCACAACTTTTGTCTTTGTCACTTGACATAAACTAAGAAAGTGACAAACTTACGTTTAGGCTATCCGACACTTTTCAGAAGGTGGTGAAATTGGCCCTTATGTCATTTTATAACCTATGATGATATTAGATCAGAAGTAGTTATGGTAACTTATTTAGAAAAGCCGCTTTCAGAACGTTAGCTGAAACAGAGAAAGTGCGCCCAGAATGAAATTTTGTCACCCTCACGCCACGCAAACTTCTAGATCCTACTCTACTTTACTTTAGACTATTTTTGTAAAAAGCAAAGCCTGGAACTTCGCGAAGGTCTTGAATGAAGAGCTGCCGACATCCGTAGCACAACGAAGCTCAAGTCGAGTGTCATAACACGAAATTCGCATTGAGAATGTTTTATAGATGCCATTACTGCCTTATGTGCTGATTTTTCGCTTCGAAATCTGTCTTTGAACCTAACATACGTTAGAATCAAAGACCGAGACCGAGGCACAGAATATAACCAGAAGGGAAGCTACCTAAGAACGTCCAAAATTTATACCTATTCTGATAGGGTTGTCACCTGTTGCATGTGAAAAATTATGGGTAAAAATAAAAATATTATATACTAGTATATATTATGTATAGTAAGATATGTAGTAATGATTGGAATAAAATGTTTTTTAGTGAAATAAATGAATTAAGTAAGTACCTAGTTACTTAGGTAGGTAGTAGGTACCTACTAAAAGTAAGTGTGATAGCAGATGCGTAGATATCCCTAGTGACAATACCTAGATACTTACTTACTTTAGTAAATTGAATGAATTAAGTACCTAGTTGCTTAGGTAGGTAGTAACTAGTAAGTACCTACTAAAAGTAAGTGTAATAATAGCACATGCGTATATATCCCTAGTGATAGTAGGTACCTAGATACTTACTTTAGTAAAATAAATGAATTAAATACCTAGTTACTTAGGTACGTAGTAGGTACTTACTAAAAGTAAGTGTGATAGCACATGCGTAGGTATCCCTAGTGACAGTACCTAGATTACCTAGATACTTACTTACTTTAGTAAATTGAATGAATTAAGTACCTAGTTACTTAGGTAGGTAGTGACTAGTAGGTACCTACTAAAAGTAAGTGTGCACATGCGTAGGTATCCCTAGTGACAGTACCTAGATACTTACTTACTTTAGTAAATTGAATGAATTAAGTACCTAGGTACTTAGATAGGTACCTTAGATAGGCCCATCGAAATGGTCCATTGTGTACAGGAGCTATTTTAACTTACCTGGCAATGTTTTACCTAATTCAATTGAGTAGAATCTGATTTCCGTACCTACCAGTGGTAGAGTCTTGACATAATATCATAAGTGGCACATGCTATCCTACAATAAATAAATTAATTTCATTTCAATTAATTTCATTTCATTAATTTTTTGTGTAGATAATCATATTATGTAAAGGTAGGTATACTTACTTCACTTGATCTCTAGGGTACAAAAAAAAAGAAATATCCTTATTTTTTATAGTGGAACTTAAACATACTGTACAATACTGAGGCATATTTGTCTAAACACAACACTTGATTTTTTATAAGTATAATTTACACTATTTTAAGTACACAATGTCTAAACTCTCGCCAATAACTCTCGCTAATAATTTAATGCGCACGCGACACGACCACACGACAGCCTTGACGTTATTCCACTAACTGTTCACTAGCGAGCGTCCGTGACAGCTCGTGTGTGCGTGCGCGGCGCTATGTGTGAGTGTGTTTACTGCGGGACGTTCTTAGGTAGCTTCCCTTCTGGTTATATTCTGTGACCGAGGTTTTTGGACCCAGTTAGTTGGATACCCAACTAACTGGGTCCAAAGACCTCGAACTCAAACTCAAAATTTTCTTTATTATTTAAAACGCTCCTTTAAGACGTTCATAAAGATTTTCCATTGTAGCGAAGTGATGATAGTAATTATACGTATTCGTCAGCGTTACGACGAGGGTTCTAAACGACCTTCGTTTGAAAAGAAGCTCACAACAAACAGTGCCCAAAAAATTGGTGCAGTTAGTCAACCAAAACAAAATGAGACAAAAGAAATATATACTGACTTAATGATACTTTTAACGTTTATACACTACTTTAAAATGGTGTCCTGCGTATAAAATCGGGCCATTAAATGTGTATTGTGGTTGGCGAGGCGCCAGCCACGTACTGCCGCACGTCCGAATCTGTGAATCTCTTAGTCTGTACGTTCGTTTTAGATGATTTTGACCTAACAACACTGAATCAACAGTATTGAAAAACCTTATAATATTATTAAGATTTTATTTCAAATTTAGACAATATTTGACGATGCAAACCATACTTTATTCTTTAAAAATTCTATAAAAAGAATCAACAACTGAAGATTGACTCTGAACCTTAGTTTGATAGCTTAGTTAGATTTCAACCATCGCAATGCGTCCAATTGGACTAAAGTTTTTTTTATTTATTCACATATAACCACAATTTTTAATGAGCCATTATTTCAGCAAACAACTCTTTTTTTCGTTAGCCGTGTTAGACATTAATAATATTCCTCTTTCCACTTTAACCAGTTAATTGTGAATCATGTGCTAAGGTAGATTATACGACAGAAGTGCCACGGGTGGAGTTTGAACTGCTTGGATTTCAGCCCAGTACCTACTTCGCCGTTGAGGCGATAGTCTCAACTTCAATTCTAGATTAATAATTGGCAGGTTATTTGAAAGTCTGTTGATTCAAAAAATATTCTCCCGATTTTCTTACTGGACCTGTTAGTTACAAGTTTATCGACAAGGAACAAGATAGATTAACAATGATTAAAAAGGCAATACACCGTAATTGCCTTGATCTCTGTCAACAACTGCCGCTGTCTCTCTTGAGATATGACCTGGCAGCGGTGCGTGGCTAATTTTGCAGCATCCATTCATTTAGACATCGCGGACCTGGCTTCTGAATGGGAGCAGACAATATTAGTAGGAGGCCCAATAATGTAGCGCATAAATTATTCTATAAATTGCATTTGGAAATAGAACGGCGATTAACCGCGTATATAAATTACGTCTCTCATTATCCGTCCCTATTCATCCTGCAGGAATTTTTAAATTTAACGACAAAGTGAATTGATTGTGGATAGTCCACAATCTAAATTTAAAAAAAAACAATCAATACATGCTGTAAGCGTTTGACTAAGTGAATGACTGACTGAACGCAATACACTTGAACATCAGAAAAAAAAATTGGTTTCTGTAAAGTCGGTTTACGGACGATAATTTTACTTGATAACGTCATAAGAAAACAAAGATGCGTCACATGCCGAACGATTAGGCCGATCTTGGCTATCGCTTGTTCCACGCTCTCGCTTGCACGCTCGGCTCAGGCGGAACGTGACAGTGAGTCACGCTTTTTCGTGCAGCTGGTGTTCATCGATTTATAAGACGTTATCACGTCAAAAATCACAAGCTTAGAGAGGGGTGTAAAATTTTGAAGCTAATTCTTATCGTAATTATCAATAAAATATTTTTATAACCAATAAAATTTCGAAATAACAAAAACATCATTGCTTATTATACATTATGCTCGAAGATTAAAATTTGACGTGCGAATATCAACAGATAGCTTTTATGGCCCAAATAAGTACGTGATCCAAATATCGTATTACGGTAAAAAATGCCACCCAATAAACCGTTGACATTTCGCCAAATAAAAATCATAAACCAAAACGATATTCAGCTGTGTAACTATGGGGTGGTGATATGAAATATGCCATACAGTTTTCGGAGATGCTTAAAGATTCATAAACCTAAGCTTTCCACCTCAGTGTCAGTCGTAAAGTTGAGTATTATGTTCGCGAGTGTAATATACATAAGTACGAGTTATATTATAACTTGAAGTAGGCTGACTTTCTGCACCTGATGATGCCATGAATAAATCACGCAGCTCTATCGATGAACCTTATATTGTTAACTTACGATAAATTTGAACGAAACGTACTAAGAACTAGAAAAATGCAACGCAAGAAAAGTGCAATTTTACTACAGTCAATAAAATGATATTTTTGACTCTCTAAGTCATGATACTATAGTTGGTGTCATGATTTGAAATTATAGAACAGTATTCAAATTCCAATATCATGTGTGTTGATAATATTGTTTTCAGACAGTTGCTAAAATATCGGAATTTATCATGGGGTTTATAGTACATCTTCTGTATATACAAGTGTAATTTAAAAATTTAAAAAACCCCCGACATTTGCCATTTTGTGGTGGCGGCCATCTTGAATTTGCATAGTGCTATTTTACTAGTCGAGCCCTTTCATTTGATACCCATATTGAGGGCGTTGTGATAAAATATGTAATCCGCCATTTTGTAGCGGCGGCCATCTTGGACCGATTTTCATCAAACATAGCTAACAACACTCTCGACTAATTCACCTTTCAAACAAAAAAAAAACCGCATTCAAATCGGTTCACCCGTTTAAGCGCTGCAGGGGAACAGACAGACAGACACACATACACACACACAGACACGTCAAACTTATAATACCCCGTCGTTTTTGCGTCGGGGGTTAATAAAAATGAACTCTATTTTCCTTGGTCATGGCATCACGCGTGAACGGCTGGACCGATTTTGACGAAATTTGGTATAAAGGTAGATTGGGCCTTGGCCTAGGCTACTTTTTATCCCGGAAAATAAAATTAGAGTTCCCGAGGGATTCTTAAAAACGCGAATGAAATCGCGGACATCAGCTAGTTATAGTAATAAAAAACAACGTTCAAACCGACCAAGTCTGGGATATCTTCTTGTTTAATAATAAACACGAGAGCGGTGGCCGAAATGTAATCAACTAAATGAAAATCTTACACAATTTATTAATATTCCGCGTCGGAGGAGTTTTCAGCGAAATATTAAAAGACAGTTCTAAGTAAAGCAACAAGTTAAACTCTTGGTTGTTGAAAATAATTATTTTGCATTACAAACAATGAAACGCTTTGACTTTTGTCGCTTTGATCTGTAGCATTTGAAAATTTAACAGATTGAATAGGAACAGAATATAATGAGGGGTACAGTGATTTATATTTGGGAATAATTGATGATGATCGGAAAACTTTCGTAGATAGGTACTTCAGCTGTGATGATTGGCGTAATTTTTATGAGCCTGTGTGTTTTATGAACCTATTTTAAGATAACAATATCATTAATAATCTCACGTGTTTGATAGTTTTGAGACAATAACTGAGTGCTTAGTCTCAGTTTGGAGCGCTCCAAAACTTTATAGTATACTATAAGTATACTATTGATCGAATCACAATGACTTCAGAGTAATTTGGACCTAAAATAAGAGTCTTTGGGTTCATTTTGCTCTTCTTCTTTCTTTCTGAGATAATAATAAAGTTTCACAAAAATTAATTCAAATTCAAATTTATTTATTTGTGAACACAGTAGTACAAGATGTTAACAATATAAAATTTGTATCATGCGTTCTACCACTATGTGGCGTACAAATATAATTCATTACAGCATGGAATACAAATATATACCTACATGGAATTGAATATTAAAGTGCATTATTATTTATTATAAAAGGTAAGTAATTATAAAATCAAATCATCATACAATGACATTTCTAATTAATACTAATTAAATAAAGTTTATGTAGGTATACACAATATTATTGTTGTCAGTTAAGTAAAATGAAATACACTAAATAAAATAAAATCCTTTGGTTGAGAGGAATACTCTACCTAAAATAATGTACCTATAGTCTTCTAAACTTCTTATTGGAACTACAGACTGGAAAGGATCGTTTTTCAATCAAAGAAAACAGTCTCTTATAACTAACAGCTAACCAGGAATAAAACTTGCGCATCTTACTTGAATTTGTATTTGATCAAAGAGTAAACGTACACAAGAGAGGAAGTTTTGAACATGCATATGTTATACACAAGTCAGGATAACATCTACATACATTATCAACAATGTAATTTTATACCGTTTATGCTAATGCTAACTCTGTCCATATCATTTAACGTCATGTACGATGATTAAGGATATAGAACGCATAATATATTATCAGGTAATATGGAGTAATTGTCTAGATACCTATGTGTCAACAATCGCCGCTGTCTCTCTTGAGATATGAGATATATGATTCAATACTTCACTGATTTTGCAGAATTTTTACTTAGTTGAAAGATGACAGTTTAACCATGATTAGCTATGGTATTTTTCTTAATTTTTTTTTAAATGAAGTCCTATCCCCGCGTTTAGAAGACCACAATCGTTGTGTATGCCGCTCAGCCGCACGATTATTGAAGCAGATTTTCAAAATGTTTAATAAGTTAAACGCAGTTTTTAAGGGACCGTTCAGATAGACCGGCGCGGAGAGCGTCGGAGAGCATTTTTTATTTCACACAGACCGGCCGTTCAAATTTGCTCTGCTCTCCGCGCCGGTCTGTGTGAACGGACACGCGTATGCGTTCGGAGCCGAGCGTACGCTCTTGGGCCGGATTGTACTCAGAGGTCGGCTGCGCGAGCATGAAAGAGCATGCGAATGGAACCGGTCGGATGCTCGAGCGCGAAAGAGCACGAGCATGAAGCAGCCGACCGGCTCGACGAGCAGCCGAGCGGCTGCTCTTAATATTTCACACCGAGCGTATTGGGAGCATCCTCGAGCATTCTCTTATCATAAAAGAGATACAATATAAAAATAAAGCTTATTTCAATGTCTTAAGATTCTATTTTAAATGCAATTAAAATTTGCTCTGCTCTCCGCGCCGGTCTATCTGAAAGGTCCCTAAGACGGAATTAGTTGTGATATCCGATTGCTTATTTTTTAATATTTAAAGTTGAATTTATCTTATATATTGTGTTCCTGTGAAAGAGGGCTCTTAGTAATTATTTGGGACAATTGAAAAGTTTATATGCATGAATAAAACTTCTTGCCGAAAACCTGGATCGATCTCTTCAAACGAGGTTTCTGTATACCTAATTTATTTTAATTAAGTTGATTAAATTTTGTCGTAGCTTTATTTATTTTGTCGTAGTTGATTAATATTCTGAATTATTGGATATCAATGATTTTTTATTGTACTTATCTCATATTTTTACAAACACAACCAGATTAATAAATAATTCATATTTTACAAAATAATGAGATAACAATAGAATATATTAAAAGTAATTTGGATTTGATTAACTTTGCATTTTAATTTTTGTACTTAAACTTAATATCTCTTAATAATATTAATACAATGTATTTGTTGTGAAATAATTGTGGGGAAATCCCCTAACATTATTACACTGTGTGAGCAGTCTCAGTATAAAGTTTAGACGTCACTTATTTAATAATATTGGGGAAGATATACAGAAATTTGTGTCGTCGACCGTACACATGCCTCGGTGCTGGCGGTTAGAAGATTAGTTGACAATGTCAGGAGGAACAAAGTTCCCCAAAGTTCATCTCGGATAGAACTTCCGGCGCTGTGTGCCCTTAAATTGAAACTGTACAACATCTGCACTGCTTTGATAGTTATTGAGAATAAATTACCCATCATCTTCTGTGGCGAGGAATAATATTATGTTCGCAAAGTTCAGCGCACGTCAATTTCTTGTTACGTCACTTATGTACAATTACATTATGAAACTAGTTTCTAGAACTTATTTAAACCTTAATATAACTGAGCAAATATTAAATTTATTATAATCGTATATTTATTTTCTTTTTTGACCAAAAATATTTCATACAACAAATAAATTTCATGATCAACAATAGATATTATTTTGCAAACTTTTTCTATTTTTTCTTAAATTTTATTGATAGACGATACTTAAACGTAATCTCTACAAACAAAATCCCCTCATACATTTTATGTCAGTGCATTTAACATCGAGACTATTAAAATCCGACAAGCAAACAAAAATACCATTGCGGAATAAAAACGATAAAAAAAAAAAACAATATATTACGATCGCGCACATTATGGGCGAATCTGACTGTGTCAGTGCGTAATTTATCGCGGAACGTGTTTTTTTGTGGAGGCTCGCTCTTGACCCCGTAAAAAGCAACCGGGTGTGAGGCCGAAATCCGAGGGCCACTCGAAAGACTCCGCTCGCGCCTATCAAAAGTGGGAAAAATAAGCGATCGCCACTCGATTCAGACGGGAGGATGACACTTCACACTCCGTCGTGATTTTTACAATGTTTCCCCTCCCACCACGCTTTTCGCAAACGCTTTGATGTGTGTGATACTTTGCAGCTATTGCGCGTCAAGATATTACAGTACTTTCATTGTTTTTAAAGTGCTCCTTTTGGCGGGAGAGAGCTATCGACTCGCCGGTTTCTATTTATCTGAATCTTTAATTTTTCCCCACCAAATAATATAAGAAAGTAGGTACTTACTTTATTTCTTGTCAAGTATAGGTACTCTAATGATGTAAGACCTTGCCTCTCTCATAGTATATTTGGTAATGGTTTTCTTATCTCAAATCTTTTAGGATCACTCCACTGCTTTGTGTTTTTTTTGTACGCTTTTCCTTTTCCTACCTGCTTTGATTCAGATACAATAAATTCTGACCAGTCCTTATATTGCAAATATCGTCATCACTATCATTATCAACTCATTACCCGCCCACTACAGGGCACGGGTGTCCTCTCAGAATGAGACGGGCTTAGACCATAGTCCACCACGCTAGTCCAGTGCGGATTGGTAGACTTAACACACCTTTGAAAACATTATGGAGAACTTTTAGGCATCCGGGTTGCCTCGCGATGTTTTACTTCACCGTTAAAACTAAGTGAAATTTAATTTCTTAAAACATACGTAACTCCGAAAAGTTGAGGTGCATGCCGGGGATCGAACTAAGTTCCCCTGAGAACTATCCCGGCTATCACCGCCTCTACTAGTACAACGCAACTATAGCGCAACGCTATAAGTGGATATCTCTTATATATAAAACTAGCGGCCCGCCCCGGCTTCGCCCGTGGTACTTACATAATATATAGCCTATAGCACTCAAGGATCACGTACATATCCAACGGTGAAAGAATTTTTGAAGAAAAAAGCTGTGATAGCCTAGTGGTTAGGACGACCGACTTCTAATCGGAGGTCGTGGGTTCGATCCCGGGCACGCACCTCTAACTTTTCGGAGTTATGTGCGTTTTAAGTATTTAAATATCACTTGCTTTAACGGTGAAGGAAAACATCGTGAGGAAACCTGCATGCCTGAGAGTTCTCCATAACGTTCTCAAAGGTGTGTGAAGTCTGCCAATCCGCTTGGCCAGCGTGGTAGACTATGGCCAAAACTCTTCTCACTCTGAGAGGAGACCCGTGCTCTGCAGTGAGCCGGTAATGGGTTGATCATGAAAGAATTTTTGGAATAGGACCAGTAATTCCTGAGATTAGCGCGTTGAAACAAATAAACTCTTCCGCTTTATAATATTAGTATAGATTCTCGTGTCACAATTTTCGTTCCCATACTCCTCCGAAACGGCTTGACCGATTCTCATGAAATTTTGTGAGCATATTAAGTAGGTTTTAGAATCGGCCAACATCTATTTTTCATCCCCCTAAATGTTAAGGGTAGTCCACCCCTAAATTTATTTATTTTATTTTTAAGACAAAATTTTTAGTTTTTATTTATTTATGATACAACATACAAAAATACATACAATCCTAAATTTTCACCCTTCTACGATCAACCCTTATTTTTTAATTGCGATATTAGTACTTTGATGACCGGGTAGGTTGCACTGATGTCAGTATGTCACCGGGCAGGACGTCTGCCGGGTCCGCTAGTAACATCTAAAAAGACATGGCCGGAATTTGCCCTGATTAGTCGAAAAAAAACTTACTTAAATAAACATAAATGGAGGTTAATTATTCATATGTGAAAATTGCTTTTAAAATAAACTAAAATATATCGTGGCAATTACATTTCTCCAGCGCAGGCGTGGAAAAAAACACAAAAAATAAGAATGTTAACTGATATTTGTTTTTCTAACTTTTCTAAGGTCATATCCAAGAAGGTTATTTATATACTCTATGTAGATACTGGAGACTGCGCCTGAAACATTGTAGTTAAGACAAAATAGTCATTTTATTTACCAGTTCTCTCTCGAGTCAAAATTCCTTATCTATACCCTGATTTCTAATTCCGTGGAATTCTGACGTTTCGTAATGTTACCAGAGATAAAACAATTCCCACAAAAAAGATAAAAAATTCAAAACTTATATAAATAAAAATCAACTGCCGCATGTAGAATGACAAATGCCTAACAGACACTTCATGGTGAGAATGTCATTTGACTTCCATTTTTGAATGAATTTTTTCAATGTGCTTCTTTTGTTTTCTATTGCTGTTAGTGTGCACTTTCTAGTTTCCACTCTTGCCGTTTTCTATTTTAGGGCGAAACGTCTAATATTATTGTTCGGCATATGGCTTTTTATGATGACTGGGAATTAAAGTAGTTTTGGGTAAAATCGTACTTCGTAGATGTTAACCCTGTTCTCCATACAAATAACTCATCTGTAAATGACAATGACAGCTGTCAGAATTCCACGGAATTAGAAATCAGGGTATAAAAATATTATTTAGATTAAGTATAGAACGTCCATATTTGAATCTCCCGCTGTCAAAGAGTTGTTGGGGGCTGAATCTAGATGGCGCTGAATGGTTCTCATTTTTTTACTATGGAGTTTTCATTTTTCTACGGTAAGAGTAATGTATTCTGTGGTACCTACGCACTACGTACACAAAAATCGATTCTCCGATTAATCGATCTCAGATCGCCATCCTTATTTTGATGTTTCTGGCTGGCTTCTGCAATCTACGTTGTGCGTAGGTAACCTAAATAATATTTTTAGATAAGACATTTTTACTCGAGAGAGAACCTTGAAATAAAATGACTAATTTATCTTAACTACAATGTTTCAGGCGCACTCTCCAGTGTCTATATATAGTATATAACCTTCTTGGATATGACCTTAGAAAAGTTAGAAAAACAAATAACAGTTAACATTCTTATTCTTTGTGTTTTTTCCACGCCTGCGCTGGAGAAATGTAATTGCCGCGATATATTTTAGTTTATTTTAAAAGCAATTTTCACATATGAATAATTAACCTCCATTTATGTTTATTTAAGTAAGTTTTTTTTTCGATTTCGAGCAAATTCCGGCCATGTCAAAGGGCACAGCTCCATACAAATTCCGGCCATGTCCTTTAAAATATTTATATTGCGACAATTCAGTGCAGCCGACGGTGACTATTATTTTTTTCATAGAACATTTATTCGCTGACAGCGACAAAAATTTGCGTCAGGCTAAGTGCCAAATTTATAACATTGGTCTACATTGCTAAAGGTTTCGCGCTAATTGGTTTGGTTAGGCGAGGATTGTTAAAGATAAAATATGCGATGCGGAATGTTTTATATTCTGATCGATTGCTTCATTACAACTGCGAACCCGATTGAGATGGATTGATGTGTTACGTCAGCGTTTAATTCGGTTTTTATAAATAAAAGAGTCTGAGTGCACAATAATCCTTTAGACAAAGGTTCCATTACCACCACCACTACAGCCTTTTAACGTTCCAGTGCTGGGCACAGGCCTCCTCTCTCATAGGAGAGAGGGATTTAGAGCTTAGACCCGCCACGCCGCTTTTATGCGGGTTAACGGGCTGTAACGACTATTGTCACATGATAGTGATAATAACCGGGATCGACTGCTTAACGTACTCTAAGAGGCACGAGGGTGAAACACCGCCAACTACCAACTCCGGGCTGTCACTGAGAATTTCTTGACAGAAAAACCCAATACCTAACATTTATTTGCCCGACCCGGGAATCGAACCCGGGACCTAATGATCTGCAATCGAATATGCTAATCACTGGACCAGTTCGTGTTTTTCGCTTAAGCGAATTACCATCAGCACTGCCACGTAGAGGAAATTAGCGTGCCAGTACGATGTTTTCAATCCGATTATAGATGTGTTGCTCCACCGCAGCCGTTAAGCATGTATGAGTTTTAGGTAGCGCAAACCTCTCATCAAAATGAAAGGTTTTGTGTGTTACATGACCACGTTCATAATATTGAAAATGGATGCCAATTGTATCAATTATTACTGTGCTATCACATATAATATCTATGCGAAATTCCAACCACTATTTAACACACAGTTACCACATCAATGAAAGCCATTAATATAATTCAAAATAGACTTAGATGATTATATTTTAATATAATAATAATAATTTAATAATAGTATACACTCTACTAGTATAGTATATACTCTGATTTTCAGTGTTCCTTACCCTAAAGATAAGAACTAAACACTTAATTAAGTGCAATATAATATTATTATTATGTAATCTAATATCTTGGAGCTATAAAAGAGTTAGGGTTAGGTTAGGAAAACTTAGGTTGCTTATTTACGTTGAATTTATGTTTTCATGTCGAGTAAAATCTTTATTAGGCATTTTATTCGGTATGCTGAATAGGTACGTCTATACTAATATAATAAAGCGGAAGAGTTTGTTTGTTTGAACGCGCTAATCTCAGGAACTACTGGACCGATTTCAAAAATTCTTTCATCGTGATCCCTGAGTGCTATAGGCTATATATTATGTACCACGGGCGAAGCTGGGGCGGACCGCTAGTTTAATAATAATATAATTAACCTAAGTTCAGACAATTATTGAGTCCCTAACGTGGCACTAGTATTCGGAATATCTGTTCATTGCACAGTTCTCGAGTCAACTATTCTGAGTGACTTTAATTCATCGAATGCGATGCCAGCTGGGATTACTTGAGGCTGTCTCGGTTAAGACCGCTGTTGTTTGATCGTGCCTTAGTCTACTTGCTAAGAACAAGGAAATACCTACTCATTTACTTAATTCCAACTTAATTTACACTTTATAAAGTAGAGCGTCTTTTATTTTTTAAGTATGTTATGATAGACACACAAGAACAACTTTTGTCTTCGCTAGGTGAATTAGTCGGAAGTGTTCTTAGCTGTGTTTCATGAAAATCGGAGATGGCTGCCACCACAAAATGGCGGATTATATAATATATATTCACAACTCCCTCAATATGGATATCAAAACCATAACTAGTAAAATAGCACTATGTAAATCCAAGATGGCCACCAAAACACAAAATGGCGAATGTCGGGGGTTTTTTAAATTTTTAATTTATACTTGTTTATCATTATATTATTCGTCGCACCGCACTGCACTGCAGTCGTACATTCAGCTTATTCGTATTGGGGAAACAATAGATGCTCGTATTGCGGGAGCAATATCATTTCAATTAAACGACTACACGTTCTTTATAGAACTCTTATTATTTTATTATTATAATAACAAAAATATATATATTTTTTTCATTTAATCAATCGTAACGATTCCAATTATTTCATTCAAACAACCAAGGGATAATGAAAAGCAGAGCACAAGACATATTATGTGATAACCAATTTAATTCATTATTTGTAATTAAAATTGTGTTCGTTTCCCTTTGAAAGACGTGCGGCTTACCGAGCGTTACATACGCCGAACATAATTAATTGCGAGAATGTTTTGAAAACATCAAGTCGGTGCAAGTATGTCTTACAGATTTAATAGACAACGCGGAAGACCGAGTTTCTTGTGAACTCCACTGAAGTTGGAATAAGTTTCTGTGCATACCTACCCTTAAATTGAAATGGATACAGAAATACCATCGTTGTTTATTTAAAACTAGATAAATAAAGAGCTGTTTATTTTTTAATTTAGGTAGGTAAAACGTAAAGACAGGGCAAAAGTTGTGAATTAGCTATCCAACACATATCGGAAGATGGTGAAACGAGCCCTCAGCTTGACGTGTATTCAACTGCGTACTAATAAAAGAAACTAGTGGCGCCATCTGTTATGTCTATTTGAAAATAACTTAATATTCCAGTTTTGCCGTTCGAACGTCACTTCTTGATTTATTCCGCACGAGCGGATACCCGCGACTTCGTTCGCGTGGATATTGATTTTAATAATCCCGTGGGAATCATTTTGTTTTTCCTATGCTCCTTTGAGCTTAAACCTTGCTAAAAACTGTTAAAAGTTCACTGGCGGATGTTTAGGTACATCAAAATGTAAACATCCAACAGTGAAAGTCCCATCAAAATCGGTCCAGCCTTTCGGAGATTAGCCAGTAGTCTTTAAAGTATCTACTTTCTAACAAAAAAAGAATGAATGAAATCGGACCACCCGTTAACGAATTACAGCTAAGTACACATTTTGCCTTTCATCCCCTCTCCCAAGGGAACCGTGCTGAATTTCGGGATAAAAAGTATCCTATATGTTACTCCATAGTATTAGCTTAAATCATGTCGAGTTTCATTTCAATCCATTCAGTAGTTTTTAAGTGATGCGCGCACAAACATACAGACAAACAGACAAACAGATAAACAGACAAACAGACAAACAGACAAACAGATAAACAGACAAACAGACAAACAGACAAAAATTTCAAAAATAGCTATTTTACGTTCTATTACTTATCCCTAACATCCCCCAGTTATTATTTTGCAAAAATCTTCAATGTACAGATACGGCAATTCTACGATTTTATTATATGTATAGATATAGATATAAAATATGCCACCCGAGCCATAACAACGAATCAATTGACACCGCATTTATCAAAACCGGCCCAGTAGTTTAGGCGCTACGGTGGAATAAAAAATCGGATACAAACATACATACATGTATACATACATACATACATAAATACATAAATAAATAAATACTCACACATACACACACGGTCGTCTGTTCCTAAAGTAGGCAACTTAATGCCTGTGTTATAGGTAACAGCCGACTGATAGACATATTTACATATAAATACATATATATTTTTAATAAAGGTATACATACATACATATTATAAATACACCCAGACTCGGGGCGGGAATCGAACCCGCGACCCCGGAGCGGAAGGCAGGGTCACTGCCAACCGCGCCAACGGGCCAGTCAACATACATACATAGTACATACATACATAGTACATACATACATAGACTGTTAAAATCATTAAGCCTTCCATTTGGCTTTGCTGTAGTCGGGTAAAAATCTCCGTCACCAATAATAATTCATTAAACTCATTTTCTATTTATTTATGAGTAATATTAAAGAAGCTTTGCGTTGTGAGTAAAGGTACATTCAATATTTTATTGAGTCGCCTCACGCGCCATCTTCAACGGCCCCTGATTGCCGTCCGATCGAAATTATATTTCTACATTCAACCCAGCCGGACAAGATTGCTTTACATCGCGTCGCCCAAAAGATCTTGTTAAATATTTGATTTTGTATATTATTATTCCCAAGTAATATTGTCATATTTTAAAGACCTATTTTTACTTCCAGAGTCTACCATCCCCACTACAGCCTTTTAACATCCCTGTGTTAGTTAATATCGTGTACTAATATCGTAGAGTATAATATATAGCGAACACAAACTATTCTGCCCACGGATGTTTTAAACGAGTTTTAGACAAGGTTCCAAAATTAATAGATTCCTCCATGATTTGAGATTTATCTCTATCCTGTGTTTGGGCAAAATGACAAAAAGTGAAAATACAACATTATGTACAAAATTCAAACAGCCATGGCTTCCGTTCATCTGGCCTCTCAAATGGAATATATAAATAGACTCTCTTTACATATTAAACGAGTAAGTAACAAAAAGGAGACTTTCATTGTAGTGTCTACCCACGTGAGTTTCTTTGCCCGGAATAAAAAATTAAGTAATATCGCGTGACGTATCACCGTACTTCAGCCCGTGTATAGAGTAGCCGAGGTATTTGTTAATTCTGCTTCCATTATACAGAATTCAGTTTTCTTAAACCAACCCTCCACTGACGTAGGAGCTTGTCAGGCCAACAATGGAAAATTTGCACATACGAAACTCGGCGTTTTATTTTATGCTTGCGTTAACATATTCTTTAAATATTAAAATAAGCTTTGTTATAGTATTAAATCAGTTTTGTGTGAGTTTATTGTGTCTGAAATAACTTGTTAAAGTGACGTTGTTCGCTATCCTAATGCTCGTACATTATAATTATGTACCTACATATTTTTTATGCCCAATGACATAATTGGAACTATATTCATTAAACGATATATTTTAGTCCCTATTTCCCCCTTCCCATTACCCTATCGCCCCACCAGAACAAAATGCGTAAAATGTTATCTAACATACCTCCAATAATATACTAACAGTAACACCCCTGATTGACTTATCTATCCAGTAATGTTAGTAATGCTTAAAATATCTTAAAAATCTTTTTACTCTACACAAAAAACCGTAATAAAGCTATAGAACAACGCTAAAATAAGCAGCATAATAACTCTTGACTGTAATGTTAATCTCAAAGTCATTGTATAAATAAGGGATCTCAAAATGCACTGAGCATAAATGCACGAATTTAACAAGACTATAATAAAACACAGTGTAAATTGAATATTCACGCTTACAGGCCGAGGTTGATGTACTTTGAGGATCTTGTGAATATTAATACACGCCGAAGGACCTGGAAGCCTGACCCTGAATAATGGAGGACTTTCTTGAAAAAATAAGATGGCCTCTAGTACAAAATATGTAACAATGAAGCTTCCGCATTCGCTTGATAGGTGGATTAAATCATTTTGTATGAAGAAAAAAGAATCTATAATATAATAAGACTGTAACAGATCCAATTCTGTACATTGAAGATATTTTGAAAATTTTTATTGGAGGGCACTATATAATCGATACTGAAGCCAAAACTGCAATTTTTTTCATTTTTGTCTGTCTGTCTGTCTGTCTGTCTGTCTGTCTGTCTGTCTGTCTGTCTGTCTGTCTGTATCTTGGCCGCGCATCACGCCGAAACTACTGAACGGATTCGAATGAAACTTGGTACGATTTGAGTTTATACTCCGAGGTAGGACATAGGATACTTTTTATCCCGAAATTCAGCACGGTTCCCTTGGGAGAGGGGATGAAAGTTAAAACGTGTATTTAGCTGTAATTCATTAATGCGTTGTTCGATTTCACTCATTCTTTCTTTGTTAGAAAGGTAGTACTTTATATATTGTCCCGTAAATATTTCAAGGTTATGGGTTTTTTAGTTCAGTAATGACAGACATTACAACCCTCACTATATTGGGTTCAAATAACTTGGGACCCGGATCTTTGAACGTACGGCTTATTTTAAACTGGCGTGCGCTTAAATTTATGTTTGTCGGTTTGTTTATTTGTTCCAGCTAATCTCCGAAACGGCTGGATCGATTTTAATGGAACTTTCAATGTTATAAGGAGTAACTTAGGCTACATTTAGTTTAGGTACATAAAAGAATTATGGGATCCGATCCGATCCTATATAAAAACCTATATCTACGCGAACGAAGTTGCGGGGGTCAGCTAGTATTATATATTTTCATACTTAGGCACAAGTGACTGCTACAAGGAGGTTGTTTTAAGGGGCATTAAAGCAACGATAAATGTTTTAAACATCTATATTTCCATTGACCAGAACATGATGCAAAACCTTATCCAATATCCAATAGAATTGACTCTATTTTGACCATAGCGGATCTATTATACCGATCCATGTACTGCTGCATGACTATGACGTTTTCCTGCACGTTTCTATGTTTCAAGTAGGATGATTACCTGTAACAAACGAAAAATACAACATTTAGGTCTCTAATATACAAAATACTTTCATTTGCACAATAATCCTACAAAAACATTTTTTTTTCGTTTAATATACTCTTTAGTTCAACAGGAAATCATTCAAAATGAGTAGTAGGTACTAGAAGTATATTTTGACACACAAAAAAGATATGCCAACAAATAATTGAAAATATATATCGATAGTGTTACATGTAGAATGTTCGCACAAAACTTATTGATAGATAAAATCTTAGCAAGTGAGGTGTATCATCGAGAGGCGGCGAAATAGATCACTCCCTGTAGGGAAACGTCAATCGGCTACTGATTTATAGAGGGTTGGTCGGCGGCGCGTCGCCGTCAGCACCGTCTACTAAACTGTCCCCTGTACTAGAACCGTTTTGCTCCGGCTCCGTCGGGCCACCGCCCACCGGCAAACAAGTCACTCACCTGCCGTCTCTCCCTCATCGAAAATGCGAACCCTACAGAATGCCTTTATAAACGAATCCATTTTAAATTCAGAATAGTCTACCGAAACACGGACGGAACTCGCAGACATGACATGCGTGTTAACGAAATGTTGGCGCTTGGTCAATTTCAACGGAAATTTTACGGAGTTTACGTTGAATTTCACGTAACAAATTAAATCGTACACCCACCCCTAATGGATCCGTTTAACGAAGTTCGACGCTTCCAAGTCGAAACGCTCCTAGTTTTCTTTTAATTAGAGAAACTCGAAAATACATAAAACAAAAATTCCTAACAAGGAAAATTGTTAATTTGCAAGGGGTCTTTTATGCAAACTTTCAACGGCGACTTGACCTAAGAATTCAATCAGGACTCGGTTGGCAATAATTGCACGATCCGAGAGCGCACTATTGCAAAACTTTACATCCCCTTGTTGGCGTTCTATTGAAAACATCTTAGCGCTTCGTGCTGCTCGGCCGGTAATAAATTGCTACCAGACGGGCTACTCATCATATAAAGTTATTTAATCTGCAAATGCAAATCCAAATTATGACTTCCGCTACTTTAGGGGTGAAATGTGTTTTTGAACCGGTTACACGTCACTGCAACTAAAATATCAGCTCCGTGAACATAATGCTCGTATAGTAGGTACTGACTGAGAGTATTTACAGAAAATTAATAAGCGAGGAATCTTTCGGGGAAAGTATCTGAATATAATTGAAACGTTTTAGAAGCATTGAAGAAGTTTTTAGTTCAATTTAACGGCAATCAGGACGGCCGTTGAAGACGGGGCGTGAGAGGAATGGCTAAAATATTAAACGTGCCGGAGTGACGGGCTGCGGCGGGCAGCGGCGGCCCACTAATTTGATATTTGCGTTATACATCAAAATGGATCATATTTCAGGAATATCTCCATCTTCTATTATATTATTTACCTACTTGAATCCATCATAATTGTGCTCCCGACCGAATTTCGGTCACGGCGGCCAATCTCAACGGATGTGGAGACTAGCCAACTACGCAGGAGATATTGTAGTGCACAAGTGTGTGCACAAACATACTTAGGTGCACTCTCTATTCCCTCACCCTCATAGTCTGACAAACCGGAGAGACATCAGGCCCGGGACTCTCCAATCCACAGGGGTGTATCCAGCACCGTCAACTTCCCAACTCCAGGCTGCTACTGAATATTTCTTGACAGAAATACTAGACCAGGAAGGCAGTTAGATCATACTAATATTACAAGTGTGAATTAACTATATGTGTCTGTCCTTTTGTGGGAAAGGCACAGATAGCATGTATTCTGGAGACGGACACGTGGTACTTTTTGCTCTGGAACTTCAAAGAGTTCATACGGGATATAAAAAAGTCCAGGCGGATGAAGTCGTGGGCATCAGCTAGTGACTAAGATTTCAATTGTACTTTTCTTAGTAGCTATACAGACGTTTTTATACAGAACTTCAAAAACTTACAGCCCGCTAATAATAAAAAAAGATGACAAGGTGCATAAACAAGCGAGTCAAAGTCGTCGAAACTGTTGCCATAAAAATCAATATCACTAAAATATTTAAACGTTATTACTATTTATTATCTGCATTTTCAATTTTTTGTGTATTCCAATTCAAACAATGTGTTTACGCCGCCGCGCTATTTGGTCGAAATGTAGGGACATCATCAATATGTGAAAATCTCATTCGGGATTTAACATTGGGAATGGTGAAACATTTATGATACGAACACAAGCAGAAACCAAACAATTTCACGAATGAACGTGCCCTAGCATACAATAACGTTGATTTTTAAGGTCATACTCGTTTTAATTGCTCTGTAGGAACGGGCGCTTGACTTTTTTTTTTTAAGTTTTAAATTGATTTCTTCTTTACAATAGCTTTTTAAATGCTTTGTGTGCAAAGTTAACTCGCTTAACTTGAAGCTCTTTATACAGAACCGCGGCGCGTAGGCATTGCGTTATGCGTTGCGTTATTCGCCGCGTCCTGCGTCGCGTTGTGCGTCGCTTTATACGTCGCATTGTGCATTGCATTGTGTGTCGCGATATGCGTCGCGTTGTGCACCACGTTGTGCGTCGCGTTATGAGTAGCGTCCTGCGTTGCGTAGTGCGTCACTTTATGTGTAGCGTTGTGTGTCGCGATATGCGTCGCGTTGTGCACCACGTTGTGCGTCGCGTTATGAGTAGCGTCCTGCGTTGCGTAGTGCGTCACTTCATGCGTAGTGTTGTGTGTCGCGTTGTATATAACGAACGGTACGCGTTTTCTTCTTTTATGGAGAGGCGTTGCCCATTGCTTGAACGCTTTAATACATAGATAGTTACTCTTATAGGACAACTAAATGTAAATCCGCCATAAGTTTTGCCGTTGCCCATATCCAAAATTCGATCTAGCTCTGGTTTCGACGGGTTATCAATGTTATCAGTACGTAAGTGATTGTGCCTCTCACAATGTTCACGTAATCTGCAGCAAAGTCTACGGGCGTAATACCGGTCACAGGCTTCCGATGGGCCCAAATAGATGAACTATAAATTCATTGTCTAAGTTTGCTGAGACAGCGCTCTCTGGACTCAGAAGATTAATTTTCTTAGTTCAGATTGTTTCGTGACCCATTGTGCAAGTGATAATTGGATTTTCTCCACTATCGATGATTTAGTTTAGTTTAACTTTTAAACGGAATTTATGCAGAATTCCCGGTGAGTTTTATGCTAATTAACTAGGTATATTCATTAACAATATCTTGTTTTATGTTACACAAAATATAAACGAATAAATTCGCTTGTATCCGTACTTACTTTGACATATGAAGAATACGAGTAGCTAAACTCTTTTCTTTGCCTTAAACCTGTACCTACTAATTAGAACATGATCATATTATATTGTCTCAGTAAGCTCTTATCTGAAGTTGATTGGATTTGAAATGAAGAAAGACCCACATTTATTTTTCCGACTAAAGGAATCGCATACCGCTGCGAGACGTACAAATGGTAGAGCCAAGAGGTGCATTTTCAATATTGAAAAGATGACATCAGCAGCATCACGCGCGTCGTATTTATATTAAGTAAACGTAAGCAGATGAAACATTGACGTCATCAGAAATATCATCGATAAGCCCAATGCGTAGAAATCTTTGTACTGATTTCACATGCATATATGATGCATCATTAATGATTGCGTTTCAGTATTTCTTAATGTGATCATTTTTTCTTTTCATTTCAATGGCTACCACATAAACAGTTAACATTGCAGAGTTTCATAAATAATTTGAAGATGAAAACGTGTTGCTGGCGTGCTATTTACTGGGAAAACTTATAGCATGCCGCACAGGAGTGTCGCGCCACGCCCTCTGCGTGCCGACGCCTCTAAAATACCAATTGTATACCTACTCGCCTATTTCATTATGGCAGTATCTTTTTGTATTGCCTGCGCTATTATCTGCAATGACACTATAGGTAGGTACTTTGACTGTGAAATTCACAAAAATTTTTGCTCAGCCGCAGAATGCTAATAGATTTAAAAAACATCTAAAATAACATCTAAAAAGCGTATCATAATTATTGCAATTTTACATATGAATTAAGACACGTTTGTTTTACACACCGGCCGCTGCTGCCCAAAACTGCTTCCGCCATTGCAGACACAAATGCATTGTATAACCGAAAAAATTGGTCTTATATAGAAGATAGTGGTCTTTTCAAACTTTTTGTGACGAGTAATCCAACTTTGTAGAGATTCGACGTTTCTGCAATCTTCCGGGTCAGGTGGATGGCGGCAATAAAAGAGTTGTGTTTTATGAGCGGCGTCGCGTCGTCAAACCGAACATAATCCAATGGTTTGTGATTGTTCGACGATGTATTTTTAAGTGAATACACGTTGAAGATTCTTTATCTTTAAACGTTAGTTTTCCCTTACGGATTTGGCATTTTGCGTAAAGTTTCTACACGCTTCATTCAGGCTACTGGGGAATAATTCGAAAATAAACTAACTTTGTGTGAGTAACGTTTATATATTCTATACTTATATCTATATTCTATATCTATATCTATATCTATATCTATATCTATATCTATATCTATATCTATATCTATATCTATATCTATATCTATATCTATATCTATATCTATATCTATATCTATATCTATATCTATATCTATATCTATATCTATATCTATATCTATATCTATATCTATATCTATATCTATATCTATATCTATATCTTATACAATGAACACAAAATTACTTTGCTATAATCCGCTAACAGTGACAAATTTGTAGTCGACATCTCCTGAAGATGCTCCGGTGTCGGAGCGAAACGATCGTCGAGTTAAATTTGTGGTGAATTTGTGTGGTGTTGTGCCTACAAAGTCACTGTTAGCGGATTATAGCAAAGTAATTTTGTGTTCATTGTATAATATCATGGAATTCCGCAAAGTAACGCCTGCTTCTATTCAACATATCTATATCTATATTCTATATCTATATCTACCTATATATATAAAAAAGTCGTGTTAGTTCGAACACTTATAACTCGAGAACGGCTGAAGCGATTTTCATGGTTATTGATTTGTTGTATTTTTCTCCGTCCCGAATAGCATAATAACTATTAAAAACATTGGAAAATTATCGAAAAAATAAAAGAAAAACATTTTCCCATACAAAATGTTTACGGGTTTCGTAACTGTCAAACATTTAATTGTCATCCCGTCTTCGATACGGTAAACTCTCTCACCCTTTCACCCATATTTATAATTATAATTCTTCTGTACGTGTGTTTGTCACCTAATTTCTCCTAAACGGCTGGACCGATTTATATGAAATTTTGTGTGTATATTTCAATGAATTCCTGGATGGTTTGACAACACAATTACCGGGTAGGTACACCTGTACCTACCCGGGTCTCAGTAGGTGGCGCCGATGTCGGTATGTCACCGGGCAGGACGAAGTCTGCCGGGTGCACTAGTTGAAAATAAAAGTAACTTTGTGTAAGTAATTAGGGTTCCGTACCTCTAAAGGTAAAAAAAGGAACCCTTATAAGACCACTTTCTTGTCCGTCTGTCTGTCTGTGTGTCACCAGCGATTTTCTCAGGAACGGGTGGTCCACCCAGCAAGTTGAAATTTATACCAGATACTAAGGTCTATAGTCTCTATGAGGTGTATAAAAATTAAGGTCCAGAGTCCACACAATAAAAATATATGGGCAAATTTAGATTTTGACGAAAACTTGTTAGTATACCAAAATTTACCTTAATTTTCAACTTTTTTTATTTTTCGAAATTTTTACTTTACTTGATCTGTAAGACCTTGCTTTTGACCAAAATCGACAAATCTAGGTCAACCGGAAGTACCCTATAGGTTTTGGGTCGAAAACCTAAATGGTAGTTCCAGTTGACCTAGAATTACGAAATTTGGCAAAAAGCCAGGTCTTAAAGCACAAATAAAGAAAAAATTCCAAAAACTAAAAAAAGTTGGAAATTAAAGGGTGTCCCCATACATACATTGTTGAGCCAATTAAGATAGACCTCTGAGTTGTATGGGCGCTCATACAATTCAGAGGCCTAGCTTAATTAGCACCTTACCTTTTATTAAGACAAACTAATGAAAAACAGATTGTACTTATACTTCTGGAGTACGGAAACCTCGGTTCGCGAGTCTGACTCGCACTTGACCGGTTTTTTTTTGTATCAACACGATCTTATGCCACTTATATCTAGTGGCTGCCAGTGACTCGTTTGAGATCGTCTGTCTACTAATGGGGGGTCTCCCCTCGCTGAATTTTCCGGTACGAGGTCGCAATTCGAGCACCATCAAGGTATTTCTAAATTTAATATCACCCAATTTTAGTGATCGATATTCAGAAGAGTATTCCAACAACCAATCAGAGAACAAGAAACAATACAAGTTAATATTCTATTTCAGTTTACATTTAAGAGCCCTCTCCATGGGAGCGACAAATCGTTGGTGAGTGGAGTCTAAAACAGTGATTTCTGCATTTAGAGAGCGAGACGTCTTCAGTATAGAAGAGTACTAAAAATATATTCATAAATAAATAATAAATTAATTAAATAAATAAATTTTGCTTGAGATATCATGATTTTTAGTGAAAAACGGCAAAGTAAAAAGATGCAAATCAAGGTTTGGAATTTCGCCTATTTTAGCAAATATTTGGCAATTTTTTACATGAACTAAAGACATTTGTAATTATTATGAAGTAACCTATGATAAGACTTCGGTCGTTTTTCAATTTTCTAGTTTCTTATGTAGTTTATTTACGCACGAAGTTGCCCCAAAATTTGCCCAAAAATAGTGATTTTTCAAGCGTCATAACTTTCAAAATAAATATAATTTTACTAATATTTTTATTTTATGGCATAGGTAATGGAGATATAAATTGATATCTGGCTTAACTTTAGACCTATTGCGACAAATATTAGAATAATAGGCGTAATACGTTTGTATGGAGAAGCGCGTGAAGAGAGCGGCCTTAATATTACCATTTGTAAATGAGAGAGCAATCGTAGTATTATAATATAAGTATGCTATTAATACAAAAATATTACGAGTATGTTTTAATTAACCATTTCATACAAATTAATTATAGTCATCAAACAACAATCGTGGAAGCATGTTCTGTCAATCGAGCAAATTATGGTTGCAGTAGCATAGTTTCAATATAATTATAGCCAACGTTTATCCACGCTGGTATACCAACTTTCAAATAAATAGACGACTGATATTGATCTTTTCTAATTGTGTTAGAGCTTCAGCGTCGACCGACGGCCGTCTCATTAAATATTGCTTAAAAGTGGCCGTAAGTAACTTGTTTGTAAGAATGGACGGCCTTTATTGGCTTCGTCTTTTTACGAACTCGTAAAGTCGGTGCTGAGTTGTACTAAAATCGGGGAGCGTTTTCCTCAATTTAGATTTAAGGAATCAATGATTCCGATTCCAATCAAAATCTTTGTCCCCAAAAAGAATCAAAAACTTGTGAATATATAGAAGTACGCACATCTTTACCTTATGCTAATTACCACGCATACGAGTATGTACTCGTAGCTATCCACATGTGAACAAGAAAGATGAACATAGGTAGTTTTAAAAGTATTATAATATTAAGTATATTGTATACAAATTCTTTAATCGTATCTGAATATGCATATGATAGATACAGCTGAATCCCTTTTGCGACTCTGGTAGCTTCTGCGACTCTAGCTGCTCTAAAAGGATTCTAGTTTTGTATATCTTGTGTGTTCTGTCCGGAGAAGACAAGAATGACATCGTCAGCGAAAGCTTGGCTGTACACGCCCTGCCCATCCAGAATGTCCAGCAGAGGGTCCAGCAATAGGTTCCAAAATATTGGGCCACCTATCGATCCCTGCACACACCCCTTTGTAGTTCTTTGGCTCTAGTAGATTTATCGGCTCTGTATTGGCTCTAGTGGATTTATCGGCTCTAGAAGCTTTAGTCGATTTAGTGGCTCTAGCAATTCTAACAGCTCTAGCGGATTCAGCTGAATTCCTTTTGCGACTCTGTTAACTTCTGCGACTCTAGCTGCTATACAGCGATTCTAGCGGATTAAGCGTCTCTAGCAGATTTAGCGACTCTAGCAGCTCTAACAGATGCAGCTCTGTGGATTTATCGGCTCAAGAAGCTTTAGTGTATTTAGTGGCTCGAGCAAGTCTAGCGGCTCTAGCGGATTCAGCGGCTCTGGCAGCTCTAGTGGCTCTAGTGGATTTGGTGGCTCTAATGCCTCATGCTCTTCTCGCACGTTTTGCGGGTCACCTCGTCTTATTCCATCAGCTTAAGGATTGATTTTTGGTGTATGAAACGCGCTAACAGTTAATACGAGTACCTAATTACGAAACCGCCCAAGTGTATCGCATAATATGGAAATTAGCAATGAGCTAGAGCACGCCAGCTGCATATCTGAAAGCGCATTTGTCACTAAATATGTTTGCAGGCCACGTTATTTGTCTGTCAGTAATCACTCGGGCACACACAATTATCGGGTTAGGTGGAATGACACTGCAGTGTTGATTAGAAACATTTGCAGCTATTGGCTAACTAGATGCACACATTTATGGCATGTGGTTGCTGAGAGATTTGTTCAAAGTCTTTTGTATACAAATCAAATTCAAAACAATCTTTGTTATGCAGGCTTTTCCGTGATATTCTTCTTCTTCTTTAGGTGCCTCTCCGACTAGCGAAGGTTGGCCGTCAAAATTTTATATTGTGCCTTGTCTATTGCGAGGCTAAATAGCTGGGCGGCACTCGCAATCCCAGTCCATTCCCTGATGTTGCGCAACCAAGACTTCCTCTTGCGACCGATGCGCCTCTTGCCTGCCACTTTGCCCATCATTATCAGTTGCAGGAGTCCGTATCTGTCATGTCTAAGCACATGCCCCAGATAAGCAACCGTTTAAACTCCGTGATATTAAAAATCCTTAAAACAGCAGTTGAGCCGAATAAATGGCAGATTTAGTTTATACTCCTAAGTCAGTTTTATGCATGGTTTTGTATTTCATTTAAAATAGGAAATATTTTATCGGGAGTTGCCAATTATATTATTAATTCCACCGTTAATAAGCTGATAAATAATGATGTAGTAGATACAGTAGATCCACGGTCAAGACACGTAGGTAAGTTACACACGTATGTACTACACGGATGAATTGTTGACCATCAATTCTGTACGACCAATCAGGACTCTCAAAATTACTGTACTGTATTAGATGCCTAACAATATATTATTTTATATTAATAAATCTTTAGTGGACTTTGTCATTAAATAATTTTACTGCTTAAACAGCACGAGATACCTAATACTCGGAAGCTCATGGAAATTAGATTCACCTAATTTCCATTTTCAACAAATTAGTCATAAGGATCATATTGTGTCAGAGGCACATCGGAACACACATTTGTCAGCTAATGTGTCTGCAGTCCTCGCTATATATCTGTCAGTAATCGCTCGAGCACACACAATTATCACCCCCTATATTACGAAACTTTGATACAATCAATGGGACAATCGCAATGGCCTACCACTTGCACTATTGGCTACAAATTACAACAGCACCATCAATTCAACCAATAGAAACGATTTCGACGGTCTCAATGCATCAACGGTGTTCAGTAATACAGGCGAATGTTACGTAAAATGTCACTGCCGTTGAATAGACAAATTTCGCGCGAATCGGCTAACTGGGCCCACTGGGACATTAGCGGCCCGGGGGCGTATTAGCGAAGTACTGGTGGTTCGATAATTAGACATCTGAAAATGGTGCTATAATTAGCACCATTTGAGCAGCATGTCAAGAGGATCCTGACGGTAGGTACGAATATCTTTAGAGTAGCGTTGCGAATGCATTACACCAAAGGCGATTTCGAATGGCAGTTGGGTCAGTTGGACGCGAATTTTTACAAACAGATTGGTTTAGTTAGGGTCTCCATAAGAAACGTGCAACAGACACACTGTTCAAACATTAGACTACACTGTCGCATGAGAAAAGAATAAATATAACTGTGTCGTATTGTCTGTTAAAAAGTATCCTTGAGACAAAATTCTGTTTGCAGTTATTATCGTCAAAAAAAACCTTCCATTTTTATTCGCACCTTGCATATATTTTTCAAGAGGAAAAATAAATTCAAGTTTATCAAAAACTAAGACTCAGCGGCCGGTGAACAGTCACGGCAACCATTAAAGTTACAAAAGGCTGTCTCTTTAAACAATACAGTGAAAATAAAATAATTTATACAGGAAAGCTTAACTTCAAAAGAGTCTTTCACTCAAAAATAAAGCGTGTTGTAGTACCTAAACAAGGTGGAACATTGTTTTGCATAACAAAGAGAGAGAGAAAAAAAAAACAGCACCTAAAGGAAAACATAAAGCCACACTTTATTCTCAGAATACTTATTCAAATGAGGCTGTCCCTTCTAAGTTTGTTTTCAATCAAAAACTCGCACAGCTTTGTGTCTCTAAACTTTATAAATGAGACGATTATCCGCGCCGCGGCTCGCGCGAGATAGCAGATGTGTGTACGCGCGGAGAGTCGCCGACAGCTCTCCGCTCTCCGCTCTCCACTCTCCGCTCTCCGCCGCACGCGGTCTGCGACACCCCGATAAGCAGCTACAGCGCTGGTCACCTGCGCCGCATGAATTGCACCGCTTTTTAACTCTCGGTCCCCTCATGCTAACTTCATCCGGCTAAAGCGCTCGCAGTTTATTTATGACTTCGAACTTGACAACAACGCGGACAGCTCAGTAAAGTTTTCCCGCAGAAAACGTGAATTTAATAACGAGTAAGCTTACAATTTATTATAACGTTCTATTAGAATTATGGCTTCAGATATTTCATAAAACGAAACATTTATAACGCACTTTTCTAGATCTTAAACTATAGAGGCAGAGAGGAGTATACCAAAGTGCCAATGTTTACTTTTAGTAACTATACTTAGTGAATTATCTTTTTTTATAAAGAATCATAATTTGTACATAATATATTTTCATAATATAATCTGATGTCTGAATGACTCAAACCACTGATTTAGAATCAAGTACGTTGTATAGGTACTTACCTAATAAAATAAACCTAAAGGTTATCTACGAAGAGTTATTTATAAATAAAAATATGGAAGATTACCCTGAGGTACTACGTAGATAATAATAAAGGCCTGAAAAGAGGACAATGATACACATACAGTCTAGGAATAGTACATCAAGATTAGCTCGAGGCTGCAGTCTGATTACTTCCCACGTAAAGAGAGCTCGGTGCCTGACGCGATTCTCAAATGAACATTTTGTAAATCCTTTTTTAAAGAAGCTAACTTCTTCCAACCTCATAAATCCGACGACTTCAATTACATGCAAATAAGGTTTCAACGGATAAATAAGAAGGGACTAATAAGCTTTTCACCCAAATACTTCGGGCATACTTCCTTATATAAAAATTCAGTGCATTTACAGAACGCCTCAGAAAAATTGTATGTTAACTTCTGACCGCTACTACGAGTACGTGGTTTAAGGTTTATTAAAGATCCTGTAGAAAGCAATTCTTTTCCTGGCATAAAAATCCTATGACCGTCTCCAGGATGCAACTCTGTGCCTCCTTAGAACTAGTCGAGTAGTTCAGGCGTTTAAAATATAAATGCAAACAGACACACATTCGAATGCATAATATAAGATAATTTTATTCTTATTTATATAATACTATCGCCAAATAAAAGGTTGTCTATCTATACTAATATAATAAAGCGGAAGAGTTTGTTTGTTTGTTTGTTTGTTTGTTTGTTTGTTTGTTTGAACGCGCTAATCTCTGGAAGTACCTATTGGATTTGAAAAATTCTTTTTGCATTTGGTAGTCCAACTTTTGGGGCAGGTTATAGGCTATTTAATATCCCTAAAATCCTCTCCTAAGGGGGTAAAATGGGGGTAGAAAGTTTGTATGAAAGTCCTATGTTTTTAAAGTTACAGACCTGAAAATCGGCATTTAGATTATTAGTTTTAAATAATAAAACTCTGTATATTTTATTTTGAAAAATCTTCCCTTAAGGGTGGTAAAATAGGGGATGAAAGTTTTAATGGGAATTAAAATGTTATAATTTTGCTATTATCAACTTGAAATTTGGAAGGTAGGTTAATTCTAGGGCTTAGATATCAGCCTAGAAAATATTTCACTAAAATCCTCCCCTAAGGGGGTGAAATGGGGGTAGGAAGGTTATGTTTTTGAAGTTACAGATATGAAAATAGGCATTTAGATTAAAATTTTAAAATGATAAAAACCTGTATAAGTTATTCTGGAAAATCTCCCCTTAAGGGTGGTAAAATAGGGGATGAAAGTTTTTATGAAAGTCCTATATTTTTAAAGTTACAGACCTGAAAATCGGCATTTAGATTATGAGTATTAAATAATAAAACTCTGTATATTTTATTTTGAAAAATCTTCTTTTAAGGGTGGTAAAATAGGGGATGAAAGTTTTAATGGGAATTAAAAACGATCGCAGCGCCCTCTGGTGGCCTAACTTGAAGCAATCACAGCGCACTCAGGCGGACAAAACCGGAAACTAAAAACGATCGCAGCGCCCTCTGGCGGCCTAACTTGAAGCAATCACAGCGCCCTCTGGCGGCCTAAGTCGGAAACTTGAAGCAATAGCAGTGCCCTCTAGCAGCCAAAACTAGAAACTAAAAACGATCGCAGCGCGCTCTGGCAGCTAAAACTGGAAACTAAAAAAACAATTGCAGCGCCCTCTGGCGGTCAAAACTGGAAACTAAAAAACAATTGCAGCGCCCTCTTGCGGCTAAAACTGGAAACTAAAAACGATTACAGCGCCCTCTTGCGGCCTAACTTGAAGCGATCACAGCGCCCTCTGGCGGCCTAAGCCGGAAACTTGAAGCAATAGCAGCGTCCTCTAGCAGCCAAAACTGGAAACTAAAAAAACGATTGCAGTGCCCTCTTGCGGCCAAAACTGGAAACTAAAAACCCAATTGCAGCGCCATCTAGCGGCTAAAACTGGAAATTAAAACGATCACAGCACCCTCTGGCGGCCTAACTTGAAGCGATCACAGCGCCCTCTGGTGGCCTAAGTCGGAAACTTGAAGCAATAGCAGCACCCTCTAGCAGCCAAAACTGGAAACTAAAAAAACAATTGCAGCGCCCTCTGGCGGCCTAACTTGAAGCGATCACAGCGCCCTCTGGCGGCCTAAGCCGGAAACTTGAAGCAATAACAGCGTCCTCTAGCATCCAAAACTGGAAACTAAAAAAACGATTGCAGTGCCCTCTTGCGGCCAAAACTGGAAACTAAAAACCCAATTGCAGCGCCATCTAGCGGCTAAAACTGGAAATTAAAACGATCACAGCACCCTCTGGCGGCCTAACTTGAAGCGATCACAGCGCCCTCTGGCGGCCTAAGCCGGAAACTTGAAGCAATAGCAGCACCCTCTAGCAGCCAAAACTGGAAACTAAAAAAACAATTGCAGCGCCCTCTTGCAGCCAAAACTGGAAACTGAAAACAATCGCAGCGCCCTCTGGCGGCCTAACTCGAAGCGATCACTGCGCCCTCTGGCGGCCTTAGCCGGAAACTTGAACCAATAGCAGCGCCCTCTAGCAGCCAAAACTGGAAACTAAAAAACGATTGCAGCGCCATCTAGCGGCCAAAACTGGAAACTAAAAACGATCGCAGCGCCCTCTGGCAGCCTAACTTGAAGTGATCACAGCGTCCTTTGGCGGTTAAAACTGGAAACTAAGTAATGATTGCATCGCCCTCGCAGCCATCATTCGAAATTAAAAAAAAAACTATCGCAGCGCCCTCTAGCTGCCTAAGTCGGAAACTTGAAGCGATTGCAGCGGCTGAGATGTTTGGATGTTTGGATGTTTGTTACTCTATAACGTCGCAACTTCTGAACAGATTTGGCTGAAATTTTGAATGGAGATAGATAATGCCCTGACTTAAAACATAAGCTTTTTACTACTACTACTTTTTATGCTGGAAAAATCCACAGTTCCCACGGGATTTTGAAAAAACCTAAATCTACAGCTATAGGTAGATCACTATAGCAAACTACCTTGAAAGTAAGTATAAAGGTTGGAAAAGGGAGCGGGAACGGGAACCAGAAATCCACGATTCCCTCAGGATTTGTGAAAAACCGAAATTCAAGCGGGCGAAGCCGCGGGGAAAAGCTAGTCTATACATATAATAAAATCGTAGAATTGCCGTATCTGTACATTGAAGATTTTTGCAAAATAATAACTGGGGGATGTTAGGGATAAGTAATAGAACGTAAAAAAGCTATTTTTGAAATTTTTGTCTGTTTGTCTGTTTATCTGTTTGTCTGTTTGTCTATATGTTTGTGCGCGCATCACGTAAAAACTACTGAATGGATTGAAATGAAACTCGGCATGATTTAAGTTCATACTATGGAGTAACATATAGGATACTTTTTATCCCGAAATTGAGCACGGTTCTCTTGGGAGAGGGGATGAAAGGCAAAATGTGTACATAGCTGTAATTCGTTAACGGATGGTCCGATTTCATTCATTCTTTTTTTGTTAGAAAGTAGATACTTTAAAGACTACTGGCTAATCTCTGAAAGGCTGGACCGATTTTGATGGGACTTTCACTGGCGGATGTTTACATTTTGATGTACCTAAACATCCGCCAGTGAACTTTTTACAGTTTTTATATAAGCTTATATAATTTTATATTAGGTATAAGCTCAAAGGAGCTTAGGAAAAACAAAATGATTCACACGGGATTATTAAAATCAATATCCACGCGAACGAAGTCGCGGGTATCCGCTCGTATGAAAAATAAGAAGAAAGAGTATTACGTACGTAAGGAGATTAACTTACGATTTGATATAGTTAGTTAGGTATTTCAAAGCGCCTTTGCATACTTAAATACATCTCATTATAGGTCTTGTAATTTTTTCATATTATCTGTATAGGAAAATTATATTTTGTAAACAAAATATAGATTTAATGGCTTGTTAAAATATAGTAATTATTATCTTTACGATATCTACTATCCGTCTACTACCAAAAAGTTTTCCCTCCAATCAAATTATTTCAATCGAAACGCATAGTTTATTTTCGATTACATGGCCATTGTTTTTTATAAAGCCTCGCAAAATATCGAGTTAGTATCGAATGAAAATAAATGGACTAAAAGTGGCCAAACGCCTGTTCAAAATGAATTGCAAACAATATTACATTTTGGAAACAATCTACGTTAAACCAAAAGGGAATGATGTGGCAGCTCTTTATATTGCAATTTTTGTGTCCAAACAAAACGAATTTGCCGCGCAATCAAAGCGGGAATCCGATTGATGACATGGCGGAATAATTGTTTCGTGAAATTGAAAATATCGCGGCTTGTGTCTGCGTAACTCCTTAAAAAAACAATTCACGCTCGTTGCCCTGCTCAAAATTCATCAAATAAAAATATTTTAATAATAAAACAGTCTTTATTTTTTTTTTATATAATTACGAATAGGTATAATATTTTTAAACGACTACCTACCGCATTTTGTTTATATTTCCTTTTGTACAAATTAATACGTATTACGCATAACATTAACCACAGCAAATATTTTACATCTATCTATACATATAATAAAATCGTAGAATTGCCGTATCTGTACATTGAAGATTTTTGCAAAATAATAACTGGGGGATGTTAGGGATAAGTAATAGAACGTAAAAAAGCTATTTTTGAAATTTTTGTCTGTTTGTCTGTTTGTCGGTTTGTCTGTTTGTCTGTTTGTCTGTTTGTCTGTTTATCTGTTTGTCTGTTTGTCTGTATGTTTGTGCGCGCATCACGTAAAAACTACTGAATGGATTGAAATGAAACTTGGTATGATTTAAGTTCATACTACGGAGTAACATATAGGATACTTTTTATCCCGAAATTCAGCACGGTTCCCTTGGGAGAGGGGATGAAAGTCAAAATGTGTACTTAGCTGTAATTCGTTAACGGGTGGTCCGATTTCATTCATTCTTTTTTTGATAGAAAGTAGATACTTCAAAGATTACTGGCTAATCTCCGAAAGGCTGGACCGATTTTGATGGGACTTTCACTGGCGGATGTTTACATTTTGATGTACCTAAACATCCGCCAGTGAACTTTTAACAGTTTTTAGCAAGGTTTAAGCTCAAAGGAGCATAGGAAAAACAAAATAATTCCCACGGAATTATTAAAATCAATATCCACGCGAACGAAGTCGCGGGTATCCGCTCGTAGAGCAATAAAGCGTCATACATATAAATTTAATTCTTAATACTGCAAATTTTCATATCTTTCATCTATTACAATCCAAACATATTTTAATATTATAGCAATAAAAATGTGCCCCCATCACACCTGTGACGTGTCCTATAAAACTTTGCCAATATGCCGTATTTCACAGTCAACTTCAATCTCAAATAGCGATATATTATGAAGCGATTTCCTACATAGGTACAAGTTAAAGAATTGGAGGAAACTTATCGGGGTAGCTTCTCGCATATTCATTCTCTTCGGACGCGAAGCCTACACTGCGCAGGGCTGACTCTGAGGTTGAACGTGGACAAAAACGTGCTCTTACATAATGATTATCTTGAAACCACTATGACTATATAAAAAATGTATGGATGTAAGTTCATATAGGCTTAGAAGTCGTCGTTTTCTCAACCAATAGACGTCCACAGCTGGACATGGTGGACACATTTTGCAAGGATCGCCACAGAACACGATCTTGTGCCGCTAGTTTTCAGCGGCGGCGGTTTAGATGTAGATACATAGTCATTATACTTCTAAGTTATCAAAATTTGTTTGAAGCTAATACCTAACTAATAGATGATACCTACTAACTGATGGTGATGTCTGTAAGGAAAAGTTTACAAAAATCTGAAAATTGATAAAACCCTTTAAACATGTTAGATAATCATAGAAGTATTAACCCCCGACGCAAAAACGACGGGGTGTTATAAGTTTGACGTGTCTGTGTGTGTGTGTGACCGATTTGAATGCGGTTTTTTTTGTTTGAAAGGTGAATTAGTCGAGAGTGTTGTTAGCTATGTTTGATGAAAATCGGTCCAAGATGGCCGCTGCTACAAAATGGCGGATTACATATTTTTTCACAACTCCCTTAATATGGGTATCAAATGAAAGGGCTTGACTAGTAGAATAGCACTATTGCAAATCCAAGATTTCCAAGAAATCGGGGTTTTTTTAAGTTTTTAATTTATACCTACTTGTGACTACATAACAATAAAGGTAGGAAAGTTTTTATTTTCACTAAATAAAATAAAAATGAAACATTTATCACTTACTACACTTTGAGGACATTCTACTCTAGCTACACAACGTTATACATTGTACAGAAATCTATAACAAAAAATACCTTCTTTGACAAGAGATATTTCAAAAAAATTTCACGTAAATATAGGGACAGCCCTGTGATAAATGGTTACATTTTCCAAGATGTTTATGCGTTCCTAGTATGTGTGTAGACCAAAACTTAGTTCTTTGCGAAAATCACTTTATAAAAGAAAATCCGACTGATCTTTTTGTCACGAGTTGAATGTCAGAGAAATGTAACGTTTTTTGGTAACATCTTTAGAGCATGACATACGTATGTTATTATTATGTAAATAATGTAATAATAACATGTCCTCATTCTGAAATTTTCCGTTGTATATAGATATGTCATATATTTATATGAGAAAAATTAAGTAAAACTCACGCTATTTTATTCTTTAGTACAATCTCTATGTAATCACGTACCTTTACCATAACTTTTTTACCGTTTACTTTTTTTTGGCATACAGCATACTAACAATTACTAGCATACTAACTGCAACACACACACACACACACACACACACACACACACACACACACACACACACACGCACGCACGCACGCACACACTTATAACACCACGTCGTTTTAGCGTCGGGGGTTAATAAAAATAGGTACATATAACAAGAGCCTTATTCAATTAATATTCGTTATAAGTTTCCAGACCATATTTGTCACGCGGTTGTCTCATCTCGGTTGTAGATTAGTATGTGCTGTCACGATCTCGGCGCACCTCAAAACTAAGGATCACATACTCGGGAAGCAACTAGTTTCCATACCGCTTCTGAACAGCGGTAGTTTATTTGGAAACTCAAACTTACATTTTATTCAGTTTATACAGGTCGAGGCAAATAGTTTTATTATCATGATTCGCGTTTTATTACCGAATGGCATAATACATAAACTCGAATAGCGCACTAAATATAAATCTGCGTAGTTGGTTTAATATGCTTAAATAAATGGAATAATATGGTGTTTTGTATAATGTGATAAATAATATAATATTTGTAATATTCTAAATAGTTTTACACAAGTAGTTAGGTAAGTACCTATTTATTGGGCAGTACAATCATTGTAATTAGTATTGGAGAAGTACTCGTAGAATTGGCATTCAAAAGAAAATCGTTTCCATTTATCTCTCTTTAATTTTTCATTGATGAATTAGTTCCAGAGATTCCAGTGCCTATTTGCAACGCTAAAAAGTAGGAACGGGTCACAATAAATCCTGATATTTGCAAATTATTCTATTTACTAAACTTTTACAATCGCATTTGTTACATATTACTCACTAATTACAAACTATTCTAAGAATTATTTAAAAATTACAATGGGCGATTTTACGCCATTAAAAAGGCGCCATTAAATCGGTAGTACCTACTGAATTTTCGACACTAAAATAAAAGTGTTTAAGTCTGCTTTACAGTGACGTCATAGTCTTTCGATACTCCAAGTGTATTAACGTTGTCAAGATGTGTAAAGTTGTACTAAGCATACTGAAAGGCTCCAATCGTGCTCGACTCACCAAGCGTAGGTGCTACTTTATAATTATACAACCTGATGCCCGCATCTTCATCTGCGTGGATTCATATATATGTATCTCATACAAATTGTAAGCTCCTATTTAACCGTCTATTTAACAAAAATACTTTCTTAGCGGATGTCTGTCTGTTTGGCATGTAGATATGCCTTTCAGCTATCTAGGTACATGCCAAACAGTCCGATCCGCCCAGTGGTTTGAACTGTGCGTTGATAAATCATTCAGTCAGTCAATCACCTTTTCCTTTTACATATTTAGATTATACAAATAATATAGTGAATAAGTAAAATAGTAATAATCCTACTAATATTATAAATGTGAAAGTGTGGATGTTTGGTTGTTTGGATGTTTGTTACTCAATCACGCCGCAACTACTGAACCGATTTGGCTGAAATTTTGAATGGAGATAGATTATGCACTGACATAAAACATATGTTACTTTTTATCCTGGAAAAATCCACAGTTCCCGTGGGATTTTGGAAAAACCCAAAATCTATATCTACAGCTATAGGTAGATTACTATAGCAAACTACCTAAAAAGTAGGTATAAAGGTTGGAAAAGGGAGCGGGAATGGGAACCGGAAATCCACGATTCCCTCAGGATTTGTGAAAAATCGAAATTCACGCGGGCGAAGCTGCGGGCAAAAGCTAGTAGGTACAGTAAAATTATCGAATTGCATATTTTAAAGATAATAATTTATATTATGCACCTATGACCTATGTTAATTAAATCTCTTTTATTACATAGACCAAATTACAGACTCCCTTTATTGTCCCCCCTATTCTGTAGTACGTGATTTGGTACACAATTGCATTGAATATTACTGTTTAATCTAGATAAACATCTAACGCGCTAATAAAAAGCTTAACGATAGGTATACATTTATACAATTATACCAATTTGCTGCTTATTGTTATGAATTTAAAACAGAGAGATATTAAATTACAAGAGAGCAAACCTCATATATTTGACGTTACTATAGACGCCTGACCCAACTATTACGAAGACGTTGGCTTAAAATCTATAAATAATTTTCAGTAAACTACAGTTTTTAAGTATCTATCGATGTGTTTGAGTCATCAAATTTTCTGAAACTTTTTTCCCGTGGGATACACTACAATGGAAGCATTTGTGACGAGTCCCTCTTTACCGCTCGCAACAAAATCAAGACGCGCGTGATGCGGTGGTGATACTATATATTACTAGCTGATGCCCGCGACTTCGTCCGCGTGGATTCAAAAATGTTCCGCTCAATTTTCTTAATTTTTTATTTCATAAGAACCTCCTCCTGACAATAACAAACACAACAAAAAAGAATTAGCGAAATTGGTCCAGCCATTCACGCGTAATGCCTTGACCAAGGAAAATAGGGATTCATTTTTATTTATATATATATCGAGGATGCGCGGATTTTATACTTAGTATACGTGTAATTTTTATTTCATTATATCCTTATTCAATATTATTATGTTAATTACTTACCTACAGGATCGTATGGATTGTCATTAGTTTTAATATTGTCCCTAATATGTATACAAAAGTTTTACAACTAAATAGGACAGAAAATATAAATACTTATTTCCGGTATAAAAGAAGACTAGTTTATTCCTTGTAAAATCCCTGATCTGCATGTTGAAGTTCTGCCAAAAGCGGTACAGCCGTTCTAAAGTGAAAAATGTGTTTGGGTTAATTATGCTTTAGTTCAAATAACTCGTTCAATCTCGTTTAAGATCGTTCAATTTAATTTATAATTATAGATATAAATTGTAAATGGCACTCGGCATATCGCGGGACATTTGCACGCTCTAGTAATATGAGATCTCTATGATTTAAAATGAATCTTCAAATTTGAATATTACACATATTCAACTCCATCGAAAATTGACAAATAGTTGTCTATTACAGGTTCAATGGTATATTAATCAGCAATATCAATTATATTATTGATTGATAAAATTGAGGCTGTCAGCGCAAAAATGGCCTAAACCTGAGACGGTTAGTATTAGTTAGTGGCGGGTTAGGACATCATTGCTCAAATAAAAGACGAAAATAATTAAATACAAAAATGGATTTTGTTGCGCCATCTATTACATAACAGGATAACTATAGTTAAGCCATTTTTAGGCAAAGAATTATCATCTTTGTAATCAGTTTAGGTCTATAAGTAAGAACTTAAAAAATGTGGGTTAGGCCGCTTATGCGCTGACGGCCTCAATTGAGTGTGCAATAAGTGGGTAGGTACTCTTCATGTAGATTAGGAGCTAACTTAAGTCAAAACAATGCAATTTAAACAATTAAGTAGGTATATAAAATCATTCTGTTTCGATCCATTCGATTTCCAAATCCGAGAAATATTTTTTGAATTGACTGAAGTCTAACATTATAAGCACAACAGAGATCGCAAAAAAAATTGAGATTGACTAACCGCCAGTGGCAGCCGCACTTTTCATAATCCAACCCGACCCAGTTTTGTTATTATGATAAAAAATCATACGTGATTTGATTGAGGCTGCAACCAATGCTTAGTCAAGGTAGGTATATCACCAGTTTCTCTTATTTAATAGAAGTTAAGACAGAACACGGCCCGCGATTCACGTGAAGTCGAAGTGAATACGCACTCACACAGAAACAATGCTCGGCATTAGTAACACTTCGAACAGCACACACGCATAAAAGCAGGCTCCAGTTTGATAATGGCATGTTTTTTTTTTGCAACTGTGTAACGCTCCCATTCTCGTACGTTACGTTCAAATAGTCTGATTTTCTAAATATACTATTTAGAAAATAAAATTTAGCTCGTAATTAATCCACCTTATCTTAATCTGACGTTTCTGAGTATTTATGTCCACCATTTTTTTTATTTTGCACGGGGCTCTATTTAAAGGGCTTGTATAGGGTAGAGGGTACTCAGCAGGATGCAAGATGCCTCGCCTCTCTTATCTTAATCTGACGCGCTCGAGTAAATCCAAAACTCCCCTCTTGGGCTCCCCTACTATTTGAGACTCTCAACGTTGACGTTGCGTCAACGCGACGTTGTCGCTGCGCAGACGTTGGCGAAACGCCAACGCTCGCAAAACGCCAGTGGGATAGCGGCCTAGACAGAACACGGCCCGCGATTCACGTGAAGTCGAAGTAAATACGCACTCACACAGAAACAATGCTCGGCATTAGTAACACTTCGAACAGCACACACGCATAAAAGCAGACTCCAATTTGATAATGGCAGCGTTCTGTCTTAACTTCTTAATTGGTTTTAGGTTTAAGGAGAGATAGTGATAAACTATATCACCACCTCTTAGTCTACATTAAATAATATTCTAACTTTCACTGATATACGCACTGGGAATAATATCCAATGAATATACTTCCAACGCAGGACCATCAAATTTGGCATTTATATGCATAAAGTTCGTTTATATGAAAATTCGGTGCTAAAATAACACTGCTTTTACCATGAACCTCATATAAATACGTAAATTGAATAAACAAGTACATTCCTACGGGTTCACGCTTACAAAATGTATTTTTTTTAATTGTTATAAAATGACTTTATCAGAAATTGGAAAGTCAGAAAATTGCTCTGAATATATTATGTAAACAGTTCAAGTTTTACACAATTAAAATAAAATGCAAGAGGAATGCGTTGTAAATTGTAATGATGAATGATGACATAAATAAAGGTAGCTAGTTAAGTGTTGTTTTGATTAAGATGGTACAGAAACAGTAGTAAAGAGCACATAACTAAATGACCAGTGTAACTTTGAACTCAATATTATGTCATTAAGACGGTGGGAAAACGTTACCTATGATTTGACAATATTATCTACATACCTGAGTGCTAAACGATAGATTTACGCTTATTCAACACAAGCGGCCACCCGCGACTTCGTTGGCGTGGATATATATTGGTTTTTAAAAATCCCGTTGGAATCATTTTGTTTTTCCTAAGCTCCTTTGAACCTTTCTAAAAACTGTCAAAAGTTCACTGGCGGATGTTTAGGTAGATCAAAATGTAAACATCGGCCAGTGAAAGTCCCATCAAAATCGATCCAGCCTTTCAGAGG
Source organism: Melanargia galathea (assembly GCA_920104075.1). Lineage (NCBI taxonomy): Eukaryota > Metazoa > Arthropoda > Insecta > Lepidoptera > Nymphalidae > Melanargia > Melanargia galathea. Next base: position 9,029,572 of record OV049864.1, read on the forward strand.
TCAGCCGGTAATCTTTAAAGTATCTACTTTCTAACAGAATGAATGAAATCAGACTACGCGTTAATGAATTACAGCTAAGTACACATTTTGATTTTCATCCCCTCTCCCATGGGAATCGTGCTGAATTTCGGGATAAAAAGTATCCTATATGTTACTCCGTAGTATGAAATTAAATCATGCCAAGTTTCATTTCAATCCATTCAGTAGTTTATGCGTGATGCGCGCACAAACATACAGACAAACAGATAAACAGACAAGAATTTCAAAAATAGCTTTTTACGTTCTGTTACTTATCCCTAACATATCCCACTTATTATTTTGCAAAAATCTTTAATGTACAGATACGGCAAGTCTACGATTTTATTATATGTATAGATATAGAATAGATAGATAAACTTGAAAAGTTACATCCTGCGTCTCTGACCCCCGAGTTTAACTTTTCAAGTTTAGTGACCCTACATGGCAGATTTAGGCACAGTCAACGTTAACTTTACTAGTTGCACTGGAGCCTCAGGAATCAATGAACAACTGGAAGTATTCTTATACAACTTCTACCTTATTTGCAAAGATGATCGCTGATTTGAAACACAAGAACCTGTTTTAGCTAAAAATCTCGTAGGGGAAATTAAATTAGAGTCAATATAATATAATATAAAATTATATTATATTGGAACATACCTAATCATAATAATTTACCCTAATTCAGCTTTACGTAATACAAAGGCAGCAGAGATTAGCAGAGGAAATATTGTAATCTCATACAATTTTGATCATGGATGTTAAAAATGAATTTAGAGGTATTTTTAGGGTTCCGTATCCAAAATACTGAAAGCAACATTCATAGTTTGTAAGCTGTGACCAAAACAAACGAACATGTTTAGGGTTTTTCTTTCATGGTTTGTAGCGATCTAGCTCAGCGTCTAGCTCGGAAATTACACCCAAAATATTATGTTATTCATAATGATTATGTACGGAATCCTAAAAGAGCGAGGCCCGACTCGCACGTGGCGTTTTTTTTATTTTATTAGCCCGTAAACATAAGTGCGTAATGAAGCGCACGGGTACCAGGCGAGCAGCGCAAGGAGGCAGTGATGCGATCGCTCTCGGACCGCATCAGGAATCAATTAGGAACGGCTGGCGGCCACGACGTGCCTCCCGCATGAATTATTGACGACGATGCCGGTCGCGCGAGCCCACCCCTAACACATGATCTCGATTTAAAGCCGACCACAAATTTTAAGATGAGATAGTTACTTATTCGTAATGAACTGGTTCAGTACTTTTTTTTTAATCAAAAGCGTACTTATAATAAGGTTTCACACGCTGGCTGTCGTCGCAGAGCTGCAAAAAATTTCGTCCTGCAGCTGATGTCATTTTCATTTTTAGTACATTTCTGTTATGTACTAAAAATAAAAGGTTCTAGTGTAACTTTTTAAGTTAACTTTGACTGTGTGTAACCTGTCATTTAATACGGAGATTGTAACGACCCAATATTCCATACTAAATAAATATTATAAAAATACGTGGTCCGATAGTAGGTACATACAAATTTTTTTTTTCTTGAAACTTATTAAAATGGGTTCAGTTACAATATGTCAATTCATGACGTATTCCCGAAAGTTTATTTCCATACTAAAGCCTCCACCGTAAAGCGACGTAGGTATGACAAAAGTATATAGTGCGTATAGGTCTATATGAGTAGTTTCTACACATTCCCTCACAAGTTAAGCGTCCTAGGAATAAATGGCAACTTACTCCGATGGCTGGCTTCATATATCAAAAACCGTATGCAGGCTGTAGTAACGGGTAGTGCTCGAAGCAACTTTATAACCATACCATCAGGGGTACCCCAGGGGTCTATCCTAGGTCCCCTCTTATACAACGCATATCTATATGATATTGGTAGCTGTTTTAGCCATGCACAATATTTGATGTTTGCAGACGACAAGAAGATTTTCCTCAAAATACGTTCCCTTGAGGATTGTTCTCGGCTGCAAGCAGACTTAAATGTCCTGAGTGATTACTATGTCAGGAATAGAATTATTGTTAATGTTAAAAAATGTCATCACATAACTCTTTCCCGCAAAACTAGCTCAATAATCTTCGACTATCAAATTAATGGTATAAATATTGCTAAGGTCAATACCGTCCGAGACCTGGGTATTCAAATTGACGCTAAACTATCGATGAAAGAGCATGTCGAAGTCGTGGCGGACAAAGCCTACAAACAACTAGGATTCATTAAACGAGTAACACGTACTTTCAGCAACATAGAATGTATAAAAACCCTGTATTGTGCATATGTTCGAAGTACTCTCGAATATGCATGCAACATTTGGTCACCCTATTATATTATACATATTCAGAGACTCGAATCAATACAAAAACAATTTCTTAAGTACCTGGCTTTCAAAGAATTCAAAAAATTCAACAGTTATAAAGAAGCCTGTACTCATTACAAAATTGACTCCCTGGATTCAAGAAGAAACCAAAGTGACATGCTGCTGCTTCAAGCTATATTGACTGGACAAATTGACTGTCCTAGCCTGCTGTCAGCATTCTCATTCAATGCATTCTCATTCAATGCTGCCCCCCTAAGGCCTCGAAAACCTAAGCTATTGCGTGTACCGAAATCAAATACAGACTACGCCCGAAATTCCTTACTTCTGCGCCTGGCGCGAAACTATAATAACATTTACTCAGACTTCGACCTTTTCCACCTGTCAAAAATGCAATTAAAAAAGGAAATAATTAAACTGCATCGGAAAAATAATATGTAATTAACAACAATTATACTATAATCCATAATAGTACATAAATACGCATAATAACATAACCCCGTAGCACTAACTCCCGTATACTCTCACACGCACTCTCTCTCCCACACATAAACACAAACCCACACACACACACTCACACATACACACACACACGCATGTTGTGAATCACCTGCTAGGTATTTTTATTATTTTTACTAGATAATTGATATTGTTTTCATACTATTATATTGTAAATCTTGCTTAAATTATTTGGTCTTCTCAAACGTACCTACTGTTATAATTAATAACTATTTTTAAGTAAATTTTTAAGTAAACAAAATTGTAATCCTATTTGGCCTTATTTTAAGTCTTAAATGTAAAATTATAGTATCTGTAACGCTGTTGATTACAAATAAATGAATAAAATAAAAAATAAAATTATTTAATTAGTATAAATAGTATAGAAACTATATATATGACTTCGTGGTTGGAGCACTCGACGCTGTACCACACGAGTAGTAAATCTACAGAGGGGAAGCTTCCACAAGCGGCCCGCTGTAGGTATACTCACACAAACACACTCACCAACGGTTCACGGACGCACGCTCGTTCAACTAACCGGTACAGTTGGTGACAAACAATGCGCATATGTGTGAGTGTACTTACAGCGGGCCGCTTGTAGAAGCTTCCCCTCTGTAGGTACTCTGTGGCTGTACGACCACTTGTTCATCAACATAATTTCATTGTCTATTTTATTATACGGTTAAATACATATAGTACAATAGGATCTCGTAGGTGCGGCTCGATTGCTGGAAAACTCGATTTCCTCGCAGATTATCCTGTCCGTCATGCACTTAGCTGGAAGTGACGGCTAAAGTTTCAATGGATAAGTTTACATTAAGTTTCGACAGTGCTTTATAACAATATACTTTGTCTAGGATATACTTTGACGAGGAAATGTGGATTATGAATACCTAGATTAAATTCTGTAAGTTCATTTATGGTTGACAAGCGGACACCCGCGACTTCGTTCGCGTTGGTATTGGTTTTTAAAAATCCTGTGGGAATCATTTTGTTTTTCGTTAGCTCCTTTGAGTTCATACCTTGCTAAAAACTGTTAAAAGTTCACTGGCGGATGTGTAGGTAGATCAAAATGTAAACATCCGCCAGTGAAAGTCCCATCAAAATCGATCCAGCCTTTCAGAGATTACCCGGGTAATCTTTAAAGTATCCCCTTTCTAACAAAGAATGAATGAAATCGGACCACGCGTTAATGAATTACAGCTAAGTACACATTTTGACTTTCATCCCTTCTCCCAAAGGAAACGTGCTGAATTTCGGGATAAAAAGTATCCTATATATTACTCCTTAGTATGATCTTATTTCATGCCAAGTTTCATTTCAATTCATTCAGTAGTTTTTGCGTGATGCGCGCACAAACATATAGACAAACAGATAAACAGACTAACAGACAAAAATTTCAAAAATAACTTTTTTACGTTCTATTACCTATCCCTGACATCCGCCAGTTATTATTTTGCAAAAATCTTTAATGTACAGATACGGCAAGTCTACGATTTTATTATATGTATAGAAGAAGATAGATATAGAAGAAGATTAAGTTTAATTTGATGCGCGAAAATTGTGCGCAACTATATAATATCTACTACGATAATAATATTGAAAATTGAATAAAGTTTACAACGCAATATTTCTATAACCAATTAAAGATAATGGAAAGCCAAGAAAAACTTTCAGAGAGAGAGATACTTCAAAGGTCTGTATTTAAAATTCTTTTCAGATAATTTAAATATTTTCCTGCTGAAGTTGTCCGGCAAACTAAAGTGTCAAGAAAGAGCGGCCGTTGTATGTATTTAGTAACATCGCATTGTGCCACGGAGTGAAATGTACGTTTCATTATTGTAATACTGCACTCAAGTCGGTTGGGTTCGCGAGAGGAAAGGCGTGAGACGCCAAAGTTACCATTTTATTGTGTAAATGCGAGAGCGTTAGCTTTATTTTGAAACAGCGGCGTATGTGTGACTGACAAAATTTACACTTCGCGGAGTTAAGGGGATTTTAAAGTTTCGCCTCCACTGTAGATAAGCGTGTTTGGCCTTTCACAATTGTATTGTCTGCACAATATACACACTGTTCGTACGAGTAATGAAGCCTCGCTGAAACGGTTAGACGACTTGTGATGCCTATTTATTCCGGCTTGTGTCAACTTGAGACATCCTTTGAATTGCGTACGCAGTGGCGTTTCCAAGAACACGCAATACCTCTATAAATATGCTAAGTAAGTCTCCCGTTATTCAGCGTGGTTTTTGAGAGACCAGTTGCTAACACGTGAAAAATATTTGCTAAAACTCGAGCAAATATTATTTGTGTAAATAAACTTTGCAACCAGCTACAATAAAAAAAAACCGAAATAAAGGTTAACTGAAAAGAGAAAAGTGACCATATTTTAAAAAAATACTGAACCAATTTTGATGAAACTTCAACTGTTTCCTAAGTTGAAATAAATAAAAAAGAAGCCAAAAAAAAAAAAAGAATGGTCATAATCCGATTAACAGTTTTAGAGAAATGCGTGGACAAACATACATACATACCAACATACACCTATAAAATTTTATATGTATTTGTTTTGGAAACACTAATAGATTTCCATAAGTGAATATAGTGCAGTTCCACTGAGTTCCAATAATATTACTATGTACGTAATCGTAGACGTACGTGTCGAACTGATAACCTCCTTTTTTTTGAAGTCGATTAAAAATACGAAGAAAATGCTTATTAGGTATATATAATATAATATAACATAATATTAATATTGTGCCTAGAAATAAAGAATGCCTACTAGTACTTACGAGTATTATGTTGTCAATAAACCGGAAAATGGAGGCAACGTGCCCCGGTAGCTTGTAATCGATTGATATACGATGTCGCAATTACTCCGCACCTGATTAGCTTCCACCCCCTAACAATAGTGTCAACTGCACAGTTTTTATATTGTGTACAACTGTGCAATAGAGAACTAAGTATTTTTTTTTTCTTTGGATCCATTTGATTTATTACCAATGATTTTTTTTTTCGCTACTGTTTGATTTTTGGGGGTTTTGTCAAGACTGACTATGTAACCCCCGTAGGTTCAACAACACGTTTTGGCAAATCTAACACATTTTATTACCAAAGATCAACAGTATTTTTTTGTAAATTCAGGATATAACCAATAGGTTGTAATCGAATTGTAGTATGTCTAAGTGAAAATAAAGTAACGGTGGAGTACGATAGTGAAATACTCAAGAACACTCCACAGAAGATAGTTTGAAACAAAATGAGAAAACTGAAATGCAACCACACCTTTCCAGCTTAACGGATATTTGAAATTTTGTCCAAATGTGGATATTTTGTAGTATACCTAATCAAATAACCACGGGTAATAAAAATTTCCTGTGGTAGGTACTACCGGTATTACTACTGTTAGTACCACGAGAAATTTTTATTGTAGTAATAGCGGGTAAGCAGCGATTCAAAAACCTTATTCTTGACATTTATTCACTATCCACTATAACCATTTTACAAATTTTAGAAAAGATGAATCACGAACAATTTTTAATAGCATTCAATAAAAATCACTTCCAACACGTACCTAAATATGAAGTAATTATTTTACAATGGATAGATGCAGCACTTCCGGCATCACGTTCGCCTAAGTGCATAAAGTATGAGTGACGTTTAACGTAATCGAATAGGCGAGTATGAGTTACCATACTGGGGAAAGCTAGTGTTACAGGCACTACCTGTAAACTTACACACTTCATTCCCTCATGTGACGCAAGAACCGGGTCTCCCGTCGTTCCAGAGTGACATTAATGAGATGCGCGAACAATTTGTCCATGCACGCTTCCATACATATTCACTCGTGGCAACAAACCATTATTTTTACTATACGATGCACAGTTAAAAATGATATCATCGAGCGCTTTGTAAATAGCCGCTATCAGTTGTGCTAGACACTAATTAACTGGTAAAAGCTGATTGTTAACATGATGGTTGACATTTATTTTGATATAACTTTACGACGGAGTATTATGCGATGAGTATTTTAGATTACATTTTTAACAAGGTTCACAATAGACTGCTATTTTTAGGTGAGGTGACTCGGAGTGGTTATTATCAAATAATGGTTATAAAGTTTCGTTGTAGCCCGTTTATGGTAACGCAACGTACACATCCGTCATTACGTGGACGGGCACAATTTGATTTTACTCAATAGGTACCTATACGCAAATCAGCCTTTATAATAAGTTCTTTTTTAGATAGTGTTTACTTTAAATAAATAAAAAAGCGATATCTTCGTCTAGATCAAAGACTTTCTGACCACCGGGTTCTCTAAAAACATACATTTAACATATTTCAAACTTAAAGTAATTCAGGACATCATAATGAGCGTTGAATAAAATATTTAAAACGTTGAATATTTCATAAAAATCCGAGCGAAGTTTCGAGCTAAATCTATTTGTTTTACCGTTACCGTGCCACTGATTCATGAAATTGAATTCAAAACTGCGTTTTGTACCCCTCCAAAATCTGTTCGACGTTGCGTAATCCTTTGATTAGTTCACACTTACGCGATCTTATTACGTTTTTCAATGATATGGAAAAATTTAAAGATACTTAGACATTACAAATAGGTGTATCTCTAAACTATAATATTTTTGTAATGCATAAAATTAAAGTACTAACTATTAAATATGTAAGAAACAGTGCTGCATTATGCTACAAGTGTAAATTGAAAATTTAAAAAACCCCCGACATTCGCCATTTAGTGGCGGCGGCCATCTTGAATTTGCAATAGTGCTATTCTACTAGTCAAGCCCTTTCATTTGATACCCATATCAAGGGAGTTGTGAAAAAATATATCATCCGCCATTTTGTAGCGGTGGCCATCTTGGACCGATTTTCATCAAACATAGCTAAGAACACTCTCGACTAATTCACCTTTCAAACAAAAAAAACCGCATTCAAATCGGTCCACCCGTTTGAGCGCCACAGGGGAACAGACAGACACACACACACACACACACACACACACACACACACACAGACACGTCAAACTTATAACACCCCGTCGTTTTTGCGTCGGGGGTTAAAAACATGTTAAAGTACCAACCTGCGATATAGATCTTTTATCGTCATATTAGATGGATTGTTATATAACACGAGAATAATATGTTAAATATTTAAACTAGGGACGTGACACCTTTTGGAATATATTTCTAAGTTCTAACCAATTTACTATCGAATAGGTACATTTCGAACATTGCTAATTTTTTTTTTTTTTTTTTTTCAATTTTAATGCCACCATTACAACAGCATTACAGGGCAATCAAAAATATTCATTGTAATGTAATATCAGTCAGAATTTCTCTTAGGTATGTATATATTATCTAAAAAGTAAACGCGCCTTTGCTACGAGGCCCTTTTCACTTGTTGCGTAATTTGTAGCACACACACCTACAATTTTCGTGCGTGTAACATGCAGTGTATTGGCTCTTACTGGGTTGGAGCACATGTCAGAACCAGTTATGACGCCCTGTTCCTTTAATACCTCGGAAACTAGGATACTTAATAATTAAATTAGTAAGCACCCACGCTCAAAGCGCTTTAAATATTACGTTCATAATCATATTATTCTCGTCCTAATAAGAGGACCTAGGTCCTTTAACCAAGCTCGGCTAATTATTATTCAAACCCTTATTTGACAGGCCACTAGTTTCATAAAGAGGTCCATTAGACAATAGGTTTGGTTGTCAGTTTTGCCACAGTCACCAACCTATAGTATGCCGGTGAAGTATGAGGCGCGGTGGGCTACGAAGGTTCTCAATCCTAGTCTCCCAGACTGGGATTGGGGACTGATAACTGACGCGACGTAGGGGAACATGGGTTACCCCACCCTCCACTTACCTACATCAGTCCCACTCCTGCCTTCTTACGAACTATACTGTCTTATGCAATGACTGACGTTTGCATGACAAATTGTTGCATACTTAATTCTCTGTTATGTCATTCCTTCGACCACGATTGTCGGAATGGACTGATGCAGAACCTATCGTCTAATGGATCTACAAATGTACCTAACCTTTATATTAAAACCATTAGGAATACACCAGTAATTACTGTAGCAAATAATAATTTTCTTTGTAAAATTGTCGGACCAATGACTAAACGTGCAGGGAAGTGGAAATATAATTATATCCAAATGGATGTACTTCATCTCTGTAATCCGCTTCCTTAGAATAGTTAATTCTAAGACTGAGATCTATAGAGCTTTACTAGAGTACTTTTTAGAGTACTTTGGCTTTGCACAGATTTTACTTTTGAGTTAAAACGAGACATTAATTAGAGATAAAACAGTAAACAATGATTGATCGAATCACATTCGACTCATATTAAAAAAGCTGTGTTAAATACTATAATATTATATAAATAAAAATAAAACGAGTAAACTGATTGGCTATCCGACAAGCCAACTGTACAATTTTATACACATGTCCACTGCCTGTTTTTTTTTTTTTTTCAACGTAATCGATATAAAAGTCGTGATCTTGTACCGTCGCACACAATAAATGCCCATCGCACAAAATCCAGTTACGTTACGAGCCACGACAATTGATAGAGAAACTGTGTGCAACGATGAAATTTAAAAAGTCATTTATTTCGAAATGCTTTTTCTCGGCTCGCCCGCGGCGGAGCGGTATCAATTTTATTTTCCGTCGCGGCTTCCTGACTCGGGGACATTCGTTTGTAAATACTTATATACATTGAAATGGATTAACTAGGGATGATAGAAAATTCTGGAATGCACGAATATAGCCCTATTGCAATGGACGGTTTCAATATCATATTAATATTACATGAACGACGCAGCCCTCCCGTCTCCAGGTTTAATTTTAGATAGATCTATAATATAATAAAACTGTAACAGATCCAATTCTGTACATTGAAGATATTTTGAAAATTTTTATCGGAGGGCACTCTATAATCGATACTGAATCCAAAACTGCAATTTTTTTCATTTTTGTCTGTCTGTCTGTCTGTCTGTCTGTCTGTATCTTGGCCGCGCATCACGCCGAAACTACTGAATGGATTCGAATGAAACTTGGTACGATTTGAGTTTATACTCCGAGGTAGGTTATAGGATACTTTTTATCCCGAAATTCAGCACGGTTCCCTTGGGAGAGGGGATGAAAGTTAAAACGTGTATATAGCTGTAATTCATTAACGCGTTATTCGATTTCACTCATTCTTTTTTTGTTAGAAAGGTAGTACTTTAAGTATTGTCCCGTAAATATTTCAAGGTCATACGTTTTTTAGTTTAGAAATGACAGGCATTTATTGGGTTCCAATAACTTGGGTCCCGGATCTTTGTACGTACGGCTTATTTTAAGCTGGCGTGCGTTTAAATTTATGTTTGTAGTTCTGTCTATTTGTTCCAGCTAATCTCCGAAACGGCTGGATCGATTTTAATGGAACTTTCAATGTTATAAGGAGTAACAGGCTACATTTAGTTTAGGTACATAAAAGAATTATGGGATCCGATCCGATCCTATATAAAACCTAAAAACACGCGAACGAAGTCGCGGGGGTCAGCTAGTTTAAAATATATGCGGTCTTACAGCAAAAGAATGAAAAGTTACATTTAATGCGTACTAGTTACGCAATAAAGTTGTTTAAATAGATAATTAAATACATAGTTAAGTATTTTTAAATGTATGTATTTTGCTTGAAGGGGAAAATGTAAATTATTTAAAATCATGTAAGAAAATTATTGCATTAATAGAATTAATAATTCCTTAATTGTATATAGGTACTTAACAATCTTTATCAATACGTCATTTTTACCCGACTGGGTTATGTGTTTCACCTGTGTGTATGTCCATTCCTATGTCCGCTTGTAACTAATCAACGGCTCAACGGATTTTGATAAATGATACGTAAATCGTCATTAGATTTGTCTCAATGACGCGAGTGTTATAGGGTACCTAAATTAAAAAAAAAATCAAAATGGCGGACTTTATGCGCTTTAATGTGCGAGCTGAAAAAAAATTTTTTCTTCAAGACCCTCGAGTGGGGTATCAAAATAAAGGGATTCAAAAGGCAAATACGAAAATGTATAAATTTATATATTTGGAAACAATTTGGAGTGATAAATCGTAGAAAATGACCGTTTCCTATGTCAGTTCGTAACTACTTAATGGCTCAACCTATTTTGATAAATTATACGTCATTAGATTTGTCTTGACGGCGCAAATGTTACTGGGTAGATAAAATTCATAAAAAATCAAAATGGCGCATGTTATGCACTTTAATGTGCGGGCTGAAAAAAATTTTTTTCTTCAAGACCCTCGAGTGGGGTATCAAAATAAAGGGCTTTAAAAGGCGAGTACGAAAATGTATACAATCTATATGTTTTAAATCAATTTGGAGTGACAAATCATGAAAAACAAAATAATAACAACTACACTGTAAATGGTACGGTGGTAGTTTATTAATTTTTTAGTTCGTTTTTTAGCATGGCAGTCGGGTTTTTTTAATTTTTAAATTATAGCTTGTTATTAAAACAAACGTGTATGTAGATATGTATTTTTCAGCCGAACACGACAATTAATACTTTCAATCACTTTTCTCCAAATCTCTGAATTGTTAGATGTGCCTTTTTAACTTTTAACTAAAACGTTTCTTGAGGTAGATGCATAGTGCGAGAGGGGTAACAAACTTAGCTTTTACATCAACTTCCCGTCGCCCAATCCTCATACATCAACAAACAATTGGGGTGTAAGTCGCTCAAATTCCACCTATGTGGCCAAAGTCAACCTCACCTGCGCACGGTGCACCCTGCCAGTATTCTAACGAGGCTCTGACGCTCTCAGTTCCCTTTACGCGTCGTTGTGCCTGATACCACACAACATAATCTTGATGGTATCTCCGTTTGGTGGTAGGATTCTACCCCGAGGGGTGCTAGCCAGGTAACCTCCAAGTGTGCCTGGGTGCTGCTGGTCCTCTTGGATACGTCCGAGGGGAAGAGCAGTATTCGGGCCGGTGCACCCCGGTAACATGGTTAATAATTTCGGGGATATTGTTAGCCATGGCCAATGACCTGGCGGAGGGAGGTTTCTCCGCGTGTCCCTCTGATTAGCAGAGGGCACTGCGGATGAAACTGGGGGTGAGACACCCCGGGGCGGGGGGCAGCGATGCCCATCGCGGGAGGAAGAAAACCTCGTTAAAAAATTACGGGAGGGCGCGAGCCTCTGGAGGGACAGCCCAGAGGCGAGCGGGAGCCCCAGCTGGGGCGGCTGCCGGACACCTCGGATGCATACTTTGGGTTCCCCAGGCGTCCAGCACACAGCATGAGGGTCATGCCGTGGTGGTTTTAGTGGGTATACCCGGTTGGAGTCCCACATAACCTTCGTTCTGCCGCATTCGGCCGCAGAACGGGGGTACCTATAAAAGGTTTCCACCACGTCAAAAAAAAAAAAAAAAGGATTCTACCCCGAATCCGCCTGGCTAGCGACCAGAATTCAGCTGTAACCTGCCGCAAAGCATCCGATGTGTTCCGGCAGCGAGCTGACACCTTAAGAAACGTCTTAGTTAAATGAAATTATTTTATCGTACGTGATATCTACTCATACGTAAAACTAATCATAATAACTAGATCAAAGTTCATTCATATTACATGTATCAAGTAAGATTTTTTTAATAAACTCACGCTCCTATTTGGGATTCTGATCACGTATGTATGATATGAATCAAGGAGGCACAAGGTCGAGTTGTTTACTTCTGGGTTCGATCTCATATTTTATTCCTGAATTTTAAACTATAGAAACGACTCGCTGTCAACCGTCGCGTGTCTTTGAACAGATTATTTTAATTTATTATATTTTTTTACAGTGTCAACCAAAAGGAACTTTATTCGGGTGTACAAAATTATTAAAACGACTCAAAGGTATTGCTATAATTATTCACAGTATTAGAACAGTGGGGCAATGGCACTTAGACCTGAGGTGCTACCAGACCCCCGGGTCTCGGATTTGAGGGGCATCAAAACCCAAAATAATTTTTGATAAATTAAAGAAGATAGCCATTTTACTTTTTAAAATAAATTAGTTTTTTTTTTTCATTTATTGTAATTGTAAATATATATACAACGCTGATTTTTAAAGGTCACATCACAACAATCTAAAGAAGTCGATTTAAAATCCTTTATAGACAAATCCAAAATCGAGCTGAAGTATCAAGTAAGAGTCAGTTTGAAGTTTGCAGTCCCCGTAAATTTAAGGATGAAAAAGTTATGAATAGGTAAAGATCATTTTATTTATGTAATAAAAATTTTCGCGCTCGTTTCTTTCGCGCCTATATTCAAAAATATTATTTTTCATTCGTTATTATAAAACTTTTAAAAAATAGTGTGTCTCATCACTCGGGAATCAAATTAATTATCAGCTTGCGCCTCGAGTCCGATAATCTACTATCCACTACTGTTTAAAATATCCATAGTACAAGTGACAGAAAATTATTATTAATTTTTTCTATTCATAAAGTCTTGAACTCCATTCATCATAAAATAAAAACGCTTCTCATACACTTACTGCGTAAGCCCCAGTATCATAACAGTATCAAAGAGACTACGTATGTATTTTATAACCTCACACATCCGCGAGTAAACCCCTATCAAAACTTTAGTAAAGGCAGAAACGTTTCCCAGTAGCTCAGTCCGCTTTAGACTAAGCACACTGTACGCGCACCAAAGTACGAGTACCATCTCCCCTCAAGGAAAAAAAGTGACGAAAGTTAAGCGCAAAAAATAAAAATGTTAACAAAATGACTTTGTAATCCTATCAAACACTTTGCGTTTTCCTCGTTATAAATTAAGTTACGTAACGATTTCTGAATCAAATAAATTAAAAGATTACATCTCCTCCTTACGGTGGGAAAACATTTTCCCACTCGTTCGTGCCGTCTTGTTTGCTACAATAACCTCATCGCCGCAATACATTCGAGAAACAATCTCCTTTGAGGGTAGCTCAAACAAAAAATAATTTATATTGCTCTTATAAAATGATCGCGAAATATGAACCGTGCTCTATGACATATTACCGAAAATTTGCGTAATGCTCACTCCGCGGAAGCCCGGGGCGTCTATTGCGATATGAAAAGTAAAACGTTTATAATACGGGTGAAAATGAAGTATGGATGGTAGAGTTAGAAAGAGAAAAGATAAGAAAATAATGCGCCCCCATATATCATCGCAATCGCTAGAATTCGCCAGTCGGCCGGGCTGGCCACCGACCCTCTTTAGCCGCGCGAAAATTCTTCTAACATTTAGCTGAGTAGGAATCATTTACACCATGATGGAAGTGAATACATATTTCAACGCAATTATTGACATTTTTAATATTGACATTTTAATTATTGACATTTTAATTATTGACATTTTTATTGAAATATTTGATTCTTTTTCATTTAAGTCATTTATCTATAATAGTAGATATATATCACAGGCTTTTGCTAAAGTACGCCTAATGACGTGCTCGCATTTACCCCAAGTAAGTATCGTCCCTACAACTTTGTTTTATAGCCAAACTTTATAATCTTTAAATAAGTAATAATTTATTTTCTAACATAAACCGTAAAACTTGTAAATCCCTAATAGAGTGTTCTCGAACGAAAAAAATGTCATCCAGGTGTGTAATAAAACTTTTTTAAGCATTTAATAATAATTTATTACGCTCTCTACGGTAAGATGAAATATGGTCTCCGGGGGAAATGTACTTAGCGCGTCTACGTAACTTTACGGCTAGTAAATAATGCCTAATAATAATTAGTAAAATCTAAGAATCCGAACAGAATGGTGTATTTAGTAGCGGCAGGTGTAGTTATTTGAGTTATCTTCGCTGTTTCTTTTCTTGGTTGCATACTTCATGACTGAAGGTCCTATTACTTTGATCACACATGAAAGTTATCGTAGTCCACTTATTACTGAAGTGCTTTCATGGCGTTGTTCACTAATTCATTAGATTAGATTAGATTAGATTAGATTACTTAGATTCTTTTATTTGCATAGATTGTTACAATGGTGTTATATTAAAATTGCATTGTCATTTTAATTAGGTAAATAATTATAATAATAATAATAATAAATACTCACATATACACACACGGTCGTCTGTTCCTAAAGTAGGCAACTTAATGCCTGTGTTATAGGTAACAGCCGACTGATAGACATATTTACATACTAGCTGACCCCCGCAACTTCGTTCGCGTGTTTATAGGTTTTAAATAGGATTACATCGGATCCCATAATTCATTTATGTACCTAAACTAATGTAGCCTACGTTACTCCTTATAACGTCACCTATCTGCCATTGAAAGTTCCGTTAAAATCGATCCAGCTGTTTTGGAGATTAGTTGGAACAAACAGACAGACCGACAAACATAAATTTAAATGCACACCAGTTTAAAATAAGCCGTACGTTCAAAGATCCGGGTCCCAAGTTATTTGAACCCAATAAATGTCTGTCATTTCTGAACTAAAAAACCTATGACCTTGAAATATTTACGGGACAATACTTAAAGTACTACCTTTCTAACATAAAAAGAATTAGTGAAATCGAACTACGCGTTAATGAATTACAGCTAAATACACGTTTTAACTTTCTTCCCCTCTCCCTAGGGAACCGTGCTGAATTTTGGGATAAAAAGTATCCTATAACCTACCTCGGAGTATAAACTCAAATCGTACCAAGTTTCATTCGAATCCATTCAGTAGTTTCGGCGTGATGCGCGGCCAAGATACAGACAGACAGACAGACAGACAGACAGACAGACAGACAGACAGACAGACAGACAAAAATGAAACAAATTGCAGTTTTGGCTTCAGTATCGATTATAGAGTGCCCTCCAATAAAATTTTTCTAAATATCTTCAATGTACAGAATTGGATCTGTTACAGTTTTATTATATTATAGATAGATAAATACATATATATTTTTAATAAAGGTATACATACATACATAATATTATAAATACACCCAGACTCGGGGCGGGAATCGAACCCGCGACCCCGGAGCGGAAGGCAGGGTCACTGCCAACCACGCCAACAGGCCAGTCATAATTAATGATTGGAAGTGGAGAGCTTCTGAGCGACTGCACCTGGTTAAACCGATGCACAAGTCTATAGTTGACAGATTGATCTACCGTGATCTCCTTCATTCCTCTGTGTTACCACTATAAGCTTTTCCAAGTTATTATTGGGCAAGATTGGGCTATTAGGCAATGGGTAAGATTAAGAGTCAGACATTGGCCAATATGACCGAAGTAGCTAAGAATCGTTTGGTAACTGGGAGTCTTTTGTTAATTGGGAGGATTTTTATACAAAGAAAAAAATAGTTAACGCTTAAGTTTTGTTTTTGGTAGATGTAATGATTAACAACTTTCGGTTTGCTTTTTTAGTACGCAATGCAATATGATGAATTGCTAATCCACACATCTCATTTAGTTCCTACTGAGACCAAAATATAATTAAGGAAATGTTTGTATGTCTGTCTATATCCCAAGCAGCCGCGTTAATTGTCACATAGACTGACGTCAGCCCTTGTTTAAGCTTCAATATTAATAAGTATAAATAGTTGGTATGTCGTTATTGTTGAACTCTGGTTTAGATAGCGAGAACCTATTTAAAATTTCTCACGAATCCAGTTTTTATTGAATTTATTTTAATTTAGTTCTTATTTGTTCACAAAATTAATTTATTTTGATTACGATTTGATTATTTTCAAACTCAACTGGTAGCTGGCTAAAATTCAACTAATAGAGTTGAATATTAACCAGTTGAGTTTGAAACAAAGAATCAAATTTCATTTGTATGGGTCGCTCTCGAAAGTGCTCGAGGGTGACTTCTCTTAACAATGTAGCGCAAATCTGTCTTCTCTAGAAAAAATACTGCAATTTGAATATCACAGCAATTGTTTAAACGTTATGAAGTCCCAATCTTCCGACCAGCAAACCACATGTAAGATTTATTGCTTTAAAATAACACAAGCTAAAGTTCAACTAGACGTCAACCGGCGGGTAAATTAGTTCTCAGACGGCTGGGCCGTTTCATTTGCTCACATACATTCGGCGAACTAGACAAATTATAGCGAACTGTGCTACACATTCTTGGGATTAGTTTGCTGGTCCGCTTCGAACGGGCATCTGTCATTTGGCCATTGGTTAGTCACTTTATGTCTCGTTAAGAATTTTGTTTTTTTTTTTTTTTTTTATTTATCATATCAAATAAATATACAATAAAAAGTAGTACAAAATGCACCGAAAAAACCGCGGAGGTTTGTCCTCGGTGTCTGTCCGCAACTTATGATTAAGTAGATAGGAATTACGATTTAGTAGGTGGGAAGTAAGCTGTGAGTAAGGCATACATTTACATTATAACACAAGAGGATTGAGGAACCAAGTAAGTATGTAAGGTACTTAGCGATTGTAGTTCTTTTAAAACTCATTTTTATCATCGTGGGTAATGTCACTTTTTTCTCAAATAATATTAAAAACAACTCGTTTAAAACTTCTTACTCCTCAGTGCCTGATAAAATTCAATACTTGAACTAATTCGTGTTGCCACTGATGACTTCGAGACATCGTTGCTAACCATGGGCCTCATTATAAAGCTCAGGGTCATTCAGCAGACGATGGAAAGAACTATGCTCAGAGTTTCTACGTCAAGTCAAGAGATTCGAATAAAACCCAGCTTCACTCAACGGGTTGTGAAGCTGTATGCTTAGTCTCACTTTGCACAGCTCGAAAAGTTTACTAAATACTACTGATCGAAACAATGAGTTCAAAATAAAATGTACCTAAACTGGCTTATTTTAAGGTTTGAGTTCGCCAATACATTCAGCATTCGAAGACAGCCAGCGCCCCAAGCAGAAATGTTGTAAAATAAATATTCGAAATATTGAATTACGACTTTAAAATAAGAGTCTTTGGGTTGATTTTGCATTACATATTACAGTTTCTCAATACGTAGTATTTGGTAAAGTTTTGGAGGTGCGCAACTAGCAATGGAAGGGGCACATATTTCAAGGACCGATAGACGTTGGGCTTCCCAGGGGCTGGAATAGCGATTTCGCACTGATAAATGCAGTGTTAGCAAACCCCACACTTGATGGACAGATGACAGAAAACGAGTCATAGGATACCGCTGTATACAAGCGGCGCAAGACCGAAACGTCTAGAAGATGTTGTTAAATTACTTAAATTTTAAGAACTAACTTCTTATAATAAACACATACTGCTCTTATATTATGTGTTCATTACGTGTTGAATCAACGGATAAACGTTATTCTACTCTAACCTAATGTCAATAAATATGTATAAAAATTATATGGAAATGAGGTAGGTAGGTACTTAACGTTAATAATAATTTTATTTAAGTCAACTTTAAACAAGCTCTACGCCAAGCATTCTATTTATCATCACAGTCTCGCAATATTACTTAATACTATAAAAAGTATTTAGAAGAGAATTGTCAAAAAATCTAGTTATAGAAGAAGGTCAGTTACATGGTGTTTCAAGAAAAAACCATGTACCTCGTTCTTCTATACCATCACTCCATACTTACTTACTATACTTACTCCATAGGAAATCTCTACCAATAACACATTATTCTTTGTCTCAACTCATGATACCTTCCGTGTAAACTATTATTAGTCGCAGATTGTAGATCGGTCGGTTTTAGTTGGTGTAAAATTAATGTGCGGCAATAACGATCGTACCATAAATTACACTAAAGTGGTCCGCCAGTCAATCAGTCTTCGTGTTAAGTTTAGTATTTGATCATAAATAGCTTCTGTTGACGTCTGTTTTGACTAAAGCTAGTCGTGAAATGGTACTGAATCTTACGAATATGCAGCATCTTTACGATCTTACATACGATCGATACGATACGACAAAATCTTTACGATCCCAAGTTTGGTTACTAACAAATAGGTATTAACTTATTGTGAAGATTGTAATTGACTGATTCTTGGCTAACATGAAGCATAATTATCTACACATACTACTAACTTAGTATAATAAAATTGTAGACTTGCCGTATCTGTACATTAAAGATTTTTGCAAAATAATAACTGGGGGATGTTAGGGATAAGTAGGTAATAGAACGTAAAAAAGCTATTTTTGAAATTTTTATCTGTTTGTTTGTATGTTTGTGCGCTCATCACGCAAAAACTACTCAATGGATTGAAATAAAAACTTGGTATGATTTAAGTTCATACTACGGAGTAACATATACGATACTTTTTATCCCGAAATTCAGCACGGTTCCCTTGGGAGAGGGGATGAAAGTCAAAATGTGTACTTAGCTGTAATTCATTAAGGCGTGGTCCGATTTCATTCATTCATTTTTTTTAGAAAGGAGATACTTTAAGGATTACCAACTAATCTCTTAAAGGCTGGATCGATTTTGATGGGACTTTCACTGGCGGATGCTTACAATTTGATCTTTCTAAACACCCGCCAGTGAACTTTTAACCGTTTTTAGCAAGATATGAGCTCAAAGGAACTTAGGAAAAATAAAACGATTCCCGCGAGATTTTTAAAACCAATATCCACGCGAACGAAGTCGCGGGTATCCGCTTGTTATTAAAAAGAAAACTCTGTTTCATAAATATGGGCTTGAATTTTGACAGTTATGTGACAAGAAATGTTTTGCATTTGACTGCTTACTTTAATTATAACTATGTAAGGAGGTCTTGCTGCGTCTCTTTCTTGCCACTAAAGCCTCACCCCACACAGGTGCGTTTTTATCGGTCGATAAATCGTAGTGAGTTACTGTGATATCTTTTCAAACATTAAAGGCCAGTTTCACCACCTTCTGATAAGTATCGGATAGCTATCTACATCTTTTGTCTTTGTAACTTGACATAAAGTAAGAAAGTGACAAATCTTACGTTTAGGGCTTTAGGCTATCCGACAATTATCAGAAGGTGGTGAAACAGGCCCTAAGTAGCGCAACAGTGTGTAAGGCTTTTTTATGATTCAAAAGCAAGAGCGTTCCAATTTCGACCGCCGTCGGAGGTTCAAACGTCGTTTTGACAAATGTACTTTTATTATTACCTCATTTGTTTCAGAAAATAAACAAACAATAATACGACACAGTGCCTACCTCAAGCCATAAACATTGTTTTCATGACAGCACAATGACTCAGGTAAATAAAAACCGGGCAATATAACATGAAGAGGCCACTTAATAAAATTACATGAACGAATGACAGCGCGATATCGTAATGGCATAGATAAATAACGGAATTAATAAAATGATTGATAGTTTCGATACAAAATAGGGTGGTTATAAAATGAAGGCGAGGCTATCGATATTATACCCAGAGCTTATTGAACGAGCTCGCAGGCTTTACGCCATTTTTGGGGTAATATTTTAAATAGGAAGAAAATGTATGCAGGATGGAACGAAAGTCCTAGCTCACACAAACTTGATAACCTGCTTATAGAATCAATTTGGGGTCCACAGGAGTTCAAATAAGTTTGTTCAAACATCATTTAGAATCTACCAACGTATGAAACTTTGTACAAATATTAATATTACCTATAAAGTTCTCATTTGCAGAAATTCAACTCTCAGACAGTCGAGAGTATTTGAAATAGGTAGAGGTGTTCTATAGCGCAACTAGTTGCCGGAGTAATTTCTTTGGATTCCAGCAGCAAGTGCGCTCGGGTGTTCGCAGTTAATAGTGAACGGTATCAATTAAAACTGTCCCGTCTGATTTATTTTATTGGTTCGGCAATTGATTACATTACGCCAAATTGACCGCAATAAATGGCAGTCTCACGACGCCCGCGCCGCACTGCGTTCGAAAATGATATGATTTTGGTGACTATTGCAATTTCTCTGCAAGCAACCGATAAAATGAAAAATTATTGACCGAAATAATGAAATAATTTCGTTCATTATTGGATTTTTACAACGTAGGTACATATTAGGCAATATTATGTATAATGTGTGTGTTGTGTGTATGTAACGATCAAACTATAAACATGTCGTATGATTACTACTTACGACTGCCGATTCGATCGTCGTCGAAAAGTTCGTTCGAAATTCGTCTATTTTGCTATAGGGCAAACTTGTAGAAGAATTCACAAAATGTATTTCAATGTACCTATCTTATAGGGTCTCTACACATCTTCGTCGTCGTCGTTGTCAACCGATTGACGTCCACTGCTGGACATAGGTCTCTTGAAGGGACTTCCACTTGCCACGGTCTTGTGCCGCTTGTATCCAGCGGTTCCCTGCGACTCGTTTGATGTCGTCGGTCCATCTAGTGGGGGGTCTACCAACACTGCGCTTCCCGGTGCGAGGTCGCCACTCCAGCACCTTGGGACCCCAACGTCCATCGGTTCTCCGAACTATGTGCCCCGCCCATTGCCACTTCAGTTTCGCAACCCGTTGAGCTATGTCGGTGACTTTGGTTCTTCTACGGATCTCCTCATTTCTGATTTGATCGCGTAGAGAAACTCCGAGCATAGCTCTCTCCATCGCTCTCTGAGCGACTCTGAGCTTTCTTATTGTTGTTACGGTTGTTACGTTCCCTCGAATATGGTTGAGCGAAGCAATGGCTGGATCATGCGTCATGCTCGTGAACGGGTGCCACCGTCGGAAATGGGGCTACTTTTGTCTGCCCTTCTTCACATGTGTAGAATTGTAAGCACCATTCCGAACCTGTGGTAGATTCATTTGTCGATTCGTAAACGCTTCCGAAAGTTTATCTGAATAAAATTATGATTACTTATATAAATGATAAAAAGGCGTGGATTTGACTCGTTCCAGCAATGCGTGAGACGGCAATTCAATCATGTACTTACCATAAAATTGTTATATTGATATTGTAAATTTGGAAAAGAGCAACCGCCGAGTTTCTTGCTGGTTCTTCTCGGTTGGAACGGCATTCCGAACCAGTGGTAGATTCATCTGACTATTCAAAAGCACTTGTAAAAGTTTATTTGAATAAAAAACTTTTCTATTCTATTCTATTCTATGAGGCCCATAGTTAGCGACCATGTCTCGGAGCCGTATGTCATCACTGGCAACACGCACTGTTCGAAGACTTTCGTCTTCAGGCATTGAGGAATTTTGGACGAGAAGACATCGCGAAGCTTCCCGAACGCTGCCCATCCGAGTTGGATTCGGCGGTTGACCTCTTTCTCGAAATTGGACCTACCTAGCTGGACTGTGTGTCCTAGGTATATATACTCGTCCACAATTTCTACACATAAATCTTAGCAAAAGATCTCTGCACATACAACAGCGGTATTTAGCACCTTATTTGACCGTCATCTCCGCTTCAACTGCTAGGTTCGTATGGAACCGACGTGATACATGAAAAATGTGAGACAAATTAAATCACAACAATCGTCATAAACTAACAGGTTATTTACAACACATGCCAGTAACTGCTGCGAGGTATTCTCATTTGATAATCTGGCGAACACATGCCAAAGCTAAAAAATTTATCGCTACCCACATCAATCTGAATGCCCACTCGTTCGCTACAATTAATGACATTTTTTTCTAAACGCCCGCAAAATATATAATTTATCCGCTCGAAAAAGAGATTTAAATGCAGGAGAGGCATTATTTTTACAAATCGCTCCCGAAACACGCCAGAAATGTATCGTGACGCTTTTCACGTTGAAATATAGATTAACTTGGAATCAGAATATATTTTGGCGTTTATGTCCATTTGATGGATTCGAATGGGAATATTCTTCATAGATAAATGTATAGGTAAATTATAGCGGTTGTAGCTTATCAATAATATCGTTGAGTGATGTGGTTTGGCAATTTTCCTACCTGAAAGTTCTTTTTGAATATTGATGATGGATAGTAGGTATCACTAACATAGATTCAATAATCAATATTTTATAGGCTTATTGTGCACTCAACCTTTACTTCTTTCCATTCCTTGTATTATGTACCATGTGGACGACATTATTTCGTGGACAATGTAACAATATTATTTATTGTACTAGATTTTAAATAGTAATATAATGATAATCATGTACCTACCTACAAAGTAAGTACAATTTTTTAACTATAATAATTTTGCAATACAGAAAATATTAAATAATGATCGACTTACTGCGGTCATTA
Organism: Melanargia galathea; assembly: GCA_920104075.1. Taxonomy (NCBI): domain Eukaryota; kingdom Metazoa; phylum Arthropoda; class Insecta; order Lepidoptera; family Nymphalidae; genus Melanargia; species Melanargia galathea. The sequence continues at coordinate 9,052,555 of OV049864.1, forward strand.
TTTAAATAGAGGCTGCCAAATATCGTTAATCAAAAACTAAACCAACAATTAGATAGCGCTTTTGTTTGTGAAATTATATTGTAAATCAGTAGGTACACCGGATAGCCAAACAGTTAATTAAACGAAACTAGGTTTAATCAAATTTGGTACAAATTACCCTCTGGCAAACAATCAGGAACGATAAAACTAGCCTTTGAGTCCAGGAATGATTGAATGGATACAGTTTGTTTATTTACATATCGACTCCGTAACGATTGCGCTGGGATTCTTTTAGGCGAAAAGCTTCTTTTTTTACCCAAAGTAAAAAAACAAACGTAGGATACAATAAAAGTAGCACAAAATGATAAAAGTTCGATGAACTCATCAAGGTTATTTTTAAAACATAACCAACTGATGCAGACTGCAGCTAACAGCTACATATGTGCTGCAGCCTGCTGCTTTTTTAACCCCCGACGCAAAAACGACGGGGTGTTATAATTATATAATATAGATACGGCTTGACGAGTAGAATAGCACTATGTAAATCCAAAATGGCCGCCACCTCAAAACGGCGAATGTCGGGGGTTTTTTAAATTTTTAATTTATACTTGTGTATTAATATGTATAAAACAATTATGTATAGCCTCTAATGTAGATACACTTTATTATCCCAAGAAAACCTCTATCATTGTGTAATTAATGGAAAAGGCCACAACCCTCAGCAATGAGGAAAATTACGCCAGGACAGTGCAACTTTTGCAATAGGTACCTACAGCAAAATGTGTACTTTTGTACTTTTTAAAATTACCTTTTACAAATTGGCGGACGCAGTGGCCTTACATTTTGTATAATATTTGGTAATTAATTAATATTCATCTTATTCAAGACACTCATAAATTGGGTAAAACGACAAGACAGATAAATTGGAACATACGAAAAAGTGGAACGTTAGAAAATTTCTACTTATTTTGCATTCAGATTGCAAACCTAGAATTTCCACGTTAGTCGATTCCCCGGAAAATCTGAATGAAAACTTCATAATAGCGTTGACTTTGCATCCGGTTACGTATGACAATCTTTGTCCTGTAAAAATAATCGGTTTAGACTGAAAGAGTATTTTCAGAGCAAAAAATCATCAGCAAATCTGGATTTGCTCTGATGATTTTTTCCACGTTTCTATTACCTATATTTAAATTATTAATTAATTTTAAAATGTGTCAAGCCAATCTTTATCACTTATTTCATGTTTAGTGATGCTGATAACGATCCTTCACTGGTCATAGATGCACTTAAAGAAGAAAGATATACTTCACACTAAAGTGAATTGGACATGGAAAACCTCAAAAACCTCAAAAAAGTTAGGTAAGTACGGCTTATGTAGCTAACTTTTGGCTAGTAAAAACCGAGCGGTACAACATGATGACGTATCGATAGAATGAGTTTAGAATGAGTTTCTTCAACAAAACAATACCTGAATAGAAGTAGGCGTTACTTTGCGGAATTCCATGATATACGGACGATTGCAAAATTGATTTTGCAATCGTCCGTTGTGAAGTCAACATCTCCTGAAGATGCTCCGGTGTCGGAGCGAAACGATCGTCGAGTTCATTTTGTGGTGAATTTGTGTGGTGTTGTGCCTACAAATTTGTCACTGTTAGCGGATTATAGCAAAGTAATTTTATATTCATTGTAAAACAATACCTTTCATTTTTAGTAGCTCCTAAGTACACATTATGCATTCAAGATGTAACGCGCTTAAGCCATTTTTTGGGGCGAGAAGAGTAAATGGGAACTCCATAACAGTGCTGAGGTAGAGCTCGGAAACATATAGCGTAGGTAATGGCCTTTGTCGTTAACAAAAAGCGACTGATCCGGCCCAGATCCGCTTTGTAGCCCGTTTCCTTTAGCCAGTTCACAACATAATTATCGAGTGCAGCGAACGAATCGGTCGATATACACGTAGGTTCATGGAAATAGACGTACGTATTTCGCCGATAAGACAAATACAATTTTCTTTATTGATTTTACCATACGCCGCGCCGTTCCGAATTGGTAAAAAAGAGTAGGTACAATTTATTTTCGTAAAGTGGGAACGTAATGTTGACTAATAACTGTAAAAATATCAGCCTTGGGTTAGTAAAAAAGCTATTTATTGTAGGACTAGCGGTCCGCCCCGGCTTCGCCCGTAGTACATATATAGCCTATAGCATTCAAGGATCACGTACATATCCAACGGTGAAAGAATTTTTGAAATCGATCCAGTAGTTCCTGAGATTAGCGCGTTCAAACATACAAACTCTTCCGCTTTATTATATTACTAGCGGTCCGCCCCGGCTTCGCCCGTGGTACATAATATATAGCCTATAGCACTCAAGGATCACTTACATATCCAAAGGTGAAAGAATTTTTGAAATCGGTCCAGTAGTTCCTGAGATTAGCGCGTTCAAACAAACAAACTCTTCCGCTTTATTATATTAGTATAGATAAGAGCCCTCTCCATGGCAGCGACAAATCGTTGGTGAGTGGAGTCTAAAACAGTGATTTCTGCATTTAGAGAGCGAGACGTCTTCAGTAAAGAAGAGTACTAAAAATAATATATATACATAAATAAATAATAAATTAATTAAATAAATTTTTGCTTGAGATATCATGATTTTTAGTGAAAAACGGCAAAGTAAAAAGATGCAAATCTAGGTTTGGAATTTCGTCTATTTTAGCAAATATTTGGCAATTTTTTACATGAACTAAAGACATTTGTAATTATTATGAAGTAACCTATGATAAGACTTCGGCCGTTTTTCAATTTTCTAGTTTCTTATATAGTTTATTTATGCACGAAGTTGCCCCAAAATTTGCCCAAAAATAGTGATTTTTTCAAGCGTCATAACATTCAAAATAAATATAGTTTTACTAATATTTTTATTTTATGGCATAGATAATGGAGATATAAATTGATATCTGGCTTAACTTTAGACCTATTGCGACAAATATTAGAATAATAGGCGTAATACGTTTGTATGGAGAAGCGCGTGAAGAGAGCGGCCTTAAGTACCTATAGATGGTCTAATAGGTAGGAAGTGTCACAACAAAGTTCGATCCTAGAACTTGGAGTAACGAAATCTATAAGAGAGCAAAAGTAAAATAGGCGTCCTTTATAATTACTAACGTGAGATTTGTTTGAGTTTGCTCTTGAACACACGGCGAATGGTACCTTCTACCTAATCAACTGAAAAATTATCATACTTGAACCACATTTAATATCAACAGACTCGTTCCACTTATCTATCCGTGCTAGCGTAGACATTTCAATTTCCATGCCGCCATTGATGCAGTTTGCACTTGTTGCAGTTGACGAAGTAGATTCCGATGTAAATTCTAGATGGCGCCACTTTTAACTTTCCTAATGCTTTGCTGATGAGTTTATATTGCAACGTGATTACAGCTAGATGTCGCCATTAATATTACTTTAAAGACATTAAAAAAATAACAAGAATAAAAATTAGTGAAAACGACGAATAAAATATCAATGGAAGATTCACTCGACTTGACGATTCGAAAGTATTTGTAAAAGTTTATTTATGTATATAAAAAACTTCTATTCTACTACATATAAGTATATTCTAAAAATGTATTTGGAATATCAATAAAATTATTATATGTAGGTACCTACCTACTTACTTAATCATCATATTATCATGCTTTATTACATTGGCGTATACAAATAGGTCATCATAAAGTCAAGCAAAGCCGGAGCGAGTTATCTAGTTTACTTACCATAAAATGTGAATTCTTTAGCTTTGAATTTAAAAACGACGAAGTGCCCACTACAAATCTGTCTTGATGCACGATAGCGCAAGTTTAATCGGCAACATTGTAACTAAAAATGCAGATAGCCAGAATACTCTGAAAGTTTAGGTTGTTTGCGGTGTTCTGGCGTGAGATCAAAGGTATTGTCATGGTTTAAGAGCGATTCGTGCTGTAACTCAGAACACAATTCGATATAAATCACATGTCGCACTGTCACGGCACCGCAAACATCCGACGTTCACGAATGTAACCGCAATACGCAATATTATGTTACTTAAAACTTTATACATACAACTTTGTATTTATTTATAGCACAGAATATTATTCAAGAGCAGATGTTATGTTCTAGATGTAAGTATAAATCATCATCATCATCATGATCAACCCATTACCGGCTCACTACAGAGCACGGGTCTGCTCTCAGAGTGAGAAGGGTTTTGGCCATAGTCTACCACGCTGGCCAAGCGGATTGGCAGACTTCACACACCTTTTGAGAACGTTATGGAGAACTCTCAGGCATGCAGGTTTCCTCACGATGTTTTTCTTCACCGTTAAAGCAAGTGATATTTAAATACTTAAAACGCACATAACTCCGAAAAGTTAGAGGTGCGTGCCCCGGGATCGAACCCACGACCTCCGATTAGAAGTCGGTCGTCCTAACCACTAGGCTATCACAGCTTTTATAAGCTATATAAAAGCATAAATAAGTATAAATATTAGATACAAAAATAAATAAATAAAATCAAAACTAACAAAAAATTATAACTTTAAAGATTTAAATGAAGCCAACAGCAAAGTACAAGTAGATGACAAGAAACGGTAATAACCGAGTTTTCTAAAAATAGTTCCCGTTTTTATGTTCAGTTCGGTCCCGGGGAAAGATTCCGAGTTGTCAGTTCTCTGTTTTTAAGAAACTTTTGAATTCTCAGATGGGTATTTTACTTTATTATTTCTACCTGTTGAGCAGCTCAAACTTTTAATTCTAGTGACTTCATAATTTAAAGTGTGACAGAATCTAAAATTTAATTGTTTCGCTTCTGTTGCTTTTAAATGAGCTTTTTTAAGCTTAGATGTTAATTCAAAACTAACGTTCTACAATGGTTAGAAAAGAGAAACATCATTATTTAGAGCAGTTGTTTCAAAAGTTAGATATATAATTCCAATGGTTGATCAACCTACAAAAGTGCGCAACGAAAAATAATTAAAGATAATTTCTTTTTATTATTTAATTTAAATATTGATTTAGAAGAGAAATAAAACTCGTTAGTTAACATTTATAAAAATAAAGCAGACTTTACAGAATGTTAATTCGATGTTGTTATAAGTGGTCACGTTCTTAATTACATTGCTCTTTACTAGCGAAATGTTTAACTATATGATTTTTAAAAACATTACGTAGGTAATAAAAATAAGAGTAAATTTAAATTTTCAACTGCAACACAATTCAAGGAGCAGTTGTTTCCGACAACGCACGTGCCTCAAGAAATGACTGCTTTTAAAATTTATGTGATCCTATTCGTTTAGCAGCGTAGTACTCTTTAATTCTATGTAACATTCCGTAAATACGAGAACTTCGCACACAAAACAATTCATAGGAACTTTTCTTTTATTTCTCTTTAATGTCTTCTTCTTTTTTGATGCCATGCAGGTCGTCAAGGCCCTGTGACACTTCAACCGTCACTGATCTATTGTGCTCACCTCCGTTTTGTATTTCCTCGCCGGTACTCTTTGCAGTGTGATGATCGCATTTCGCCTCTGATTGGTCGACATGCTCTCGCTTTTCGTCAAAATGCATTGCTGTAGCAAGAATATCATAAATTCAGCCAATCGCCACAATTGAGACTGTAGCAATGGTTAATTCAGCTCTAATACAGTCAGGGGGCAGGTATAGAAGCATTTTTCTGAAGGGAATCAATTTAGCTCTCAGAGTTTACTCTAGCGGCACGCTATGATGGCCGGTTTGACGTTTGTCCGCTCATGAAGTTCCGTATTAATTGATAACGACTTTGAAGGAAATAATTGTATTACTTTATTGACGATAGTGATGTGCAGAGATTCATAAATTTTATCGAATGTAGTTTTAGGTTTAGGACTCAAAATTTATTTATTAAATTGATTTCTTAAATGTATACAAGTGTAGAAAAATCAGTTCGCACCATTTAAGGGGTGAATGTACTTGTGAATATGAACAATTTTCACTATGTGGACAAACCTCTGAAATCGCAAAAAAATATCAATAAATTTTTAAAAATGGAATCTAATACGATCGTCACATAGGATCGCTGGCTAGCACAACTACTACCTCCGGCAAACTCGCGTCAATGCTCAATGCAAAACAAAGCAGTTTCGAATTGACGTTGCTTCGAAAAGTATAAACTGTCAGTGCAATGCGATTGTGATATAGTTTTGACCTGGCTTTGGATTTCAAATATTGATACTGCATTACTGTTGACCCTTGCTCGTTAATTTGGACTCTGTTCAAGCCCTTTGTTGTGGATTTCGTCGATATGACCGAACGTACGCAGAGAACTGTTCTAAATAGTCAGACACGTGAGTTCGTAATACGCCTTCGTAACTATTTCGATCGTGAAGCTCAAAATGGAGGGCCAATTTTACCTATAACGTCAGTGGTTGAACGCGTAGCTGATGCGCTTAATATTGGACAACGAACTGTTAGACGGATAACTAAAAAAAAATATGGCGAGACTGGCACAGAAGAAAATAAACTTCACACACCAAAAAAGAGAAAACGAGCAAAACCAGTCGTAGGCATCGATAGCTTTGATGCCGATGCTATCCGAAGACATGTTTACGGCTACTATTTACAGAAGGAGTATCCAACAAGAAAAAAGTTGGTGCATTCACTGAAGGAAGCTGGATTATTCTTCGGTGGGGAAAGTTCTTTAACGAAGATTTTGAAGACCATTGGATTTCGATACAAAAAATGTAACAAACGCAAAATATTGATGGAAAGATTTGATATAGCGATGGCAAGGTATACTTTTTTACGGCAAGTGAAAGAAATCAAAAATTGGCAAAATGTTGTGTTCTTGGATGAAACATGGCTTAATGCTAACCATACTGTAGGCCGTTCTTGGAACGATGACACAGCAGCATCTACTTCCAAAGTTCCTGTAGGAAAAGGATCGCGACTTATAATTTGTCACGCCGGAACCATCAACGGGTTTGTCGAAGGTTCTCTCATGGCTTTTGCGTCAAAAACCACTGGAGACTATCATGAAGACATGAATGGAGAAAAGTTTACTGAATGGTTTACCTCAATGTTGTGTAGCCTCCCTGAACCATCTATTATAATTATGGACAACGCCCCATACCACTCGATGCAAATTGACAAGCCACCTGCCCAATCCCAAAAGAAAGCTGATATCGTCGCATGGCTTCGTAAAAATGGCGTAGATGCAAACATGAATATGTTAAAAGCGGAATTAGTACGTCTTTTAAAAGAAAACAAACCAACCAAGATCCGATACGTCATTTCGTCAATGACATTAGCATTAGAACATGGGCACAGAGTTATACGGTTACCGCCTTACCATTGTGAGTATAATGCGATTGAGTTGGTGTGGGCTCAAATTAAGGGATATGCTGCAAGACACAATACAGAACCCCCATTTACCACAAAAAAAATGCTAAAATTATTAGAAGAAGCTTGTGAACATGTGACTAAAGGAGACTGGGAAAAGGTTGTGAATAGAACTGTTAAATTAATAAGGGAAGATTATGAAAGAGATGTGAAAATAGATAATATTATAGAAAACGAACATATAATTATTAATGTATGTGATGATAGCAGTGACGACAGTGAAAATAGTAGTATGGACGAATCTGATTAATTATGGCCTTTTGTGGCACCTTTTTTGGTATCTTTTGTATTCATATGTTTCTTGTGTGCATATAAAGTATGTATATTCATTTTCGTTCAAATATTCAGTTCGTTCAAATAAATTAAATAAACATATACATTTTTGTTTTATTAAACCTATTTAATCAGGTACAAAAACAAAACTTAATTGTTTTTTGTTCGAGAATAAATTGACATTCCACATCACTATTGTAATGTGTCAAACCGGCCATCATAGCGTGCCGCTAGTGTAATTGCGATTTGTTGCATTAGACAGGGCAGTAACACATAGAACGGATATTTTGACTGACTTCTAGCAAAACCTGCAAATATGCGCTCTAGAGCATAGGGTTATAATATATTTTTTTTATGTATGCCCTCTATTTGTCCTCCGACATGATGATCGGAGACCTTTGATAGCTGACATAGCTTGCATTCTTTTTTTTTTTTTTTTTGCCTTACTCTGTTGGACGAGAATGAGTAGCTCTGTTTTTTTTAGCATGTCATTCATTGTTGTGCTGTATACAATAGGGTACTGTAGGGTTATAATATTGTGTCTCCTATATTTTATGCACAGTGACCCCTCAATGCTCGCGCTGTAATGCTTGATTTTTCCTACTAAGTGTAGCATCTCAGAGGCAGCCTTGTTATTGAAGGATCTAACAAGCGCTTTGGACCTATTTAAATCTGGTAAGATTTTCCAACGAATAAGCGCATTAAGTTGCAATAGTTTTAACTGAAAAGACAATTATATATTAAAAAATAGAGCAGTAATGTGGATATAATTTCTATACGAAATAATATGAAATATTATTTACTATAGAAATACTATACTACTTATCTCAAAATATTTTCAATGGTTCTCCGAAAAAATATTTTTTACCTACCTACCATAGTGACAAAGAAAAAGATAATAGAATTTTGACGAAAGGTAAAAAATGGCTGAGTAGGTAAGTATGAAGAGGCTAAAGAAATCATGAACAGAGTTTTTTTTTATAGAAACTTTGCAAAAGTTTCGCAAAAACACTTATCGCATTCGCCCACGACCACGTATAATTGTCAACGAAGTTTCCATCGCGTTTCTCTCTAATCTTAATTGAAAATTCAATCATTTATTCATCTGATCGAAGTCGTTAGGGCTCTCTAATGGCTCGCGTGCCTTTTTGCTCCATTTTTACTTCGTATTAAAATTGCTAGCTAATTTTCCCTTGTAGGGGATCGAAGTTATCGGTGCAAAGTGCCTTAAGCGGTTTTTGTAACAAGTCCCCAATTTATTTTAATCGTTTGACCGACCCACGTAGGTATACGTTGTAAAAGTACTAAAGTACCTAATTAAATTTAACTCCTCTATACTTAACTTTTCGCCGGTCCCATTTCTTTGACTCAGTTTGTCCCCAATATTTATCCTACCTAAAGTAACTAACTCATATATTTCGTAAGTTGTAACATATTTCACATAGTCATGACGAAAATCGAAGCCATTTCTATATGCAAATTGCATACTATCACATAGACAACCACATACATATTTGTGTACTGATCTCATAATTTATCATTATCATTAACATAATATTATCAACCGATAGACGTAGCTGGACGTAGGTTTAGATTCAATTGACTATTCAAAAGTAGGTACTTGTAAAAGTTTATTTGAATAAAAAACGATTCTATTCTATTCTCTTCTATTCTCTTACAAGGATTGCCACAACATACGCTCTTGTACCACTTGTAGGTAACCAGCGGCTATCATATATTTTTGGATACCTATCTGAAAAAGATTCACTCACCAGAGTACCAAAATGTAATCATTTATGTATCAGTCAACAATAATGAACACTATCATTTATATATTATTTTTTCCTACCATTCATCCTTCCATACCTACAAGCTAACAAACAAACTATTCCTCGCCTCTCAAAAAGTTAGGGTTTACGTTAATATAATAAAATAGCATTACCGTCTCAATATTTATCCAAGCTGGCAATAAAATGAGCAGACAACCAAGCAGGAATATCTCTCCACCCGTGGGAATAACGGGAGGTAAAAGAAAAATGCATTTATACCAGGCTTATTGAGTTTCCAATAACGAGTGGTAATGAAGTAGGTAGGTTCGCAATATTGTCATGGCCCAGGTTCATCGGATATTCATGACGTTATGAGTTCTATCATGGCTCCACGTGTTCCGCGGCGAAACTTGTTTTATTTATTGAAAGGAACTCAATGGAATAACTTGATGAGTTTGTATTGAACTATGATACGCCCCTAGCGTGTTGTGATAGCTTTTACTTGGCATTGTGGTGGCAGGTGTTCAACGAATTTGTACCTTTAACCTTGTAGGTAACTACGTAGAAATTCACGAATATTGAATTCAATGCGTTATTATTTTTTTATATTCGTTCAGTATTTCTTTAAAGAGTTGACATACTGCGCTGCTACAATAGCAGTTCAGTTAAAAGGTACTGTTTGGACTAATTGAGTCATTGTTGTCATGATAGACAGAGATAGAGTCGTGATCTTTCGCCGCTTGTATCCAGCAGCTGCCTGCGCCTCGTCTGATGTCTTCGGTCCAACTAGTGGGGGTCTGCCAATACTGCGTTATCCGGTGCGAGGTCGCCATTGGGACCACAACGTTTATCTGTTCTTCGAACTATGAGTAATACGTATGAAAGACGGTATAACCCGTGGCACGTAAGTCAAGCGGTGACCTTCAAGTACGCGCAGCGTCGTACGAGTGAGCGGGACACAATACGATTGGAGAGCCAATCAGCGCTTACGAGGAATCCGCGAGAGCTAATCAATGCTTACGAACGATCCCCACGCCCTCCCCGCGACCCCCTCACACCCCGAGATACCTCATTTCCGACATCTGCGCATTGAAGGTCACCGCACGACTTACGTGCCGCGGGTTGTACTTCTGACCATAAGTATTGTTGCAGGCATGTGTTAGGTGAAATTCCGTCAGTAGCTTAAACATAAGTAGACAGTGGAAAATACTACCTATTCTAAATCTAAAACACGAAATACGAATGCACGAAAAAGCGAATGTTTTGCCTAAACCCTGTATTCCAGTCCAAGGACCCTATTTGCGGTGGACGAACCAACACGAGAATCACGAGATCTATATAGGGTTGCCATCAGTGACTGAAAAAGGTCAATTTTATAAACTCGTTGCAAAAACGCAGATATACAAAGTTCTCCACTGTTTTGTAGAGTCAAACTATATGATAAAAACATGCATAAAGTAAGTCATAAAGAAACATTGTGATGTAGCATTGTAGTGATGCGTTTAGCGAAGCCTCCATGAAGAGGTTTGTAAAATAACGCCTAGGTACTTTTTGCCTCTGCTCTCGTGCAACAATGTGTACCTAACTTATTATATACTTAAAACTAGTGGACCCGGCAGACTTCGTCCTGCCCGGTGAAAAACACACACAGAAGACACACACGCACAGAAGATATATCTATTATATACTCTATGAGTGGTACGGGTGAGAGAGTTTAACGTATCGACGCGGGATGAACTATGTTTGATAGTTGCCAAACCAATGAACATTTTGTATGGGAAAATGTTTTTACTTTTATTTTATGGTTTCGTCAATTTTTCAATGTTTTTAATAGTTATTATGCTATTCGGGATGGTCCCAAATAGAACAAATCAAACACCATGCAGAAAATCAGTCCAGCCGTTCTCGAGTTATACTTAAGTGTTCGAACTAACACGATTTTGTTTTATAATATATATACCTAGATTAGAAAAATCTGAAAATACCCAAATGGGTGGCACCCCTAAATCAATGGTACGAATCGGTCACTGGCCACCGATAAAGTAACGTCGCTTGCCTACGCCATCTGACCGAACGAATAAAAAGACCTATCGACCTAAATCTATTGTTTGAAATGAAAAAGTTAAGTCAGGTTGTTATTGGTTTAACGTGAAAGGCGAGTTTGAAAAATGAAACATTTTAACAATGTTATACATTTTAAATTTGCGTTCCATTATATAATTTTTTTTAAATATAAATGATTTATTTAACTGCCTAACATCATTACACGCATATCATTGTAAAGTTTAAAGTCAAAAAAAAAACGTTCAAAATCTGAAAGGTAAAAAAATCTTTTCGCTTTGTTATTAGTTTTTAAAGGCGATTCTAACATATACATCACTCTTTCGTTGTAGACTACAAGAGTGATGAATTACATTAGTGATGCTCTTGAAAATATAATGCAATAAGGCGGTCGAAACACAGCAAGTAAATTTACCAAATACTCAAACGTCGTACAATAAACGCTATCGCGGTTTTCACGAAGCTAAGAGCTCTCAAACTTTGCGAGAATTTATTTCATTCTTATTGTACTATTATGCCGTTCTCAGCTACACAACATAAATAATAATGCGGGCCGTTATAGGGTCATTACAGTGGGAACGGGCCAGAGTGACGTTACAAGCCCCTTGTATCTCTCACGTACCGTGTACACTACAGCCTGAGTTATACGATGAATTAGTCTTTCGTGATCTAATTTTATATCAGTTGTAAAATCGTGAACAACATTCAGAGATGTTGTTTTATTCGGTTCCTCTGTACATTAAGGGGTGATTCACAACCGGGCCTGCACCAATCGTATCTTATTTTACCCGCGCACTTAAGGAGATATAAATAGAGATATTTATACGTATGACCAATTTATAGAACAAAGGATATTTTCATTATATTTAAAACTAGCTTCTGCCCACGGCTTCATCCACGTGAATTTCGGTTTTTCACAAATCTTTTCAGAAATCAAAAAGTTTTTCACAACTTCCGGATAAACTTTAGTTGACTTTATCCCGACGAATAAATTTGATGTTTTGGCAGTTATAGGTGATTGAAAAACCGTCAAAATGTGTAATTTATTCGTCAGATAAAGTTTATCTGGCAGTTATCAAAGTTTTATGTCATTTGTATATAAGTACAACAGACATTCCTATTTTATTTAATCGACTTTACGTCATGTAACAATCCATAATGAGTTGGGTCTTCGTAAACGTAGACGTATCAATCTTGAGACGAGCTTGCGACGACCAGTATCTGAATTCTTTGCGAGCGCCATACAAGCCGAGATGAAAGCAGGGTCATTATACGAAACAAAGAGCAAAAGCCGCTCAAACTGTGCATAAATCGTACCGTGCTGTTTACCTACGTCGAGGCTTCCTAGGACGCCTCGACCGCCAAAGAAAGCGCAGCCTAGTTTGCTAGGAAACGTACGCTGAAAGAAACCTTTTTCAGTACTCCTTATGAATATTGCCAAAACAATATCCTTGTAAATGTTAAAAAATAAGTACTGTACTGTACTTGTGTTTTTCTGCAAAAAACGAATATCTATAATATAATAAAACTGTAACAGATCCAATTCTGTACATTGAAGATATTTTGAAAATTTTTATTGGAGGGCACTCTATAATCGATACTGAAGCCAAAACTGCAATTTTTTTTGTTTTTGTCTGTCTGTCTGTCTGTCTGTCTGTCTGTCTGTCTGTCTGTATCTTGGCCGCGCATCACGCCGAAACTACTGAATGGATTCGAATGAAACTTGGTACGATTTGAGTTTATACTTCGAGGTAGGTTATAGGATACTTTTTATCCCGAAATTCAGCACAGTTCCCTAGGGAGAGGGGAAGAAAGTTAAAACATGTATTTAGCTGTAATTCATTAACGCGTAGTTCAATTTTACTCATTCTTTTTTTGTTAGAAAGGTAGTACTTTAAGTATTGTCCCGTAAATATTTCAAGGTCATAGGTTTATTAGTTCAGAAATGACAGACATTACAACCCTCAGTATTGGGTTCAAATAACTTGGGACCCGGATCTTTGAACGTACGGCTTATTTTAAACTGGTGTGCGTTTAAATTTATGTTTGTCGTTCTGTCTATTTGTTCAAGCTAATCTCCGAAACGGCTGGATCGATTTTAATGGAACTTTCAATGTTATAAGGAGTAACAGACTACATTTAGTTTAGGTACCTAAAAGAATTATGGGATCCGATCCGATCCTATATAAAACCTATAAACACGCGAACGAAGTCGCGGGGGTCAGCTAGTATTGAATAAGTAAACTAACTTTTTATAAAAAAGTAGTCTATATTTTGTATGTTATTATACGCAATATGCGCTAAGAGTTGTGAATATATGTACGTTTCCGTATAAATTAGAACTTTAGAAGTTAATTAAAATTGATTTAATTTTGTTTCAAAATAGTAGTAACTTAACTATCAATAGTAGCACAGCTTAGACAATATACTTATCAAAATTAAACCACACATAATTTTCCAAATCCGAATTAAAGGTAACACAGTAAAACACCTGTCCAGTATTACTCCGAATACCATGTTTACTATTTGAGGACTTATCTTGGAGCGCGCAGATTTTATCTGATGCTTAATTAATGTGACGTATGAAACAAGCCACCGTACAGATGGTTGGGCACACGCCAATGTGTTCTTTTTGCTCCACACATGAAATGTAGTGATGTGACACATGTCGATATTATTATTATAAGGAATTTATTTTATTCAACCTATTAAAAATCGATCGTAAGAGCATCGTCAAATATCAAGAACGTCTTTTTCATAGTCTTATTACTTCTAGGCTAAGCACAATCAATGTAAACGGTGTGTAATTTGTATACAATATCATCCGCCGGTTTTCCAATGCTATATCGATGATAAATCTTCAAGAAATCGTTGACGCACTGATTGCGCTTGTGCTGCAAGTATGTTACACAGCAAACATAGCAGTGGTGCTCACGCCTCAAGGTGACCCTTATTTTAGAAGTGGCAAAATCATGGTAAAGATGTATAACTAACGTCATACTCGGTCTGTGAAAGAGACCTATAACTGCGTCACGTCTCTGTCTTCGCCACATGCTTGCTAATTGTCTTACTACGACTTTAGGGTATCATCATAGTAAAAAAATCTAAACTAAGATACCTAATATGAATTGAGACAAGTTAATAACTATTACTACCTATAGAAGCGAGACTCACTCCTCCACACCATTTATCACCACCCGCCGTACCTCGCAACGTAGAAGTACGCCTGGTAGTATTACGTATAGCCTGATATTGTCTTTAGTAGAAGATAAGAAAATCATTTAGCTTGTTTGCAGTGTCCCCGGTATGTCTGAGGTTTATCAAAAATATTCAAATACTTACTATTATAACTTCGAAAACGATGTATATTTACTGATTACATCACTAAAATGTTGTACTCACCGTCTATCTATGTACTGAATACTCTAGGAAGGAGACACTGAATGCGATGGCAACCACAAATCAGTAGCTGCTTTGTTCTTTCACAAACGCAAACAATTCGACGAGAAATCGGCTCTGAACTATTTTAAAGATAATTGCGTCTACAGCTATACAGTATAGTATACATGTATCTAGTTACTGTACGATTATTTTACTTCATTGCTAAATAAGAATTCGTAATAATTAGGCACTTTAACGGCCTGTTTCACCTGATAAGTGTCGGATAGCCTAAACATAAGTTTTGTCACTTTCTTACTTTATGTAAGACAAAAGTTGTAGATAGCTGTCCGATACTTATCAGAAGGTGGTGAAATAAATGTTCTATGTATACAAATAAATAAAAGTAATGCGTTTTTCTGGGATTTCGAAATACTGCATTTTCATCGAACTCATCGAAGTCAATCGATTTCTTGAACAATATGATAATGCAAACACACTTTCTTTTAAATTTTTATATCTCTCTTGTCTGGGCTAATCTTTGGAACGACTTGTTTTCTATCAGGCATGATTGTTGTCAAGCGCAAACCTATGCAATAAAAAAATCTCTTTTCTTCAAACCGATAAAAAAAACCACAAAAAACGCATAGGACAGTGTGGTGTTGCCCTCGCATTTACCTAAGAACCAACAGTTGATTCTGTTTGAAAAAAATTATGTAAATTAAGCATTTTAGGTAAAATAGAAGAGGAACTAATTGTGCAAGTTAAACCTTTTGTTCCAGCACTCTATATGTATGTAGTTGAACGAAAGTTAAGCACGGTCATTACGTGTTTTGTTCTGGCTATACGGGAATAGTTGTTTTGTTTCCAGATCTGATAGTTAGGGATATCGCCGTGCTCCGGGATTCGCTCTCACTTTATTCGGAGATGTTTTGGTAATTATCTTTATTGCATTGTTAAGCGTTGAGCACGTACACATGAATGTTGTTTGCGATATAAACTGCAGCCATCAATGAGTAGCGACTATTTGCAGTCGGTATTAATTAAACAACTAATCTATAGAAATAAACAAAAGTAAAGCGTCTGTCTGTGATATCAAAATAATTGCTTCTTACTAAGCTTTTACTATGACTATTTGAACAAAAGAATAAGCCAATCACATGTTTTTAAAATTTTTGGTTACACATGTGTCTGTTTGTCTAAGCTTATCTTCAGAAGTGCTGAAACTGGCATTTAACGTAAATTAAAATTGTTCTTCACATTTTAGGAGATATCACTGATTCAAAATTACGACCAAAGCTATAAACTCTAAATCGATAAGTATTATCAATCGCAATCACTAGAGTTATAAAATACTACCTATTTTTTACCCGACTACGGCAAAGCCAAAAGGAAGGGTTTTGATTTTAGCAGTCTATGTATGTATGTATGTATGTATGTTTGTTTGTATGTATGTATGTGGCCGATTTTTGTATGAGATTCTGTGTGTACCACCGTAGCGGCTAAACTACTGGACCGATTTTGATGAATGAGTTGTCTATTGATTTGTTGTTATGCTCCGGGTGACATAGGCTACATTTTATTTACGAAAAATCGAGAAGTGACCTTCGCGCGGCTTTCCTAGATTATTAATCATTAGTTTCGGATAGACCTAATAGATGGCTCTACTAGCTGCTTGCCCCGCGATTTCGGGTTTTGCTTGCGTAATCGGGTTTTAGTTTACGAACTTTATACTTGTTAAATATATATGCTCTTGTCGATTAAATTTATGGTACACAACAATAAGAATCAAACAAGAACTCCAATGAAAAGCTTAAAAACAACTTGATAACAAAACTCAAACGGCAGTTTTATTAGTATCAATTTCTTGCAAATCTCGACCACTGAAAACGTTACCGAACAAACAACCTCCTGGTTAATTAAAGTATGAACCGTTGGTGAATGAAAATTAAATAGGCTCTAGCAAATTGCGTTTAAACGAGGGTTCTGATCCGAGCCGCTTTGTGCTAGTGGTGACTTTGTAAGGTTTGCCTTGCCATGGTCACTTTTATGTCGCCGAAAATTGTATTTGCGCAACTCCTGTATCATGTTTTGCTACTGGTTTTCAAGGTTTACTTATTTCCCTTATGTATTTTGAAGCACAATTAATTACTTACCTGTTCTAGGTCTTTTGCTTCATTCAGTTTCTGTGATTTTTTTCGTTTTCTTTTCATTATTATGTACCTATCTATGATGGTTTTAGGTTTCTATAATAACATGTGATTCATTTTTAAAAACCACTAAGTATAGCTTTAAAAAAAAATCTAAATCAAATGTAATATTTTCATCTTGATTGAAAACTTATTTAGACTGTTGAACACTTTTTTGTGAACAAAAACCATGGAACTCGCGTCATCGTCACCGAACGCTTTCCGTGAGCTGGGTACCTATATGTATATTGTGTATATATGTGTACTTTTTGGGTGAACAAAAAGCGTGAAACTTGCGTCATCGTCACCGCACGTTTCCCATGAGCTATATGTATCCTTGAGCTTTAATCCTTGATTACTTCTATCGGCTTTAAACTTTAATTCAGTTTTCACTTCTATCGGCAGTCTCCAAAGACTGCCTCGTATTTTTTTCTTTTAGGTATAAAAAAACAACCAAATATTTTTCTTTTATATTTTATTCGAGAACAAAACGTAAGCGACTCTATTTCAATGTGAAATCGAAGCTGGCGCTGCTATATTTTATACAGAAGTTTCTGAATTGTGCAATAGGACAGTAATAAAAATCGGTTCTTTTCCGTATCGTTCCACTGATCGCGGCATTTATTGCATCTCAGAATAATAAAAGTTTCCGCAAAGAGTTCTAAGACTGAGCTCGTTTACAAGTTTTAAAACTCTATACGAACTAACTCATAGGTACCTACTTCATTTATTTTAAAACGATATTTAATAAAATTGCTGTCGCTGCGGTGTTTATTCATCATCATCATCATCATCATGATCAACCCATTACCGGCTCACTACAGAGCACGGGTCTCCTCTCAGAGTGAGAAGGGTTTTGGCCTTAGTCTACCACGCTGGCCAAGCGGATTGGCAGACTTCACACACCTTTGAGAACGTTATGGAGAACTCTCAGGCATGCAGGTTTCCTCACGATGTTTTCCTTCACCGTTAAAGCAAGTGATATTTAAATACTTAAAACGCACATAACTCCGAAAAGTTAGCGGTGCGTGCCCCGGGATCGAACCCACGACCTCCGACAGCGTTTTTTTTATATACTTATAGAGCCACCAAAATACTAAGTATAATGATGTATTTCTCTCCATTTTAAGATTAAATGTTCAGGATTCGCTACTAGCATAATATCTATTATGTACAAAAACGGTGCATGCTATATCGACGTTCGCGATGCGCTCATTCTTATTGGAGTTTGAAACAAAACGAGCATGTCGCATGTAGGCGATGGCTCGTTAAAGCGAAATTATATGCACTCAACAAATACAGCCGACTCCGGGCGTCGCAACGCCAACTCACCAAATGTTGTGCATTGCATTTAACCGATAAATTTTCACACGCGACTCTCTTGCCAATAAGTAAGCAATAAATGCCGGGAGCGAACTTTGATTTAAACAAATTCATTCCTTATTTTTTCATATACAAAAACTAGCTTTAATGTTTGCCATTCGAGAATTTTTTACGACGCTTATTTCACTACCAGGGCCGCATAAGTCATGCGGAACGTCTTATGTGCAAAGCGAAAACGCCATGACGCGTTGCAATTTTAAACAGAAAAATCTTAATCTCGAGCTTGGATATTTCGTGACAATCTGTTGAGTAGTTCTCGACGAGACAAAAGCAAAACTCTCAAAGATGCAACTTGTAAGACCTACTTCCTATTTAGAATGCACACTCACTTTCACTAAGGCTCACTAAGTCCATGATTTGTTGTATGAAGATTTGATGCTTCTTTTTTTTTTTTGTCAAAGTGTACGTTGTTTAAAATAGATAAAATATTGCTTAAAATAAGGATGCGATGTTGATTGTAGTGCATGCTTTTTGAAACGATGCACCTATTCTCTTCCTATTTATATACCTTCTGGAGTTTGATCCACGTCATATGCATGCTGTTGTGTTTAATAATGCTTTCCGCTCTTGTTGCGATGTTACCTACTGAGAATACGTACAATACAGTCGAAGCAATAAAACTGATGACATCATGGTTCAATAGTCTAAAATAAACGTTATCTATACATTTATAAATAAGTATTGTCGATACTGCTTATGGGTTTGATAGTTGATGAACGGGACACCGTCTAATTTGGTTTTTACGAGTTGAAAATTAAAAAAATATACTATTTGATGAAATTAATCATTAAAATAAAATACAGCACCTGTTGTTGGGGAGCTTGGACTTAATCTTTGTGTGTTACCAATATTTCATCAAAATAATATCAACGCGATAGTCGCGAGACAGTACGGGAAATAATTAATTATTTCTGGTTAACCTCCGAGCATTTTATCCGAGGGATCGCATTCAGCGCGGAATAATGAATGAAATGTCGCCGCTGCGTCACCGGCCGAAGATATTTATTCGTTACTAGCTTCACGCTACGACTTCGTCTGCGTGTAGTAAAGTTTTTGAAACCACCAGAGAATATTAGAAGGTTTAGAAGTAGGTACTAACTTTACTAAAAATCAAATGAGTGAATATCAAAAAAATTGTACATCACACAAAAGAAACACAATGGAATATTTGAATTTCTGTAACACAGAGCAATATATGTCACACAAAAGAATATAAAGGTGCGTTTATACAAACTAACATTTGACGCATACTAGAAAGATTAACTTTACATGTTGTACGCGCCTGGCAATTATTCTGCAATAATTAATAGCCTGCACTCATTTGCGTATTTTGTGTGGGCATGACATCACTTACAACAGTTACAACGTCAAAAGTTGCCGTGTCACAAAGTGCCGTGCCGTGGACGATAGAGGACACGACCTTCAATTTTCATCTAGACTAAGAGACGGTTGTACTCACTTTAAGGCTTTACAGTTGTTATTAAAATACTTGTGTTAATAAAATGGTTCAAAACTAGCTGCGTCCAAGTCTTTTCTTTTACACATGTTTAATAGTAGTTAATAGTAGTAAGTAGGGTAGGTAAGTAGGTATTTCAGAAAATAAACAATTGCAAAATAGTTACAAAAATATTCTTATAATATTATAGGTATATAAGTTTATTAGGTATTATAATATTAGGAAAACTTAATAAAACATTTAAAATACAACGACTTTCAATATAGGAAGGTTCTATTTAAAAAATGCGTTTTTACTCAAAAACAAACAATCGAAAAATTAATTAAACAATAAAAACAAAACTAATAATGGTACTTCTTGTTACTTATTCGAATAGACATCTGCATTAAAAATAAGTATTTGAAGAAATAATAATTAAAAACAAAAAAAATATATAAAATAGCAAACAAAATTTTTATTCTAAAAACAAAACAAATCCCGTAATAATCCGTAAATTAAATAAAATAAACAGAATCACATTCTTCGCAAAGCATGTATTTCTTTGACTTTAACTTTAAATCTATTTTTTTTACTATATTTATATTTGGAACTGTGTCTTTATCATCTTTCGTTGGAAAAATAAATTTAAGTGTGGGCTTTCTAACAGTCTTTAAAAATTTTATAGTATAAAACGTCGTAAGATTCTTATTTTCCAGCCTCTCTATAAATCCAACATAATAAGTCCACTTATTTTTTTCAAAATACCTTACTAGGACACTCTCATTAACAGTATATAATAAGTATGAATTATCACAGCTTTCTGTTTTTGTTTCTTCTATTTTTTCCTGAAACTCAGCAATATCATTTTGTTTAAATTCAATGTCATCAGTTTCCTTGTTTTTTTCAAATTTTTTAGCTGTTTCGTTCTGCCTTCTGTCTTCTTCATTTTCCGTCTCCAAGTTAATGTTTGTTAATGGAGGATTCAAACGTCTTCTTTTAATACTCTTTGATTCTTTATTAGTCATTTTTCTTTTTTGATTTAAATTATGTACAGTTAAATTATAGCAATCACAAAAACCAAAATCGTCGCCACAAAAGCAGCTTAATTTTCTGAATTTTATTATTTGAGTATTTGGCGTCGAAGTAACTTGATGAATAGACATGGTTTGTGGAACGGCAATCAGGTTGTTGGATATTGCGTCTAACATTTTTATTGATATATCTATGTCCTCATCAGGTACTAGAAAATAGTTGATTTTCGATGCGTTATTCTTTACTAAGGCGTTATAGGCTGCCTTAGCATCTGGAATGTCATGGCCGTGTACGACATATCTGTCTAAATTTCTCTTCGTTGCTCCTCCAACACCGTCAGCTGCTCCTTTCCCGTGAGAAGCTTCAAAGAACGACCAAGTCGCTTTTTCAAAACCTAACTGAGTAATAGCTGTATTCATCATATAAAAATTTTTTTTTTGACGGTATTGGCTGGTGGGCCCATCTGTAAAAAAGTGTATTGTCCTAACAGCAGGAAATTTTTCTTTTGCGAATTTCAAAACAGGGGCAAGATGAGCCCAAATAGCGCCAGGTGTATGATTGTTATTTTGCGATATCGAACAAAAAGATAAAATTTGTGATCCATCTTCGTTTTTGGCATAAATAACACCGGTGTGTAAAGTTATCTGTCTCTTGGAAGCACCAAAGTGCATTGCCTGTACTTCTTCTGTGAACTTACAGATATAATTCTCAGAGAAGTCACAATGAACAACAATGTCGCTTTCAGTGAGTTTATTCTTACATTTTGTGTACATCTTAAACTGGTGCATTATGTTGAAATGATGCTTCTTAAACAGCTGTAACTGAGTACAAAATGTCTGCAAAAGTGTTTGTACTGATCCTGTAGTTTCTTCCTTAAATGTCCTTTTTGTAATTTTCTCTTCACTTTGTTGATTGGCGGTTTTTTTTGAATATTTGAATTGTTTTGTAACCCACATACTCCATGACACTAAATCTGTTAGATTCAATTGTGACAAATCAAATTCAAGACTTTTGGAAGAGCAAGTATAACATTCATTGTACATGCATTTCTTATCATTTATATTACATGCTATTGTTGACACCAGCTCAGTTAGATTATCCGTTTTTAATAAACGTAATTGCTTCAATTTTCTGGCCATATAAGTTAGATTCGCATGTTTAACGCATGCACAAGTATTTCTGTCTACTATTTTGGGGCTTAAGACATAAAACGGCTTGTAGCGATTAAATGTGGTATAGGATAGCTTTCCCCCTTCATTTTTATACTTCTTGTGTAATTTTTTTACAGTATCCAATAAGTATCGTACTTGTTTTCTTGTTTTGTGTAATGTTCTGTAATCTCTTTTCCCAGCTGTAGCACGGCTATTATCATCTCTTTCATAAAAGGCTGTGAGTTCTTGCAAACGTTTCATTTTATAATTATTCAATTTTTGTCTCATCCTTAATCTTCCTTTTAGTCCTACGTATGCACTTAACTTTGATTTCATTTGATATTTTGCTGTCATATCATTGTTCACTATTTTCTTTAGTATGTCTCGTTCGGAATTATTTGTTGCTTGAAAATATTGATTTTGTAATGATTCTTTTATTATAAGATTTTCAAACAATATCTTCTTTACTATGTTCTTCTCCGGGGTCGAAATTTTGGCAACCTTCATAATTTTTTCTGTTTTAGAATAAGGACTATCCTTGTTCTCTTTAAACATTTCGCTTGATTTTATCTCTTCTTGTTCCCTGCTATTCAACATTATTATTTTTTGTGTCAGCTGTTTTATTTTTTTCTTATATCTGCTATTTTTCTTGCTAAGCGTCTTTGTTTTTTTGACTAATAGAGCCACATAAGATTTTAAATTTAAATTTTCCTTTTTTAATTTAAGAATATACATGCGCTGTTTACATTTTTCTGTCTTATGTTTTGACTTTTCATTATCAATTTTCTCACAACTTTGTTTTTCTTTTCTCCACTTTTCTCGTTGTAACTTCTGTTCGACATCACTCAGTTCGCTTATTTTTTTATATTTTTTCTTTGTTCTTTCTAAATTTTCTCTTTTTTGCTGCAGCAGTTTCTCAGGATTTTTCTGGCTCAACTTTTGCCGATATCGTCGTTGTCTCTCTGCTCCAGTCAAAGGAGCCATTGTATACTATTATCTGTAAGCACAAATTATAACTTTGGTTCTACCACGTAAATACCTATAAATAATTTTTTCACCTAAATGAAATAATTGTTATCTTCAGGCAAAAGATTACAGAATGCACAAGTTTCCAAATTTTTTTTTTAATTAATTATAAAAATTTCAGTAAAATAAAACAAAAATCCCCTTTGACGTCATCCCCTTGGTTCCAAGATATCTTTTCTATGTAAATTTACTTGTTTTACCAATTTCTTCGAGATTACTGAGCCGATTTGCTTTATTCTTTTTTTAATCTGAGGATTTTTGCAAAATGGTCCCATATATTTTTTCGAAAATTGTATTTATCTTTTTGTTTCTAAATAATCTATGGGGCCATTTTGAAAACATCCTCAGCTATCGATTAAAATAATCACGCAAATCGGTTCAGTAATCTCGGAGAAATCGGTACAACAAGTAAATTTACATGGAAAATATACCTCCGAATAGACGTGGTGACGTCATACTCGAGTGAGAGGCAGCAATCATTTTGCGTAAACTTAAATAATTAATTTCTTCGTCATTTATTGGTGGATTTCAATTTTTTTTCACTCGTCTATTACTTTTAATCTATATTTTAATTCCATTGTATTAAATATGATATTTTCAACATCAGAAAACTTCCTCATTATCATGGACATATTATGAAAAGCAAAGTAGCGCCTTTTAGAGTTAGTTTAACGGAATTTCCTTATTTCCCAGCTTTTTTACCATGGGATGCATACCTATGTAGTTTGAATCTATTGAATCTATAGCTATTCTCACAATTCAAGCTATACATATGCATGATTCTTTTATTTGTTTGTAGTTATTATATTATTATAGTATATAATATTATAGGAAAAAACAGAATAGTCTAAGTTTATACAAAAACCACAAAGTGGACGTCAACTTTTTCCAGAAACAGAACATGTATCGGGAACCTTCCAATATATATCTTTCCATAAAATATTATTTACTATTTATTACGGACATTTTAAAACAAAAAAAAAATTGTCAATGTGTGTGCACCCTTTATTTTTGAGTGACGTCACCCAATGTCTCACAATGGAAGCAAAATATAGCCATAACAAAACAACAAACCATGCGTACAAACAAAGTAAAAAGATTTTTAAAATTCTTGTCTTTTGCGCGATTTGCTTATTACAAATAGTATCATATGATATTATGTCTGCAATAAAATCATTTAACTTACCTGAACTTTTGCGTCACACAAGTATATATTTATAAATTGACAAAATAGTATTATCAAGTCACAACTCGAATTACATCAAAAGTAAGATGGCTGTCGTTTTGTTTTGAAGGTTGGTATTTGAATCGAATGTTGCCAAATGAAAAAACGATACGGATGCGTTCAAAATATGGACATAGGATACATAATTTCGTCACACAAGGGTCGTCACACAAAGCAACGAAATATGGAGACATCATTTTTACTTCAGTTTTATGATTTATTATAACGTTTCTAAAGAAATGAAATGGTTTTTTATGCGCAGTGATCGTTTTCCAATTATACGGAATTAAAATAATCTTTGTTAGGTTGATTAATAAGGAGTGTTAATTTTTTCTTTTAAAATTGGCACGTAGAGACACTTTTTTTTTGTATGGCAGAAAAATACTCTATGTTATTCAATATGATTTTTAATGTTTTTCTTCAGTCTGAATTAGTTGATTTGGTATTTATTTAACAAAGCATGAATCATTGTAACGCTTTATAAAAAATACGGCGTGTTTATTCACTTCAGAACTTTTTACCGTCGTATTAGTAATGAAGACACTGAGCTTTCTTCTTATGTACAATTTTTTTGATATTCACTCAAATGGCCTTTCTCATACTTACACTATCGATAAGTAATATTAGTAGTGTTAGTAGTAAGAACTAGTACATAGTCCAGTAAAAAATACTTAATTTAGCTTCATAAACATATTTTCATTATTTTTTTGATTTCAAAATGAATTCAATACGGAGTTTGTTAATTTATTTTAGGTACGTACATTTTTTCAATTTTCACACTAAAAGTTACATGTACCGGCGCGGGCGTCCCCATTGACATATCAATGTCACCTTCGGGATCCATTCTGTCCTAAATAAAAAAGGTGTAATAAAACTAAACTCACAACTAGGAGCTGTAGGTTGGCACATTTTGAATTTCATAACAAGTTTTTATGTTTTCCATTTTTTGTTCCAATTACTCCGGTATGACTCCTGCATATTATTTTGATCTGACGTCGTTTCTAGTAGAATGTAATTGTACACTGTAGTAGGTACCTACTATAAAGATCCGTAGTCTGCATTTTGACTGCAAAATTGCAGTTTTGCAAAACAGGCGCAGCGGTGAGCGCTGTGGTCATAAAAGTGGGATATCACTAGTTTGATTCCCGGTAGGGGCAATTTGGGATTTTATAACTTCTAAATTTTCTCTGGTCTCGTCTGATGGTGGAAGCTGTGGCCAGTGACCACTCTACCGGCAAAGTCGTGTAGCCATGCGATTTAGCGTTCCGGTAAGATGCCGCGTAGAAACCGATCAGAAGTAAGTATGGATTTAATAAAACTTCCTCTTCCAGGTTAGCCTGCTTCCACCTAAGACTGCATGTCAACTGCAATAAAACTGCAATTTTGCAGTGGGCTTGCTGGGATTAAAATGACTTTTTGGACACTTTGGGAATTTACACTTTTATCATAAATTGGCTACAGTTAGTAGTTGGCTCCTGGACAAGTCAAAACTAAGATCACCGGTTCGGAAAGCGGAATAAAAATATACTGTCTTCAAGCTTTTCAAATATAAATTGGTATATCTACTTAGACAGGGGAGTTTTGTAACAATAGACACCTATGCAACTGAAACACAATATACCTACTGATATCTATCTTCAAGACTCTCACTAGTGTCAGAGTTGAGCTCCAAGCAGAAACCGGTCAAGAGGGACGCGGGAGAGTCTTTCCAATTATGAAAATAATAAAAGATCTCAAGAAGTGCCATCTATGCGCCTTTATCAAGACCCAAGAAAAATGTCTCCGCTAGCAAATTTTGTGCAAGTCTTAAAAACTTTTTCATGCTTTTTATGGGATCGTAATTATAAGACGCTCTAGTACCATCTTTATACCTTCGTGGACTTCGCATTTTTCTGGTTTTAATAGTTATCGTATCCATATAATTATTATGCTTATACCTACGAATTTAAGTTTATGATTTGTTTAAAAAGTTCGTTATCAGGCTCTATCGCTTTTAGCACACCGACGCTCTATGCACGCGATAGTGCTTAGATATACACAAAGGTCCTGTTGACCTTTTATTCATCAGGCGGTTAAATCAAGGTTATCGTTATTTTTTGTATATAAGATGTGAAACAGCTTTTTGTATACGAGAAGTGAAACAGTTTATTATACAAGATTTGTTAATTTTGACGACTATTATTCAGTTATGATACGGTTTGAATGTCAAAGAATCACGCCTGGATTTCGTTAAATGTATGAAGATTTTTGAAATAACGGTATCTATAATAATTGTCACGTTAACTGTTAATGTTACCAAAATTTCCAATCAAGCGAAACAAAAGAATACGATAAACGAATGCAAATACCGTTATGTGCCCGCTTGAACTGGGTGCCTCCGGAGCAAAACAACTCGTCATAAATATTGCCAAACCGCAGCAGGATAGAATCGAATATGAGGGGAAAACAAAAAAAAAGTATTAAAATTTCGGAGTCGCAATCCCGGCTATCGCTACCAAAGCACGTCCAATCAAAACGGGACGTGACAATGAATCAAAACCTTTCCGATCTGTGAATAGCTCGCTAACTTATTGGCCGTTCTTTATTTGTTGATTGGTGTTTGACACCTCAGCGGGAGGGTGCTCGGACGGTATTTTTATTCAATTAACTTATCCCGAGAGCACGTTTACGGGACACGTGGGCCTGCCGCGCTGGCGAGAGCGTATTACCATGCTCACTAATTTACGATCGGTTTCGCTTAGTTTTATTTTTCCACGACCGCTATCCTCGCAAAGAACGCTGTTTAATATTTACGAAATAGGTACACCCCGAAGCCGCCTTAATTCGATTGTGGACTTACAAATGTGGGAATATGAAACGTTTATATATATTTTCATTTTGTCTCTTTAAAAATAATATAAGCATATTTTTACTTGTTTTATAACTCTATTTGAATCGCCACTTTGACGATATTATTCGCACTTGAATACCTGCTCCACGAACCTATTTCTTTCTGGAAGATTGAAGACTCGTTCGTCAAATAAGTAAAAAACTTCAAAGTAAGTACCTAAGTACCTCTAATTGAAAGCAACTGCAACGTAAATAGGGGCCAAGGAGAACTCGCTCTGAAAACCTGAGCGAAAGATAAGACGATAATAATTCTTCGCGAAATGTCACAAAAGTTAATAACTGATAAAAGTTTCGCCCCTTTCTTAAATTTTAATAGAGATTTAATTTTCGCGAGTCCCATCCGGCCCCGAT
Organism: Melanargia galathea; assembly: GCA_920104075.1. Taxonomy (NCBI): domain Eukaryota; kingdom Metazoa; phylum Arthropoda; class Insecta; order Lepidoptera; family Nymphalidae; genus Melanargia; species Melanargia galathea. The sequence continues at coordinate 9,080,107 of OV049864.1, forward strand.
AACAGAACTAGCTGTCACATTGAGAAACCATAATAGTCCAAGATCCCAGGGCCGCCAGACGTCACGTATTTTCTGATGGATGAAATGTGGACGATTGAGTAGTGTTAGTATGTACTATGATCGTATGCCTACCTGCTAGCTTGGTCAAACGGCCAATTTCCAGGTATCAGGTAATCAAGGTACATAAAAACATTACTTACTTCACTTAAATTCTCATGGCTGATTTTTATATATGTTTTCGAGTGTATAGTTAAAAATAAATTGTCAATACTCCCAGACACTTTCCGTCGGCCATATTGCTTGACAGACGCTTTAAGGGTCTCAAAATAAATAATTAGTCAACTTCACGTAAATTCTGACGCTCCATTTTTATATATGTTCATCCGACAACTATTTTAAAAGCTTTGACAAGAAGACAGACCGATCCAAGGGGCCAATCATCCCCTAAACTAAATTTGAATATCTCTGTGAGTGGGAGCGCGAGAGCATTATCTACGCGCATGAGACTGAGTGAGACCGACTGCGCTGTTAAGGCCATGAAAATTACTTGAACAGATATTTTATAATTTTTAGAACTTTTCATTTGTAAAAAATTTGAAAAACTATAAGTGTTATTTTTAAAAAATATTTTTTAGTTCTAATTAATAAATTGAAAAAAAAATTAAAAATGTCGGCTAACTTTAGTATTATTTATAACATGTCAATTTTTTTTTCTTATTTTTGTTGCTATAATTTACTTGTCAACAAAAGTTCTAAAAATTATAAGATATCTGTTCAAGTAATTTTCATGGCCTTATCAGCGCAGTCGGTCTCACTCAGTCTCATGCGCGTAGATAATGCTCTCGCGCTCCCACTCACAGAGATATTCAAATTTAGTTTAGGGGATGATTGGCCCCTTAGATCGGTCTGTCTTCTTGTCAAAGCTTTTAAAATAGTTGTCGGATGAACATATATAAAAATGGAGCGTCAGAATTTACGTGAAGTTGACTAATTATTTATTTTGAGACCCTTAAAGCGTCTGTCAAGCAATATGGCCGACGGAAAGTGTCTGGGAGTATTGACAATTTATTTTTAACTATACACTCGAAAACATATATAAAAATCAGCCATGAGAATTTAAGTGAAGTAAGTAATGTTTTTATGTACCTTGATTACCTGATACCTGGAAATTGGCCGTTTGACCAAGCTAGCAGGTAGGCATACGATCATAGTACATACTAACACTACTCAATCGTCCACATTTCATCCATCAGAAAATACGTGACGTCTGGCGGCCCTGGGATCTTGCTCTATAATAGGTATGTACCTTTTCTTATATCTTACCTATCTAATATGTACCTTATCTTAGCTATCTATGCCTAGGGCGCAAAGCATACGACATACGAGTGGACTAGCCGAGGTGCAGCGTCTATTAATGATATCAACTAAACCTCAGCTTTATTTACTTTGACATACTGTTGAAATTTGTAGATATGCTATAGATTCCAGCTTTGGGTTGTTATCAGAAAAGACGTTGCGCCTCGGCGCCACTCTACTCCATTTGTGGGCCTAACCGGGGAAAAATCACGAAATTATGTTATGGTCTCGGCTAGAATATAGAAGTATAGAGCTGAGTAGGTACCTTTATTTTTTATTGTACATACCTAAGTAGGTATCTACTTTTCTTTCTGAGAATAGGTAGAGTCCACTTTTAGCGCCTATTAATTATTTTTATACCGTTTGCTTATTGTTAGAGAAAGAAAAAGAATACAACTTTTACACCAGAAGTTTTAATAATACACTTTTAAAACTAATAACATAGACCTGCAATATTATCAAGTTCAATAACCCCCCATACAAGATATTATTATGCGCGCGCCACACAAGTTTGTAATTGAAAAAGTTCCCATCGTTTTTAACGTAAAGCCTTTATTTGCTTTTCAATTTATTTCACCGGTCTCGAGTGCTGTGTGTAATATCTAGGCTAAGTTTGTTTATTGAAAATTTCAAATTTCGCATATAATATTATGTTGGAACGACGATTATATCTATGAAGTGCGCTACAGAGAAACTATTCATAAAATAGTTAACAAGTATAAATTTAAAATTTAAAAAACCCCCGACATTCGCCATTTTGTGGCGGCGGCCATCTTGGATTTGCATAGCGCTATTTTACTAGTCAAGCCCTTTAATTTAATACCCATATTAAGGGAGTTGTGACAAAATATGTAATCGGCCATTTTGTAACGAAAATCGATCCAAGATGGCCACCATCTTGGATCGATTTTCATCAAATAGCAAACAACACTCTCGACTAATTCACCTTTCAAACAAAAAAAACCGCATTCAAATCGGTCCACCCGTTTGAGCGCTACAGGGGAACAGACACACACACACACACACACAGACACGTCAAACTTACAACACCCCGTCGTTTTTGCGTCAGGGGTTAATAAAATCTGTTCGTGCGTTGTCTTCAACTTCGTCCACGTCCACTGCTGCACATAGGTATCTTGGGGTAGGTCTTGTACCACTTGTATCCAGCGACTTTCTGCGACTCATGTCATGTCGTCGGTCCATCTAAAGCAGGGGGTCTGCCAACACTGCGCTTTCCGCTGCGAGGTTGAATTATGTCCTATGATGTATGAGGTTGAATTATGTCCTTATGTTATTTACCTGAAAATCCTCAGTGCCGGGCTCAATCCAATGTGGGTGCAAATATATAACAAAATCCCAGGTCATATAAAAGCAATGGAGAATTATACGGCATTTATTAACGCGTTAAAAAAATTCTTATAGATAAAGCCTATTATAAAATAAATGACTTAGAGAGAAGAGAGAGGGCTCCCTACTATAATTGCTGTGCCTCAACGGGGCTCCAATATTCATTGTAAATAATATATTGGAATGCATTTAATAAATGAATAAATGTGCCCCGCCCATTGTCACTAGGTATTTAAATAACCATCTGTTCGTGCACACCATTTAAATTATACCTGGAAGGTTTAAATTACAAATTACAATCGGTGAAAAAATATACACTACGACACCTAATACTCAAATAAAAAAAAAATACTTAGCCACATTTTAGCCGCAGTGAGAATGAAGCAGCGGTTTAAAGTGCATTTAATTTTTAAGTAAGCTCCTAACAGCTCTTTTTAACTTCTGCATAATTCAAGTTTTAATTTGAGTTGTGGCCTAAATTTTTTAAAAGTTTAACAAAGTAAAACGCTTAGGAAATTAAATAACTTTACTTGGGCTTAAACATTCATAATACAATTTGATATTACAATCATGGTTTTCTTGTAAAGTAGAACTTGATCGTGATTTACTTCCTTTATCCAACTCATACTTAGTAATTGTCTTTGTGACTTATATTACAGGTTTACACATACGACGCGTTTCGCTACTAAAGGGTAGCAATGGCTTGATGCGTTTTATCAGCCGGACTATAATTGCCACTGAAAAGTAGTATTAGTTCAGTCAATCGGACTAAAAACTAACCACCAAACAACTTAGATACTAGACAAAATGTTACATAAGACAGACAGACAGACAGCAGATTAATAGGGCTCCGTTTTTACCCTTATGGTAAGGAACCCTAAAAAGAAAATCATTTAATTTAACTTTGAACGCATTTTTATTTAAAAACAGGTTCTTTATAATACTTCTGATACTCCTCCTATATACATACTCGTATATGCCGATTTTTACTTTTTCGCTTACCTACCGGCTTACGTCGAAAAAGTGGTAATTTGCAACATTTTACAAGTTTGACAAGCTTTTACGCCGCAAACGGATACGCGACCGGTATTCTATTGAATGTTTCATGATCTCTAAACTTCACTCTCTAGCATGCAAAACAGATTTTTAATTTTTTTTTACAGTATGGCCAAAGGATTTTAAAAAGCTAAACGCATTGCCTGAATCCTGAAAAGAAAAGTATTATAAATGTGAAAGCAAGTTTGTTTGTCAGATTGTCCCACAATTACGCCGCAACAGTGCTACGAATCGACGTGATTTGTATAGTTGAGGATCTGAGAGTGACAGCCTACTTGTCATACTGGGATAACAAGTATAAATTAAAAATTTAAAAAACCCTCGTCATTCGCCATTTTGTGGCGGCGGCCATCTTGGATTTGCATAGTGCTATTCTACTAGTCAAGCCCTTTCATTTGATACCCATATTGAGGAAGTTGTGAAAAAATATGTAATTCACCATTTTGTAGCGACGGCTATCTTGAATCGATTTTTATCAAACATAGCTAACAACATTCTCGACTAATTCACCTTTCAAACAAAAAAAAACCGCATTCAAATCGGTCCACCCGTTTGAGCGCCACAGGGGAACAGGCAGACACACACACACACACATACACACACAGACACGTCAAACTTATAACACCCCGTCGTTTTTTCGTCGTCGGGGGTTAAAAATAGGAACAAATAATTCTCGTGGGAAAGAGTTTCCACAGGGGTAACGGAAGACGGAGCCTAAATTCACACGGATGAAGTCACGAGCATAATCAAGTTTATGACAATATCTACTCGTAGATATCGAAAAGTTATTTGATAACTAATAAGTGAAGGTTGTAAAACGTATCATAGCGGGCGTAATGAAGGCTCAAGGCGTGGAAACATTGTGTAGTACAATTTGTGATTGTTCATTGATAAGCACGTAATAAAGGGCCCGTGTAATAACGACGTTAGTTTTTATTAGCGGAATGTGGTTAGGGCAATGGCACGGCATTGACAATAAACGCCACGTGGCGTGTGTCGGGAATAGGCTTACATGTGACACAGTTAGCCCTCGTTCACACGCACGCTTATCTAGCGCGCGTTTCAAAATCGATATCGATAGAATGAAACAAGTTGGTATACCTACGAATAGATGTCACGTTAGTGCTTTCCTAAAGCAACGCTTTTTATTTTTACTTTTGCGCGAATTTAGCTTGAAAATCGTAGTGTGGACGAAGGCTAAGGTTCAATCATACTGAGCGATTCGCTATGATCGTATCGTTGTACGTTACACGCGTTTTGCATCCATCTATCGAAACACATTATACACCCTGAGGCTACGCTGATTGTTGTGAAGATAGATACCTTGCGGCAACAAGTATCTGCGAAGGAAAATTGAGATGGTGGCGAGCACAAGTATAGATCGGCAACAGTCAACGTGCAGAGACCTAGAGAGCTGCATAGCAACATCTCCAAGAAGACCAAGATGCGTCTTATGTGTGATTCGATATTATTCGAAGTTATAGAAGTTTTTAGATTGCTCATTAGACAAGGACAGCGATATGAAATTATGACGTCATAAGCTAGCAACATCATAGAAATTCAATACGAATATATCCACTTTGCGACAAGAGACAGAAAAAAAATTGAAAAGCTAATTACTCTGTGGTTTATTAACCATTTTTGATTTCTTTTTCAGCCATTTCATTCTGTTTTAATATTGTATAAAGTGATACTGAATATTTAATTACTATTTTCAATAATAGTTAAAAATACCCTATCGCAATTTATGATGTCAAATTTTTTTAAATCTTTTTGTGCTCTTTTTGAAAAGCCACCGAGTAACTCTGCAGATATATAATAATATCCAATATAAGGACTATTAAAGTTATATTTTACCTATGTTAAAATACCCGACATAATACACTTAGTATATTCGACATCTCTTCCGTTTATTCCGTAATTACGTTTACAGTGCCTACCATTACGCCCGACATCCGCTCGTGTGTTGGGACTCTAATGTATTTGAGTTGCCCTAATCGTGTGTAAATACGACGGGAACTCGTACGGTGCACGTCGTTAGCTTCAATAAGCTACATCCATAAATAGTTTTGTTTGATGGAAACATTCGTCATGCCGGCTGAAGTCTGCTGGTGTAGTGAACCGACGAGAACTAATCGGCTTTTCTCCTAAATCTATGCCAAATAGATACATCAAATATCAACAAGCAACAGCAGACTCGCTGTGCAACTTAGTATAGTGTATAGACTTTACTCGATGTCAAAAGGTAGGTAGGTAGATACCTACACCTACCTACTATCCATCGACGTGGATAGATTGGTATATCAGAAACTTTACATTTCAATTTTTAACCTAGAATCTTTAGGTAGGTACATAAGGTTACCAAAGTAGGTAAACATCTCTAAAATGGCAAACTTTTTCCGCATCACACCTGAATATATCCATTTGCGTGCTTTAAAATTCAATTTTAGATAGAGAGCATGTAAATCGGAGCGTTATCGGGAATCGATATTCATCGCGTATTCACTCGAAAGTAAAATGTGCAATCTTTCTAACTATCGGGGAAAAGGGAAACGGGAAACGGGAAAAGGGGAAAGGTGGGAATCAGCAAAAGCGGCGTCAGCGGAATCAGTAAAATGCATTGTCCACCGCGGAGCGGAACGGCGCGGCGCGGCGGCGCGGCTTGCGGCCGCTCGCCGCGGAATAGCGTTCGTTTCCAACCGGGCCGCGTTGTCCGCCAAACTTAATTGCTCTATTGTTAATTACGTAACGTTTCAACGTGCACCGCATTTTGCATTGTGACTAATTCGCATGAGACCACTATTAATTATAACTTTTAATATCGGCACTGGAGCAATTCGAAGCGGTCAAAGTAGTGCAACGCTTTGTGCTTTGTTAGCTCTATTTCAGAGAAATTAAACCTTTACGTCTAACTTCCAGCGGAACAAAGAAGCGCTTAAATTCTGATTCGCAGCAAAATCCTGTCTTTCGAAAGCGCAGCTAATTTCTCTTGTATAATAATTTTCTAGAAATATTTTCATATTAATGCTTTCATTATGAACTATTGAGCACAATACTTACCCTTGTTTCTTTTCTTTTCTACTACGATATTATACGATTCTATTGAGCCAATATTTAAAATAACAATTGAACATAGAATTTCTGGTAATAAGTATGGAATCAGATAAGAAGAGCTATGTACCTACTTTCTTTAAAAAAATGATTCCATAATGTTTTATTATTTTGCTACTGCCTGATTATTTCTTTGGTAACTATTGAATGTAATCAATGATCTAAATAGTTTAATTATCGAAAACATTACAAGTTATAATATTAAATTAATAACAACCAGACTGTTTTAACCTTCCCCACGGCGTACCTATATCACATGCTGCATTAATAATAATTTAAAGGTAAATAATGTCGCCGCGCATGTCGGAACGAATTCGTCCCAGACCGTCGTCGATTGGGAAATTACAAATGCAACGATTAGTTTAAAACGAAAGCGAGTCATCATTTATCTTGGCGAGACAATCCGATTGGTTGCAGTCCGTGAGTTCAGCTGGATGATTATTTATAACGAAGTAATTACGTATACCATCCCGCAATAGACTCGGAACACCGTCACAAGTGCGTCACGACTCACGAGCTTGCTACGTCAAACTCGTATGAATTTAATCGCAGAGACCGCGCATTACCGCATATCGCGCAATCTACAGATGTGCTATATAACTTACTAGTTTCTGCTCGCGGCTTCGCCCGCGTGAATTTCGGTTTTTCACATTCCGAGGGGATGGTGGATTTCTGGTTCCCGTTCCCGCTCCCTTTTCCAAACTTTATACTTTCAAGGAAGTTTGCTATAGTAATCTACCTATAACTGTAGCTATAGATTTCGGTATTTCACCTTCACACAGACACAAACACACACACAAACTTTAAATGACATTTTTATTTACATCTAATCAACACCCTAAAAAATAAGTTCCAAGCTTTTAGCTTTAAAAATGACGATACATCTATCAACCCCCTTTTCAACCTCTTACAACCCTTTTTTCGCATTAAAAAGTAGCCTATGTCCTTTCTTAGGCTCTAGTGTATCTGTGTACTAAATTTCATTTAAATCGGTTCAGTAGTTTTGGCGTGAAAGCGTGACAGACAGACAGACAGAGTTACTTTCCCATTTATAATATTATAGTAAGGATTTAATAGGTAGTTACATGATGTGGTAGACGTAATCAATGCAGGCTATCAATGAAAAGCGTGATTACGTAGTTTTAACACCCCCCGCACACTGGGCAGTGGCCCAACGAGTAGGTACATTTTCTTGTGGCTCGAACACAGCCACTCGAGCGCTCAGTGTGCCATATAAAATGTATGAAAAATCTCTTCCACGACTTGTGGCCGGCCACTCGTCGTCTCAACTAGTGGCCCATTGTGCGTAGGCTGTTACAGATGTCTGCTCAGTGGAATCTACTTTGAGAACTGGCGTGGCGGTAGGGTCCCTACAAAGAGACAGAACTTGAGTAATTCAAAAGAGCATGTACCCTATAAGATTGGTATTTTTAAATTAATAGACGCTAGGTATATGTATGCATTAGTAATAACAATTAACGAAACGATGCAAATTATTTATTACACTATAATTAGATTCCTTTTTACAAAACTATGTGGGTTGCCTTGCGTATAACTTTTCTGGGATAATATTAATATCTTGACATACTTTTTTATCGTGCATGTAGGTAAATCGTATCAATAAACGAAATAAATCTAAAATCGTAAGCTATCACAAGCACTACAAAATATTAATACAAGCAATACATGTCGTATTTTATCAATAACTCACTTCAAACTAAACAACATAATTTATGAGTACTAGATAAATTTTCGAGTAGATACCTATTTAAGGAACAAACTTTATCAAGTAAGTACAGACACAAAAAAGGCCATTAAAAATGTTGGCTGTTAAAGTTTTAATTTATAAAGTTCTCCAGTAACAGCGGCTGTCCATTTTAGAGTGCGATATTTTTAAAACTCCCAAATAGAATATTTAAAACATTTGTTCGTTCATACATATATCAAAAGTCCACATTGTCGCAGTGTTTGTAACGTTCGCTAAGTTGATATGATAAATTGTTCCGAGAGATACGGATCGGATGTTACTTTTTTAATGACCTTTCTCTGAGGAATTAAACATTTTTATTTTTATCATTGTAGCGTCGTATATAAAAACTGAAAGATTAAATATTTACGATTTCTTTTTAATATTATACCTATATTTTCTTGCTCTTTTTTATGCTCTTATTCAAACTATTTACTGTATTTTATTATATAATGTTTAAAGCTATATGCGAAAATGAGCGTGAAAGAGACTTTTCACGGCCTAAAGCTGAACCGATCTTAACGAAAGGCACAGAGCTAGTTTGTATCCCGAAGATTACAGACTATTTTATACCCAGGAGAATCAAAAAATTCCCACGGGATTTTTAAAAAACCTCAGAGTATCAGCTATTTTCTTAACTTCTTTATCAATAACTCGTTGATTCCACTGCTTCGTCCGCGTGGCTTTAAGTTTAAAATAAAAAATGTATCGTCACACATATTTTACCACCCTTTTTCACCTCTTTTAGGTACGGAATTAAAAAAAACCCCTCCTTAATGTACCTCTGTAGAAAACTTTCCTTGACATACTCAAGGAGTTTTCCTCAAAATTTTGTAGCCTCAGTAGCACAATATGCTAACGATTTAAGTACTATGTAATTAGATTTAATTAAACACTTCCAAGTTAATATTGTAGTAATCATCTTTCAGAATTAGATAGCGTCCTCAGAGTAGAGATTAACATTTCAGTGTCAGTTTCAATAAAATTTATAAAACAACACACCAAATTATTCCCTACTAATTCTCATTCTTCATCACTTATTCAAAACCACTTTAAGCTTAAAAGTCTTTTAGCATTTGAAACTGGCTGGAAAACTTCTGAAGCGTATTATATGAATACAATTGTAGCTAGTATTTTATTAGCATGCAAGTAACTGTAAACGGAGATTCAACAGTTCGCCGGGAGCAAAAATTTGTACAGCTACCTACCGAGAAATCAGCCCTAATATCAACACGGCAGTTACAAGGTTCAGCAATTATGCTATATCGAGGGAACCTAATTCCCCGCCGAAGCACCTACCGTTTGTAGTTATTTATTTACAAAGCGTTGGTGAAATCGATGCGGCTTTATTATTTATTGCGTACACGATATACCAATTTCTTGGTAGATATTGGTAATAGTTCAGAGGGCATTGCTGTTATTTATTTCATGAGGTTGGTATTTTCCGAGTTTCGTGTCTGCGTTGCCAGACTTTTATTTATTTAGAGGTGGTTCTTTATTTTGTTTGAACTTAAGTTATCAGTGTAATAAATGAGTGTTGTTCCTTATAGTTAAAATTGCCTTTAATACTTAGTTACTATGTAACACGCGTTCCTGCACTAGAGATTCATATTTTTGAACTTGACCGCAGTTTCGTAACCAGAAGCAATAGAATTTACTAGGTGTACTAATTTACTACCATCTACAGTTTAAACATTAGTCTCATGTTCATATAACTACTGCAAGTTTTGCTACCCAACGCTGATTGTATCCGTTCTAATATTAAAAATAGTCTGTCTATCAGTTCTTGGCTAAACCGTTGACCGGATCTTAACGATTTGGCTCAGAGATAATTTATATCCTGACGACTGAAACATTCGGATTTATTTCGAAAAATCAAAGAACACCCTTGGGATTTTCAAAAAACCTGAACTGAAATGTGGATGAAGGCCCAAACACAAGTTTGTTGCGTAATAAATATTGCGTATTTATGAACGTGCTAGATTATCTTTGTAATAATATTTTTGAAAATATAAGCTGAACCATTTCAAACCTCACTTTTACTCATAAAATCTACAGCAATTCTAATTGTTCCAGTCACAGAAAATTATAAATTTTCAGTCACAGTAATAAAATTCTTAGACGTACGTTTTTTAGACGTATTTTGACAAAAATAAAGTACTTAAGTATAATTCCGTAAGCGATGGAAAAACGGAAATACTACAATGTCTAATATGTATAGCTTATACATTAAATGCAGAAAATAAACCTTAAAACGTTACACCTAACTGCGAGCTTGCGATGTCTGTATGATCAGTATTGCTATAATATGATGATTTTATACAAGCAATACCTACTGCTAGTTCTCAGTCGAGTTCATTCAAATTCAGAATTCATCATTTAATAATGATAAAATAATGCGCCGTATTATAAGCCAAACGGAGCGAGTTACAAGCCGCGTCACGCTCCCAGTCTGTTTGCGCACACGCGGTTCGAATCAGACGCATAATAATATCTTGTTACGTTTTCAATGCATCTAGTGCAGAGCTCTACATAATGAAGCGTTTATGCCAATAAGACGCTGCTCGACTGTAAACATTCATCATACTAATATACAGTAGGTACATAGATGAATCATCATCATCAGCATCATGATCAACCCATTACCGGCTCACTACAGAGCACGGGTCTCCTCTCAGAGTGAGAAGGGTTTTGGCCATAGTCTACCACGCTGGCCAAGCGGATTAGCAGACTTCACACACCTTTGAGAACATTATGGAGAACTCTCAGGCATGCAGGTTTCCTCACGATGTTTTCCTTCACCGCACCGTTGTTTTCCAAAACGCACATAACTCCGAAAAGTTAGAGGTGCGTGCCCCGGGATCGAACCCACGACCTCCGTTTAGAAGTCGGTTGTCCTAACCACTAGGCTATCACAGCTTTTATTCATAGATGAATATATCTACTGTAAATTAAGATACCTACTTACAATGAAAGTCATTCAGTTGGTATATACCTACACAAGGGAAATACTTAGGTACTGATAGGTAACCGATCAGGGGTATGGGTTTAATAAAAATCAGCCAAGTGCGAGTCGGGCCTCGCTCTTTCAGGGTTCCGTACATAATTATGAACAATATAATATTTTGGGTCTAAGAAATATTTAATTTCCGAGTTAGACATCGCAAGAAACCGTGAAAGAAAAACGCAAAATAAGTTCGTTTGTTTTGGCCACAGCTTATAAACTATTTTATGAATCGTTGTTTTCAGTATTTGTTGTACAAATAGAACATATAGTACATAATATACCGAAATATCATATTCCTAACTAGTTTAGTTTTTTAGATAGCCCCCGTCACCAAAATGGTCTAAAATTGACAATTTTGATGACCCCCCATTTCCTTACTTTTTAAGCAAAAAATTAAAAAAATATATATTCGTACTCTACTCAATGAGCTCTAAACAATGATACCCCACAAGCTAGGGTAAGAAAAAAAATTTTTTTCCGGCTCCTTTCTCATGTATGGGAGCCCCCCTGAAAAATAATTTAATTCAATTTTTAATTCAATATTTGATTTTGAGTCAACGTTTTACACCAAATACCAAAATTTCAGGTTTGTAACTCATTTCGTCTGCGAGCTAGAGACCTGTGACCGGCGGACAGACGGACAGACAGACAGACAGACAGACAGCCGAGTGACATTAATAGGGCTCCGTTTTTACCCTTTGGGTACGGAACCCTAAAAAACTGCCATACCTCTTGCAAGATAACCTTAGAGATAATTTAGACTGCAGCATCATTCACCATCAGGTGAGATCGCAGTCAAGGGCTAAATTGTAGATGGATAAGAATAAATTACGTAATTAAAAAAACTAAAAACCCGACTGCGTAAAACAAACTAGCTCTGGTAACTGAAAAGCAAAAAACAAGCTTTGTACTTTATAAACTAGAATTTGATAAGATCATAAACATAATTAATGTTAGAAAATGTATGGCATGCGGGGGCGAACTAATAGTCCTGAGTAGTTGGCTAAGTAATGCCCCCGCCTGCCATACATTTTCTAACATTAATTATGTTTATGATCTTATCAAATTCTAGTTTATAAAGTACAAAGCTTGTTTTTTGCTTTTCAGTTACCAGAGCTAGTTTGTTTTACGCAGTCGGGTTTTTAGTTTTTTTAATTACGTAATTTATTTCTTGGTTTTTAGTGCAAAACTATGAAAAATTTTTAGATGCATATTTTTACAAGAGACAGGCCTGTGTCACTCCGCGTGTAGGTAATAGCGCGTTTAAGACCACTATTAGCGCCATCTGTTGAACACTAGAAACTTTAATAAGGTCCTTCATAATATTATCTATCTATAATATAATAAAACTGTAACAGATCCAATTCTGTACATTGAAGATATTTTGAAAATTTTTGTTGGAGGGCATTCTATAATCGATACTGAAGCCAAAACTGCAATTTGTTTCATTTTTGTCTGTCTGTCTGTCTGTCTGTCTGTCTGTCTGTCTGTCTGTCTGTCTGTATCTTGGCCGCGCATCACGCCGAAACTACTGAATGGATTCGAATGAAACTTGGTACGATTTGAGTTTATACTTCGAGGTAGGTTATAGGATACTTTTTATCCCGAAATTCAGCACGGTTCCCTAGGGAGAGGGGAAGAAAGTTAAAACATGTATTTAGCTGTAATTCATTAACGCGTAGTTCGATTTAACTCATTCTTTTTTTGTTAGAAAGGTAGTACTTTGAGTATTGTTCCGTAAATATTTCAAGGTCATAGGTTTATTAGTTCAGAAATGACAGACATTTATTGGGTTCAAATAACTTGGGACCCGGATCTTTGAACGTACGGCTTATTTTAAACTGGTGTGCGTTTAAATTTATGTTTGTCGATCTGTCTATTTGTTCCAGCTAATTACCGAAACGGCTGGATCAATTTTGATGGAACTTTCAATGGCAGATAGGTGATGTTATAAGGAGTAACTTAGGCTACATTTAGTTTAGGTACAAAAAAGGATTATGGGATCCAATCCGATCCTATATAAAACCTATATCCAGGCGGACGAAGTCGCGAGGGTCGGCTAGTTGTATTATATTTTAGTGTTTGGCGATTTAAGGTTAAATTATTAGTGTTACAATAATTGATGGGAAGGGGGGAGGTGTAGGGGGGATTATGTGGAATGTGGTAGAGTGGAGTGGGAAGGGATCTTAAATAAATTACCACCAATTTACTCACAGTGTAGTTGTTATTTATTTTGTTTTCTATGATTTGTCACTCCAAACTGATTACAAACACATAGATTGTATATATTTTCGTATTTGCCTTTTAAAGCCCTTTATTTTGATACCCCACTCGAGGGTCTTGAGGAAAAAATTTTTTTTCAGCTCGCACATTAAAGTGCATAAAATCCGCCATTTTGAATTTTTATTAATTTTATGTACACAGTAACATTTGCGCTGTTAAGACAAATCTAATGACGTATCATTTATCAAAATAAGTTGAGTCGTTGAGTAGTTACGAACTGACATAGGAAACGGTCATTTTCTGTGATTTATCACTCCAACTTATTTTCAAATATATAATTGTATACATTTTTGTATTTGCCTTTTAAATCCCTTCATTTTGATACCCCACTCGAGGGTCTTGAGGAAAAAATTTTTTTTCAGCTCGCACATTAAAGCGCATAAAGTCCGCCATTTTAATTTTTTTTTAATTTAGGTACCCTATAACACTCGCGTCATGAAGACAAATCTAATGACGTATCATTTATCAAAATCCGTTGAGCCGTTTATTAGTTACACGCGGACATAGGAATGGACATACATACACACAGGTGAAACACATAACCCAGTCGGGTAAAAAGGTATTTCACTTAGCCAGTTACTTAGCCACATTAAGCCCTCATACGCATTAGCGGTCAACCGCGTGCGCGGCTAACCGCGCGGCTAGCATCTTCATAGAATTTCGTCGCGGTTTAGTGCGTACAAAATGAGCGGTTGCATATAAAAATATAAAAGCGGCTAGCCGCGCGGTCAGCCGCCTACGCGGTTGACCGCTAATGCGTATGAGGGCTTTTGAGTTGACAGTAATAGTCTAAGCAACATCTGAGTCCCTACTGTAACATTTCAAGTTAAAAACGCGACGCAGGAGATACTTACATAATACTCATTGACATTTTATTTTACTGGTTAAGTTACAATAGTTAAAAGAACATACAAAATAAAACTTTAAAGTTACGAAAAAGCCACTTTATTACACTGTACTTATTACACTGGAAATAGCTCTAATCACCGTTCAGACTGGTTTTATTCAAAGACAAAGGCATTGATTATTTCCCAACTTGATAATTAACAGAAAAGACTATTACCGACAATTTTGCAATACTGTAGGTATGCATTGCTTTCTGCTGCCTTTCACTATAATAGGTCATTACTGCCACATACATAATAGGTATGTACATATCTAAATTGTGGAATCCGCTTCCATCTTTTCCTACAATAGGTATGGGGCGAATAAACAGTCAATACGTCGGTTGTTGCAGATATTTAACGTTGCCCACCCGCTCCTGCTCGTTTGATAAGTGTTAATAAAAAGACGCAGGATAATTTTCATAAGATTTCGTCTGCCGATCACAAAACAGCGTTCTCTTTGGCTGACACAGCTATCTTAAGACTGCAGCAAGTCCCCGATATTACAAATACGTGCCCGAGATGCAAAACCACGACCAAAGGCAGACGTATGTCTCTTACGACATGCCATCATCATAAATAATGTACTAGCTCCAACCGCACCTGAATTATTCAACGTTGACGGCCACTTTATTAAATTTGTTGTTTTATGAAAATACCTGGCGAGTCTCTCCCTCACAAATTAATAAAAAGGCAATATTATCATAAGGAATTGAAAAATCAAAATGTCTTAAGCAATTTCCAATGAAGTGTCTTATCTATGTGGGCAATGAGGTGTATTATTACTAGAGTAGCAATGTCCCGCAAGATGGGGTCAACTTCACTGGGAATCAAGCCGTGCTTTTTGCAATTCAGTAAGTGGGCCCAGCGATCTGCTTTTATTCTGTCTGTCAATAATATTTTATGTCTTTACCATATGATTTAAACTATCTTTGTTATATACCTACATATCTGTAGTGTGCTATTAAGTATAATATTTATACATGTATATACACTCATAATTTGACAGAACTCTTAAACTTAATGTAACAATCGTAACAGAGTAAGATATAAGTTATAACAATAATTAATTTATTAACTTAAAAACATTCACTAACAGTTGACGTTGACGCCGCTATCAAAGATTAAATTTACGATTGATAGTTGATGATTAGTCGCAACACGATGCGTTGCGTCGTTTCTGCTGTGGCTTTTTCATAGAAAATTCGGTGTTATACCACACGGTGCACTGCTAAATTCACTTCCTATAATACAATCTGGTACATAACATCGCAAAAGCAGCGTATATTGCTCTATTGTAAGCATTAGACTTCGTAATTTTTCGACACCTGATGTAGGTATGAGGTTTGCTTCTCCATAGTCTAACTCAATGTATGTGGGTAACGTTTTAATAATTTTGAGCGCAGTAATTGGATTTTTACCAACAAAATTTACGGCCTTATCTTACCTTATCGTTGAGCCCGGAAAAGCGGCTTTAGTTAACGCCCTTTCTTTACTTTCCCTAAATTGCATCACTTGAGTAGGTACCTTCTTAAGTAATATTCCTCTTAGTAAAGATACATTCATCCCATGGACCAAATACTTATACAAGACTTTACTCATTTTTAACACAAAAGTGTCCGTTTGTACAGCTATAATATGTGCACTGCATCATAGCATTCTCAATCTACAAAAGCTTGCCTTCTTTTATAAGCTCGCTGAATAAACATTGCATCATTAATACAGAGTTGAGTCAGGCTATTTTATGAATGACTTTTAATTTTTTAGATAATTTTTATTAAGTAATAATTATTTTAATACTTTTGTCACATAAATCTATCTATCTATCTATACATCTATATCTATAATTAATGTATAGATAGATATATCGACAAAATCGTAGACTTGCCGTATCTGTACATTAAAGATTTTTGCAAAATAATAAATGTTAGGGATAAGCAATAGAACGTAAAAAAGCTATTTTTGAAATTTTTGTCTGTTTGTCTGTATGTTTGTGCACGCATCACGCAAAAACTACTGAATGGATTGAAATGAAACTTGGTATGATTTAAGTTCATACTACGGAGTAACATATAGGATACTTTTTATCTCGAAATTCAGCACGGTTCCCTTGGAAGAGGGGATGAAAGTTAAAATGTGTACTTAGCTGTAATTCATTAACGCGTGGTCCGATTTCATTCAGTCTTTTTTTGTTATAAAGGAGATACTTTAAAGATTACCAGCTAATCTCAGAAAGGCTGGATCGATTTTGATGGGACTTTTACTGGTGGATGTTTACCTATTGATCTACCTAAACATCCGCCAGTGAACTTTTAACAATTTTTTAGCAAGGTATGAGCTCAAAGGAGCTTAGGGAAACAAAATAATTCCCACGGGATTTTTAAAAACCAATATCCACGCGAACGAAGTCGCAGGTGTCCGCTTGTAAATAAATAAATCTTTATTTGTTCCAAATAAAATAACATTTTGCTTAAGAGTAGGTACCCTCGACCCCCAAATTAGGATAACCTATGACATGGGGGTCAGTCTCTTCCTAGTAATTGTGCAATAAAAGTACAGTAAATTCAAACATATTTTAAAGTAAATAACTAGTATATATAATATATATATATATATATTCGTATGCGTGCGCTCATGTGTGTGTCTGTGTCTGTATGTGTAATATAATACCGTTTACGTTGTCGGATTACTTCAGAAACTTTGTTGTAATAAATATTATGTTAATCATCATTTTTGCGCGTTGTTTGTTGCCTTTGTCAATTATTGCAACAAATTAAAGTTCATTTATTGAACTTACAACTACCCGAGACGACCGGATATAGATCAAGCGCAGGATTGAAGACTTACGTGCTCTCTTAGGCATGGTAGGCACAGGGTGTATCTTGTCGACTTTCCTATTCCGGGCTGCTAGGAATTTCTTAAAGGAAAAACTCAATTTTTCATCAAACATCTTTTGTTTTTTAACTGAGTACGAGTTCCGGACTCGTACTCAGCACCTTATCACTCCCAACCAACTAAACAATCCACTAAACCAATGAGGCAGTTGACTGTATCTAAATCTATACTAATAAATAAAATTGAAGTGTCTGTCTGTAATATTGAAATAACTACCTCATATTAAGCTCATATGGTTATTTGAACGATACTATAACCGAATCACAGGTTTTTAAAATTTTTGTCTGTCTGTCTGTCTGTCTGTCTGTCTGTCTGTCTGTCTGTCTGTCTGTCTGTCTGTTTGAACGGGCTAATCTTTGGAACGGCTGAACCGATTTTGACGGGACTTTCACATACAAGTAGAGAATTAACCAGGGAGTAACATAGGCTACTTTTTTAACCGACTTTCAAAAAAGGAGGAGTTGTGTTTTTCTACCTATGTACACCGATATCTCCGAGATTTCTGAACCGATTTGCGTAATTTTTTTTTTAATCGATAGAGAAACATTGCGACACTGTCCTGCAAAAAATTTGGATTCCAACTCCTCAATCCTGATGCTGTAGGGGATCTGATCCCCAACACTAATGGGATTTAGGCACTGTCGGTTATTTAAATTGATATTGGGGATACCAATTAAAGACTTTATTGTTGAATGACCTCGAGTAGGTACATGTCCAACTCCTCAACCCTGATGCTGTAAGGAATTGCATTCCGAAATCGTAAGGATCCCACGGAATTTTTCCGTTTTGTGGACGGGTTACTACTTACTACAGATAGGCTACTTTTTGTTCTGGAAAATCAAAGTTCCCACGAGATTTTTACAAACCACACGGGCGAAGCCGTAGGCATCATCTAGTAGGTATATAAAAGAAAAATGTGACTGACTGATCTATCAATGCACAAAACTTTTGTTTGGCATATGACGTAGGCATCGGCTAAGAAAGGATGTTTGGAAATTCAACCCCTAAGGGGGTTAAATAGGGGTTCAAAGTTTATGCGAGATTTATATTATGAATCTACGGACGAAGTCGCCAGCATCAGTTATGTAATATTTTAATAGAGTACCTACTCCCAGGAGCTTTTCAATTTAATATTTTAATCTCGAAAGGCCAAAAGAGCAATATAACGTCTATGTACATTGTATCCAGTGAATAATAGAGAAAACGATGACTCGAGTGTAATTTCGGCCCGGAATTGAAGTAAATTTTGATGCTACTTTAATGAATGCATCGCGAACTTTCCCGCTGACTTGTAATTTCAATTTTCATATACTTAGACTACGTTTCTTGTTTTTCATTAAGCAACCGCTAACAATTTCAGCACTACCTGGTACTTGTTTTCTATTAACTTTAATTTTAAGATTTATCACTACATAGGTATTATAGAACAAAGTCAAATGTGTATATGTCTAAAGTATATAATTCAAGGCCTATAATCCAATAATAGTGTACTAATTTAACACCAACGTATTATAATTTTGTGGTATTCCATAAAAATGAACGCACTTTATGACAGGTACCTATTACCTATTTACAAGTATAAATTAGAAATTTAAAAACTCCCGATAGTCGCCATTTTGTGACGGCAGCCATCTTGGATTTACAATAGTGCTATTCTACTAGTCAAACCCTTTCATTTGATACCCATATTAAGGGAGTTGTGAAAAAATATGTAATCCGCCATTTTGTAGCGGCGGCCATCATGGATCGATTTTCATCAAACATTAGCTATGTTTGATGAAAATCGATCCATGATGGCCGATTGATGGATGATAGTAGGAAAAAATATGTTATCCGCCATTTTGTAGCGGCGGCCATCATGGATCGATTTTCATCAAACATAGCTAACAACAGTCTCGACTAATTCACCTTTCAAACAAAAATACCGCATTCAAATCGGTCCACCCTTTTAAACGCTACAGGAGAACAGACAGACACACACAAACACACACACAGACACGTCAAACTTATAACACCCCGTCGTTTTTGCGTCGGGGGTTAATTAGTAAAATGACATGAAATTAGTAGTCAATCAAAGTAGGTATTTGTTTCAAAAATTCATCCATTGTTAGATAGAGTAGGTAATTGAGTAACTCATTTATACTAATTAGTATCTATATAATATTATTATGTTCATAAAAAGCTAAACCAAAATAATTAGTGTATTTAAGTCATGCCCCGAATTATTAATTAACATGATAAAATGTGTCTTTTTATAAAGAACTAGCTGACCCCTGCGACTTCGTTCGCGTGTTTTTCTTTGCTATATACCTCACGGAGCCCGATACCTTTCCAACGAATGCAAAACCGTGGAAATCGGTTCGTGCGTTCTGGAGTTACAGCGTCAAGAAGGAAAACCCGACTTATTTTTATATAAAGAATATCTATTCTTTATTGTATTTTCTTAGAATGACTATAGATTGAAGTAAATGTAAGTATAAATGTTATTCAAATATTTCGCTCCCGTAAGAGAAAAAAATATTGAATGCGTAAAAAAATATGACAGCGCCATCTTTCTGGTCGCGGTTGGAACTAACTAATACTGGAAAAGTGGAAACTCATCTAGGGTGGTTTACATTATAGATGCACTACATCAAAAATGCATTTCGTTTTTTGCAGCATTTCATGAAAGATCCAAAGTTTTAGATATTGGACTTTTATATCTATTGCGATAGTTCATTTACTTTGATTTTTTAGTTTTAATTTGCATGTGTGTAAAAATAAAATTAAGTTTTGAACTCAGAAAATATTCTTAGGTTTGACTGTCAAATATTTTGTTCACTGATTTTGATAACGTAATGCTATCATATTTTACGTGTTAATCAAATCATACATCTAAACAATCAAATAATGCTTTGTGATAGCGTCAGTGCTGAAATAAATATTGTTATCTCTGTTTATACAGCTACTTTTATATCTACCTACTAAACATTTGTCAATAAAAAATTCATTTTTCCTTACTGAAAATGTACGGCTTCATAATATTTACTTACTATAATTATTCTAATTCTAGCTGATCCCCGCGACTTCGTCCGCGTGGATATAGGTTTTTATATAGGACTAGCTGATCCCCGCAACTTCGTTCGCGTAGATATAGGTTTTTCTATAGGATCGGATCGGATCGGATCCCATAATTCTTTTATGTACCTAAGCTAAATGTAGCCTAAGTTACTCCTTATGACATTGAAAGTTCCATTAAAATCGATCCAGCCGTTTCGGAGATTAGCTGGAACAAATAGATAGACCGACAAACATAAATTTAAACGCACACCAGTTTAAAATAAGCCGTACGTTCAAAGATCCGGGTCCGAAGTTATTTGAACCCAATACTGAGGGTTGTAATGTCTGTCATTAATTCTGAACTAAAAAACCTATAACCTTGAAATATTTACGGGACAATGTATAAAGTACTAACTTTATAACAAAAAAAAATGAGTTAAATTGAACTACGCGTTAATGAATTACAGCTATATACACGTTTTAACTTTCTTCTCCTATCCCAAGGGAACCATGCTGAATTTCGAGATAAAAAGTATCCTTTGTCCTACCTCGGAGTATCAACTCAAACCGTACCAAGTTTCATTCGAATCCATTCAGTTTCGGCGTGATGCGCGGCCAAGATACAGACAGACAGACAGACAGACAGACAGACAAACAGACAGACAAAAATTTAAAAATTGCAGTTTTGGCTTCAGTATCGATTATGGAGTGCCCTCCAATAAAAATTTTCAAAGTGCTTTAAACTGTTAATTCGACAACGAAATTTTCAATTATTATGAGACTAGCTTTTCCCCGCGGCTTCGCCTGCGTGAATTTCGGTTTTTCCCAAATCCTGAGGAAATCGTGGATTTCTGGTTCCCGTTCTCGCTCCCTTTTCCAACCTTTATACTTACTTTCAAGGTAGTTTGCTATAGTGATCTACCTATAGCTGTAGATTTAGGTTTTTTCAGAATCCCGTGGGAAGTGCGGATTTTTCCAGGATAAAAAGTAGGGGATTATCTATCTCCATTCAAAATTTCAGCCAAATCTGTTCAGAAGTTGCGACGTTAAAGAGTAACAAACATCCAAACATCCAAACATCTCAGCCGCTGCAATCGCTTCAAGTTTCCGACTTAGGCTGCTAAAGGGCACTGCGATCGGTTTTTTAAATTTCGAATGATGGCTGCTAGAGGGCGATGCGATCGTTACTTAGTTTCCAGTTTTGGCCGCCAGAGGGCGCTGCGATCGTTTTTAGTTTCCAGTTTTGGCCGCAAGAGGGCGCTGTAATCGTTTTTAGTTTCCAGTTTTAGCCGCAATAGGGCGCTGCAATTGATTTTTAGTTTCCAGTTTTGGCCGCCAGGGGGCGCTGCAATTGGTTTTTTTTTAGTTTCCAGTTTTGGCCACCAGAGGGCGCTGCGATCGTTTTTAGTTTCTAGTTTTGACTGCTAGAGGGCGCTGCTATTGCTTCAAGTTTCCGGCTTAGGCCGCCAGAGAGCGCTGTGATCGTTTTTAAGTTTCCAGTTTTGGCCGCCAGAGGGCGCTGTGATTGCTTCAAGTTAGGCCGCCAGAGGGCGCTGCGATTTTACCACCCTTAAGGGGAGATTTTCCAGAATAACTTATACAGGTTTTTATCATTTAAAATTTTTAATCTAATTGCCTATTTTCATATCTGGAACTTCAAAAACATAACCTTCCTACCCCCATTTTACCCCCTTAGGGGAGGATTTTCGTGAAATATTTTCTAGGCTGATATCTTAGTCCTAGAATTAACCTACCTTCCTTTCAAGTTGATAATAGCAAAATTATAATTAAAACTTCCCATTAAAACTTTCATCCCCTATTTTACCAGCCTTAAGGGAAGATTTTTCAAAATAAAATATACAGAGTTTTTTTATTTAAAACCAATAATCTCAATGCCGATTTTCAGGTCTGTAACTTTAAAAACATAGGACTTTCATACAAACTTTCTACCCCCATTTTACCCCCTTAGGGGAGGATTTTAGGGATATTAAATAGCCTATAACCTGCCCCAAAAGTTGGACTACCAAATGCAAAAAGAATTTTTCAAATTCGATAGGTACTTCCAGAGATTAGCGCGTTCAAACAAACAAACAAACAAACAAACTCTTCCGCTTTATTATATTAGTATAGATATCGCATTAAGTCATAATGTATTGGGGCTAATTCTGTTTTACACAATCTCTAAAGTAAACTAAGTAAACTAAGTAAACTAAAATAAAATGACAAATCTAAATCTGCGCTATCTCTTTCATTGTGAGAGAAATCCGCTCCCTGCGGAAAAGGCACTATTTTTAAGCCAATCAATTGAGTTTAGTTTATAGATTATTGTACACAGTATTAGCCACATTGTCGTCCAATACTAAACACAAAAAGGCTGAGCTAGCGCCTAGGAACTTAGGAAGTGTAAAAAATTAACAAGCGTCAGATAAAAGCAGATTCGAAGTGAGCAAGGCGGGGAGCCTACAGCCAATGCTATGCAAGTGCCTGTCAAAGATTTTTTAAGTGTGTTCGAACGTCGATGGCTGCACGGTCGCCACTTACACACGAAGCCATTCTTGTGTTGGAGTGCAAAGATTCTCTTCCCCCTACTTGTGCTCCGATCGAACCTAAAAGTTGTTTGAGAGGTCATGCATATAGCGGTTGCATAATAAAATGACACGTATAACATTGGTTGCTATGTATTTTTTTATTTATTTTAGTTACAAGGTTTATCAGAGCCTTAATCAGTGCCATTTCTTTCTAATAGCCTAGTTCATTAGCTTACTTAATATAATAAATAACTTAAATAAATATATATTTTAAATTTTTGAAAATTAATATTAAATACTGTCTACCTAATGCCTATATAGTATAGGACTGCCTATATAATGCTTTTGTTTTTTTTTTTTTTTTCAAAACAACATCATATTTAGGTATATAAAGTTTTGCTTAATACTTAGTATACTTGTAAATATCGTTTTTATATTATATATTTACATAAAGAAAAGGGTTTTCGTATAATATTATAGATGTCATAGTAATTATTTATTTGTGTTTGAGGTGATATTTCCGCGACAGTTTTCCGTATTCTTGAGGAAACCATTCCCTTAGTCTCCAATTTAATTCTCTAACTAAAGTTTTCAGCTTATCGTCGCATTCACTGCAATTAGTCTCCATTATCTCGAGGATTGCATCTGTAATTAACATCCAATAAAAATTAACATAGCAACACCACTTCATGTTGTATTAAGTAAAGTATGATCCCAAACAAAAACATTTCATGTGAATAATAAGGGCAAGTTCCTATCAAAAAGTTTCGGCCATTAAAAGTACTGATATCAAAAATTATGGCCAAGTTCTTTACTAGGCTCGATAAATGGAACCATACAGTATTAGAAGGTGTATATTCGACCACCTTCAAGCTGTCATCGCATTCCTAGGGATCCTGTTAAAATATTTTTAAATAATTAATTTATGTCTTAATAATAACACCGCAATTTTTGAAGCTCATTTGGGACTGTCAATAGTTTTCTTGTTTTCAGCTTGACATCATTTTTTTACTTCTTTTGTTTAATTTAAAAAATGCGGCCGCGGAACTTGCCGGACGCGCTGCCGCGCGTCTAGATATAATTACCTTCAGAAAAAAAAACAATTCGTCTTGAGAATCTTAGAAAGGGTCTTTAATTGCATCATATAAAAACTGATGGGCAGTCTAAGGATACTGATACACTTGTAATGAGTATTCGTGCAAATATTACATTACAAAATACAATATAAAGAGTCATACGATAGAGCATTTAGTTGTGAAACTACAAACACCTTTGAACTTATAGCTCACTAAATAAAATGTATACTATGGCTGAACCGAGTAATTTTCAGGCGCAATGCCCATCAAAAAAGTAGAGTCAAACTGAAACTTGCCTCAGTTTAATCTTTACAGTAGAACAGATTTTTAAACGAGCATTTAGGTACTACGTAGGCTAGAATGGTCAACAAATAGATTTTGTAAGTACATATACCTTTGTAAACTTGTTCCTCTTTCGAACACGGCGCGCTTTCCAAAAAGCAAGGCAAAGAAATAAGTTCCGGTATATCTTCAAACTGTTTCTCCTTACCGTTCACATAGCCAACAATGGACAAAGTTAAAAATACGCATACTGTTATAACCCTCATTTTAGATTTGGAGCTATAAACAGATAATCCATTAAATCTGATGACACTTTTGTAGTCTGTCTAATCACTTAGGCTTTCACGGTGCTCGTATTTTTGTATGCTTCTACAAGAATTTAATAAGATTATTATTATTAATTCTGTAACGATACTCAAGTCACTGTCTAACACGAATGCACATTTGTAAGAGCTCTAGTTGTTTTAAAACGACATTTTTATACTTGCTTTTTAATTACTATCGTTTGTAAAATACTATTAACACTTAGAACTAGTTTGCAGTGCCATTATCGAGAAGTTATGACTCGTTTGTCACTTTTTTTTTAGTGAGTTCTTAGTAAATACTCATAAGCACTCGCCGACATGTCTGAGGATTACATTCGTCTAAAACTTAAGTGTTATTTACAAAGGCGGTTTGTAGACGAATCACATATAGTCAACAATAAAATTGATATCTTACAATAAAAGGACGGTGTGGTGCTAATCACCACACCGTCCTTTTATTGTAAGATATCATCATCACTGTGTTGGTGAAGCAACGCTGTTGGTTCGGTTGGTAATCGGATGGGTAATCTATATTAAGGTGTTACGTTTTCCATACTAACTTCATGTTACCATTCAAGAGCGAATGGATTATACATTTACACTGAAATTACATCGCACAGCCTTAATATAATTTTTAATTTGCGCGAAATTATATTTACATAAAGAAAACATTACATAGACAGCTTAATTATTATAATAGCCATCTATAAACGCTGTTTTGCCTAGCTGACCGAGATGACTTTACTTCACCTTTAGCTGTTTATGTAATGTTTTATTTATGTAAATAAAATTTTCCGCAAATTAAACATTAAATTAAGGCTGTGCGATGTAATTTCAGTGTAAATATATAATCAATTCGTTCTTAAATGGTAATAATAAATTAGTATGGAAAACGTACCACCTTAATGGTGCAAGTGTCGCCCTCCAACCCGTCGTCCAAATTGGCAAACGATCGTACGATCACGATTAATTCAGGAGCAATTTGGAAATTTATAATTTCTTAAATGTCTCTAGTTTGGTCTGGTGGATGATGGTCGGATGGTCTATATTAGGCGTATAATCCCCGGCACGTAAGCCGAGCGGTGACCTTCAAGTGCGCGCAGCGTCGTACGAGTGAGCGGGACACAATACGATTGGAAAGCCAATCAGCGCTTACGAGGGATCCGCGAGAGCTAATCAGTGCTTACGAACGATCCCCACGCCCTCCCCGCGACCCCGTCAGCCCTCACACCCCGAGATACCTCATTTTCGACTTCTGCGCATTGAAGGTCAACGCTAGACTTATTTGCCGTGACTTGTATGGGGCTTAATAAAAATTGCCTTATCGCTTCTAGGTTAGCCCGCCTCCATCCGGTGAGATCGCAATCAAAGAATAACTTGTAGACGAATAAAAAAAAATACGTACTGTACATAAATATTGTAATCCAAAGTTGCTAGCCGTATCTATCTAGTTTCAATACCTCCAATGGCAATTAAGGATTTACCTTGGATTTACCATTTCGTGCAGTCAGAAATGAATGGAGCACTTCAATCAGCGAATCAATCTGCAATCGCGAATGATAGCTACTTTGCAGTGACAGTTCAATAAATGTATTACTCTTCATCAGATTTTACATTAGTTTACAATTTTTTTGAAGATGTACCTATAATCACACTAATATTATAAAGGTGAAAGTTTGTGTGTGTGTGTGTGTATGTTTGTTACTCTTTAACGCCGCAACTACGGAACCGATTTGACTGAAATTTTGAATGGAGATAGATTTATATGCCCTAACTTAACACATAGGCTTATACTTATACATATACTTTTATCCTGGAAAAATCCACAGTTCCCACGGGATATTGAAAAACCCGAAATCAATCTGGCTAAAGCTATCTAAGGTAGATTACTAAAGCAAACTTCCTTGAAAGTAGGTATAAAGGTTGGAAAAAGGAGCGGGAATGGGAACCGGAAATCCACGATTCCCTCGGGATTTGTGAAAAACCAAAATTCACGCGGGCGAAGCTGTGGCCAGAAGCTAGTTATTTATTAAGATTTATTGACTACAATCGAAAGTAGATAAATATTGAACAATACTATTTAAAATATATTTAAATTTTAAAATGCAAAGGCTGAAAAATAATCAAAGTTGGTAAATAAATCTCACAGGACTTCCCTCGATAAAAACTTGTATTCAAAGAATAACTCTTACGCTTTTGAAATTTTTTCCCTGTCCTCTTCAAAGATATTTTTGTTAAACTTCTATGACGGTGGGCGCTGGTGACGTAGCAACTTCATACCGTCTAGTGAGCAATCTTAACGGCCCCTCTTCCCACTAGCGTTTCTCCAATGTAGGCCTTCGTTGAACCTATGAAGCCGCGAAACGACGCAACGCAAGCGCTGCGCTGATCGCTGAGTTATCGTTTTATTACTATCACTAACTATTTGACAATTGATGGTAAAGCGGTTTTAAACAGTTTAGACTTGTGTACAAAATACCAAGTGATGCTGAAATTTTCACATTATTCCCTGTGGACAACGATAGCACTACCTAAAAGTCAATTCAGTTCAATTTAGATATTTGTGTACCTACAACCGAACCTATCGTTTTTTTTTAACCTAACCAATGAAAGGCACTACAAGCGAAACAGTACCGATAGGCGTTAACTAAATCTGAAACCATATCGTAGCTTCAATACAGCAATCTCCGCCAGCAATTAAGACTGCACCGGCGCGGCGCACAGGCTGGAACGAATGGAAGTCTTCAATCAAACTGCTATCGTAAATGGTTGTCACTTATCATCGGACAACAATTCAACTAGAAAATGCAGATTTAGAAACGCTTTTAGGCTAAAATTCTCATTTATCAGCATCGATTTCCATTTAGCTGTCACTGCACTGTTTAACGTTTACAAAGGTACGTAAAATTCTTTATACTACACCTGCTCAGAAAGTACCTTCTGGTTTGTCTCATATCGAAAGTCAAAGTACGTCATTACTGTCAAACAAATATGCGGGCTGAAAAAATGTATGAGATTTCATTGTTAACGCGCTAGAGCGGAAATTCCATTTAAGAAATTCCATTACTAATGTGCTTTTTTCTTTTTAATTTTTACAATGAATATAAAAATTATTTTGCTATAATCCGCTAACAGTGACAAATTCGTAGGCACAACACCACACAATCTTGTAGGCACAACACCACACAATCTTGTAGGCAACTAGGCCTACAAGATTGTGTGGTGTTGTGCCTACAAGATTGTGTGGTGTTGTGCCTACGAATTTGTCACTGTTAGCGGATTATAGCAAAATAATTTTTATATTCATTGTATATCATGGAATTCCGCAAAGTAACGCCTGCTTCCATTCAACATTTTAATTTTTAATAAAATCCGATCAGTAAGTACATGAAACAAGTATAAATTGAAAATTTAAAAAACCCCCGACATTCGCCATTTTGTGGCGGCGGCCATCTTGAATTTGCAATAGTGCTATTCTGCTAGTCAAGCCCTTTCATTTGATACCCATATTGAGGGTGTTGTGATAAAATATGTAATCCGCCATTTTGTAGCGGCGGCCATCTTGGATCGATTTTCATCAAACATAGCTAACAACACTCTCGACTAATTCACCTTTCAAACAAAAAAAACCGCATTCAAATCGGTCCACGCGTTTGAGCGCCACAGGGGAACAGACAGACACACACACACACACACACACACACACACACACACACAGACACGTGAAACTTATAACACCCCGTCGTTTTTTCGTCGGGGGTTAAAAAACCTATTTCGATAAAGACGACATAAAAAGCATCTAATAGGTAACTAAGTAACCGCCACGATAGATGGCGCTGATGTCGTTATGTCACTAGTTTAACTAGCTAGTTTAAACAATTAAATATGAATATAAAATAAAAGTAAAAAATAGAAAACAAAAATTTTTTCCCGCTATTTTCTTTGAATTTTGCGAGTCGGTTTCTTGTGTTTTACCTATCCAAGTTTTCAATCTATACTAATATAATAAAGTGGAAGAGTTTGTTTGTTTGAACGCGCTAATCTCAGGAACTACTGGACCGATTTCAAAAATTCTTTCACCGTTGGATATGTAAGTGATCCTTGAGTGCTATAGGCTATATATTATGTACCACGGGCGAAGCCGGGACGGACCGCTAGTTTAAGTATAAAATTACAAATAGCTTTAGGGAATTCAAAGTGTCTAGTAGTGAGCCGCCCAACGCCGGCGGAATTAAAAATATGTGGCCAAGCAGTTATTGTTGTATTGAAAATCTCTTAACCAAGATATCTAGAAATAGATAGAAATAGATACAACAAAGCATATGAAATTTTTTTTACAATGGAAACCCAATGTCTTTTTCTGATTGATTTCCGGTAATAATTTTAATATTTTTGATTATTTTATTATTTTCCTCGTAGGTGTAGTATAAAGCACTATGTATCCGTTCGGGGGAAAGTGCGATTCCTCTCGGGTGTATTGCGGCCCTACGGCCTACGGCCTCGGGCCTCAAACTACACCCTAACTACACCCTCGTAGTAATCGGTCACTTTCTCCCGTCGTGGAACAATGTACTATTACCTCAATATGTAAAATCGAGAGCACTCTTGTACGCATTTCAAATATAAAAATGTGAGAGTTGAATTGATGCTGCTATAAGCTATATATGTACCACGGGCGAAGCCGAGGCGGACCGCTAGTATAACAAATCTTCGAAACGGTACACAATATTTACATGCACTTTGACTAGATAGATCGACGCTCCAAAGAATGCGAGTGTACAAATTAAAAATGCTTATTTTGAAAAATATACATATAAGTACTTCAGTCTACATTTCTCTGGGGTATTTTGCTTAAATTAGAGTGCAAACCTAGCTTCTATACAGCATTCTCTGATAGCAATTAAGACTATGCTGGCTCGTGCAGCCTGTAACGAATGGAACTCTTCAATCAACGAATCAATCTACAATCGCGAATGGCCGCCACTTGGTTGCGACAGTTCAACAAATTTATTGCTCTATGTCGATAATAGTTTTCAAATTTGGAAGCCTTTTGATGGTCTGGAAATATTCAATTCACTCTACAAATAAATATTCTTTACTAAAGTGATTTATGCGATCAAGATAAGAAATTAAATTGACGATATTTTTTTAATGTATCTACAATCTACATCCGCCTTATGTTAGTCCGATTGTTCTCACACTCGAGGGCATATTATGGTACAATTCTTTAACGATATTGTTTTTGTGCGAGTATTTTCTATATTTATGTTTCATTTGTTGATATTGAATTAATTAAATCACTACATAGTATAAAACAAAGTCGCTTTCTCTGTCCCTATGTATGCTTAAATCTTTAAAACTACTACAGATTTTGATGCGATTTTTTTAATAGATAGTGATTCAAGAGGAAGGTTTGTAAGTAGAAAAATTGGACCCGGTAGGTGGCGCTAATATCGGTATGCAAGCGGGCAGGACGACGTCTGCCGGGTCCGCTAGTAAACTATAAAAAGTTAGAACGTTAAACCTCCATTTTCTATCAGCTCTGTTATGCTCTCGAGTGTCTTAAGCTGCGTATTCATTAAGGGACAAAATAATGTCCCACGACATGCATCTTCAGAAACATCGCCCGACTTCGCCAGACATCTTGTCTCACGATCATTTTCAACGATGCGATGTCGTGAGACATATCGTACGAAGTAGAACAAATTCTAGTGAGATATTTTTCCCCTAATGAATAAGAAGCTGAAATCCTGAGCAACAAATAGAAAATGGCGGTTTACAATTCCTGTTCTTATCTTTTTGATCACATGACATCCATTTTTGTTATTCTGTGCACCGCTCTTATACTTCTGCAAGTATTTTTACAAGTAAATAAATGCTCTCATAAAAGTCCCATATTTTAAAAGTACTCTTTTCTCTAAATACTTAAAGAAAAAAGTACTTTGTACTTTATTAACCTTAATTATAATGGGACAAGAATGAAACTAAAATGAAATTTCACAAGACACCACTCTAACGCCAAGTTAGAACGTCACATTGTTTTCGACTCATTATGAGTTAACTACACTTAAAAACTAGTTAAGGTGTAGCGTGATTAAGGTGAACAGACGTTGGCTCCACTGCCAGAACCACTTCAGACAACGACGTCGAGTGTACGTTTAGTAACTCATTTTTAAGCTTTACTTGTTTTGCAACTGTTATTTGGTGTTGTAACACAAATTGATTTAAAAGTTCACGTAAAGCTAAAGTCTATTTTGCATGAAGTAAAAAATCTATTATAATTTTAATAGATTTTTTACTTCATGCAAATCTTATTATTAGTCTTATGTAACAAAAACATAACTCAGTTTTCTCTGTAATATAAGTATTTCAATCTTATCTACATTTTGGAGCGTTAGTTGTTTTGTGAATGTTATATTATGATGTAATAACATAAATTGATTTAAAAGTTCACGTAAAGCTAAAGTCTAATTTGTATGAAGTAAAAAATCTATTAAAATTAGTATTATGTAACAAAAACCTAACTCAATTTTCTCTCTTAATAATTACTTATTTCAATCTTCTCTACATTTTTGAGCGTTAGTTGTTTCGTAAATGTTATTTGATGTAGTAACATAAATTGATTTAAAAGTTCACGTAGCGCTAAAGTCTAATTTGCGTGAAGTAAAAAATCTATTAAAATTAATATTATGTAACAAAAACCTAACTCAATTTTTTCTCTTAATAATTACTTATTTCAATCTTCTTTACATTTTTGAGCGTTAAGTAGGTAGTTGTTTTGTAAATGTTATTATTGTAACTAGTAACACAAATTGATTTAAGAGTTCACGTAAAGCTAAAGTTTAATTTGCACTATCGAGTAAAAATTCTACTCATATGTTACTCGTTTATGAAACTAAAACTTAAAACTTTATTTTCTCTTAACATATTAATTTATGTTTAAAACAACATCCATCATAGCTTGGTCTTATTCATTTTGATTATTCTGTGCACCGCTCCTATACTTTTACAAATACTTTTTGCTCACAAAATAAATGCTCTCAAAGAAGTCTAACATATTATGTTATTGACAGCGAAATTGATATAAATTCTGCATTTTTAAATTAATAAAAATATTAAACATTTCTTCAATCAATATCATGCACTCCAGAAGAAACCACCGAGGAAAAATCAAGTCAATCAACCAAAATTTTCAAGGAAGGAAAGGAAACCAACTAAGGTGATACTGTGTAATAGATGACTGTATTTTGTACACTTTTACACTTGTACTTGTACATTTCATTGTATGTCTAATTTTACAAAATATTTACAAAGTACCGAATGCCTTAATAAAGATAGAAACGTGACAGTTATATTATTTTTGTACTATAAAATAAAATTAAAATCACAGTTTTAACAGAGTAGTCTTTTATTTCGTAACATGTTATAACAAAGTGTTTAACTACACTTAAGTTTTAACAAGCGGAAAAGTTAGAACTCACATCGCTTCCAACTCATAACGAGTTTTGCTCGCACTTACGTTCAGTTAAGCATGATTAAGCAGACGTTGGCTCTACTGCCAGTAATAACTCGGACCACAGATTAGTTAGAAGCACTCAGATTTTTTTTAAGAATTTTCTAATTATAGTCTGATTTTTAATTCAGTGGAATCCTGACAGTTGTCAAAAAATTTTTGTTGTCAAAAAATTTTCAATTTTAAAAATCTTGAAAAACAGGGTTACCACCTGAAGTTCAATTTTACCCCAAACTAAAGTAGCTGAAGTGTGTCAGGCATTTGTCATATCTACATGAGGCAATTGATTTTTATTTATATGTAAGTTTTGAATTTATTATCTTTCTGTGGGAATTGTTTTATCGCTGGTAACATTATGAAACGTCAGAATTCCACGGAATTAAAAATCAGAGTATACGTAAGGGAGTGTATCTCCGCTACGAAAGTATAGCAGCGAAACAAAAAAGATAGATGCATTGTCGAATGTCTAGAACAGGCATCAGTGTGCTATAATATAATAGTAATACTATTTTTTTATAAGCTGTGATAGCCTAGTGGTTAGGACGACCGACTTCTAATAATTGGAAGTCGTGGGTTCGATCCCGGGCACGCACCCCTAACTTTTCGGAGTTATGTGCGTTTTATGCATCGATGGTTTTAAGTATTTAAATATCACTTGCTTTAACGGTGAAGGAAAACATCGTGAGGAAACCTGCATGCCTGATAGTTCTCCATAACGTTCTCAAAGGTGTGTGAAGTCTGCCAATCCGCGTGGCCAGCGTGTTAGACTATGGCCAAAACCCTTCTCACTCTGAGAGGAGACCCGTGCTCTGTAGTGAGCCGGTAATGGGTTAATCATGATGATGATGATGATGATGATGATGAATACTATAATACTATACACATTATGTTGCTCTTTTTAATAACAATTTGTGTCAAGCGGGATAATAATTAAGAGATTTTATATTTTGTAGTTTTACAATACATTAGTCAACGTTTAATAAATAATTAATTACTCTAAGTATATAAGTTTTGAAATGTTGTAAAATTAATTACATTTGTATTTGATAATAATCATGGAAATGAAGCTTTAAGTTAAACCATTAATTTAACTTTTTATCTGAGTAACAAAATTTCCTTAAACCTTGAATACAAATAAAAATGCTCAAATTCAACGCCACATTAGTTGCACGAATTGCCAAAATTGCTTTAAACAGCACTGCTGTTCCGTTAGCCAAAATTCTATTTAACAATTTAAATCCACGCGGAAACACATTTTGCCAAATAAAGTATTAGATGCATGGATGTCACGCGACGGCGAAAAGCGGCCAACAAATCTCGAGGAGCCGCTTGTCTCCGTATCTTTCGGCGATTTACCTGAAAATAAAAAAACAATTGCGTTAATTTACGACACTGGACACTTGCCAAACATTTCAACTGGCCGTCTAAACTTGGTCTAGTAGCAAAATGAATGAAACGAGTCGACGGATGCCTTAGGAGAAGTCTTTCTTCGCCATTCCCGGGGCGCCCTATACAAACGAAGTTTGATTCTTATTTGAATACTATCGAATAACAACTACCTACATAATTTTGTATAACTACATACTTTTACGGAAATCTGACGAACCACAGACTCAAATATTAGTTTCTAGAGCATGTCTAAAATTGTTGAGTGTTGATTTTCATTGGTTAGTAGGTTTTCAAATAAGCACCAAATTTCGTTTCTGTAGAGCGTGCTAGAGATACTCTAAATCCCGAGATGTGCCTTGTACTCGTATTACAATTGGCGACGTCTTCCAAAATAATCTTTTATCCTATATCTAACTGGTGAACAAACAGTCCGGTCCAGCTTCTGTCTGTCAATAATATCGCTATCTACTCGTAATAGCATAATATCAATTTGACGCAACTCTAACACGTTTACTTTAAAATATTAATATTAAGTTCCATTAAAAAATAAACTTAATAAGACTTTGTATGAGGCGTATCTTTGACGCCTTCAGTGTGAGGTCTGCATTTCTATGCAATGGTCTATAGCTCAATGCTCAATACTGTAAGCCCTATTCCTGATCGGTTATCAGATGAGGCTTAGGTGCGAATAGACAATATAAAACCCATTTATAAACTGTCATCGTGACGGCAGAGGCGTGCCAAGGCGTTTTCCAATAGACTCATTTATCAAACGCCCCGTCCGTCGTAATGAGACGCATCTTAACCATTCTCCATACACCCGAAATACTTTCAATTCATTATCATTATTTAGACCGGGGGATTCGCTAACGGAAGTCTAGATAAATACTCCAACACACAATGCGTTCTTCAATTTATTTTGCAGATTTTCACTTCTTTAAAGAAGTAATAAAAAGTAAATAACACAACGTTTTAAATCAGCAGTTTATAATAATATGCTTAAAGAATTTTTGAATGATAGATGTGTTTTTTTGTAAAATACGAAATAATTGTAATGTTGTTGCATTTTACTGTAAACATTTTACATACATACCTACATACATTAGCTGCTAGTTCCATATGAATTGGATTTCTCAGTTTTTGATTATTTCTTCACATCTGCCGTCTTTTTTCTCATTGATTCTTATAATTTTACAGCTCAAGGAAGAGAGTAATACGTGATTAGTAAGTAAGGACTTAGAATACAATTCTAAATATGACTATAACTATATATACCTACTTGATTTGATTATAACTCACTTGCTATATCAAAAAAATGAATACGCAAATAATATTTCACCACCTAATTTCATTTTACAGTGTTTATTGAGGTCATTTTAACGAGGAGTTGAACCACTAACATCTGTTATGAAAACATTGAGCGCAACAAGGCACAAAGCTTTTACTGCGATATTTCGGCACAATTGAAACATACAACAACTGCGTCTCTTGCAGTAACAATAGGGTATATTTTGGATTGGGAATTGTAATTTTCACCAAAGTTAGGACAGGGTCGGTTGGCCCTAGAAGATTGTTATTACTGGGACAGACACGCAAATAGCGTAAGATAAATTGATGTTTACAACACTGATTTACAACAATCGCTTTAATAATACCATCGGAAGTCCAAGTAGGTACCTACCTACATACAAACATACTCGTCACTATAAGTATAAAATATCGTATTTATTTTTTATTATTTATTTTATCGTATTAAAATGTATATTTATGCACATAATTTACTTTCGTATTTGTTTTTAAAATAGTAGAGTAGACATAAGGGTGGCTCCATACCTGATTTTTTCACAGAATACAGTCACGTATCAATCATTAATTTGAACGTCCATCAATAGTCCGCGACGCAAAGGAGTGGTTAATGTGTTTATCAGTCTATGTATGTATGTTCATATACAGTATGTTTGTTTGTTCCTTTGCGGCACTCTAGGAGTCTAGAGACCAAGCTTGGGCCGATTTTCACAAGTGGACGTCGTTAGAGTTGCCATGGTAGCACGAGTGAGTGTCAACGAGTACATAAACAAATAAAAAATTCAAAATGGCGTATTTTGGACGCCATAATATTATGGGGTTCTAAAAAAAATTTTTTTCAAATCCTATCGAGTGGAGTATGAAATTAAAGAGTTTGAAAAAGTGATTAAAAAAATATATTTATTTTGACAAAAAACAGTGTGATTCATTCGTGAAAGGGAAAAAAATGACTTATTACGCAGTCGGGTTTTTTATTTCCATATCAATATTATACTTGTTCATGTGTTTATATCTAGATCTGATAAATCAGAGTTTAATAGCGACGTTGACTATATACCTAATAACATTTGTTTTGAAGAAAATATTGAAAAAAATATATATCGACAAAAATAGAGCTATAATTAACACACGCGAGTTAATTTCAGACTAATGTTAGGACCAATCAGTTTTCGACATAGGAAAATAACAGGAATTAGCCGCAGTCACATGACGATCGCGTTAGCCAACTGGGATAGATTCCGCTGACGCATACGCGACGGGAAAACAAATTTAAATAAACCATAAGGCCTAGGCCGCACTGCGAAATTTATTCGCGCGAATTTTTTCGCAAAATTCTGTAACATATGGGAATGTATGAAGCTGCACGCACATGCGATTCAAAATTCGCGAAAAAAAATATATTAAAATGCGGAATATAAACCGCGCGAATAAAATTCGCGCGAATAATTTTCGCAGTGCAGCCCCGCTCTTACAATATTAAGCCGCCGCGTTTAGAATTTCATAAAGATTTCATAATATTATACTCTTGTCATATATAAATTCCCAACTATGAAAATAATAAAAATGATGGCATCCCGACGCAATATCCATAATTCCGCATATAACATTTATAAATCCGAAAGTAGCTATGTCTGTTTTGTTTGTTACTTCTTTACACTTCAACTGCTGAACCAATCAAAATGAAATTGGGTATGGGGTAGGGATACTTTCCCGAAGTCTGTCGCCCGAAAAGAAAATAGCCCTTGAGTCGGGAGACGCACTTATGTGTTCCTAGTGCGTCTCAGATGGTGTTTTAGGGACACCTAGTAGTCCCAAAGGAGTGCCTGCCTTGGCGCCTCTGGCTGGATTGTCGCGTACGAGATCGGTCCCGAGGTCCAGCCTACAGGCGATCCGTGGAACACCGTGGGGTTCTAGTCGGTCGAGTCCGACATAACCACCGTGCCTTCCCGGGTACGGTGGTATCCATGACGGATTTCCCCACGAAAAAAAAAACATAAAAAAAAGGGATACTTTCCCGATTAGGTATATCCCGAGGAAATAATGGGTTCCTAACTCCTGTTTATATAGGTTTAAAAACTTATATAAAAAGGAGAACAAGCTATACATATAATTATATATTTAGTTAGTTCAAAAAAAATATTTTAAACTTTTTTTGTGCCTACAATGAGGGAATTTCGAAATGATCGGCGTTTGAAGGACGGACAAAACGTTACACTGTCATAATTCTTCTCAACGAAGCGGCACGCCACTAATTGACTGTTTTGAATTTTTATCCGTCGTTTTGGTGATTACGACTTTATTTAAAAATATTAGAAACATCAGAGTACAATTTGGCAGAGATATTTGAAATAGGTTAAAACCATGGACGCAGATTTTTTCTAAACATCGCATTGTTCGTTTACAAAGTCTATAATATTATCTATATCTTCTTCTATACATATAATAAAATCGTAGACTTGCCGTATCTGTACATTGAAGATTTTTGCAAAATAATAACTGGGGGATGTTAGGGATAAGTAAAAGAACGTAAAAAAGCTGTTTTAGAAATTTTTGTCTGTTTCTCTGTTTGTCTGAATGTTTGTGCGCGCATCACGCAAAAACTACCGAATGGATTGAAATGAAACTTGGCATGATTCAAGTTCATACTACGGAGTAACATATTATAGGATACTTTTTATCCCGAAATTCAGCACGGTTCCCTTAGGAGAGGTGATGAAAGTCAAAATAATATTATGTACTTAGCTGTAATTCATTAACGCATGGTCCGATTTCATTCATTATTTTTTGTTACAAAGGAGATACTTTAAAGGTTACCAACTAATTTCTGAAAGGCTGGATCGATTTTGATGGGACTTTCACTGCCGGATGTGTACATTTTGATCTACCTAAACATCCGCCAGTGAACTTTTAACAGTCCTTAGCAAGGTATGAGCTCACAGGAGCTTAGAAAAACAGAATGATTCACACGGGATTTTTAAAAATCAATATCCACGCGAACGAAGTCGTGGGCATCCGCTTGTCAATCTATAAACCCTTAACCAGATTTGCAATCGGAAGTGTTTACGACCTTAATTTATTTATCTCCATCTATTACTTACTGGACACTCGGGATTTAAGTATCTATAAATTAAAAATTTATAAAACCCCTGACATTCGCCATTTTATGGCAGCGGCCATCTTGGATTTGCAATAGTGTTATAATCTACTAGTCAAGCCCTTTCATTTGATACCCATAGAAAAAATATGTAATCCGCCATTTTATAGCGGCGGCCATCTTGGACCGATTTTCTTCAAACATAGCTAACAACACTCTCGACTAGTTCACCTTTCAAACAAAAAAAAACCGCATTCAAATCGGTCCACCCGTTTGAGCGCCACAGGGGAACAGACAAACACACACACACACACACACACACACACATACACACACACACACACACACACACACACACACACACACACAGACACGTCAAACTTATAACACCCCCGTCGTTTTTGCGTCGGGGGTTAACAAAACAACAATGATATAGAATCATCTGAGTTTTATCGCAACTGTTTATTAGAGATTAGAAGGCCAAAGGGGCATCGCGGGAACAATGACGCGAGAAAACTCACGAGCGAGGCGGCAAGGGCGATGCCAGCCCGCATGAACCGCTTTGATGAATGATTTTCAACCGCCAGCGTGCTTAGTTCATGGCTGAGGTAGGCAAAATGCCAAGATAAAGGTATGATTATTTTTAGGATCGGTGCTAAGGGCTACACGAGTAAATAAAAGTAACTATAATATCTATATGTGGTGAGTGTACGGTCGTTAATTCATTTCTGTGAAGATCGTGAATCTGGTGTGATTTTAACTTCAAATATAAATGGATAAAATGGGTATTCTTATGTTCGTGGTAATTTTCTGGTCTTGTATTTTAACGCTAAGTACTGTAGATGCGAATTTTACACTAGTGCGCGAATCTTAATTAAAATGACGTAGATATAGCTTGATAGGCGCAGAAACATAGTAGGTAGAATCAAAGGATTCCTACGGGATTTGAAAATCTCTCAATCT
Organism: Melanargia galathea; assembly: GCA_920104075.1. Taxonomy (NCBI): domain Eukaryota; kingdom Metazoa; phylum Arthropoda; class Insecta; order Lepidoptera; family Nymphalidae; genus Melanargia; species Melanargia galathea. The sequence continues at coordinate 9,119,287 of OV049864.1, forward strand.
ACATTGATATCGCGAATATTAGTTAAAATCGATCAATTCAATCAGTCGATAACAAATGAATCATAGATATCTACAATGAATTGGGCAATATGTTCTAATCACATACTTTTTACATTCATCAGATCGTTAACTACAATCATAAAACTATTATATTATGTTATTTTTATACCTAACAATAAATATGTACATCTTTTAACTAGATAAGTCCTTTCGAATCGCCAAAAGTATTTGTTAATATTATAATAATGATTCATTATCATTTCAAAAGTGTTTTATAAATATGCAATAAGTATTCGGTCGAAAAATTTTACGAAAATTCGGCCATTCCATAATTCCGATAAATACACTTGAATCCTTTTATTCGTCATGCTTAAATTAATGATCGCCTAAAATATTAACACATCAAAATTTAACTGCCCGCACGCGTTTTTTCATATGAATACGTGAAATCGTTTGACAAAATAATTTATGCCCATAATATGAAAAGAATAATGAACATTAAACATTTTCAGCTTTTATTTATCAAAAGGGCATAGGAAGCCACTACAATTATCTCCGGAAAGGCAACAAAAAGAGATTGGGGTTTAATCCTATCAGAGTATAATGCCTCCTGAACCTCTAACAAAGCATGTCGTATCCCTGAAAATATACGATATTGTATAAAAGTATTAGTACCTATCTAATATTGATATATTGCGCCATTTGCTCCTTTTTGTTCCATTTCGTATGTTTTTCGAAATTATGAAATGATACCTCAGGATTAGGAGTTGTTTAAATTATCACAAAACAAAAACTAAGTTATGGGTTATATCATAGTTTAACGCATACATGAAGCACAAGTCATATTTTATTATCTACGAAATCCTATTAGAGAGCCCTCGGTATCCTTTCTATGACACGGGGGATTTAATTATAATTTATTATAGGTACTACCAATATCAAGACGAATTATTATTCATATATTATATAAATATTATGTTATTATTACTTATTTATATAGGTATTATCTAATCTAATCAAAATCTAAATATAAATAAAAGGAAAAGGTGACTGACTAACTGACTGATCTATCAACGCACAGTTCAAATTACTGGACGGATCAGGCTGAAAGGCATGAATATAGCTATTATGATGTAGGCATCCGTTAAAAAAGAATTTATGAAAATTCAACACTTAAAGGGGTTAAAATATAGGGGTTGAAAGTTTGTATGAGATTTATATGAATCCACGCGGACGAAGTCACAGGCATCAGCTAGTTATATTGATATATTTAAAACATTACGTAGGTATAGATTAAAGATTTAGAAACTATTATTATTGTTGTAAGCGGGACATTGCTCTTTTGGGGTCTTAGCTCTAAATCCCTATCTCCTAGGTATACCCTAAAGGGCTGTAGGTCGTAGTGGTTTAAGAAAACTCAATATAAAATATGCAACCGTGAACATTGGTCTTGTCTACTTTATCAGTTATTACTGTCTAACTTTTATTTATTGATCTGAAACCGTGTATAGTTCAACAAAAAATTTCCTGCTCTACAATTTATACCTATTACATCGATAAATATAGGTACTCAATACAACTTAAAATTATTTATTAATAATAATCTATAATAATTTTTTTGTGTAAAATGTCTGAGTTTCATAATAATTAATTATAGCTCACAATAACGAAAAATAAAATATAATAGGATCATAAAACAAGTTTGTTCAAAACCATGTTTCGCCACAGCGGGACACGTGTTGCCAGCACGCTACCAACTGGATTTTATTCTTCATAATAATATTGTTTTTCTTTGTGTTATATTCTTGTTAACATTTGTATTTTTCACACTATTCGCCCATTAAAATTGCTCAACAAGTTTTTGATATGAAACAATGAGTGTTCGACATGCATTGGACATTATACCTACCTCCAAGTTGTACAGAGTTAACTGCTTAATATTTAGTCCGTTTGTAATGGACGGTTTATCATAAACTTTTTATGCATTTACTAGCTAAAACACGCGAAGTTTGTCCAGGTGGAATTAGATTTCAAATAAATGTCTCTTCTAAGAAACTTTACCACTTCCACCACCTAAATTGGTGTAGGAAATTCGTAAGATTTCCTGAATAGTAATTATTTATTACTAGCTGACCCCCGCGACTTCGTTCGCGTGTTTATAGGTTTTATATAGGATCGGATCGGATCTCATAATTATTTTATGTACCTACCTAAACTAAATGTAGACTAAGTTACTCCTTATCTGCCATTGAAAGTTCCATTAAAATCGATCCAGCCGTTTCGGAGATTAGCTGGAACAAATAGACAGACCGACAAACATACATTTAAACGCACACCAGTTTAAAATAAGCCGTACGTAAAAAGATCCGGGTCCCAAGTTATTGGAACCCAATAAATGCCTGTCATTTCTAAACTAAAAAACCTATGACCTTGAAATATTTACGGGACAATACTTAAAATACTACCTTTCTAACAAAAAAAGACTGAGTGAAATCGAATAACGCGTCAATGAATTACAGCTAAATACACGTTTTAACTTTCATCCCCTCTCCCAAGGGAACCGTGCTGAATTTCGGGATAAAAAGTATCCTATAACCTACCTCGAAGTATAAACTCAAATCGTACCAAATTTCATTCGAATCCATTCAGTAGTTTCGGCGTGATGCGCGGCCAAGATACAGACAGACAGACAGACAAAAATGAAAAAAATTACAGTTTTGGCCTCAGTATCGATTATAGAGTGCCCTCAAAAAAAAATTTTCAAAATATCTTCAATGTACAGAATTGGATCTGTTGCAGTTTTATTATATTACTAGCTGATCCCTGCAACTTCGTTCGCGTAGATATATGTTTTTATATAGGATCGGATCGGATCCCATAATTCTTTTATGTACCTAAACTAAATGTAGCCTAAGTTACTCCTTATAACATTGAAAGTTCCATTAAAATCGATCCAGCCGTTTCGAAGATTAGCTGGAATAAATAGATAGACCGACAAACATAAATTTAAACGCACACCAGTTTAAAATAAGCCGTACGTTCAAAGATCCGGGTCCCAAGTTATTTGAACCCAAGTCTGAGGATTGTAATGTCTGTAATTTCTAAACTAAAAAACCTATGACCTTGAAATATTTACGGGATAATACTTAAAGTACTACCTTTCTAACAAAAAAAGAATTAGTGAAATCGAACAACGCGTTAATGAATTACAGCTAAATACACGTTTTAACTTTCATCCCCTCTCCCAAGGAAACCGTGCTGAATTTCGGGATAAAAAGTATCCTATGTACTACCTCGGAGTATAAACTCAAATCGTACCAAGTTTCATTCGAATCCATTCAGTAGTTTCGGCGTGATGCGCGGCCAAGATACAGACAGACAGACAGACAGACAGACAGACAGACAGACAGAAAGACAGACAGACAGACAAAAATGAAAAAAATTGCAGTTTTGGCTTCAGTATCGATTATAGAGTGCCATCCAATAAAAAATTTCAAAATATCTTCAATGTACAGAATTGGATCTGTTACAGTTTTATTATATTATAGAAGATAGATAGAAGATAGATTTATTAAGTCGACCGGAATACGGTGTTTTACTGTAGACAATTAAACAAAATTTAAATTAATTATTTATCTGTAATATTGCAGCAAAGTGCAATTACAAATAAAGGATGGAAGGATTTTTTAAGGATGCTTTTAACTTTGATTGTGATATGCTCAGATACTAAACTCATGAGCCAAGTAATAATCTACCAATAAACAATACCTATTGCTACATTGTTAATAAAAAATACGAGTATTTTAACCGACTTCAAAAAAGGAGGTTCTGTATTCGACCCGTATGTATGTATGTATGTATGTATGTATGTATGTAAGTATGTTCGCGATTATCTCCGCAACTAATGAACCGATTTTGATGATTGTTTCACTATCGTTATCTTCATACTTTTAGGAATGTTGTAGTATATAACACATCGAGTTATCGTTCTTACGTACGAAGTTATAAGCATAAACGTGCACATATGTCACTAATATGTTCTTTGAGATTGCCAGACCTATTGCTGAAGTCTGATATAGCTATTTTGTCCAAAGACTTCACTCTAAGCCAACTCTGGCGCCGACTTCAAAAAATTATATACGTATCATTTGAGTTAGGTAGTTTAATCGTCAATATAAATGAATAAAAAATTATTTTAAACTTTTTAGTTCGAATCCTTTGAAGTCGGTTCATTTTTCTTTGAAAAAAATTATGTACAGTTATGTTCAGTTTTTTAAAAGCTTGCTTAATAAGTTGCTTGATAAGATTCTTTTTTAATTGCCAATTTTATTTCAAAATTCCCGATTAAATTGTCTTATGAATTTCGTGATGTAAGGTAGCTTTTGTTCTTTGTGAATTTACCATGCTTTGGTAAGATTGCCACTATATTTTCTTAAAAAGTTATAATTATATGAATCCATGCTTTGGTAAGATTGCCACTATATTTTCTTAAAAAGTTATAATTATATGAATACATGAGCATCAAATAATTACCGTGGCGTGTGGAAAGTTAAGGTTTTATGCGAATATTATACATGCTTCAGTACTAAGTGGGCTGACGGTGAAATAGTTCTGACTGTTGTGCAATGAGTTGCATTGTCTTGACTTAGTGCGTAATTACCATCTTATTTATTATACAGATAATTAGCGATATTAACAAGCATTATAATTTTTGCACGCTTGCATAGAAAAAACTTCGTTTATGTATTGTCGTATAAAAAAATTTATCTACTCTCATATCATAAAATTCCGAATATGAAATCAAAATGTGTCATATATTGGACTACTTTATTCACATACATCTATAATATTTAAAAAAAAAATTAAAAAAGTTCATTACACTACTTTGTTAGGAAATTATTGCAAAACAATGTTAAAAAATAATTTTTTCTACATTATAGTACAGGCACTGGGTTCTGGTATTTTGAGCCATGCCGGGTGTTTATTATTATTATTATTATTTAATACTTTATTGTACACCAAAAAAACATAAATTAAACAAAAGAAACATTTTAAAAGAAATAGGTACAATAGTTAGTTTACAATAGTTAGTTTAATTTTGTTACTTACAATGATTATCCCGCTATCAAAGTTACCCTATTACTACTACTGCGAAAGTGTGGCGGTAGCAAGATGCGGCCAGAGGACAGAGTGTAGTGCTACCATAATTGACCATAGACGCACTGCACGCACCGCACATTCGAAATTGACAATTGAATTTTGGCGCCTATTATTTAAATTTTTAATTTATTATTTATTTACTATTCAGTTTTTGTAACTCAAAATTTTGCAAGTGATTTTTGTTGCGCGGAAAAATGTCTAGCAGTGATACTGAAGAGAATTTAACTCCACCAGACATTCTGGAAATAGCATCGGGAATGACAAATAATCTTTTGCCAGCAAAATCAAAGAAAATTTACGATAAATGTTACCAAGATTTTATGAGTTGGAAAATTTTGAAAAAAACCACTTCATTTTCAGAAAATGTAATGCTAGCATATTTCCAAGAATTATCAAATAAATTTAAGTCTTTGTCCTTATGGGCTAAATACTCAATGCTCAAAAGTATATTGAGTATCTACAACCAAATCGATATTATTAAATACACAAGACTGATTGCTGTTTTAAAAAGAAAATCGCAGGGCTTTAAGGGAAAAAATGCAAAAACGTTCTCCCCTGAAGAATTGAGTACATTTATAAATTGCAATATCCAAAACATGAATACTTATTATAATAAATAATTTTGTTAATTTCTTAGTCTTTTCTTTTATACGTAAGATACCTATTGATGAGCTTAGATAAAGTAGAGTATGAAACTCTACATAATTAGTTATTAAAACACTCGTGTAATACTATTAAAAAACTCGCCTGCGGCTCGTTTTTTAAACTAGCACTCGTGTTTTAATAACCTCTATTATGCAACCGTTTCATAAACTACTATAATGTTATCAAGATTTCTTACTTTATGATGCATATTTTTCGAACTGTGTACATAAATTTTATTGTTAACTCTAAAAATATGTTCTATGGATATCGACAAATTGGAGGTTAATTTAAGGCGAATGCAATAAATCATTGCAAAGAAAAGCAAAGAACCAGAACAAAATATTGTGTAGGAAAACAACAAAAGTTAAAAGTTGGTCTAAGTAGCTGATATGAAATAAATCACTGAGATTTTTTTTAAACCAACCTATTCCCCAAAATAGCCTTAAATCATAAGCTGTCTACTTTTTGCGAACCGACCGCGAATAGAGCATGTTGTGAACAATATTTGCGTAGCCAGAGTGCCTAGCAGCCTCACACGAGCAGTTTAGACAGGACTAAAACGGTCAAATAATTTGACAAATTTTAAGTATACAAAAATACAAACATACAGGTGAAGCTAATAAAAAGCGTGTAAAAAATAAGAAAACCGAAGAATACAGCCCAAACGGCTGTTATTATATTAATTTCATCCATGCTCATTGCAAGTCACGAGCTTATTGCGGAAATCTACGTTCGAGGTTCGGGGCAGTGCTTGTTTGATGTATGTAGGTACAAGTAGCTTCTGCCCGCGGCTTCACCCGCGAAAATTTCGGTTTTTCACAAATCTCGAGGGAATCGTGGATTTCCGGTTCCCGTTCCCGGTCGCTTTTCCAACCTTTATACCTACTTTCAAGGAAGTTTGCTATTGTAATCTACGTATAGCTGTACCTAGGTAGATTACTATAGCAAACTACATTATTATTTCGGTTTTTTCAAAATCCCGTGGGAACTGTTAACTTTTCCAAGATAAAAAGTGCTAACGCATACAGATGCATGCAACTTTTGTTGTAAAAGTAGTCTATGTGTTAAGCCAGGCCTTAATCTATCTCCATTCAAAATTTCAGCCAAATCGGTTCAGTAGTTGCGGCGTTAAAGAGTAACAAACACACACACACACACATACACACACCACACACACACACACCAACACACACACACACACACACACACATGGCTTAACTAAAATTTATGTTATAGATCAGTGGAAGCAGTAATATAAGGACTTGAATTTAAGGAACCTAAATCAATCAGGGGTAAATTTAGGTGGAGTTTAGACCCGAGCTCGGTTGATGTTAGAGGAAGGGTTAAATCTCTTAATTAATGCAGGTAGGTACGATAGCGTCAGCCTACGTTAACGTTAACGTTAACGTTAACGTTTTTCCTTTGTATTTTATAAAGTCTGAAGTATAAAACGGGTGGGGAAAATCATTTGAAAGCAACGGATTAATATTTACAAATACATATTACTTTCTTTACGTATTAAGCTGTGGTAGTGTCAAGATTTTTTTTGTCTAAACTCCTAGATGTTTAATCTAGGAGTTTAGACAAAAGCTTTATTTTCCCGCGATAAAAAGCTACAATTAGGCAAATGTTCAGAGAAATGCCTATTTTATTTTGTCTTTGCAAACACGACGTAAAATCTAAACTACCTATCCAAACAATGTTGTGAAAAATCAATTTTTGTCTACATGAATATGTACTTATATATTTTGTATATATCTTTATAATTTTAAGTATATCTTTTAATGATATTTCATCAATTTTTGAAATAACCTAAACATAAATATAGCAGCTGACATAGGCCATTGCGTATAACTACTTTATAACTTTTCTATGGAAAACATTCGTATAGGTAATTATTATAATATTATTACAGTATTATGCGATTTCAATCGCTTTTCAGTTGTTACTTACGTCACAAAATGGGTCTCAAGGAAAAGTCCTTTTTTTATTTTAAACGTAAATAGCTAATAAATAGTAACATACCCTGAAGGTCCATTCTAAATATTGGGGAAAGAATATTTGAAATCGTATCTATTAATAGTTTTGGAGATTACCTACTACATCCAAACTTACAAACTTTACCTCTATATAATATTAGAGTACATAAATGTTATAGCATTTTTAATACTTTCCAAATTAATCGAAGGAGGAAAATCAATCATGGGGTGAATTTAGGCGGAATTAAGTCCGAAACACGGCTGCCATTAATGCGAGGGTTAAGTCTCTTAATTAATGCAGGTACGGTAGGAAAAGCGTAGTTGCTTTAAGGTTTTACCTACGTACGGTTTTAATGCGCCGAAACAAAATCGAGAAGGGTAAATAATTTACCCATGTGGTGTAATTAAATCCACTTTCACACATGTGTGTGGAATTCGGTTCTCTTAAATAAATTCTTAAATACGTACTGAATCTATTTTATTTTGTTAAATAGAATAGAAAAAAATATCGACCGTTGCACCCTGATTACAATAATGACGCACATAACGAAATTTAAAAAATGTTATGAGACGACGCTAATATCATATTAATCAATCAGGGGTAAGGCGGAGTTAGATCCCAAGCCCGGCTGCCATTAACGCGAGGGTTAAGTCTCTTAATTAATGCAGTTACGACAGCATCAGCGTAGTAGGGTGAAAGTTTTATTTATAATTAGAAAGCTGTTACTATGGCGGAACTACTGACAAGAACATTATTTTAAGACCGTAAAGCCTTGTTTAAAGATTACACTGATAATGAATACAAATTATTCATTCTACACATATTAGGGCTCGTGCAAACAGACTACATACACGTCGGCAGCGACAAGCAGCGGAATGAAATTTCATACAATTCGTTGCGACTCACGCTTGTACGTTGTATCTGTGTACTGTGCTTGTACTGACTTAGAGGATGCTTGACTAGTAGCAGCGACATGCTGCTAGCAGTCGCCACCAACCACCAAATAATGCCGACTCACGCTGCTGTAGACGTAAGTCTTCGACGTCATCGAAATATATTATATTATTTTTTTAGAAACGCGTAAATTAAACGTCGTGATTTTCGGTCTTATAATACCTATACTTACTGTGCGAGTGTGTTAGATGAGGATAGGTTAGGTGAGCTAAGTTTAAACTTTGGTTATAGGCTTACGTTTGACTTGAGTTTGGGTTTGGCTTAACGTGTAGTTAGGAATAGTTAGGACTGAGTATCCCTTGGTTCCGCAATTGTTTCCTCATCCATAATTTATTAAACACATGTTACAACGCGAATTACATAGTCGCTGAAAGGGTTTACTTCGAAAAAACTGTTGCTCGGACGCGCACGTATCTAGGTAGGTACCCTAATGATATTTTATTACGCAAAAAATTCGAACTCTACCATAAAAACCAGCTGAGTGAGTAGCTAACTAAAGATCTTACGAGTATGCGCGTTCCAAAAACAGCAACCTTATTTACTTAGGAATCCGCATAAATTTCCGATTCGTAATCAGATTAAAGTTTTACGAATTTCAATCTCTTTTCGCAATACTCGAGAAAGGTTTAAAAGGCAGATACAAAAACAGTGGATGTAACGAAGGTAGTTATCAAAATTCATAAATCGAGCCTAGATTTTTTCAAACAAAGAGCAGCCGAGCTAGAATTTCGCGTTTCAAAGTTTTTCACAAGAGCGAAAAAGCTGTGTAAAATTTTTATCTAGATTTAAAAAATTCTATACGAATACGCTCGAAGGATAAGCCATAAAGTTTGTGGAGTCCGCGGGAAAAATTCCCGAAACTACACAGTGGAGCGGAATTCATAACGCGCTTAGCAGTTTGGTTCACCTGTCTCGTTACACTTCGGAATTTTTAAATTAAATTCTGAACACCGAGTCAACAAAGTTTCGAATTCTTCGAATTACTTATCGTAATTAATCTTTCGTTTTAATAGACACAAAGAAATGGACTGAGAGACAACGGATCAAAATCTAATACACTGTGAAAATCACTAATGTAATGAAGTCACAGTACCTACCTACATACCAAAAAAATAATTGAAAACTGCTCAAAAGAAAATTTTTGCGATCCATTTTTCAGTGGTTTTCAATATTGTTCACGATTTTAACAGCGGGTTCTTTTGCTAAACGTAGAGTGAGCTTATCCATACTAATAATATTGTAAATGTGAATGTACGTGCTGCCTAACTCTGTCTGTCTGCCTGTTAATTACCTTTTCACGCCTAAATTGTACAAACGATTTCGACAAAATTTGATACTACCGTACCGTAACAACACTGTGTAAAATAGTGCAACAAAATGATGACAAGGCACGTCAAATCTATGTAGTTAGTTATATAGTATTCACGGTGAATTTCATCTATATAATATGCCAATATGCGCTGCCTAAAAAAACTATAACTGGAAGCCTTAAAGGCAAGAAGAGATATAAAATCTTACTTAATCTAAAATGAGCCTAATTTACTAGTCTTGTTACGCGGAAAGTAGATATCTAGGTGATAATAATTACCTAATCAAGCAATTTATTGAGTCTTTAGGAACTATATAGGTACCTACTTACTCTTCACCAGGGCATCTTATAACATCATTTAACTTTTAACATCATTAATCCTGGTGAAAAGTGACGAGTTCTAATGAATTACGATTATTATTGATGATTTAAATGCTTGGTTCAAGATACCCACCCACCGCTGATAGTTAATTAATAACATCCCAATATTCAACTTGTAAAACTTTGTTCGACCGGATTTGTTCAATAAGCTTTATATTAAGCCGATTGAGCTGTTGCTTCGTGACGCATGAAACGGTAGACACTCGTCGACGTCACGACGTCACTACAAACAATTGTGAAGTCGACGTCGGCGCGAAGCCAACGTCAGCATGGTAGGACACCAAACGCACTTCTGGAGTACGTTATTGATTTTCACCGCCCGGTGGGAGGAGCCAAATTTGTGCGAAAGGGACCGGGCGATAGGCACCTCATTAGAACAGAAGAGAAGCCTCCACTTTTCTCACTACCTATTCTAATTAAGGACGTACCCATTAACCAACTATTTAAAATAGGTAAGGGCCTCGGAAAAACATTCGTATAAGAATTATAGACGTGAAAGTCCCTACGAGTTCAAGTGTTTAATGGAGATTTTTAACGTAGTTAGAAGGAAATTTGAAGTTTTAAAACCCTTTTTAAAAACGGCATTATTTTTTTATGTTGAAATGAAATACCGAATGTTTAAAAGCAAGTAGCTAGTTTATGAGCAACAAGTTGATTAACATATTAAATTTAATAACATGAAAGTTCGGGTTTAATAAAAGTAAAGGTAAATAAGTACATCCATGTCACTCTTGTGCCGTTAGCAATGACATTTCTCAGTTGACTTTTCCAACATTCAATCAATACGATAAGGTATCTGCAGTTTCACATTAAAGCGATTACCCTCTGATCTCTGCAATTTATTAAGGAAGTATCAACAACTTAAAGTAGTTAATCATTTCTTATCAGCTGATAGTTGATAGTTTCATTAAGATTGAAAACCGGATATTTCTTCTCAGTTACGAGAAAAACTTTATTGCAAATGCACATAATCATATCACCCACCTAATAATTAGCTGCGTAGAGCGTATTACTCTAAACATATTATTATTATATAGGTACCCGAATAAGACATGAAACATATCTTATCTAGGTATATCTTAAAAGTCTAGGAGATATTATAATAATATTACGTAGAAAAATAGCGGTGAACAAATGACTCTATCCCGTCAAACGCATACGTTTACGAGTAAAAGCAAAAACTAGCAGAGGCATGTTCCGATAACATTTCCCAATAGAGTTCAAAAGGTCAGGGCTGATACACGAGATAGCCGAGCCGATCGCGTCTCGAATTACAATACTCCAGTCCGGGACCCGGACGCAAATCTGCATAACTATATAAACAGAATAAAGCCATTTTTGAACACGGCAATAGAATATTTATTTTCACCGTGAACCAGGATCGAACAGCTATAATATTTTTGATTGATGCTAGTTACTTTATGTGATCATAACAGAAATTAGGAGTTCCTTCGAAGAACCGACTAACAGACATAACTTTAGCAGAATAAAGCCATTTTTGAACACGGCAATAGAATATTTATTTTCACCGTGAATCAGAACAGCTATTATTTTTGATTGACGCTAGTTACTCTTCGTGATCTTAACAGAAATGAGGAGTTCCGTCGAAGAACCGACTAATAGACATAACTATAGCAGAATAAAGCCATTTTTGAACACGGCAATAGAATATTATTTTTCACCGTGAACCAGAACAGCTATAATATTTTTGATTGACGCTAGTTACTCTACGTGATCTTAACAGAAATGAAGAGTTCCGGCGAAGAACCGACTAACAGACATAATTATAGCAGAATAAAGCCCTTTCTGAACACGACAATAGAATATTTATTTTCACTGTGAACTACAATATAGCTATCATTTTTGATTGACGCTATTTCTCTCTACGTGATCTTAACATAAATTAAGAGTTCCATTGAAGTACCGACTAACAGACATACCTAACTAGCAGAATAAAGCCTTTTTGAACATGGCAATAGAATATTTATTTTGACCGTTAACTAGAATAGCTATCATTTTGATTGATGCTAGACACTAGTTTCTCTACGCGATCTTAACAGAAATGAAGAGTTCCGGCGAAGAACCGACTAACAACCACAACTAGCAGAATAAAGCCATTTTTGAACACGGCAATAGAATATTTATTTTTGCCGTGAACTAGAATATTCTATTATTTTTGAGTGACGCTAGTTTCTCTACGTTAACAGAAATGAGGAAATCCATCTAAAAAATAACTAATCAAAGAGTTCCCAAGAGGGAGCAACGCGAAATATTATTACTCGTCAAGACGGCCGCGCCTACTGGCTATGTGTGCGTGACCTCGGTAATCGCGCCGTGTACGATACAACCTCGAATCGCATATGTGTGCGCGCCTAGGGATACCGGTTATTTGGACAATTGCACAATTTTTATAGATAAATCAAGTATGGTGTAGGATAAAATTTTGTTTTTATTAATTATTTATCTTTAATCTACGTGTGTGTAAAACTGTTTGTTTAATGTAAATCAATAGTTTGCCATGGAAACAGCATTAGTAATTACTTGATTACAGAATATTCATTAGGTATCTACCTCATTATTTAAATATCGGCTGGACCGATTATGATGGAATTTTTGGTGTGTGTTTGTGTGGGTAAGAAGATAGTTTGTATCTACAATTGGACCCTGTAGGTGGTGCTGCAGTCATGTTCTAGGATTTTTTTTATTACGAACAAATTTTGTTGAAATTTTGTAAGTTTCTTGTCCCTGGGGAGTTTAGATTCATAACCTAATTGAATCCGGTAGGTGGCGCTGCAAATTCGTAACACTAGATACTAAATAAAAATTATTTCTTGATTTAGTCAAATACTTTTATAATACGTTTCCAACAGTCGTCATGTCGTGTCCTTCTGATGACAGCTGTCCAGCGATGTCTTAGTATTGGATCCGTTGGAAATCTACATTAATTAAGTATTAATAATAATTATAAACTAATTAGAAAATTTATTTTTAATTTTTTTTTATATAATTTATATTTATAATCATAATTATTTAGAACTAGGAAATGCCCGCGGCTTCGCCCGCGTGAATTTCGGTTTTAAACAAATCCCGAGGGAATCGTGGATTTCCGGCTCCCGTTCCCGCTCCCTTTTCCAACCTTTATACCTACTATCAAGGAAGTTCTCTATATTAATCTACCTATAGCTGTAGCTATAGATTTCGGGTTTTTCAAAATCCCGTGGGAACTGTGAATTTTTCCAGGATAAAAAGTAGCCTATGTTTTAAGTCAGGGCATATTCTATCTCCATTCAAAATTTCAGCCAAATCGGTTTAGTAGTTGCGGCGTGATTGAGTAACAAACATCCAAACATACAAACATCCAAACATCCAAACATCTAAACATCCAAACATCCACACTTTCACATTTATAATATTAGTAGGATAATTATTATTTAAAAAAATTATTGAAGGTCAAAATTCAGTAAGTATAATATTAATAATAAATATTTACTATATTCCGGGACTTCCCTATATTTGTGGCAAATTACCTCACTACTGGCAACAAATTGATTTTATTAATAATTATTAATGTTCACACACGTATAACATACAACAATATATTTTTGCACAATAATGTGCAAAATACCACAATGCTCAGCTGGTATCACCGGCCAGTTCGACGTACCTATAAAACATCGAAATTAAAAATCCTATTTTCTCAAAAAAACATACGCAAATGTAAAAACTTACTGATGATATGAGATCTTCGACCTCTTATTTTGTTGTGAAGGATAATTACGACATAATTTCACCGCACAAACCGGCATATTTTTTTATTTTTCGGGAGCTGTTTACTGCGTAGTTTATTAAGTGACACTGAAGTAGGTGAGAGCGATCCTACCAATTTAAGTGAACATTTTTTAGGGCGCACTCGTGAGTTACATTATCAATCTGGCCATGTGGATAATCAAAGTAACTAATAGACATATTCGTAACTAGTTTCGAAGCGAACGTGGCAATGCGTGAAGCACATAGCAAAACAACAGGCCAGAGTCTCCTTTAGGTGGACAATCGACATCAAACGGAGACGCAGGAAGTCTCTACAAGGGACCTATATCCAGCACTGGATATCCATCAGCAGAAAGCAAGACGTCTCTGAGGCACTTCGTTATTCTTAATGTGCGAAGAGTCCTTAAGAAAGCCGAACTAAAGGACGCAACGGAAAATCTTTTCTATCTTCTTCAATCTCTTTTGGTATTTAGTAGTTGTAAAGAGAAAATATTATAATTCCATAGATATCTTAATGATGTGATTATAGTAAAAATACTACTTAGGTATGTATTGCCAATTTTTTTAATTTAGTGTGTACCTATCTGTGTATATTTAGTTTTATATAGATTGAGACAAAATTAATATTTATTCGAAAACAGCAACAAATATCAAAACAAAGCTGATTCGTTTTTCTATACCCTAACTTTTTTGTTACGCTTCGCTGTCTTCTATAGCTTAAAGTATCAAAAAGACGTCCTGGTGACATTTCCCGATAGAGTTCAAAGGGTCAGGGCTGGCAGACGTAATCGGGACGCGGTCGATGATCGCGTCTCCAACAACAATACTTCAGCCGGACGCAAATCTGCATAACAGTATGTAAGGTACGTAACAAAACATAAAAAGAGCTGATTGATCTGTTGAAAATACGAAGTTATGAAACTACGACAACGTTTCTAACATCGTTCATCGTTTCTGTGCGTTGATCATTTTGATGAACCTTTTGTGGGTTCTTCTGTATACGCGAAGGTTTCCGGCCCAAAATATATTATAAAAGTGAATATTTGTGTGTCTGTCCTCTATGCGTTCCTAAACAATTTTTACGTGGCTTTGCGACGCATGGCGGGGGCACAATGAGTAGAATATAAAACCATCTTTGTATATCAACCACCATATAGGTACCATTGTATCTTACAAAATCATTAAGTACATGACATAATATTTTTATTTTTACTAGATTTGTTTACTAAAAGGAAACCAATAACTGTATAGTAGTAACGCCTCAATACGCAGCAAAGTCAAAGATAAACTAATGGCCATCGATAGGCGAAAGAGATCTTGTTGATATTCTTCTAGCATTAACGGAGTTATGTGATTTTAAATATACACGTATTATTATACAACTGGCATTGTAATAAACAATGTAGCAATTTAGATAAATACAGCGACCAATATAATTACACTAGCGGTTCGCCCCGGCTTCGCCCGTGGTACATAATATATAGCCTATAGCACTCAAGGATTACGTACATATCCAACGGTGAAAGAATTTTTGAAATCGGTCCAGTAGTTCCTGAGATTAGCGCGTTCAAACAAACAAACTCTTCCGCTTTATTATATTAGTATAGATATCTACTCTTACTGCTCATCCACACGTTCGCCAACATGCTGGCCCATCTTATGGCCCAATATGTTGGCCCAACATGTAGAGCGGGAGTTGGAAGGTATTGGAACGATGGCCCGCAAGTTGGCCCGCAAGTTGGCCCGGAGCATACTGAACGACCTTCCAACGTGTGGACGCGAACACAAACTCCTCGCCCAACACCTTCCAACATATCCGCCATCATGTTGGCCAACGTGTAGAGCCGCCTTTAAATGAGTTATGTTCATTTTAAGTAATGAAATTAAAATAAGTACTTGCTTTTAAAATAAAACCTGCGTATAGAGAGCGCGAGGTAATACGAGTATTAACTTTAAAATTACAAAATACCTACTTAGAAGAGTAATTGCAAAACTACTTTAGTCATAGTTTTGTACCCATTAAATATCAATTTAAACGCCAAATTATGCCTTTCCTAAAATATCTTATTACTTAATTGTTTCTTGCATAACAATAATAACAAAACTAAATAAAATTAACAACTAAGTAGTTAATGTGGCCAATTCTGTTGTACACAATCTCTAAACCTAAACTAAAATGACAGGTCTAAATCTATTGCTATCCTTTTCCGCAGTGAGCACTGTGAAAGAGATAGGAATAAATTTAAACCTGTCATTTTAGTTTAGTTTAGAGATTTGTGTACAACAGAATTAGCCACAATATCTCGAACAATTCCATAAACTTCATTTTGATTTGGAGTTAATACAATTAAATACGGATAGATTAGATTTATTCTACGAGTTGCAATTTTATAAGAAACAGCGAAAGGCTCAGGGTCACTCAGCGGGCGATGGAGAGAGCTATGCTCGGAGTATCCCTGCGGGATCAAATCAGAAATGAGGAGATCCGTAGGAGAACCAGAGTCACCGACATAGCTCATCGAGTCGCGAAGCTGAAGTGGCAATGGGCGGGGCACATTGCACGAAGAACCGATGGACGTTGGGGTCCCAAGGTGCTTGAATGGCGACCTCGCACCAGCAAACGAAGCGTAGGTAGACCCCCCACTCAATGGAGAGACGATCTCAAGCGAGTCGCTGGTAGCCGCTGGAATCAGGCGGCACAAGATCGTGTGCTGTGGCGATCCTTGCAAGAGACCTATGTCCAGCAGTGGACGTCCATTGGTTGAAACGAACGAACGAACGAAGAAACAGCGTTGAGAAAAAACATGATATTTGGTGATACTGTAGATGTGGTTTATTATTTAACTATAGCTGTTGCCCACGACTTCGGATTTAGGTGGATTTAGTTATGATAATAATATGCTTTCTTCATACATAATTAACCACCCTTTTACATACTGATAGCTTGCATCCTCGTGACCAACGGATACTTTTATCAAAGGATACTTTTATCCCGGAAAAGCAAAATTTCTCCACGGGAGTACAAATAGACCTAAATCCAGCGAATACTCCCAAACATCAGCCAGTGTCAAATAAGCGCCACATTCCTTAAATCATTACCTTAAAATTCAACCCTTTCTTGCAAAACAATCCAATTTAATTTGCAAGTTAAAGTAAAATCGTAACCGGACTCGGTTACACAACGAGGCCAATTCGTTAGAGATTTTCAAACTCTACAATTTTCAATTTGGCTTCACTCGAACAATACAGATTTTAACGCGTGAAAAGCCGCCGTGAAAAAAAAAATTAAAAAGCCAAGCCGGTCAGCACAATCGGGGCCCTCAAAAGCAGTAACATAAATGAGGCCATTAATTATCCGCGATCTCAGTTATTTTCATCCTCGAAAACCTCCGCCTCCCCCGTCGCGTCGATGCCCATTTTACGGCACATATTTTTATTTTATGCTAGCTGATATTCGCGACTTCGCCCGCGTGGATACAAACATTCATCCTCCATTTAATCCACTTGGGGGTAGTTTTTCCAAAATTCTTTAAACACGTAATTCTTTATTTTTAACCGAAAACCTAAATACCAATTTTCATGGATATAACTTGATACATGACGTGAAAAATGTCGGAGTTTCATGCAACTTTCATCCCCTATTTTATCCACTTGGGGGTAGAATTTTTAAAAATCCTGAAACACATATTTCTTTATTTATTACCGACAGTACAAATACCGATTTTCATGGATATAACTTGAAAAATGACAGACTTTTATACTAACTTTCATCCCTTATACCTCTTTAAGGATGTAATTTCCAATAATCCTTTCTTAGTGTGCGCCTACGTCACAAAAAGAAGCTACTGAAAAATGAAAATTTCAAGTTTCTAGTTTCAGTGATTTAGGCTATGTGTTGTTGATCAGTGAGTCAGTCAGTCAGGACAAGCCTGTTTATAGTATTAAAAGATTTTCGTTAATTATAGTAAGACCACGATTAACTTGGCTCTCCCATGATCTGCGGGACGAGGGAGGGGGGGAAATTCTCATTGATAAATTAATAATCAATGGATGTGCTCGTACTATAATGTATGACAAGCATTTTTGACGCCCCTGTGAGTGTGTGTGTGTGTATTGCTACTGTAAGGATATGACACTAAATTAGGGAAAAAGAAATTTTATAATAATTATCATAGTTATTCTATTATTTGCGTAATCGCAATTTAGTCTTTCATCTGTGTCTCTTTAAGTTTGCTCAATACTTTTCTATAGTAGTAGTAGTTAGTACTATACATTTAAAGTTAAATAGGTACGTTTCAGGATATAGAAAAAAGATTTTCCATAACCAAGAAAGAAGAAGATACGTTATTAAATATAATTTATACCCCATTTTTTAAATTTTATACATATTATACTCATAATAAAATAATTTATTTAATACATCTACTAAATACAAGTAAAGTTCGTGAACTAAAACCCGACTACGCTTAACAATTTAATAATAATTTAGTGGGCAAATGCGCGGGGCAAGGAGCTAGTGGTGCCATCTGTTATTCTTATCCGAAACTAATTTTACAAGTATAAATTAAAAATTTAAAAACCCCCGACATTCGCCATTTTGTGGCGGCAGCGATCTTGGATTTGTATAATGCTATTCTACTAGTCAAGCCCTTTCATTTGATACCCATATTAAGGGAGTTGTGAAAAAATATGTAATCCACCATTTTGTAGCGGCGGCCATCTTGGATCGATTTTCATCAAACATAGCTAACAACACTCTCGATTAATTCACCTTTCAAACAAAAAAAATCGCATTCAAATCAGTTCACCCGTTTGAGCTGAGCGCTACAGGGGAACAGACGGACAGACAGACAGACAGACACACACACACACACACACAGACACGTCAAACTTATAACACCCCGTCGTTTTTGCGTCGGGGGTTAAAAATCTGGAAAGCCGCGCAAAGCTGACTTCTCGATTTTTTTCGTAGATAAAATGTAGCCTATGTCACCCTGATAATAACAACGAATCAATAGACACCTCATTCATCAAAATCGGTCCAGCAGTTTAGGCGCTACATTAGTACACACAGAATCTCATACAAAAATCGGTTACAAACATCCATACATAAATATATACATACGTAATCTTGGAAATAAAAGAGGATTCTCCGTGGATCAATATATTTAATTTTAATTAGCACTGTTACACCAATGGCCGACGGGACGCCGAGGCAGAGAGCAAGCAGAGAAGATAAAGTACAATTCGAGTTTCGACACCACAGATAAAACTTATGCAACAGATCTGTAGCATCAATAGTCACAGATAATAAATCAGTGTTGACAATTCTTTATAAAAACAAATCGCAACTTAATTATTTACAACACGTAAATACATAGACTGCTAAAATCATAACCCTTCCTTTTGGCTTTGCCGTAGTCGGGTAAAAAAAAACCAGACGTTTAGATTAGTACGGCATGGAGATGTTAGGAGATGGAATAAAACAAAGATAAAAAAACTATTAGGATTCGTCGAGACGTGTTCTTCTATATCTTAAAATTTCAATGCATTGCTGTCAGATGATGTGTCACTGTCGCTATCAATAACTATATTATAATTCACTAATTCATCGTCGTCATTCTGCAATCTCTCAACGTGAACTTAAGTACAATGTGACTTCACGTAGCCTCCGTTACAGCTTGAAAAGCATCTTGCACCAGATTTAATATTTTTGTTTCGAAACGCCAGCGAAATAACTAAAAATGTTGTGTTGAAATTATTGGTCCACATTATAGTATTTTTATAATAATTGAGAGGCCGTTTGCGTGATGGCTTCAATGGGTATGGAAATTTTTCACATGAAGCTGACAACACTTACTTGACATTACCCGTCAGCCTCATATTTATTATTATGATATATAATTTAGAGATATTTGTTCTTTTCTCTCACATTCTTGAGCACAAAACGAACGCACTACCATAACAATTTTTCTAGCACAACTTTTTATCACATAAGAACTGGTTACTGCTATGTATTTCACAAAATTTTCGTAACGATGTAAACAATGAACTTTGAAGTTTCAAAGTGACTTTTCAATATGACAGATTTCGACTGCCCTAGTGATATAAACAAAGTAACTGACATTTTTTGTGAAATTGACTTTTTTGCATTAACAAAAGTTTAATGTCGAGCAGTTTTTTAACACAGTGTCCACAGTATAATATTTCAAATAACTTGAACAGTTTACTGAAATTTGAATTGCCCAAACAAATAACTGCACACTGAGACTGGAATTTAGGGTATTACTTTATGTACTTATAAATAATCGTTTTAATTGTTATCGGTTACTTACTATTTTAAAATGTAAATGTTTTTTACTATTGTAAAATGCAGAATTTTAGATACCTACGTACATAATTAACTAATAGGGACATTACTTTACAGGAATATAACTAAAAATAGACACAATACTGTAAATTATAACTTTACAAGATAAACATAGTTGATTATGATGCCCACGACTCCGTCCGCGTGTATTTAGGTTTTTGAAATTCTAGTCTAAGCTCTTAATTTACCAAGATAAAAAAGTAGCTTATGTCCTTTCCAAAAATGAAACTTATCTTTATACCTCGTTAAGATCGGTTGAACAGTTGGTGCGTGAAGACTTAGTAGACAGACATACTTTCGCATTTATAATATTAGTAGGTAAGTATAGATATGGTATAGATTCTTGAGTTGTAATAAGCTCTAACTTAAGTCTCTGAGTGAACTAGGTTGGATATGCTTTGTCCGTCTGACTGTCACAGCCTTATAACTTCTGATTTAATGAACAGAATTACTTCAAATTCACCGATAATATGTAGAATAACATTCAGAATTACGACCTAAAGCCGGTGATTACATAAAAAATAATAAAAATAGTTATTTGAGTTATTTGGGGAGGGCCCGGGTGCCCATTAAAGCAAATGGGGGGGGGGGACAATTGTATTAGTCGCAATATCACAATCACAATATCACACACACACAAACGCACACGCACACGCACATTTGAACATTAATTTTTGGGGTAACTATTTGTATCTGAATAACATAGTAAACTCTTTGTAATAAATTGAAAAATTATTTTTGGAAGAAATTATCAAGCAATATACAAACGAAGTAAATGACTTAACATCTTTTTAAAGTTGAAACATTAATTTTTTTGTATTTTATTTGCAATTAGAAAAACCATATTTTTAATTTTAAACAAAATTAAAAGCGAAGGAGTTAGAAATAAATACTGTTATTTATAAGTTAAAATATATTATTTTGCAATTTATTACAGAGATAAATAAGTAGGTATTTTGTAGAAAGGTTGCCTTCAAATAAGAGTTTCAATGTTTATGCTTGTCCTGTAAAATTGTTCTGAATGTAGTTACTTTGTTTATCACTAGGGCAGCCGATTTATCAATGAATTTATCAATGAACTTATGAATGAACAAATCGCTGCGCGGGGCGCAGGGAGGGCTCCGTTTCAATGCAGGAGGGCCATCTTTATCACGGTCTGAGTATAGGCAATAATAATTTACCTCTAAATTATAATTTATCGTGACGCTAAAGAAGCTATGCCAGTTTTGATGCTGGCAATTTAATTCGTCCGCATCAATCACGATTGAAAACTCACCCTGTGTGCAGCAGAATGGTTGTGAGTAGCACAAAATGGGAAATGAGATTCGCCATGGTCATCGGTTCGATACTTTAAGAGCGTTTTCACATCATCCGTACGTTGCGCGTTGTGTGAAAGGCAGGTGTAGGTACGTTTCATACATTGTACCCATACATTAGCCGAAATCAAAATCGTCCGCGTGAATGGTTTTTAAAAGATTTTTTTAAGAACGCTTATGATTTTCCGAAATAAACGGTATAGGAGATTAAATCTCCTGAAATTTTCATGTCCGTCTTTACGCTGCAAACAATCTCTGTGTCAAATCTGATCAAAATCGGTTTAGCGATTGATTGGTGCAAGATAACAATTTCGCATTTATAATACTTACTCGTAATATAAACTAGCTGATGCCGGACCATAACAACGAATCAATAGACACCTCATTCATCAAAATCGGTCCCGTAGTATAGGCGCTACAGTAGTACGCACAGAATCTCATACAAAAATCGACCACAAACATACATACATACATAGACTGCTAAAATCATAACTCTTCCTTTTGGCTCTGCCGTAGTCGGGTAAAAAGAGGCAGTTATTTCTAAATTACAGACAGACACTTGAAACAGATAATAGAAACATCTGCACATCACGTAGTTTAAAGCCTGCCGCTTGGAAGTGCTTGGAAGCGCTAATCTCTGTAAACACTGAACGGCTTAATTAACTATTCTAGCAAAAGATTATTATCACTCGGGAAAATTTCCCCATAATTAACATAATAAAACATGGCCACTTATGCAAAACCATAGTATCAGCTAGTATAAAAATCCATAGCTCCATATGCATACCATACTTGACTGGCCCGTTGGCGCGGTTGGCAGTGATCCTGCCTACCTCTCCCGGGTCGCGGGTTCGATTCCCGTCCCGAGTCTGGGTGTATTTATGTAAGTATATAAGTATGTATTATGTATTTATACATTTATTAAATATTTATATGTGTAATATATGTAAATATGTATATCAGTCGGTTGTTACCTATAACACAGGCATTAAGTTGCCTATTTTAGGAACAGCCGACCGTGTGTGTATGTGTGTATATTTATTTATTTATTTATACTCACTCTTACTAATAGTATAAATCCAAATCCGAAAATGCGACCATGTATTTGTTTGGGTATGTCTCTGTTGTGCCTCTATTATTTTAAGATTTGGCATACACATACCTTCCTTGCATCCTAGACACAACATACATAGGATACTTTATTCTCTGTGAATCCTACGGGATTTTTAAAGAAAAGATATCCACGCAGACGGTGTCACAAGAAAAGCAAGATTTATAAGTTATAATATTTTGTGATACTTCTTCCACTAGGTATAAATACCCCTCCTAAGACGAACAAAAAAAGAACGGATTGACTCATTGGAAACAACTCGATGTATCCAATGAGTCAATCCGTTCTTTTTTTTTCCAAATAGAGAGATTGCATAGAGAAATGCGTCGTTGAGTTTAATTCAGTAATAAAATTAGTTAAGATTTTCCATTGCATGCTTGAAGAACGTATGGTGAGGTAAATAGCTGTGAGGATTGACGCCCGGCCGCGGCATTGTTTAGCGCAACAATAGCCTCCGTGGAGTCATTAACCTGGCTCGGTGTCAGGGCCTGTGCAAACTCATCGAATTTCAGCGTGCATTATATTTTTCACCTCCCTAGCTCGAAAAGCGCACCTTCGCTGCTTAAAATCAGTGAGCGAAAGTGAATTTTGCTCACTCAGTTCAGTAGAAAAAAAAAAGTTTTTGAATCGCGGTGAATCGTCCTTTCTAATTTCGTTTAATTTTCAATGATTTATTTGAGACTCATTTAGATTCTCGCAATTTTTTTTATGTCAACCTTATCGTATCACGCTACATAGGTACATAATATACCACACTGACAACAACAAGTTTATTTCCTTAGAAACAATAACAGACTCCAAGCTGCATCAGAGTTTGGGTTAGACAACATTCTCGTAAATTAGGTAAAGTGAAAAAGTTTGTTAATGTGCGCGAGCCGTTGGCGGGCAACCTTCAGTTCAGACGACGTGTACTCAATATGCAACCGCTTGAGCTAATGACGACAGCTAAGCGCGTCGTGTTGAGTAAGGTTGGTGGTATATTACTTAATTTAACGTTTACACATTCGCGCGAGTGTTGAGACGAGACGCGAGAAGCCTGTTTAGGCCCAGTTTCTCAGAGCTGAGGTCTTAGTAAGTATAGTATTACCATAGATAAATGATGACTATTACACTAGACCCTCTGAAGTGAATAAAACCCTATAGTAGACGGATCTTCTGTGCGGAAACCCGTATACTATAGGTAAAAGGTGTCAACAAATCTGCACTTGGCCAGCATGGTGGACTACGGCTTGCAAACATTATGGAGAACTCTCAGGCATGCAGGTTTCCTTACGATGTTTTTCTTCTCCATTAAAACAAGTGATATTCAATTGCGTAAAATTGCCGAATGGGAGGCCGATGTCTTAACGACTGGGTTATCACTGCTTATTTGATCATTTTGCTTAGAAGGCAAGGTTTTTGTGCAACCATAAATGGACGCAAATGAAGTAAGACGCGTGAGTAAAATATCACATCTCCTTCCAACAAGTCGGAAGCGCGCATTGTGCGGCGCAACAATAACCGCGCAGAGTCGTCAACCCGCGTCGGTGTCAACGAGTCATTTTCAAACGATGTTCTGAGTAAACTCACGGTGGCGTGCACTATAATCATCGTCAGAAAAGTTTAGGCGGAAGAAAAGCAGTGCGAACTCGGCCTTAGCAGCAAAGTTGTGTACCTACACTAAAACCAAAAATATGGAAATTATCATTTTCTTCTCCAAAATATACAAAAGAAAAAGGTGACTGACTAACTGACTGATCTAATAACGCACAACTCAAACCATTGGACGGATCGGGCAGTTTAGCATACAGATAGCGTACGGATACAGATTGTGACGTAGGCACCCGCTAAGAAAAGATTTTTGAAAAATCAACCCCTAAGGGGATTAAATAGGGGTTATAGTGAAGCATACAGAAATGGAGCGCGAGGGAATCTCAAAATTTGGCAGAAAATATTTCTCGCCATTCATACATAAAACGTCGTAGGGCTACTCTATTAACTTTATGGATAAAATCCTTATCCGCCGTGTTTTTTTTTTTCTATAGAACAGGTATCACGTTTTCTTACATGAAAAGTTATATTAAAGACTGTTATATAAAAAAGTAGGCAAATAGGTCTCAATAGTAACGACTGCAGACAATTCAGTAGTTGGAAAGGGTGTCTGAAACAGGTTGCGAGTCCCGAGTGCGGCCACGTGACCGTTTGACGCAGAAGTTAAATATAGATAGTAAGTGAAGATATAAAGTGAAGTATAGCCCCCTGGATCCTGTATCGACTTCTCAAGTTCTCGTTCTCCCCGCTACAGTTTACTTGGAATTTGTATAAACAATTACTATACTCGTGCAAGACATGGAAGCCGTACTGTTTCGTAGGTACTTACATACTTGTAACACCAGTACAAGTGCACTTATTACATATCAGTAGGTAGATCAGCGTTTTTATTTGAAAACGAGCGGATACCCGCGACTTCGTTCGCGTGGATATTGATTTTAATAATCCCGTGGGAATCATTTTGTTTTTCCTATGCTCTTTTGAGCTTAAACCTTGCTAAAAACTGTTAAAAGTTCACTGGCGGATGTTTAGGTACATCAAAACGTAAACATCCGCCAGTGAAAGTCCCATCAAAATCGGTCCAGCCTTTCGGAGATTAGCCAGTAGTCTTTAAAGTATCTACTTTCTAACAAAAAAAGAATGAATGAAATCCGACCACCCGTTAACGAATTACAGCTAAGTACACATTTTGCCTTTCATCCCCTCTCCCAAGGGAACCGTGCTGAATTTCGGGATAAAAAGTATCCTATATGTTACTCCATAGTATTAACTTAAATCATGCCGAGTTTCATTTCAATCCATTCAGTAGTTTTTACGTGATGCGCGCACAAACATACAGACAAACAGACAAACAGATAAACAGACAAACAGACAAACAGATAAACAGACAAACAGACAAACAGACAAACAGACAAAAATTTCAAAAATAGCCATTTTACGTTCTATTACTTATCCCTAACATCCCCCAGTTATTATTTTGCAAAATTCTTCAATGTACAGATACGGCAATTCTACGATTTTATTATATGTATAGATAAATTCAACAGAAAAAACGGTCAAGGGCGAGTCAGACTCACGCACTACAGTAGAGTGACATCAATACTGTTTGTAATCGTTTTGCCTTTTGTGTACGGCACCCTAAAAAACTTTTTCATAAACTTTTATTGAATAAAAATATTTTGGCTCCTTTTTCATATACGATACGATAGTACATACTCATGAAAAGAACACAAATGAGTTCTTGACATAATATCTGAGTTCTTGAGATTCTGGAATGCTACATCGCTTGGCAGAAACGACTACAGCCTCCCACCGAACCAGACCAGAGACAATTTAAAAATTTGAAATTTGGGAATCGAACCCAGGACCTTCCATTTATAAGACAACGCTCAGCACTGCGCATGAAAAGTCGTCAAACAGTTTTAGTAAAATTCTCAATTATTTAGCAATGCTATTTATTATCAAATTGAAAATAGTAATAGAGCTTATCAACTTCTCAATTCACCTCAATACGCCAATAAAGTGTAAGAGACATTTCTACAGGCATATAGTTATGCAACATTTAATCCTATGATCGATTAAGCCGGTCAACTTCGAGATCCCTTTAAGTTTATCCATCTTAGTTGTCTATCTTTAATAAATAAATACACGTTTTAACTGTTTGCCAATGCAAGTGGGGACACAATTGTAACTAATTTTTATTTTGTTTTGTCTTGCTATCAATACTTACCTATGTATTTAGAATACATACCTGTAACAATATTTACAGAAAGTTGCAAAAGAATGGCGAAAACGGGATCATACATTTAGTTCATAAATATAGAATATTTTATACCTACTCTCTTTATAGTGACTATGTATTGCCAGGTAAAATTAATTTACCTCGTAAATATAATAAAACCGTTTGTGCTTTTTAACAACATTAAAGATTTCCTAGATTGCGATCTTGTTACGTGTACCTATCTCGCGGACTATTTTTATATTTTTATCTCCCTATTAGTCTATTCTAAATATTTAAGAATCTGATGTAGTTTGTAGTTTTTTTTTTTTCAAGTCCACGAAACTCAAATAGAAAATCAATTATTATGTGGTAACAAGTATAAATTAAAAATTTAAAAACGCCCGACATTCGCCATTTTGTGGTGGCGGCCATCTTGGATTTGCATTGTGCTATTTTACTAATCAAGACCTTTCATTTGATACCCGATTTTCATCAAACATAGCTAACAACACTCTCGATTAATTCATCTTTCAAACGAAAAAAACCGCATTCAAATCGGTTCACCCGTTTGAGCGCTACAGGGGAACAGACACACACACACACACAGACACGTCAAACTTATAACACCCCGTCGTTTTTGCGTCGGGGGTTAAAAAGAAGTACCTAATGTCTGAATGTCAATCTTGGTTTTATAACCCTTACTTAGAAGGCAACTATTCATAGTTTTTCATCATAAGTCAAGTCCAACAAGTCACTGCAACATGGTTTTCTGAACCTTTTTTCTCTTCCAGAGAAAAAGTTGTGCAAGCGCACTTAGTTGGCGGTAAGTATTGATTTTATAAGAAAAAGTATTCACCCGGGCCGAAGAAACTGTATAATTTTACGACCCTGTGAAACACGCAAAGAATCTTACATTGCCGCAAGCTTGCGATGCAATACAGACGGTTAAATTAGTATAGTTTGAGTCGTAAATTATTTTTTATACGCAATATAAAACACACATAAATAAAACATTTCATATCTAATGAAACGAATAAATGATATATATAAAAATGATGTTAATTCAATCTTCTTCTATTTCGTCAACCGATAAAAAATTAAAAATATTTATTTGCCAAAAAACAACTTTACAAAGATTGTAACATCCTTTGGGACTCACACTAGGTAATTCTGTATTGTGGGGACCAATTCAAACTATATACTTGATATTTTTTAAGGAACTTCTACACTGCTTGGTCTTATCTAGCAGCTAACACTGAGCAAGACAATAATAGAAAATGGCGGTTTCATTTTACTATTCCAATTTTGATCGCATAATAAAGATAGCGATTTTATTGACTGATGTACTAAAACTAGCGCTACTTTACTAACGTCCATTTTCTATAAATAATCTAGGTATCAGTAATCTATCGATAACATATTAGGATACGTTCTTATTTCTCAAAAGCATTCATAATAATCAATGATCACGAATTAATCAAAATATGCGTGAATTGTTTACGTATTCATGATTTGTCTGTCAGTATATACCTACATAATATATATTAATTGCGCATGTGGGCAATGGGCATCGTAAGGACCTCAAAAGGCAGAAAATATTTTTCGCGCACCCATACGTCTGACGCCGAATAGCCATTCTATTTACTCTATGGTTCTAATAATGAAGACGAATCCGTCTCATTGTTTTGTTCTAATGAAACGGCAGGTTCGAAAATAGTTTCAATTTATTTCAAAAATATCATAATGAAAAACGATTCGTATCTAGAGCGGCCGGTCGCAGGCTGCTGCCTGCTAGACGCTGACAGCCACATTACAAAAATAATCCTCGCCTCAATTTGTGTTTGGACAGTATATTGTAAGTTTTAATCTCTTTTTAATGGATTCCAGAAAACTTCGTTAACATTTCAATGTTTATTTCAATCTTTATACAATAAAATTTATATTCCAGAATTTTCTAGGACATAATATTCTGATTACGCCGTTTTTATGACTGATTGCTAAGAATACCTATATATATCGTTCTACGGCTACTTTGAACTTAACAACAAATACTTTTGAGAAATAAATATTTCTGTTTGTAAACGTTTAGTCGTTTACGCATTTGAAAGGTATTTAAGTATTTAAGAGAGATGACTTTTTCATCGCTGTTATTAATTAACTACAGGATGCAGACTTCGTCCGCGTGGATTTAGATTTTTAAAAATCCTGCGGGCTCTCTTTGTTTTCCTAAGCTCCTTTGAACTCATACCTTGCCAAAAACTGTTAAAAGTTCACTGGCGGATATTTAGGTACATCAAAATGTAAAAGTCAGTCAAAGTCCCATCAAAATCGACCCAGCCTTTCAGACTTAGCCTTTAAAGTATCGTCTTTCTAACAAAAAAAGAATGAATGAAATCGAACCACGCTAATGAATTACAGTAATGTTATATATTCCATTGTCTTAGGTTCTTATTATATTGTGTCACCAACTATAATGATTAGGCATTTTTCTAGAATTTAACAAATATTGTTCGATTCTTTGCAGTTGTCCAACAACATTTCATCGGCGCAACAAAGCGATCAGTAGGGTTAGTACGTGTTTGCGTAGGTATCTCGATAACGAGATTTCGAGTATCGAAACACTATAACGTGAAATTATAATGGACCTAGACCGTCAAAACGAGACAGTTTTATATAACGTTGTATGTAACAAATGTGTAGCTTTAGATGGATTTTATATTCTAGCATTATTGTGTTTCAATCATCATCAATATACGAGTATATTATAGTAAGTTTTTGGTTTAGATCCTCGATGTGCAAACGTTATCGAGTTGTGGCAACTTGTACTAGGGGTAGTATCACGTGACCGGGCGACCGACGCCGGAAGCCGTCACGTGGGTCGCCACATCCGACGTTATCCCAATACATTGAATTACACGCTACTATTGAACTGTTTTAATGAATTTCGTTGACGCCGCCTAAAATATTTCATAGCAGATGTCTGCAACAGATTAATATAATTAACTGTTTACGTGTGGCATTGATGGTCCAGTAGCTAGCTTTGTTGGCTGCGTTGCTGGATCACGGGTTTGATTCCCGGGTGGGGCCAAAAAATTATTGGGTTTTTGTCAAAGAATTCTCAGTAGCAAGTTGGCCGCACCTGTACCTCGGACTATGAGTGTGAGAGAATCGCGAGTGCACTTATGTTTACGCACACTCTTTTGAACTATAATAATATCTCCTGTGTTGGCTGGTCTCCATCAATTGGTTGCCATAGTCTACATTAAGTCAGGGGTACATTACTATTGTTCCTATTCGTAAGAAAAGAGATCCAAAATCTTACACTACAGTAACACAAGGTTCCTACCGACACACGTATAGGTAGTACGTGCTCGCAAGTTAAGCTCTATCTTTAAAATTAATCTACCAAAATCAAAACTTTAAAAGAGAAATTATGCCATTCGCCTATCACAAGCTTTCCGCAAAATTCAAATTGCGATTTCGTCAAATACCGTCGGCTTGTTGCCTTATAATCCTTTGATGGGTAAAAGTCAAATTATTCAAATTTCCCCCACAGATTGCTGACACCGATACTAAGGGAAAGTTCAAAGACCAAGAATATAAGAAATTATTAAGATTGAAGATTATTTATTTCAATATCTTATTCTATTATCTTGGGACAAAATCGTTCTTGAACAAATCTCGTGCTGAATAAGAGTTCTTTCCAGAGGAACATTTACCTAGTAGTTTTTTTTTTGTCTGAAATAAAATGGAAGAAATGGAAGTCGTATAAAACTGCGTCCAACGTAGGAACGATATCGATAATCCACTTATCCGATACAATGTCTTTTACGCTCCTTTAAGTACACTATTATTTTTTCGAGTTAAGAAAAACGACATTTATATCTCGACGGCGAGTCTAAAATGGGATTGTATTTTGATATTATCTCATGACTAAAATACCCACATTTTTTCTAGGCTTTAATATACACCAATTATTGAAATCAACAGCATATTAGGTCTTAGCTCCCCACAGCAACCTAATTCAAACTCACGTTAACGTGTCTTAAGCTCGCGTCGTCGTCTCAAATCATAGACGTCCACAGTTGGACATGGGTGTCTTGCAAGGATCGCGATAGAACACGACCTTGTGCCGCTTGTATCCAACGGTTGCCAGCGACTCTCTTCGAATCGTCCGTCCACCTTAGTGGGTGGTCTTAAGCTCAACTTATTTGTATTTTCACTCTCCTTACATTTACATAAAAATAATAGGCCAGCATTTAAAACCCGCAACAAAAGACGAGAAAAGCATCAGAATAAGGTCACTCATTACTCGCACAATATCGCAGTGCATTGCTCGCCGCGTTGCGTCATACAAATGCACTGTTGAAGGCACTACCGTAAGGTACTTGTCGTACGTTAATGCGATAATAATCGTATTTTAATCCTGATAACAATCAGTGCAGTTTCATATGAGTTCATGTTTGACTTTCATTCGCCTTTATTGCGAATACTTTTAATATACCTATATATATTTTTTAATAATAGTTATTTATGCAACTATTGTATAATAAGGGGTATTAAAACACGAATGTGGGTTTATCACATGAGGTGAAACCGAGTGGATACGACAATATTGCAATAGGTGGGAATTTAATGATATCTTTATGGTACTTTTTGAGATATATTTTTCAATACTGGTGCCACTTCTGTTCCGTAAGGAACATTGTGAAGAGGTTAACACTATATTTAAACCTGTCAATTTAGTTTAGTTTTGAGATTGTATTCAATATAATTATTTACTTTAGAGCTGTGAATTTAGAGATTATCTACAACAGAATAAGCACCACTGTCTGTCACGTCAGTGTTATACTCTGATTTTTAATTCCGTGGAATTCTGACGTTTCATAGTGTTACCAGATATAAAACAGTTCTCACAATAAAGATAATAAATTCAAAACTTACATATAAATAAAAATCAATTGCCTCATATACATAGATATGACAAATGCCCAGATACTTCAGGTACCTACTTTAGTTTGGGGTAAAATCGAACTTCAGGTGGTAACCCTCCTTTTCATACAAATAACTCATCCTATTTTTAAATGACAACTGTTAGAATTCCACCGAATTAAAAATCAGACTACTTATAGGTAACACTATCTACCTACGAATGAGTATAATAGCTGTATATCACGTTGGTAAGACGTCATCCTCGTTGGCAAATCCATGTCGTACGGTGTGCCTACTGTGTGACGTCGAGCCAGTTTCGTGCCAGGACTTGGCATACGTGTCGATACATATAATTTGGGTCCAAGCCACCTACAAGTTATTGGTTTGTCATAATTTAATACTCGTGTCTATGCATCGTATTTGTTGCCAGGACGCTTGACGATGCACCATGCCAAATGTTTGATCGCGAAATTAGAACTCGTGATCATGATTTGGGTATATTTAGAAATACTCACAGGCACCGTTTTAATCATAAACTGTTTAAATTCACTGTACGAATTATTATTAGGCGAGTGGTAAATGTAGTGGAAAATTCTTTTAGCGTTTTGTTCGCGCAGGTAATTAGCACTCTCCTACGAGTTAGGCGCAACGCCCACCTTCAGAGTGGAGTAAGCCGAGCAATAGCGGTTTTTTTTATTACAACTCAATCTCAGCTTTCTTTTGGATACTTTGGCATTGAGGTGGTGAGTCAAAGAGGCACACGGTGAGTCGTAGGTCTCCTACATCCTCCGTTTTGTTTTCAACCGTGTGACAAATTAAATTACTCATCATCATGATCATCATTATGAACCCATCACCGGCCCATTATACAACGGGTCTCCTTCAGAATGAGAATGGTTTAGGTTGTACTTCACCACGCTGGCCAAGTGCGGATTGGTAGTCTTATAACCCGCGGCACGTAAGTCGAGCGGTGACTTTCAAGTGCGCGCAGCGTTGTACGAGTGAGCGGGACACAATACGATCGGAGAGCCAATCAGCGCTTACGAGTGATCCGCGAGAGCTAATCAGTGCTTACGAACGATCCCCACGCCCTCCCCGCGACCCCCTCACGTCCCGAGATACCTCATTTTAGACTTCTGCGCATTGAAAGTCACCACTCGACTTACGTGCCGCGGGTTATAACACCCCTTTGAGGACATTATGAAGAACTCTCAGGGACATAGGTATCCTCACGTTTTTCTTCACCGCTAAAGCAAATGATATTTAATTGCTTAAAATGCACTTTGAAAAGTCAAGGTGCGTGCCGGGGATCAAACTCGCCCCCCCCCTCCCTCCCCGAAAGAAAGGCCGAAGTCTTAACCACACTTAAATTTCAAGTCTGTACCAAGTGATTACCATCAAAGTAGATAATAGACTAGGAATAAACGACAAATAAGTAACATCTCGTGCCTACCCAATAAACTAATAATAGCCGTTTTAATTTTCTCTCAGCGAACTGCAACAGGAAGCAAGAAGGGCGTGGGAACGTATGCAATATGCACTATGCATTATTGGCGGATGGTATATAAAAGACTGCAGACAATACTCGTCGCTCTAGAAAACCACGTGCAATGGGATGCTCACAGCACGTTCACACGTTAATGTTTTCATGCTTCAAATAATAATATTATAAGTTCCAACTTTATCGTTATTATTTTTAGCAATGACGAATTAACAAGTGAATAAAATAAAATAAAATTTAAAACCTACAATGAACTGCGGTGCCTCATGATGCCCTAAAAATATATCTAATAACCTTCTCAAAGGTAATATCTGTGTAATGCAATAAACCACAGCAAAATCGACCCAGTGGTTGTTCAAGAAATTGGCGACATCCGTAAAGCTTTACATCTCAAAACCTGCTTCGAAGTGATACGTACCTACTGAATGCAAAAAAAAATGTATTTTAATCGGCCCAGTAGGTTTCCGGGAAAATAAACTCGCACAAACAAACAAACAACCTGTTACGTTCCCATCTCGTTTCGTCGTGGGTAAAAATATAAATAAGATAAGAGCTGATAATTATTAATTAGGGGAGTAAATACACAATATTTTATCATACAAAATTCTTTATCATTACAAAAATAATAGGTAAGTACCTATTTTGATAAAGTTCTATAACGTACTTATTCATAAATTGCGTCGTAGTCCTCAGGAGCTTGATCGTACTCATTCCAGATCTACTCTTTCGAGATGAAAGCAGTTTTACGTCATTAATACTTCATAGGCCGTATCAGCCACAGTACAGTTTATTCACGAACGAGTACATTTCCTTTACCTTTTATTTAGTGGTCCTTTTGTCTGTTTATGATAGGCCATAAGTTATATAGTTTTTTGATACATTTTGAATGTACATACAGATCAATAGAACTATTTGATTGAAATTAATATTGATTAATTATAATAATTATGGTCGTGACATCATTACCTATGCTCAGTAATTAATTGAATGCAGTACATTGATATAGTATTTAATATTTATGTATAAACAATTAGTATATGAGATCTGCGGAAGTTGGCTATTCTTTTCAGTACACAATCTTTCCATCCTTGCATCAGCTATCGGCCTGCAAGAGTCTATAGCTAAGACATCACAGGCCAATTCAAAGACACATCACAGCAAACGGTCCTTCACCTTCTTCTTCCTTATATATATAAGCATTATTAGGCATAAAATATTTTTATAATCGAAAGCAAATTACTAAACACATCTCCGACCAATGACGTAAAAAAAATTATGCAGTCCCATACAAAACATAATTGAAAAATACATTTAGCTTTTTTTTTTAAACCTTATGCACTTGCGTTTTGTATTCTTACCATTTTAATAGCACACTGCTGCATCGTGATAGCTTTCTCATTCTACTTTGTCTTTAAAAATAGATTCGCGATCGTGGATGAGAACTTATTTCAGACAGACACTTTTTGACGATCGATAGCATATCTAGTGCATTATTAATCGAAAAAAGATAGGTATACTTCGTTCGGTAACTTAGTGTCGGTACAGGCGCAGGTGCTCTTAGTATTCAGCTTTTATTTTTATTACTTTTTTTCTGTTTGTAATTTTTTTTCTATTATAATATAACAGAATCTCCGAATAGTTTGCCAATCCGCACTTGACCAGCATGGTAGACTATGGTTAAAAGCCTTCTCATTTTGAGAGAAGACCCGTGTTCATGAGTATATTATATTTTATGTTTATGGTTATATTGTAATAAAATACGAATATAAAAAATATAAAAAGGAAAGAGAATTTTAATGAAAAAATATGAGTAGGTATAAAACGCCAAAACCCCTTGTGCCTGTACACCCCGCGCGGCATGCTTTGAAGTCACGGCGGTGTCTTTGGCAAAACACCGCGCGGCGCAGGCGGCTAGACACAAAAGGCGACCGTAAGAAAACGAACAGACTATACACTTATATGATTCGCGATGTCTTCTCGTCCAAAATTCCTCAGTGCCTGAAGACGAAAGTCTTCGAACAGTGCGGTTGCCAGTGATGACATACGGATCCGAGACATGGTCGCTAACTATGGGCCTCATAGGAAAGCTCAGAGTCACTCAGAGAGCGATGGAGAGAGCTATGCTCGGAGTTTTTCTACGCGATCAAATCAGAAATGAGGAGATCCGTAGAAGAACCATAGTCACCGACATAGCTCAACGGGTTGCAAAACTGAAGTGGCAATGGTCGGAACACATAGCTCGAAGAACCGATAGACGTTGGGGCTCCAAGGTGCTAGAATGGTGACTTCGCACCGGAAAACGCAGCGTTGGTAGACTCCCCACTAGGTGGACCGACGACATCAGAAGAGTCGCAGGGAGCCGCTGGACACAAGCGGCACAAGACCGCGGCGTGTGGGAAACCCTACAAGAGACCTATGTCCAGCAGTCGACGTCTATCTGTTGATGACGACGACGACACTTATTTTATGATTGAATTTTAGAAGAATGAAACTGATATTTAACACAACCAGCATAGGTACTAAGAATCCAGCCTTCGGGCCTCCAAAAGCCTCCGTCTGGCGATAACTAGATACAAGATTGGCTTTATGTCCCGCTCTTTTGAAATGGAGGCAGTTCGCCTATGGAATTCTCTACCGGAATCCATAAGAAGGGCAGACACAAAATTTTCATAATTAAAGGATCACCTGCTCAAAGCCCAGTAACCATTGTCTTGTCGATTTTTTTTTTTTCTATATTTATTGTATTTAATATTAATTTTATGTATCATATGTACTGTATCATGCTATATATTGTATCATGTAAAATATTTACTTAGATATGTCTATATAAATAACATTATATTTTAGTTTATTTACTTAATATTCTCTTATACACTTTTGTCCTTTGCACACCCACACGTGTTGTCACACCTCTTAGGTAGACTGGTAGAAAATGCTTTAGCATTAAATCCGCCTTTTGTACCATTTTGTGCAATAAAGAGTTATAAATAAAAAAAATAAAAAAAATAAGAAACAAGATACAACAACTAGGACAACTAGGAATCTAGGTGCGAGTATAATTAAAGTGTAAACAAAACCGCTTCAAGTCTTTGTAATCAAGAAGCAAGGCGACAACTTATTTAATTTACATAAACTGTTTACCGTAGACGAGGAATCTTGAAGGAAACGTTTAAATATCCGTCCAAGTTTAATAAATGAAATATGTAGTAACAATACAAAGCGTAGTGTAACAGTACTGCATAGCAACGCTCAACCGAACATACGATATTATAGTTATATTATTTGATTTTATAAAAAACTAGCTTTTGCCCGCGGCTTCGCCTGCGTGAATTTCGGACTTTCACAAATCCCAAGGGAATCGTGGATTTCCGATTCCTGTTCCCGCTCCCTTTTCCTACTTTTATACCTATTTTCAAGGAAGTTTGCTATAGTAATACCTATAGCTGCAGCTGTGGATTACTATAACAAATTTAGATTTTTTCAAAATCACCAAGAACTGTGGATTTTTCAGGATAAAAAGTAGCCTATGTTAAGTCAGGGTATAATCTATTTCCATTCTAAATTTCAGACAAATCGGTTCAGTAGTTGCGGCGTTAAAAAGTAACAAACATACATACCTACCTATATACACACATATATACACACAAACTTTCGCCTTTGTAATATTAGTGTGATGAAGTTTTACTCTTTTTACTCATTTTAAAAACTCCCTTTTTATCATTTCAATATTGTGAGATATATTCTAGATTTGAAAAATTCCTTAGTTAAACATTATCTAAATTAACACAAGGAATGTAGCTATCAAACTTGGAACTTTTTGCTACAGTTTTACTTGGTGAGTGTAAAATTATGATTAGTGTACTCGGTATTAAGAGCGGGCCATTGTTAACCCGACAGTATTCACACGAATAATTTATCCGGTCCATTACTATAAATGACAGATTTACAGAAGCGTTGCATGTCACTTTATTTGAAACAGTTTTTGCGAAGCGCTTGAAACTGTCGTCGTGTATTCCGGCCATATATCGCGATGAGCCGAATATTCGACTCATCGTAATGTATGTGGTCACATCATCGCTTTTTAGTGTGGCCACATTCGTATAAAAATTCATTCAAGCAAGAATAAAATGTAACGTCATCGGGCACAGTGTGACCATTACAAGGACGAGTAAACGTCGTAACTTGACATCTCTATACGACAGATTAACGTTACGCGGGTGTCACGTTTTTAGGTTTCCGTACCTCAAAAGGTAAACAAGTATAAATTTAAAATTTAAAAAACCCCCGACATTCGCCATTTCGTTGCCGGCGGCCAACGACCTTAGTATCTGGTATAAATTTCAACTTGCTAGGTCCACTCGTTCCTGAGAAAATCGGTGGTGATACACGGACAGACAGACGGACAGACGGACAAGAAAGTAATCTTATAAGGGTTCCTTTTTTAAGCCCCGACGCAAAAACGACGGGGTGTTATAAGTTTGACGTGTTTGTGTGTGTGTGTGTGTGTGTGTGTGTGTGTGTGTGTGTGTGTGTGTGTGTGTGTGTGTGTGTGTGTGTGTGTGTGTGTGTGTGTGTCTGTTCCCCTGTGGCGCTCAAACGGCTGGACTGATTTGAATGTGGTTTTTTTTTGTTTGAAAGGTGAATTAGTCGAGAGTGTTGTTAGCTATGTTTAATGAAAATCGGTCCAAGATGGCCGCCGCTACAAAATGGTGGATTATATATTTTTTCACAACTCCCTTGATATGGGTACCTATCAAATGAAAGGGCTTGACTAGTTAGAATAGCACTATTGCAAATCCAAGATGGCCACTGTCACAAAATGGCGAATGTCGGGGGTTTTTTAAATTTTAAATTTATACTTGTATTTTACTAGTATCATCTCTCTTTGAACTGCACGTGAAAGTGTCACTGCAGTTTCTTATGGTTATTTATGCAACTGTTGTATAATAAGTATGTAAAACACGAAGAGTTACCTAATTATTATCAACAGTTGCATACAAGACTTTATCTACTCTCATATCATAAAATTCCGAATATGAAATCAAAATGTGTCATATATTGGACTACTTTATTCACATACATCTATAATATTTAAAAAAAAAATTAAAAAAGTTCATTATAACACTACTTTGTTAGGAAATTATTGCAAAACAATGTTAAAAAATAATTTTTTCTACATTATAGTACAGGCACTGGGTTCTGGTATTTTTGAGCCATGCCGGGTGTTTATTATTATTATTATTATTTAATACTTTATTGTACACCAAAAAAACATAAATTAAACAAAAAAAACATTTTAAAAGAAATAGGTACAATAGTTAGTTTACAATAGTTAGTTAGTTTAATTTTGTTACTTACAATGATTATCCCGCTATCAAAGTTACCCTATTACTACTACTGCGAAAGTGTGGCGGTAGCAAGATGCGGCCAGAGGACAGAGTGTAGTGCTACCATAATTGACCATAGACGCACTGCACGCACCGCACATTCGAAATTGACAATTGAATTTTGGCGCCTATTATTTAAATTTTTAATTTATTATTTATTTACTATTCAGTTTTTGTAACTCAAAATTTTGCAAGTGATTTTTGTTGCGCGGAAAAATGTCTAGCAGTGATACTGAAGAGAATTTAACTCCACCAGACATTCTGGAAATAGCATCGGGAATGACAAATAATCTTTTGCCAGCAAAATCAAAGAAAATTTACGATAAATGTTACCAAGATTTTATGAGTTGGAAAATTTTGAAAAAAACCACTTCATTTTCAGAAAATGTAATGCTAGCATATTTCCAAGAATTATCAAATAAATTTAAGTCTTTGTCCTTATGGGCTAAATACTCAATGCTCAAAAGTATATTGAGTATCTACAACCAAATCGATATTATTAAATACACAAGACTGATTGCTGTTTTAAAAAGAAAATCGCAGGGCTTTAAGGGAAAAAATGCAAAAACGTTCTCCCCTGAAGAATTGAGTACATTTATAAATTGCAATATCCAAAGCATGAATACTTATTATAATAAATAATTTTGTTAATTTCTTAGTCTTTTCTTTTATACGTAAGATACCTATTGATGAGCTTAGATAAAGTAGTGTATGAAACTCTACATAATTAGTTATTAAAACACTCGTGTAATACTATTAAAAAACTCGCCTGCGGCTCGTTTTTTAAACTAACACTCATGTTTTAATAACCTCTATTATGCAACCGTTTCATAAACTACTATTATCTACACCCATAATATGAATCCTCTATAAAAGATTCAGAAACAGTTAGCTTACTGCTAACATTAAAAAAGCCAGTCCTAGTAACCATAATATCAAGCTAACTGTTTCAGAATCTTTAATAGAGGATTTAAAGCATGGGTGTAGATTACTTTAATAATAATTACTTTGTTACGTTGTGTTAAGAAACAACAAAATTGTCCAAATTACAAAAAGGCTATTTAGATAGTTATGAAAGAAAACATAGTATATAACTTTACATAGCAGTATAAATCACGTAATGGTCACAATGTCGAATGACTGAATGAATTATGTTAAATCGCAAACCAGTAAGGTTAAATTAGTCGCTGCCTCGTGGAACCG
Source organism: Melanargia galathea (assembly GCA_920104075.1). Classification (NCBI taxonomy): domain Eukaryota; kingdom Metazoa; phylum Arthropoda; class Insecta; order Lepidoptera; family Nymphalidae; genus Melanargia; species Melanargia galathea. The sequence continues at coordinate 9,159,055 of OV049864.1, forward strand.
TTTAATGGGCAACGACAGAGAAAACACGCTATTAAATTAATGGACATTAGGGATATAAAGTCTTGCAGTGACCGCTAATTCAATAATAATAGGTATATAGTGTTTTTGAGTACCTAAACTTCGATAGCAACTTCATAAAACGTTATATTGTATGAAAAGTACAATTATGTCTAATGGACAGCCTCTTGTCCGCTACAAGATACGGCTTGTCGGGGACGTGACAACAGAACCGAGAAGAGGGATTTCCTCTTAAGACCTGGACAGAAACAACGCGTGACGGCAGCGGCCTATGTACTTGTAAAAGTTTATTTTAATAAAAAACTTTTCTATTATATTTCTATTCTATTCTATTATATGCGACTCCTAGGAGTTGTAATACTTACAAATGACTGTATGAAATATCACGTGAATAGAGTCAAGGCGTAACGTTACTAACTTAAACCCAGCTTTATTAACGTTATCATATGGTAGAAAATGGTTTGCAGAACTTAACACGCCTGGGCGCGCCACACGCAGCTTTGTGCGCAGGTATTTACACTGCGAAAACTCGTAGAAGCCGCACCGCTGCGTTTGCGCTCCAAAGTGTGACAATTTGTTATATAACAAATCGTACATGCATTCAGTATTATAATTATTTTAATTGGTATTAAGATCAATTAGGATGCCTGAAGGAGATTATTAAAAGCGATAGGGCTGTCTTTATGCACTATAATTTGTTTGTGTAGCAATAAAATGTATCTATCTATAACGTTCCGCCGTATTGCTATACCGTCCCGCTTTATGTCTGTCCAGGCCTTTATTGGGAAGGGAAGACCTTTTGAATTATAGCCTTGGTCTGCCCCTGGCGTAATGACACTAAAGATCGGGTTACGTGATTCATTTATTACACGAATTAGAACTTTATTCAACTGAAAGTAATTATCGCAGCATATATTATTGTAGACTTGCAAATGCTCGTATGCGTTGAGAAAAACGGCTACTTGACTGTGTTTTTTATTCATATCGCATAAATTTGCAGTGGTGTTTATTGCTTGCCAGAGCAAAGCCTTTTTACAAAATTTCTACTTCAGATCTATAAATTTTTGATTTGTTTAGAAATTATGTGTAAAGAAAGGAAAGAAAGACAGTCTAATTTCTGTCAAACAATTAAATTCGCCAGACTGACTCGACTTCATAAAGCTGCAGTTAGACGACGCGAAAATTTTCTTGCGGCGACCATGCGGCAGCAGCTTGGCCGCCGCGTTCACGCATACGTGAATTCTATTATTTACACAAGAGCATTTAAATTGCCAGGAATCTGAAACGTAGGAGCTGAATAAATAAAGCATATTTTGGCATAGCAGCGCGTTCTCCAGACACTTGTAGAGTCCGCATGGGGTCGGCGCGGCTGCTGCGCGGCCACTAGGTATGCGAAAGTGCGTTGTGTCGGCGCGAACAAATTCGTATCAAACAAGTATAAATTAAAAATTTAAAAAACCCCCGACATTCGCCATTTTGTGGCGGCAGCCATCTTGGATTTGCATAATGCTATTCTACTAGCCAAGCCCTTTCATTTGATACCCATATTGAGGGCGTTGTGATAAAATATGTGATCCGCCATTTTGTAGCGGCGGCCATCTTGGACCGATTTTCATCAAACATAGCTAACAACACTCTCGACTAATTCACCTTTCAAATAAAAAAAATTGCATTCAAATTGGTTCACCCGTTTGAGCGCTACAGGGGAACAGACAGACACACACACACACACAGATACGTCAAACTTATAACACCTCGTCGTTTTTGTGTCGGGGTTTAATAAACGCGGCCTAATAATATAACGTAGTGATAGCGATAAAGCTACATTTACCACTACTTTACAGCTACTTAAGTTTAATTATTTAGCTAATATACTAATGTACAGAGGGATAAAAGAACATCCTAATAAAATGTGACTCCAATAATTACATCTTGCTTAGTTTACACAGATCCTAAATTTGCTATTCTGGGTAAAGGTCAGTGGGATAAGGGCCAAGTGCTCCAAGGTTGCCCCTTGCAACAAAGTGATTCAAACATAACATAAAACATCGATTTTGAAAATTATTTTTTTTTAGATTAGTTTACATAATATAAAATCCTTTATTAGAGCGAATCCGTGGTATGAGATGATTTTGCGATGTTGCTAAGAGTCGAAATTGACTTTTTTCCCCTTTTTAATTTTATATTTTTAACCCCGACGCAAAAACGACGGGGTGTTATAAGTTTGACGTGTCTCTGTGTGTGTGTGTGTGTGTGTGTGTGTGTGTGTGTCTGTCTGTCTGCCAGTTCCCCTGTAGCGCTCAAACGGGTGAACCGATTTGAATGCGGTTTTTCTGTTTGAAAGGTGAATTAGTCGAGAGTGTTGTTAGCTATGTTTGATGAAAATCGATCCAAGATGGCCGCCGCTACAAAATGGCGGATTACATATTTTTTCACAACTCCCTTAATATGGGTATCAAATGAAAGGGCTTGACTAGTAGAATAGCACTATGCAAATCCAAGATGGCCCCCGCCACAAAATGGCGAATGTCGGGGGTTTTTTAAATTTTCAATTTATACTTGTTTAATATCAGTGCTCAATGTTTTGAATCTAAAGATTTGTTGATGATCAAATAAGCAGGTGCGGTCAAGTCAGTTCTAACGAGAGGTACACGTTTTATATTTCTATCTATTTGGCAGTGTTGATTTAATCGTCAACAACGTAGAACTAATCGTTCTAATAGGAAGCTAACTGCATGCAGGGAGAGAGGCGGAATCAATTTAAGTGACGGAAATTGCTTCATTTAACGCTACTAGCGACAAAACGGATCTGACAAACACTTGACTACCTATTTCCTGTATTTTCATGTGTGTAATTATCTAATCAGCGAGTTCTACGTAAATAAAGAATAGAACCAGGAATATGAATCGCTAACTTAGGGCTCATAAGTCCAGAGTCACTGAGCGGGCGATTGAGAGAACTAGGTTTGTGATGTCCAGTGATTTCTTGGGTAATTACCTACTTGGGGTAATAAAACAACTTAAATCTTATTTCACAAGGCACACCACACTTCCGCTGGCTTCACTCACAGAATATGTTAGTGGCGCCATCTCGCGTACGTATGTCGTGTCGTTGTAATTTATTTATAAATAATAATCCATATTATTATTTACATTAGTCGTCACAATGTTCATTTCTCTACGTTTCAAATATGAAGATCAGTGGACGAACCAGAGACATCGACATAGCTGAACGGGTTGCAAAGCTGAATTAGCAATGGTGATGCACATATTATGAAACGATAGAAGGACTTCAATAACTCAACATCATAATCATTAATTAAGAAAGACTTTATTAAATATCAATGTTTATATTAATTTACGAACGAACACTGTATACAATCAATTTCTATCATCTTCTTCTATGCATATAATAAAATCGTAATCTTGCCGTATCTGTACATTGAAGATTTTTGCAAAATAATAACTGGGGGATGTTAGGGATAAGTAATAGAACGTAAAAAAGCGTTCAAAAATTTTTGAAATTTTTGTCTGTTTGTCTGTTTATCTGTTTGTCTGTATGTTTGTGCGCGCATCACGCAAAAACTACTGAATGGATTGAAACGAAACTTGGTACAATTTAAGTTCATACTACAGAGTAACATATAGGATACTTTTTATCCCAAAATTCAGCACGGTTCCTTAGGGAGAGGGGATGAAAATCAAAACGTGTATTTAGCTGTAATTTAATAACGCGTGGTCCGATTTCATTCATTCTTTTTTTGTTAGAAAGGGGATACTTTTAAGATTACCGACTAATCTCTAAAAGGCTGGATCGATTTTGATGGGACTTTCACTGGCGGATGTTTACATTTTGATCTACCTAAACATCCGCCAGTGAACTTTTAACAGTTTTTAGCACGATATGACCTCAAAGGAGCTTAGGAAAAACAAAATGATTAAAACGGAATTTTTAAAAACCAATATATATCCACGCGAACGAAGTCGCGGGTGTCCGCTTGTTTTCATTAACATTAAATAAATATTTACGTCAACTGCATTATTCATAACACATTCGTTTTGTTCTACGATAAAAATAAGTTATGTTTAATTATTATCATACTCTCACAATTTGCACTCATACAACATATCTCACAAGTCGTATAGGGCAATTTTACAAGAAATGTTTTGCTTCTATTAAAGTAATAGCTTACAGTGCGAGATGAAAGCCTACATTTTTGATGAAAGGATATTTAGGTGGAACTCAGAATTCGCTGTAGTTGGGCGAATGAATACATTTTTCAAAACCATCACTTGAGACGTTACACACAAACATGTGCGTTACACTTTTTATTTTCACAGACATTCATATCTTTACGGCAACAACACTCATATCCAAACATGTTTACACTCTGCGTACAATGTAAAAGTGGCTAGATATATCCATATTTTCATAGTTAAAATAAAAGTACTGAGAAATTTAAGATGTGAAAACACCTCAAAGCTTTCCCAACACTTCCCAGATGAGATGAATTTGCAGATTGATGTATTTCTTGTAATTGGACCTACCTAAGTAACTGAACTGTACCTGACAATGGTGTGACTTTGATTTAACAATAAAAAATTGCCACATAATACACCAGGTGCTGAAGAAAAAGTAAGATTACCTATTATTTATCGTGCTAGATTTGATGACAATATACAATTTCAGTTTCAGATGCCCATCGCAGATAAACATATCCCTAGCTAGTAGCTAGAATAATGCAAATGATCTATGAGATCAGAACATTTCATTACTCCATTGTGTATTAGGTTCGCTTGTGCCTTCAGCTATCAACGTTGATTTGTATCAACGAATTGTTATATTATTTGAATGATTTAGGTATTTGAAGAGCACTAAAGATTAAAGTCTGTTCATTTTCTTACGGTCGCCTTTTGTGTTTTGGCGTTTTATACCTACTCATATTTTTTTATTAAAATTCTCTTTCCTTTTTATATTTTTTTATATTCGTATTTTATTACAATATAACCATAAACATAAAATATAATATTATCATGAACACGGGTCTTCTCTCAAAATGAGAAGGATTTTAACCATAGTCTACCACGCTGGCCAAGTGCGGATTGGCAGACTATTCGGAGATTCTGTTAGAATAGAAAAAAAATTACAAACATAAAAAATAAAATAAAAATAAAAGCAGAATACTAAGAGCACCTGCGCCTGTACCGACACTATGTTACCGAACGGACTATAGTTTCAATTTTTCTATATTTATCGTAATCCTGAATACGTATTAAATAAAAGCGTAGCTTAATATAAAAAACATAAAGAACTAAAACTATGTTTTACTTTTACTAACTACAATAACTATTGTATATTTTTATATATTTCGTCCTACATACAGATTGCTCGTAACATTTTACTTTCAAGCCGTCTTTATATAATATTTCCTTCCTATAGTTTTTATTTCCTGAAACAAATGAGCTCTGTCCCATTTCATAGCTTGTAATATAAAAATGTTCGTATTATTTTCAATCCACAGCAGCCGAAATTTTCCGTATAAAAGATATCTTTTTCATTATTCCTCATGAGTCACAACTGTTTGTTCTTAATTATCTAATTAACCCGGCGTGAGTGAGGTCGGGTATGTCATACCCGAGAAGTTTTTAAACGCAGATTATTTAATGTTACTGTTGCCATGCGAGTCCTGTCGTTTCAGTAGCTGGAGGTAAAACCGGCTTTACATTTGGCTGGATTCAGTGTGACTGAATTCAGACACTAAGCGTGGCTAATTAGAGCTTGCTCTTTACACTTGATCTAATTAGCTAGCTAACTCAGTATAACCAAGGATTCCGAAACTGTCGCACGTATTTATAGAGCTCTCATGGGACCATCAAAATATCAAAGAATAGGGCTCGCCTTGGCTATGGTTGCGTCGATCTCGATTTTAATTGATAAAAAAAGACGCAGGAAGTGTTGGATGAAAAAAATATTTGCTTTTAAGACAAAAACTATCTACAACGAATTATTTATTTTATTAAATTTTTTCTTTCGACATCGCTGCTCAAAAAGTAAATGTAGTATACACTAGCTGATGCCAGCGACTTTGTCCGCTTGGATTCTTATAAATTTCATCCTCTACCCTTACCACCTCCTACCCACTTGGGGGTAGAATTTCCAAAATTCCAGAAACACGTAATTCTTTATTTTTAACTGACAATAGGTACAAAAACCGATTTTCATGGACATAACTTGATAAATGACGGACTTTCATTTAAACTTTCATCCCCTATTTACTATTACCTTAGGGGTATAATTCGCAATAATCCTTTCTTAGTGTGCGCCTACGTCATAAAAGGAAGCTACTGCGAAAATTTCAAGTTTCTAGCTTCAGTGGTTTAGGCAGTGCGTTGATAATAAGTCAGTCAGTCAGTCAAGACAAGCCTCTGTATATTATTATAGATAACGCTCCTCAAAAGCGCTGCGTTCGGCGACTAATGAAGCGATATTATAGGTACTGGATGTGTGGGCACTCCACCTCGAGTGGCGGTCAGCGGACAACTGAACGTATTTTTTTGGCTAAATCGCTTTACACTTGGCTGGATTCAGCATGCTAACTGCAGTGTCGACTCTGACTGTCTAATTAGTGTGTCTTACTGTCTGAATGCCTTTACACTTGTCTTTCTCTAGAGTCTTTTTCATTTAGTGCACTGAATCCAGCCAAATGTAAAGGGCTCTAGGGTGCGAGGGTCGAGGTACAGTATCGAGTTTAGTATTGCGCCGGCGGTGACGGTAGATACACGTGCATACATGTGGCTGGGGTACGTCACATCGTGCTCTGTAACATGATCTCATAAGACTTTTCAGTTCTTTTTTGATTTATAATAATTAGAAGACACTATTGTTATATTAATTTACCAAAGAAATTGAAATTTTGTTAGATTTTATGGGAAAAGAAGTTAATTACCTAAACTTGTATTTTTTCAAAGAAAATTTAGATACTTTGTTATTTCAATAAAAATAACGCTTTTTGTACTTACTGCTGGTATTTTATTTACTAATCTTGTTGAATGGATACTATTATTTATATAGTTCAAGCATAAATGCTAATTACACAATCATAGTATTAAAAATTGAACACCAAAATTTTGGGTATCTCATACCCACCTCATAGCTGGTGTAACAATTTCTCACCTCATTCACGCCGGGTTAATGAATACTAATAATTAATTAACAAAGAAAACAAAAAACACTTCTTAGTTATACTTAACAACTGTTACCGTGCCATGACTATTTAAAAACATGTAAAATTGACACTAATTATATCTCTAGATTTTTATTTACATAAAGATTTTTACGATAAACGTATATTATTAACAGGTATAAAGATAAATATTGTTTTAAAACAAATAGGACACTGTTCTTTCGTTAATTTCAAAGCTAATATTACACGCTGAATACCAAAAATAGCAATACCACGCTCGTTAGAGCCCAGCCTCAACCTCATGCCAACACATGAAAGTTTTAATCAGCACTTAACGACACCCTGCCGCGCGTCGAAAAATTGTCGAAACAAGACACCTTATCCTCGAACCATTAGTGAATATTAGGTTTGTATCCAATAACACTATAAGTAAGCTTTGTTTTTTTTTTATTATTAAATTTCCAAAATAATTTAAATTCTCAGTAATAATTTGCCTTTTTTTAATAATAAAGTTATACAGGTACGCAGGGGCATTCGCAACCCAAGATTGCGGGGAGATCATCTTAGTTCTAGCATAACTCATGATCTGAAGCTGAATAATCTAGAAACTAGGTCAAAGAGTGCCTGCCATAAAATATTACATTGCCATTATCGAATGGGCCAGGTCTATATCAGTGTGTTTTTAATTTTCAATTCATATTCTCTCAGCTATTTGCTTCCAGCTAAAGTAGACTTCAAATTGAACGCGATCATAGTACCTACATATAACCCGCGCCACGTATATCGAACGCTGAACGAAACGTGGAGGGGATAGCTGCGTATGGGAACTGTCACGCACGTAATACAATAGCTTACCCCCTCCACTTTCCTTCAGTGTTTGATGGACGTGGCGCGGGTTAAACTGACTGAAAGAAGTTTTGCCATATGACTGACAGCGGCACATAAATGCGATAATCTTGCGAGCATTTCAACAATGTAACCCCGAAATACGAGTATAGGTAAAGATCGACCAGAATCTCATGAAAAATGGGGAAGTTAAATTTTGTAGTAAGCAACACTAGGTTAACTCGGCTGCCCTAGTGATAAACAAAGTAATTACATTCAGAACACCTTACCTGGGATCGTTTCACGAAACGAAAAATCCAGCAACTGCATTTTAAATACAAAAACAAAGTAATCAACATCCAATTACTTTGTTTTTGTGTTGTGCTTGTTGTTTACTTGGTTTTTGCATTTATATTCCGGGTTAGTGAGTGGAGTTACTTTGTTTGGGCAATTTAAATTTTAGTAAACGGTTCAAAGCTGTGATAGCCTAGTGGTTAGGACGACCGACTTCTAATCGGAGGTCGTGGGTTCGATCCCGGCCACGCACCTCTAACTTTTCGGAGTTATGTGCGTTTTAAGTATTAATATCACTTGCTTTAACGGTGAAGGAAAACATCGTGAGGAAACCTGCACGCCTGAGAGTTTTCCATAACGTTCTTAAAGGTGTTTGAAGTCTGCCAATCCGCTTGGCCAGCGTGGTAGACTATGGCCAAAACCCTTCTCACTCTGAGAGGAGACCCGTGCTCTGTAGTGAGCCGGTAATGGGTTGATCATGATGATGATGATGAAACGGTTCAAGTTATTTGAAATATTAAACTGTGGTAAAAAAACTACTCGACATAAAATTTTTGTTAATGCAAAAAGTCAATTTCACAAAAAATGTCAGTTGCTTTGTTTATCGCTAGGGCGGCCGTAGTGTTGCTAACCTTGGAATTTCATTTCCCTATTTTTCATGAGATTCTGGTCGATCTATATCTACACAGTAGCGGTGCCGCCAACTGGCAAACGGGACAGCTGTGCCGGCCAAACACTCCTCAGCGCCTTATAATGAGTGGAGTGCCCAATTAGTTTCATTCATGTGCCCCTCGCATAGTAAAAGACTGATAAACTTATCCTCTTTAAGATTATTGTGAACCTGCAAATTTTCATACAAAAAGCGATAACGTTTTTCTCCCCGTAAATATTGTCCAATTTTTATGATTTTTGGAAATTTTGTAGATAATATAGTGAAAAACTAGGTCTGTACGTTTTTATTTATTCTAATTAAACTAAACTGAATTACTAAAAAATAAAAACGTACAGACCTAGATGAAGATGTACTAAATCCAATGAAATCAAAATCGTCTTATTTCGTAAAGCTTTAGGGTGCAAAAGCATATTTCTGTAACGAAATGTAGGTCAATCTCAGGACTTGCAACTCTCTCCATCGCACAATACGGTGCATTTTTGAAAATACCTACTCCTGCCGCATCTCGTCACTACAAAAAGATGCATTGACGGCGCTTAAATTCTAGAGTTTCGAAGCTCGATAGCTGTTTTGTTTAATTTTACACAAGCATGATTGCAAACTGAATTGAAGCGCTATAGAATAGAAAATATTGATTGCTACTCAAATAAACTTTTAAGTATCATGTGCTTTAAAATCGTCAAGTTTATCTACCACTGATTGCGATTGCCGTTCCTACTAGGAGACAAAGAAATTCGACGGTTGTTCTTTTAAAAAATTCAATTATAACAATATTATGCCGTGTGTTTATAAATTACTATTATTATATTGTTCTCAAAAAGCACTGAAATTTTTATTTCATCGACTGCATTCGCTAGTGTTTTCTAAATATCCCGATGAAGTGCATTAAGCTAAAGTGAATAAAAATTAAGCGATTAACTGGCATATGCTCTGCAGTAGTTAAAATTACTGAATAGCCTCGAAAATTATTCAAATGTGTCATCAAGTCATGACAACTCCATTTAGCGATGAGTGCTGAATGCATTTCGATTAATAATCATGCGCCAGTAAATGTCTACTGATAATAAGCAATTATTAAATGTTGCTAACGTCCAACGAGATCTCTCTTTAAACGATCAATATTTTGGTATCGATGACAGCAATCTGTTTTTCAATCGAATAAATATCGATTACAATTCTTACTCGCTTTAATTTATTAATTAACGATAGGTTTATGGATTGCCATCGCGGCTGACTTGATTTGAGTAGCAAGACTTGAGATGGTAGGTTGTAATCTAGATAATATTATATTATATTTCAATAACTTTTTCCTCGGTTTAATCAAGTAAGTAATTCAATTAAAGTTTTTACTCACAAGAGGTATTCAATTTTTGTCTTAAACTTAACAATATCTTCTTCAGAGATTCTTCTATTAGAGAAGTTACCTACTGCTGTTTTTACAAATAAACCCAATAGTAATATAAAAGGTTGATATAATAATATATGTTACGGTTAAATCTGGTTATATCGTTACAATATAACATTACTTTTCTCTTTAAAAGCGTAAGGCTACTGAGCGATCTCATTAATTCGATTAATAATCGTGTGCGAGCTGATAATAAGCAGTTATCTGTTGCTCCATGCAACGATCTCTTTGTAAACAGTCAATATTTCAGCTTATTTTACAGTGGGATATTCTCTGTTTAAACTATAATAATTATAACGATATCGATTCCAGTGAAATCACTGTTTAAAAAAGCGTAAAATGGGAAGTTTACCTATAAGTGTTTTTTTTTACAGCTATGACAAGAATAGCATTCGGTTTCTATATTTAAAGTAGTAAATAATATTTTACTTTATTAATATACTAGCGACCCGCCCCGGCTTCGCACGGGTAGTAGAGCATTTTATGCGTAGGTACTACCCGCTCAGGGATTAGGCAGCGTTTTCGATGAAAGCTCCCAGGCGGCTTTTACGACTTTTTACGATATTTTCCACAATGAACTTACTATATCTCACCTTATACCCGAATTACTAATTCCGTGGAATTCTGACGTTTCATAATGTTACCAGAGATAAAACAATTCCCACAAAAAAGATGAAAAATTCAAAACTTATGCAAATACAAATCAACTGCTGCATGTAGATATGACTTTCTAGTTTCCATTCTTAGCAATTTCTATTTTAGGGCGAAACAATTAATATTATTAAGCGGCTTAGAGCTTTATATGTTGACAGGGAATTAAAGTAGTTTGGGGTAAAATCGTACTTCGTAGATGTTAACCCTGTTCTCCATATAAATAACTCATCTGTAAATGAAAATGACAGCTGTCAGAATTAAGTCGATATTAAGTCAAAAATAAGGAGAAAAACTAAATATTTCAAATCAAATAAATTAGTGTATTTGGGACATAAGAAAGTAAGTTTTCACCAGATTCCGTGAAAAAAAAAATTATTTTAAAAGATAAAAATAAAGAACCAAAAACTTGGTTTTTTGAACTTTTCACATAAATTTTGAGGTTATGTGAAAAAAGTGTAAATATAAAAGTTGTAGATCTTTTTATTACCTACAACTTTGCCATTTAATTTTTTTCCATAGGACTTCTAGTTTTGCCGGAAATCGAGATAAACCGTTTTTTACCCTTAAAACTCCCCCCCTTTTTTCCCGAGCTCAGATCGCCCGTAAATTATTTTTCCTTGTATTTTATAATATTCTCCTCCTTTTCCAATGGGTTTCATCCTACGTACTGTGATTTTTTTTTTGGTTTCAAAAATTATCGACAATGGGCTATAGGGAGAACCGCGGCCGCCGACGCGCTTATAGGCACGCTCCCGCGCCGCCGCAATTTTTAAATCTGTAATATCTTCGAAAGTATTCATTTAAATCATAAGCTGTAAAGGACCATATGGATTTATATAAAATCAACAATGCATTTAAGGTATTTAATTAGATAAGGATTAATGCTGTATTGGTTGAAATCGCTTCGAAAATTAGCCATTATTTGTCGTAAAAAGTAAATGACAAAAAAATGTTATTGTGGGATATCCATAAGAGATAGACATATACCATCGCGGACTTTTCTGTAGACCTTTTCAATGTGTACAATACTTAGTACATTATTTTGATAAATCTCGTAGGGTTCAGCCTGCGTTTGCAATGTAAGCGGAAAAAATGTAATTATTTACGACATCACATTAGAAACCTCAAAAATAACAGTATTTCTCCACAATTTAATGGATGTTATTATACATATAAACCTTCCTCTTGAATCACTCTATCTATTAAAAAAAACCGCATCAAAATCCGTTGCGTAGTTTTAAAGATTTAAGCGTACAAAGGGATATAGGGACAGAGAAAACGACTTTGTTTTATACTATGTAGTGATATATAGCTGCTCGTGCTGATTGGGTCACTGACTGACTCATTGATCACCTCTCCTGTAAAATTTTGTATGAAAATATATTTTTTTACTAATGGTTTCGTATAGAAGACAAAAATTCATTCGGAGGAAAAATATGGAGAGAGCTGATGATTGAGGATTTCAGAGACGAGCGAATGGCACGCTTAAGGTATTGAAGATAGGTGGGGGGTGCTCGAGCAAATGTCACTCTAAACGTCATCCAATTGGCAGTGAGTTGAAAAAAAATTCAAAATGGCGAAAAAAAGATGGCCGCCATACAAATTTCGTCGGTCTCCATCTCGGAGGATATAAAAGATAGAAGAGTGGTTTCTTGACAAAAAATGATCAGGATCGGAAGGTCTACTTGATGAATGGAAAAAATATTCAAAATGGCGGAATTTATTTTTCCATAGAAAATGTATAGCGAATATTGAAGAGACTACAAGTTGTAAACTATGCAAGGCTTTGATGCGGTTCTTTGGAGAACTCTCAAAGAAAAATATGGGAAGACATGATGATTGAGGGTTTGGAAGATGGATGAGGAGCCCGGGCAGGGTATTGTAGATAGATGGGAGGTGCTCAAACAAAAATTACTCAGAATCTCATCCAATTGGCACTGAGTTGAAAAAAAAAAAACAAAATTGCGGATTCAAGATGGCGGCTATACAAATTTTGTCGGTGTCTATCTCACCAAGTATAAAAGATGGAAGAGTGGTTTCTAAGAAAAATATGATCAAGAACTAAAAATCTACTAGATGAACAGAAAAAAAAAACAAGATGGCGAAATTTATGTTTTCACACAAAAATTTTTTTAGTGAAATTTCTTTTTTTAGTAAAAATTCATGCGGAGGAAAAATACTTATGGAGAAAGCTGATGATTGAGGATTTTGGAGACGGGTAAAGAGCACGGCTAGGGTGTTGACGATAGGTAGGAGGTGCTCAAACAAAAGTTACTCGAAACCTCATCCAATTGGCAGTGAGCTGAAAAATAAGTCCTAATCGAGGGTTTGGAAGTGGGATGAAGATAGGTGGAGGCTGCTCAAACAATAAAACACCCGAAAACAAAACCTCGCGGTCCGCTTTAGCGGGCCGCGCACCCACGCGCCATACTAGTTCTGTCTATAGCTGTACCTAATAAGAACTAGCACCGCAGCGCGCCGCCACGCGCTGTGCGGTGGCATCGCCCTAGGGTGACAAATCAACATAGAGCTATGCTGCGCTGTACTGCGCTGTGCTATGTTTGGTCAACTCGCTCGTCTAATATTTTAATGAGGATACAAACAATGCTGTGCTGCGCTGTGTGAGGCTACGCTCTGTTTAAAATCGCAGCAGTCTCGAGCGAGGCGCGCTACTCGCCGTGCTGAGCCGCGCTGTGTCGAGTGATAAAATATCCATATCCGCTTCTTCTTCACTTTCGTCTTCATCGGATTCAACTATGTCGTAATGTTTACTTTTTTTGAAAATAAAGTCATTTTTGACGAGATAAACGACTACACGAGCTGCTGTTTACTTTTATACTGAGTTAAGCAAAGTGCAGCATGATGTTGATTGTTAAAAAAACGAAGCTTAAGAAACACAGCACAGCACACATTTAAAAATCCACAAAAAATGTGCGCTGCATTGTAACTCTGCGCTAGCCTTTATACGTTAAAAATAAACATGTCTAAACCAAACAATAAACCGAATGAATAAACTTCTTACCGATCTCTCATCGGACACATTCGACAAATCCCGCGTAGAACGGGAAACTTCACACTCATCATCATCATCATGATCAACCCATTACCGGCTCACTACAGAGCACGGGTCTCCTCTCAGAGTGAGAAGGGTTTTGGCCATAGTCTACCACGCTGGCCAAGCGGATTGGCAGACTTCACACACCTTTGAGAACGTTATGAAGAACTCTCAGGCATGCAGGTTTCCTCACGATGTTTTCCTTCACCGTTAAAGCAAGTGATATTTAATACTTAAAACGCACATAACTCCGAAAAGTTAGAGGTGCGTGCCCGGGATCGAACCCACGACCTCCGATTAGAAGTCGGTCGTCCTACCCACTAGGCTATCACAGCTTACTTCACTTCACACTACTCTCGAGGAAATTCACGTACATAATAAGGCAAGCAGCGTAATACTTACACGTCCTCAAGACCGTAAAAGGCCCGTTTACATTTTTTACCGCGCTAATTTTATTTGACTCACCCTGAATATATTATGCCCTATTATAACGCCCCTCCGCAAGCGTTTAAAGCTAACAATGAGAATTTTTCCCTGTTTAAATTGTTAACATTTAATTTCGCAGTTATGTTAAAAATCTGATACCATTGCCGTTTTATTGCTCATTAAGCTTCCTTTGTTTTACTCTTAAATTCTAAGCGCATTTAATTTTTCAAGGATTTTCCTAACCAAATCTCTGACCAGTGAGTGATGTAGGCAAACGTTATTATTTAAATAATAAAAACAAACAAACAAACGTTAAATATTTTACGAAAGGTAAAAAATATAAATTTTATATTTTATATTTACGAAAAGTAAAACATATTAATTTTATGTATATTTTTTACCTTTCGTAAAATATTTGCAAAGTAATTACTTACGACCTGGTGGCTAAAACTGATTTCCAGTCTTCCTTAAGTGGATTCTTTTTCAAATTTATTAATGTTAAAAGAAGCGACGATCGTCTTTCATTTCTCATTTTGCGACTAAACCAGATGACTTTAAATGATAATAATTAATT
The DNA here is from genome assembly GCA_920104075.1 of Melanargia galathea. Lineage (NCBI taxonomy): Eukaryota > Metazoa > Arthropoda > Insecta > Lepidoptera > Nymphalidae > Melanargia > Melanargia galathea. Next base: position 9,174,163 of record OV049864.1, read on the forward strand.
TAAACTCTTATATCTATGTATAAAATTATTTACATTTTTAATTTTTATAGTTTAAATTTTATGTGCTCTGACTACTTACGTTTCTTCTTCATTTACATCAGGAGAAATTGAGTCAAAGAACTTCTTGCAATTTATTGCATAATTCTACCTGAAACAAGAAGAAAATGTATTAAGTGCAAGGCTATTACCAGTTTTTCATTAGAAAAGAAAAATTACGTCTTCAATTCGCTTCGTAACATTATTAAAGTAAAATTACTTATAATATTATTATATTATACTTATATTATATACTTATTTAAACTACCTGATGCCCTTTTCTTCGTCCGGGCAGATGTAGTTTTTTTTAATCCCGAGGCAAGTTTTAATTTTTCGGGATAAAATGTATCCTATCCAGGATGCAGGCTATCTCATCTGTGTTTGTCAAGATCAGTTCAGCACTTGAGCGATGAAAAAATCAGCCAAGTGCGAGTCGGGCCTCGCTCTTTCAGGGTTCCGTACATAATTATGAACAATATAATATTTTGGGTCTAAGAAATATTTAATTTCCGAGTTAGACATCGCAAGAAACCGTGAAAGAAAAACGCAAAATAAGTTCGTTTGTTTTGGTCACAGCTTATAAACTATTTTATGAATCGTTGTTTTCAGTATTTGTTGTACAAATAGAGCATATAGTACATAATATACCGAAATATCATATTCCTAACTAGTTTAGTTTTTTAGATAGCCCCCGTCACAAAAATGGTCTAAAACTGACAATTTTGATGACTCCTTACTTTTTAAGCAAAAAATTAAAAAAATATATATTCGTACTCTACTCAATGAGCTCTAAACAATGATACCCCACAAGCTAGGGTAAGAAAAAAATTTTTTTTTCCGGCTCCTTTCTCATGTATGGGAGCCCCCCTGAAAAATAATTTAATTCAATTTTTAATTCAATATTTGATTTTGGGTCAACGTTTTACACCAAATATCAAAATTTCAGGTTTGTAACTCATTTCGTCTGCGAGCTAGAGACCTGTGACCGGCGGACAGACGGACAGACAGCCGAGTGACATTAATAGGGCTCCGTTTTTACCCATTGGGTACGGAACCCTAAAAACAATTATAGACAGATAGATACACTTTCACATTTATAATATTATATTTAGCCAGACAGACACATTTTCGCATTTATATTTGGATGATCTTATTGTTTAACAAGCGGAAACCCGCGACTTCGTTCGCGTGGATATTAGTTTTTAAACATCCCGTGGGAATCATTTTGTCTTTCCTAGGCTTCTTTGAGCTCGTACCTTGCTAAAAACTGTTAAAAGTTCACTGGCGGATGTTTAGGTAGATCAAAATGTAAACATCCGCCAGTGAAAGTCCCATCAAAATCAATCCAGCCTTTAATAGATTAGCCAGTAGTCTTTAAAGTATTTCCTTTCTAACAAAAAAAAGAATGAATGAAATCGGACCACACGTTAATGAATTACAGCTACTTGTACACATTTTGTCTTTCATCCCCTCTCCCAGGGGAACCATGCTGAATTTCAGGATAAAAGTATCCTATATGTTACTCCGTAGTATGAACTTAAATCATGCCAAGTTTCATTTCAATCCATTCAGTAGTTTTTGCTTGATGCGCGCACAAACATACAGACAAACAGACAAACAGATAAACAGACAAACAGACAAACAGACAAAAATTTCAAAAATACTTTTTATACGTTCTATTACTTATCCCTAACATCCCCCAGTTATTATTTTGCGAAAATCTTTAATGTACAGATACGGCAAGTCTACGATTTTATTATATGTATAGATATAGATTAGTGCTAAAAACAAAATGGGAATGGTTCAGTGAACACGTACATTATAATATTAGATACGATCGAATCCAAGGCATGCATGAGTCAGTCAGTCTTGAGTTAGTTAGCTTTGCGTACAGAAAGTAACGTATTTTCTTTATTTATCAAATATGTAAATCCTATACACCTATTTTTTTATAAATAAAACAATTGACGGACTTAATGCTAACAGCATTTTCTACCAGTCTACCATTAGACGTGGGACATAACGTGTATATAAAAATACTAGCTGATGCCCGCAACTTCGTCCGCGTGGATTCAAAAATGTTCCGCTCAATATTCTTAATTTTTTATTTCATAAAAGGGGCAATTTCAACAATGCCGTTTTTTCTTGAATTTCGGTGGACTTTTTTATTATTAAGTTTTTTCAAATTTGAACTATGGTTTATTGTTCTTCTTGTTATTGTTTATGCTCTTATTGAATACCATCAAAATATGTCTTATAAACTCGTGAGAATACGTGTTTAAAATTTTAATGCCACCGAAATGATAAAACTAGCCACCGAAATGATATAATTAGCCACCGAAATGATAGGAACTGTCCACCGAAATTAAAATTCACTGAAAATATATTAAATATACTACTGAGCAGCCTCAACCATACACTTTAACTAAATAGATGCACTCTTAGCAAGTGTGAAAGGTTGTATACTATCATGAGTGACAATGTGTTAACCTAGTTACGTATGTTCTACTTAATTTTAGATATTCATCTGGATTTCACACAAAAAAATGCACCTACCTACAATAAAAGGAATAGAATAAAACTAAATGAAAAGACATATATTTTAATTAACGATTTTAATCTTAGCTTAGCAATAATCAGTCTTTTAATTTCTACTATTCTAATAATTTCGCACTTACTTAAATACAGTGTAAACTCTATATGTATATTGCGACACTTAAAGGGCTTCAAATTTTATGGAGTTATTGAGATTTCAGAGTTGTCGTTAAATGAAGAGAAAAAAATCAATATTATGATGCATACAGTGACTAATAAAGTATACAGTTTGAAAGTCTGTGACCAACCAAGAATATGATAACGTATAGATAATGCAGATGCATTATTTGACTGTGTATTTGAAGTTCCATTAGATTCTAAATCATCATTGATAATTGAGTGTGCCACTAAGGTTTGTCGAGTTGTCTGAATTTTGTATTTTTTTTTTTTCTTATAATATGATAATTTAAACATATTATGATTCTTAATAATATGCTTTCGAACTGGCTGCGTTTTTTTTTTGCGTAGATTTCGGAGCTTGTGAGAATTTAATGCACTCCTCGAAAAATTAATCCTGTAGCTTTTCTTCTTGCATATCTCTCTCTATCTTTTCTAAGAAACTCTTCTCGATCGCTTTTAATTCGTTGTTTTTTTTTTCTGTTCGTATAATCTTCTTTTTCTTTTCTCTCATCTTTGGTCAATGTTCGTCTCGGCATTCTAAAAAAAATACGTCAATGATAGTTAGTAGATTAGTAGATTACATTTCAACATTGAATTCACCTGACACTTTAAAATAAATAATGTTATGTGCGTAAATATTTAAATATCACTTGCTTTAACGGTGAAGGAAAAAATCGTAAGGAAACCTTCATGCCTGAGAGTTCTCCATAACGTTCTCAAAGGTGTGTGAAGTCTACCAATCCGCTTGGCCAGCGTGGTAGACTATGGCCAAAACCCTTCTCACTCTGAGAGGAGACCCGTGCTCTGCAGTGAGCCGGTAATGGGTTGATCATGATGATTTTACAAAAAACTGATGAACAAAAATCAAAACTTACCTATATTTTAATATACATATCGTTCGTTATCTACTAGAATTTTCCTTTTTGGTTTGGTTTTCGTTTATTTTTCAGTGTTTTTGACCACCTACCTTCTACCTACCAACAGTTCATGTATTCTTTTTGCGACCATTTCATAAACTTTCTCTATTGAGTAAAAAAAAAATTAGTGTAGAACCAAATATGGGGAAAATCGGTGTACAGGTTCAATATTTTGATGACATAAGTAAGTGTAAACTTATGTCAATTTGTACATATGAATTATTTGAACGTAGGTATAATATAGTTACTAAAAACTCTCTGAAAGTATGTTAATTACGATAGCGAAAAAAATATCAAAATCGGTTCATTAGTCTTTGAGATAATTGCGGCCATACATACATACATAAATTCGTACGAGTCAAATACATAAACTCTTTTTTTGAAGTGGTTTAGTTAAAAAATTACCTGCTGGCCTGAATTTTCATCGAAACAAATAATAATCTACCAAAATAATAAAACAATCCACCGAAATGAGACAATTAAACACCGAAATGATAAAGCAATCCACCGAAATGAGATAATTAAGATTTAAAAAAACCGAAATGAGAATTTCTATCATTTCGGTGAGTTTTTTGTCATTTCGGTTGACAATTTAGCCCACCGAATCCACCGAAATGATAACACCGAAATTAGAAATACGGACAAAAATTAGCATTACAAGAAGACTATTTATTACAAGATGATATGAATATTACACAAATAAACGTATTGCCATTACGTACTCTTGAATAGTTTTTTATATGTATTAACTAATTGCAAGACAAGTTATACCTGTACACGGAAATGATAAGAAGTTTGTCACATGCCACCGAATTGAACTACTTACTTTTTTTGCGGGAACACGCAGGCAAGCGGCGCATTTCCTCCTACGATAAGCACATAGACCACACTGTTACCTACATTTTAAGCGCACGAGGGGGGAGCTAGAGTTGTCCTATGCAAAACTACAGTCGATTAAAAAAAAAACACCGAAATGAGAGGACTTTCTGGGACACAAGCATTTTTACTTACCAGTTATTAAACTAAGTAGATATTATCATAAAATTATTTTATAACTATACTGTCACTATTCACAATTTAAATAAAAGTAGCCATGTACCTAAAAAAGCAATACTTTTTGATTTATGAGGGAAATTACATTGAAAAAGGTTGTGAGGACAGCTACCGAAATGATAAATTCGGGGCTTTAAAAATTTTTTATTTCCTAAACTGCAGTCCTAATCAATAAATATTTATTGTCTCGCATAGGTATCTACCTATTCTACCTAGAAAAAAATATTAGATCTTTATACTAACGTTGGACAGTACCGATTTCACCCATGCCGTGCGAATTTTGCTGTTGGGAAATCCACCCAAAAACCTTCTCCTGACAATAACAAACACAACAAAAAAAGAATTAGCGAAATCGGTCCAGCCGTTCACGCGTGATGCCGTGACCAAGGAATATAGAGATTCATTTTTGTATATACAGATATGCCTGATAATTTATTAGGTAAATACGCAATAATTAAACCCGTGAGAATCAATAAACAGACAGGGGCATTAATTACCTAACTTTTCAACGGAACGGCTGCACGACATTATGATTCGGGCCGAAAAGGCCAGAATTTCAGGAGCGTTCAACTGAAACAATCCAATAATAGCGCGTTTCGATCGTTCCAACTTTAACCGACCCGGTTAGCGAGACTGCCCGGCTGCAACTTTAATGGACCCATCGTGTCATTTGTTTTTAAATATAAACCTCCACTTCTGACCCACTCCGCCCCTGACAGCTCCGGAATAAGCCGCGAGGTGGTTCGGTTGTATTTTAAGCGTGTCAGCTGAATACGGTAATGTTTTAATGCAGTAGATTTCGAGCACTAGTCGTATTTGAAAAGTGGTTCTAATTTTACGGTACTTATCCAATTTTGAGGAGTACGGTAATAGGTACATTACTGTCCAGCTGGGTTATTCTGTAACTTAGTTAGCAACTGAAAATAGTTGCCAACGAATTAGTTTGATATACATTGCTGCTTTAATGTGGGAAATTATAAAGTGTTTTCATAATTTTACACAGTAATGCAGCAATGTATATCGAACTAATTCGTTGGCAACTATTTTCAGTTGCTAACTAACTTACAGAATAATCCACCAGGTCGACTACAAAGCAACTGACGGTAGAGTAGTTTTGGAAGGACGAAGTGAAGCGGAGTACTTCCGAAGTGAATTTAAAATTTTCTTTTTAACTAAGCGAGGCGTTAATTGCCATTTGTGCCAATTTGCGAGGAAACAATAAGCAAATTATTGTTAATTCAAGAAACAAAAGTTCATTCATATTAAAAGTTATACTGCAGTTTGCACAGTTTAGACAACGATAAATATAATTGAACACTTTTGGCAGGTAAAATCTAAAAATTAATCATCTTCCGACAGACTACTACTTTTTACTAAACAATTTACAAATTGTGTTAAACTTATGAAAACATCGTTGTATGTAAAGGTAAGTTTTGTCACTTACTTATGTTATGTCAAGTGACAAAGACAAAATTTGTGAATAAGCTATAGGCTACAGGTCCTAAATATCATGTGCCTGCCGAAAAACACCTAATTTATATTAGTTGAAAATCTCGCTAGCACATAAAACTATCCAGCATTTTATATTATTATCGTGTGGGAAAGTACTGCTGGCTGGAAATTCTTATATCTTTGGGTACTGAAAAAGCCTATTGACGTTATGTTTTTATAATGATTTTTTTAATTCCGAGCAAGTGAGAGAAACAATCTTTGTATTTACGAAAGATAAGTTAGGTTAGATATACCTATTTTTATTGCATTTGTTACCACAAGTCTTAAACTTTGCCAAAGAACTGGTAGGTATTTAAGCTGTTAAAAGCGTATTTAAGCGTAATTAAAGTCGTATTAAGCAGATCTATCATACCGTAGCAAGAATGCTATAATCCAAAACGCAAACTGCCGGCAGAGTTCAAAATGGTTTGCAGAGCATTATGTTGGTAATACCTGTCGCATATCTAACTTCCGTTCCAGAGCCACCACACAATGGGCTCTAAATAACATTCTGGCACTGTGAAATTCATTGAATGCCATAGTGGACGATTGAAATCATAGAACAGTAAGACGTTCTAAAACCACAGATAGAGGAAGTTAGAACTTTGCCCAATATATTTCCAAAATTTAGCACGCTTCTATTGAAACTAAGTATGACTAGAGTATAATAGGTAAATGCAGTTTTCAGCGAAATCAACCACATAATAATAAACATTCAAATAATCTATACATCTATAATATAATAAAACTGTAACAGATCCAATTCTGTACATTAAAGGTATTTTGAAAATTTTTATTGGAGGGCACTCTATAATCGATACTGAAGACAAAACTGCAATTTTTTTCATTTTTGTCTGTCTGTCTGTCTGTATCTTGGCCGCGCATCACGCCGAAACTACTGAACGGATTCGAATGAAACTTGGTACGATTTGAATTTATACGCCGAGGTAGGACATAGGATACTTTTTATCCCGAAATTAAATACGGTTCTCTTGGGAGAGGGGATGAAAGTTAAAACGTGTATTTAGCTCTAATCCATTAACGCGTTGTTCGATTTCACTCATTCTTTTTTTGTTAGAAAGGTAATACTTTAAGTATTGTTCCGTAAATACCGTTTTCAAGGTCATAAGTTTTTTAGTTCAGAAATGACAGACATTTATTGGGTTCAAATAACTTGGACCCCGGATCTTTGTACGTGCGGCTTATTTTAAACTGGCGTGCGTTTAAATTTATGTTTGTCGGCCTGTCTATTTGTTCCAGCTAATCTCCGAAACGACTGGATCGATTTTGACGGAACTTTCAATGGCAGATAGGTGGCTTATAAGAAGTAACTTAGGCTACATTTCGTTTAGGTACAAAAAAGGATTATGGGCTCCTATATAAAAGCCTATATCCACGCCGACGAAGTCGCGGGGATCAGCTAGTAATATAATAAAATCGTAGACTTGCCGTATGTGTACATTAAAGATTTTTGCAAAATAATAAATAATTGGGGGATGTTAGGGATAAGTAATAAGAACGTAAAAAAGCTATTTTTTTTATAGATGCGTCACAACTTCACAAGCCGAACGCTTAGTTTCTCTCGCTTGCTATGATACGTGACTATGAGTCATGCTTTTTCGTGCGTGCGGCCAGCGTTGCGATCGATTTATAAAACGTTATCACGCCGAAAACTTTTCGTGTCTTCGAAAAGTTTTCTGCGATTCGTTTACCTTTTTAGTCAGCTAAGGATAAATAGAATTTATGGACACAGTTTGATTCAATGATGTATTACCTTAACTAGATCAGCATTCTAAATCACCGACTCATTGCTACTTCGCATATGTCCGATGACATCAACGACTTCAGTTGCCAGCCCGACGTCCGAGTGAACACGAACGTAACTGTTACTTGCCACACAATTTGTCAAAATGGTGAAATGTGTTGTTAAAATTTGTTTGTCACGGTCAGAAAAAGATAATAAAGCAACTGGTGTTACTTTTCACAAGTAAGTTTGTTTTATTTAATTCCGATTATCCAAAACAACACGTAATAAAAACATAAATTTACCGCGCATTATTTTTACTATAAGTGTTGCCAGTAAAAACTATTTTGATTTTTCCCTACATTGTTGGGAAATTAGTGAATGAAAAAGCGAATGATGAACGTTCGTATGTACCTATAGATAAGGCAAACGTAAGTAAATTAGTAATTTGTGATAATACTGAGTCATTATAAAATAGTTAGAAGTAGGTATAATGATTTCTTACTAAGCGAGTTCAAAAAAGAAGGTTATATATTCGACCCGTATGTTCGCGATTATTTCAAAAACCAATGAACCGATTTTGATATTTATTTTCACTATCGTAATTTACAAACTTTCAGAAATATATTAGTATACATATACATACCTAGTGATCATTCTTATGTATGAAGTTACTAACATAAACGTACCCATATGTAACTAATATTTTGATTTAACTATTTTGATTGGTTCAATAAATTTCAAAATATCTTCAAAATTTCAGAATTGGACCTGTTACAGTTTTATTATTAACTAGATAATGCCCATGGCTTCACCTGTGTGGATTTAGGTTTTTAAAAATCCCGTGGGAACTTTTGATTTTCCAGAACAAAAAGTAGCCTATCTGCAGTAACCCATCCCCAAAACGGAAAAATTCCGTGGGATCCCTACGATTTCGGAATGCAATTCCTTACAGCATCTGGGTTGAGGAGTTGTATATATATCTACTCGAGTTCATTCAACGATAAAGTCTTTAATTGGTATCACCAATATCAATTTAAATAACCGACAGCTCCTAAACCCCATTAGTTTTGGGGATCAGGTCCTCTACAGCATCAGGATTGAAGAGTTGGAATCCAAATTTTTTTTAGAACAGTGTCGCAATGGTTTTCTATCTAAAAAAAAAAAATAAGCAAATCGGTTCAGAAATCTCGGAGATATCGGTGTACATAGGTAGAAAAACACAACTCCTCCTTTTCTGAAAGTCGGTTAAAAAAGTCGGTTAATTCTCTACTTGTATGTGAAAGTCCCGTCAAAATCGGTTCAGCCGTTCCGAAGATTAACCCGTTCAAACAGACAGACAGACAGATAAAAATTTTAAAAACGTATGATTCGGTTATGGTACCATTCAAATAACCATATGAGCTTAATATGAGGTAGTTATTTCGAAATTACAGACAGACACTTCAATTTTATTTATTAGTATAGTGTAGATAGATAGATGAAATATTTAAATAAAGTTATTTACGTTCACGCATTTAAATATTTTTTTCCTATTAATAATCCTTATTTAGTTCTATATGGTTTATATCGAAAATTTTATTGAATCTAATATAATTATTAAATCTCATAAACTCAAATAATTTTTTGGGGGAAATCGTTCTTTTGTGGGAAATTATTCCTGATACTGGTAACTCTAATCGTTTGTCTAATTGCAATGTCTTGTCCTTTTCTAACGTAATTAGTTTGAGGGCAGAAGAAACGAGACAAATATAGTTTACTCAAAGTTTACTTGGCGTATTTGTCAGTTTCAAAGCTACGTCTTTGAAACTCAAAAGTGGTTACGTTTTTCTGAAAACAGTTTATATGACGCTTCTACTCTTTATTTATTACACCTCACTGGTTTGATTTATTTAGTAATTCCATATACTTGAGCGGGTAACCGCAAACACTTGAGAAGTTCAAGCGCGTATGTCGGTAGGTTAAACTTGATCCTTTGTTTGTTTAACTTGATATTGTAGTAGCAAGGTAATTATCATAATTACTAAACAGGCTAAGGGACAGTTCACATAAGTTTTTAACTTTTTACCCACCGAATACTTGTTAAGTGGGTTGCACAAGTCACTATAATAAATCTGTATGTACCTTACCTTTGGTTAAAAAAGTTATAACTCACGACCAATTGCAATCCCAAGTAGATTTTTTGATGATCAAAAACTTAGGTAACCATAACGGTAACCTTACTTTAACCGATGCGCCATTGGCCCTGCTATTTAGGGTTCCGTACCTTAAAAGGTAAAAAAAGGAACCCTTATAAGAATCACTTTCTTGTCCGTCTGTCCGTCTGTCCGTGTGTCACCACCGATTTTCTCAGGAACGGGTAGACCTAGCAAGTTGAATTTTATACCAGATACTAAGGTATATAGTCCCTATTAGGTGTATAAAAATTAAGGTCCTGAATCCACACAATAAAAAGATATGGCCAAATTTAGATTTTCACGAAAACTTGTAAGTACCAAAATTTACCTTAATTTTCAACTTTTTTTATTTTTCGGAATTTTTCCTTTACTTGATCTGTAAGACCTTGCTTTTGACCAAAATTGACAAATCTAGGTCAACCGGAAGTACCCTATATTTTTTGGGTTGAAAACCTAAATGGTAGTTCCAGTTGACGTAATTCTAGATTACGAAATTTAGAAAAAAGCCAGGTTTTACAGCACAAATAATGGAAAAATTCTAAAAACTAAAAAAAGTTGGAAATTAAAGGGTGTCCCCATACATACATAATTGAGCCAATTAAAATAGACCTCTGAGTTGTATGAGCGCTCATACAATTTAGAGGCCTAGCTTAATTAGCACCTTACCTTTTAAGATAAACTAGATTGTACTTATACTTCTGGAGTACGGAACCCTCGGTGCGCGAGTCTGACTCGCACTTGACCGGCTTTTTAAGAATGTTGTCAGTTAAAGCGATGCCGCACAATGCGTTGCGGCGTTGCGGCGTTGCTTTGTTGCTTCTATGCCACAACGCCGTTGCTGCCACCAACTTATTATTCTATATCAATGAACGTCATAGAAAAATCCGTGATATACCACACAGTGCGTTGCAGCAGCACGACGCGTCACGGCGTCGTTGTGTCAGTGTCCTACATAGAAAAATCCGTGCTATTCTATACGGTGCGCTGCCAAATGGCACTTGTCAAAATACAATTGTCACTTGCGACGCACCAGTAGTGCGGCAGCAATCGAACAACGTGCCGTGTGACATCGCCCTTATTTGTATACTAGCTGACCCCCGCAACTTCGTTTGCGTAGATATAGGTTTTTATATAGGATCGGATCGGATCCCATAATTCTTTTATGTACTACTAACTAAATGTAGCTTAAGTTAATCCTTATAACATTAAAAGTTTCATTAAAATCGATCCAGCCATTCCGGAGATTAGCTGGAACAAATAGACAGACCGACAAACATAAAATACAAACGCACACCAGTTTAAAATAAGCCGTACGTTCAAAGATCCGGGTCCCAAGTTATTTGAACCCAATAAATGTGTGTCATTTCTGAACTAAAAAACCTATGACCTTGAAATATTTACGGGACAATATATAAAGTACTACCTTTCTAACAAAAAAAGAATGAGTGAAATCGAACAACGCGTTAATGAATTACAGCTAAATACACGTTTTAACTTTCATCCCCTCTCCCAAGGGAACCTTGCTGAATTTCGGGATAAAAAGTATCCTATGTCCTACCTCGGAGTATAAACTCAAATCGTACCAAGTTTCATTTGAATCCATTCAGTAGTTTCGGCGTGATGCGCGGCCAAGATACAGACAGACAGACAGACAGACAGACAGACAGACAGAAAGACAGACAGACAGACAAAAATGAAAAAAATTGCAGTTTTGGCTTCAGTATCGATTATAGAGTGCCCTCCAATAAAAAATTTCAAAATATCTTCAATGTACAGAATTGGATCTGTTACAGTTTTATTATATTACTAGCTGACCCCCGCGACTTCGTTCGCGTGTTTATAGGTTTTATATAGGATCGGATCGGATCCCATAATTCTTCTATGTACCTAAACTAAATAATGTAGCCTAAGTTACTCCTTATAACATTGAAAATGCCATTAAAATCCATCCAGCCGTTTCGGAGATTAGCTGGAATAAATAGACAGACCGACAAACATAAATTTAAACGCACACCAGTTTAAAATAAGCCGTACATTCAAAGATCCGGATCCCAAGTTATTTGAACCCAGTACTGAGGATTGTAATGTCTGTCATTTCTGAACTAAAAAACCTATGACCTTGAAATATTTACAAGACAATACCTAAAGTACTACCTTTCTAACAAAAAAAGATTGAGTTAAATCGAACTACACGTTAATGAGTTACAGCTAAATACACGTTTTAACTTTCTTCCCCTCTCCCAAGGGAACCGTGCTGAATTTCGGGATAAAAAGTATCCTATAACCTACCTCGGAGTATAAACTCAAATCGTACCTAGTTTCATTCGAATCCATTCAGTAGTTTCGGCGTGATGTGCGGCCAAGATACAGACAGACAGACAGACAGACAGACAGACAGACAGACAGACAAAAATGAAAAAAATTACAGTTTTGGCTTCAGTACCGATTATAGAATGCCCTCCAAAAGAAATTTTCAAAATATCTTCAATGTACAGAATTGGATCTGTTACAGTTTTATTATATTACTAGCTGTTGCCCGCGACTTCGTCCGCGTTAAAAAATTTTAAACGGGAACCCTTTGTTTCCCCGGGATAAAATAGTAGCCTGTCACTTTCTAGGTCCTCAACTAAAAAAATGCAACTGCAAAAAATCACGTCAATCTGTAGTTAAATGTCCGATGATAATAATATGTCGAAAGGAAACCATTTTACCCCCCTTGGGGTGGATTTTCGTCAAATTTTTTTTAGCTTATGCCTACCCCCTAGAAAGAACCTAACTTCCAAATTTCAAGTTAATAATAACAATAACTAAAACTTCACATAAAAAGTTTTATCCCCTTTTTTACCACCCTTAAGGGAAGATTTTCCAGAACAACTTATATAGGTTTTTATTATTTAAAATTTATATTCTCAATGCTTATTTTCATATCTGTAACTTCAAAAACATAAACTTCATATAACCTTCCTACCCCCATTTTACCCCCTTTGGGGAGGATTTTCGTGAAATATTTTCTAGGCTGATATCTAAGCCCTAGAATGAACCTACCTTCCAAATTTCAAGTTGATAATAACAATAATTAAAACTTAACATAAAAACTTTCAACCCCTATTTTACCACCCTTAAGGGAAGATTTTTCAGAATAAAATACACAGGTTTATATTATTTAAAACTAATAATCTAAATGCCGATTTTCAGGTCTGTAACTTTAAAAACATAGGACTTTCATACAAACTTTCTACCCCCATTTTACCCCCTTAGGGGAGGATTTTAGGGATACTAAATAGCCTATAACCTTCCCAGGAATTTGTACTACCAAATGCAAAAAGAATTTTTCAAATCCGACTGGTACTTCCAGAGATTAGCGCGTTCAAACAAACAAACTCTTCCGCTTTATTATATTAGTATAGATAGATAGATAGATTTGCCTTTTGTACATTATTACAACAAGCGTATTCAAGCATGAAGCCTCTAGCGAGACAGCTCTAGACCGTAGAAACTTTCTTCACTTTTCCATATCTTGGATTACCTTTACCTAGTACCTACTTTGGGCGCGATATTTTTCGTGTCAGTTAGTCATTTTATGTTACAAAATAGCTACATAAAGATAGACACGTATTTATAGCTCTGATATTTTGGCAGTCGGTTACTATTGTGGGTACAGCATCTATGGGCCTTGTAAGCCGAATCACACTAATATTATAACTAATATTATAATGGCGCAAGTTTGTGTATATGTATGTGTGTATGTTTGTTACTCTATAACGCCGCAACGCAAATACTAAACCGATTTGGCTGAAATTTTGAATGGAGATAGATTATGCCCTAACTTAAAACATAGGCTACTTTTTATCCTGGAGAAATCCACAGTTCCCGCGGGATTTTGAAAAAACCGAAATCTATAGCTACACCTATATTATGTAGATTACTAAAGCAAACTTCTTTAAAAGTAGGTATAAAGGTTGGAAAAGGAAGCGGGAACGGGAACCGGAAATCCACGATTCCCTCAGGATTTGTGAAAAACCGAATTTCACGCGGGCGAAGCCGCGGCCAAAAGCTAGTAAGTAGCACATAACGCAAGGTGCATAGAGGGCACAGGGTGGTTGAAATCAGGAATAGTTGGCTCAAACGCGGCACAGAGAGCGCGGGCTTAGCCACTATCGTCGAGTGCAGGCGGCTTCTCGTTCACTATTCAAGTTTAAAATAAGCTATGATTTTCCACAAGAATTTATTATTGTTCTAACTTTGTTTCAACGTACTGCGAGTATTTAAAACTTATATGATTAATACTTATTTTCTTGCTTTCATATTATACTCATTTGGTAGTTGGTACTCGTAATATATACATGAACGTGTTACCTATTAAAGTTCTACGCTTTATTTCCCACGTTGTAATATTTATCACAAGTCCCTCATCCTAAAACCTGTGATAAGTCTTTAATAAAATCTTTTCCGTTTGATATTTTCATTCTAGGTTCTAACAAAAGTAGATAAGTATTGTATATTTTCTATAAAATGTGAAATAAATAGGTCGTGAAGAGAAAACATACCAAACCTCAGATTAAAATTACGTGGTATGAAAAAATCGGGATCAAGGCCCTGTCAAAATTCTTTTGTAATAAAAATATATTATGTTCCTGAAAAAATATTCTTGGAATTAGATGGTCTCTGAAAACATCTGTCTAGACTTGAACTCGTGATTCTCACTAATGGTTTTGTATGTCAAGCTAGCTGACACGACTCAAAATAGAAACTTTTCCAAATTGTTTATTAATTGCGCGCGGTTTATTTAAAGTTCCGCCGGTAGTGAATCGTAAAAAACTAGAGAATATACGAAAATACGCGTGATACACGAAACACTGACAAACGGCCTGACCCACAAACTTTAATTTTTTTTTTTTTCTAAAAAACTTTGCTTTTTGATAAAGTCCGGAATGAAGAGATCCGCAAGAGACACATAAACCAAATCGTTGGCAATGGACAAGTCCTAAAGAGTAGAGACCGTATTCAAACCGTTTAATCCACGTTCGTAACTGAACTTTCGTAACCAGTTACGAACATGGATTTTTTTTTCTTCCTTCGATAAGAGTGCTTAGTCTCAGTTTGAAGCACTCCAAAACTAAAAGTATACTATAAGTATACTATTGATCTAATCACAAAAGAATTCAGAGCAAAATGAACCCAAAGACTCTTATTTAGGTCCATTTTACTCTGAAGTCATTGTGATTCAATCAATAGTATACTTATAGTATACCATAAAGTTTTGGAGCACTCTAAACTGAACACTCAGAATGAATTTGTCGTTTTCGTAACCAAGTTTCGTAACCAACTACCAAAGAAGATTTTTATTTCCATTTTCGTACCTGGTTATTAATTAAGGAAAATTTAACCACCTGTTAATACCTGTATTCTACTTGCATACGTCGTTAAAAAAAGAGTTATAAATCTATTACGTATTTAAAAAAATGCATTATTCATAACTGTATAACTTTATTATATTAGGGGCCTGTTTCACAATCACCAGATAAACTTTATCTAGCGAATAAACTTGACATTTTGACAGATTCTCAATACAAAAATTGTCTTTGCTAGATAAAGTTTATCTGGTGATTGTGAAACAGGCCCTTACTATTTAAATTATTTTTAAACATGAAAAAATTAACTTTATTATACTTACTATTTAAGTTATTTTTAAACATGAAAAAATTCACTAGGTAAAGTTTATCTGATGATTGTGAAACAGGCCCTTAGTATAATAAAGTTATACAGTTATGAATAATGCATTTTTTTAAATATTAGATTTATAACTCATTTTTTAACGACATATGCAAGTAGAATACAGGTATTAACAAGTGGTCTTTTTCTTAATTAATAACCAGGTACGAAAATGGAAATAAAAATCTTCTTTCGTAGCTGGTTACGAAACTTGGTTACGAAAACGACAAATTAATTTTGTTTTCGTAGCTGGTTATCAAAGGAAGAAAAAAATTCCATGTTCGTAACTGGTTACGAAAGTTCAGTTAGTTATCTTGCTAATAGCTACTCAGACTTTCAAAATAAATTCTGATATCATTACTCGTTAATACGCCATAGTAATGTAATCGTAAAGATGCTATATATTTCGTTGCTATAATTTGTATTTACTGACAAAATGACACAGAGCAACCTCATAAACATCATATTTTATACATGACACTTAACAAAGCAAATAACGCGTCCAAAATAAACGTACCCAATCGCTACTGAAACGATGCTCACCGAGAGCAGACAGGCAAAACAATACACAATAATGAAATTAACAACTTGAACACACGAGCGACTTCTCGGCATAAAAAAATCGTCAAAAATTATTATACTACTAATACTAGATTAGTAGACTAGATTTAGCCCGCGGCTTCACCCGCGTGAATTTCGGTTTTTCAAAAATCCCGAGGGATTCACTGATTTCCGGTTCCCGTTCCCGCTTCCTTTTCCAACCTTTATACCTACTTTCAAGGTTTGCTATAGTAATGTACCTATAGCTTAGCTATAGATTTCAAAATCCCGTGGGAACTCTTTGATTTTCGGAGATAAAATGTAGCCTATGTGTTAATCCAGAGTATAATCTATATCCATTCAAAATTTCAGCCAAATCCATCCAGTAGTTTTTGCGTGATTGAGTAACAAACATCCAAACATCTAAACATCTAAACATCCAAACATCCAAAAACATGCAAACATCCAAACATCCACACTTTCACATTTATAATATTAGTAGGATGTTGCTGTGCAAAATCTTATGCAATCTTTTTACGCAGTGAGTAGAAACACCTACTCACTGTTAAAAGATTGCTAATAGAAATTGGCACCTACACATTGATAGACATGTTTTAAACTTAAAATATTGTAATAAAAACTTAAAACATTAAATTTAAAAAATCTTTGACAAACCGCAGTGGCCTTAAGACTAAAACCTATCTAGAAACCTCTGAGTTCCTGGGTTAATATCTATGCGAAAATTGCATCAAATTGCGCGCGGTAAATTTTCAAACAAATAGTTACATAGTAAAAAATTAACAACTCGATTGCAATATCCTCCTTGTAGATGAATAATACATACATAAACTAAGGTCTAGCCCAGAAAGAATAGTTACATAATTAATACACAAAATCATTTTAAAATCTGCCTAGCAATTTACCAGGAAAATGGTAACAAAAAAAGATGCACAAACAACCTCTTAAGCTAAATGAAAAATAATAAATAAAAAAATCATTTCCGTTACGTCACGGATATTTTTTTTAAGTGTAGAAGTATTAGACAATAAGTCACATACTCGCCTCCTCTATTAACCATGTCTAAGGGATCTATATAGCATACGTACTATCACTCTACTCAGACTCAAGACTGAGTTAAAACGGACATAAATATGTTCTTGACTGTCTCTCTCGTTTCAACTCTGCCTTGAGTTTGAGTAGAGAGAGTCATGCAGTGTACGCTCTATAAATCTCACCTAAGACTTAAAAGTCTTACGTTTACCCGTTCTCTTAAGGAGCAAAGGTGTTAAATACAACACCAGTCAACAATACTGACCTCGACAACGCAGTATTCAATAACAACTAACAAGTTCTCAGATTTACTGAAGTGTTATAGATATTTTGTGTAATGCACTCAGTAATAATGCTTTATTCTTGTTCATTCATTTGAAATAGTTTTAACTTTTAACATGCATTAGAGGAATGCTAGCAAATTAAAATATAATGCCATATTGCCTCTGTTATTGCACACAGAATCAATGGGAAAACGTTAGTGGTTATTTCACACCCGATTTACGTTATTTAACCGATTAATAATAATTGATGCTTCACATTGGTACAACAATTTATATGTACATTAAAATACATGCATTAGTTTAGAGCTAACCGTAGACAATAGCTTTTTTGTCTGAGATGGATATAATTATATATATTTAATATTTATCCTCCAATTGCCGAATTATGTAGAAGAAAAAGAAGCTTTGTCCGATTTTACGCACGCTCAAAACCTTTGCGTTAGCGCTGTTTTACCTACTAGCTGATGCCCGGATTTAGGTTTTCATAAATCCTGCGGGAACTCTTTTGGTTGCCAAAATGATAAAGAAGCCTCTAAATACTACTCGTATAATCTTCTACGTTACATGAGAAAGTCCTGTCAAAAACGGTTCAGCTATCTCGAAGCCTGGACAAATGACAATAATTTAAAATTGCGGGTATATGTTAATATACGTACATATAGAAGGCAATTATTTCTAAATCACAGACAAGACTTTCTTCGCTTCGCTCCGCCAAAAATGCCATAGAGTCGGCGACAGTTGTTCACATTGCTTTAAATTTTTGTAGAACCGTTTTTCGGCTGGACATCTGCATTAGTGTCTATTATATAGACGGACTACATTTGGACCGCAAGTTACACTTGCAAGTTAGGTAAGTACTGCTGACGTCTTTTTATAAAACCGTTCGAAATCTACACGTTATATATCTACAGGTAGTTAATGAATTTTGCAATCAATTAATGTCATCATATTCATCGAAAACAATTGTTTTGTAAACTGTTACAGTAATTAATTACACTAACCATAACATTATTAGAGTGATTTATTTACTATCGCAAATCTCGTTTATGAAATAATCAATTTTGTGAAAAGCGAATTAAGACCTATTGTATCATTATCTCCGTAAACACAACAATAGGTATTCACTTGCAGAACACCGAGAGCCCGCTACCCTATTTTCTGCTATAATATCTGTCAGTCTGCCTACCGGACAATACATAGCTCTCCTTTCTATTCAATATCCAAGCTAGCTTCATAGATATTTCCAAGAAAAATGCAAGATTATTTTCTCTCCGGGCACTTCACTTAAACTATCTTAGAAACAAACTTTGCATAATTTTTCTCTGCGCGCCTAAGACTCAAAATGAGAGGAAAAATATACAGCACTTGTATCTCAACGCGGGCATCTCATTTAGAACACGGTAGCTTACGTTTTTAAAGATGATGTTTGTATAAACGGCGAATGATAAATGTTTACACGACGTCTTTGGTCGCTATTCAGTATACAGGCACATAATAACAGCGCTTAATGTATCACTAGAGACTCTAAAGTATTGCTAGTAAATACAAATGGTTGCAGAGGATTTCATACAATCAATAATAATAATAACTAACGGGAATAAATAAGTCTACTATGAATACTTGCCAGGTCTCAATAACATTATAAATTCGAAAGTCTGTACGTAAGTGCTATCTGTTTTACTCAGTAACGCCAACACGTCTAAGCCAATTTTGACGAAATTGGATACACAGACAGTTCAAGTCTCGAATAGTATCAGTAAGGTGTTTCATGTAATTACTAAATTGATTTTAATTAGTCCTTTTAAAGCCCATTCGCACATAATATCAGTGCAGCATCAGCACGCATCAGTGCCGCGGGCGCAGTTTTGGCACAGTGAAAAATATGTCATTTTCTATGAACTGTCACTGAAACACTGCGTGGTCAATGATACGGACAGTGTGAACGCGTTCATAGAGAATGTATAAAAGAATAATTTTCACTGTGCCGGAACTGTGCCGGCACTGATGCTGCACTGATATACATATTATGCGAATCATGCTCTATCATATTTGTAACTTGTATTTTGCTAATCTAACTTGAAAACTACTTAGATAGGTATATATAATATATATTATAAGTATTATTATATATACATATTATTACATACACATAATATATCGTAACATAAGAAACTTTTAATAGCTCCCTTAATTTAAGTCCGTATTTTCGTTCTTCCTAAGTAGCTACTCCTAAAAGCTTATACTACTGTAACACGCGATACTAAACTGATTCCTTAAGGAGGTGTCTATTCAGTTGTCATTTTATCACATCACTGCAACATTCAACATAGCTAAAATCGAAGTGCGATGTGAACTCATATAGGTGTATAATAATTATTCATGATGCCAAATGCGCTAAAGTTTTACCATAGTCTCTCAA
This sequence comes from Melanargia galathea, assembly GCA_920104075.1. Classification (NCBI taxonomy): domain Eukaryota; kingdom Metazoa; phylum Arthropoda; class Insecta; order Lepidoptera; family Nymphalidae; genus Melanargia; species Melanargia galathea. The sequence goes on from OV049864.1 coordinate 9,194,301, forward strand.
AATAGTATTCGACACACTTTTGGTGTACCTAAAGTTAGGTAGAATATTTTAATATTATTATAGACACGACGGTTTCATACCTGATGGAAATAATGTAAGTAATCTATTTTATGAGCGCTTCAAAACGGCCCTACAAAAATTAATCAAATTACTTACCAATACAACAATTGGATCCAATTTTTATCGAAAATAAGAATAGAACATACGACTGAAGTCTGAACAAGCTCTCAAACAGATGACAATGTTGAGTGAGTAAGGTAGGTAGAGTAAGTATATATTTATAGATATATAGTTGAGTATAGTACAGATAACTTCACCGATTGGGCAGTTGTAGGACAAAATCCGTTCTTAGACAAAAATAAAGGCATTTAGACCTAAAACGCAGTGAAGATCAATAAATACAACAGAACAAAATTGTATCGACCTAGAGCAGTAATTTTCGACCACCATAACGGAGGAAAAAGGGAAGGAACACATTAAAAAATTTATATAATTTTTCACTTGTTATTTTAGTTGCATTCTATGTTGGCATTAATATTAAGAGCTATGCATATTTTTGAATAAACAAATTCGCTTTCTCGTTTTGACTCTAAGAAAAATATAATAATTATATTTTAAGTAGGTAAATATGTGTATAAATAGATTGTCTTATCTTATTTTAGATTAGACTCCACTTGACACCTAAAAACAGGAGCTTCATATCTCACAACACAGTAGCAGTAGTAAGAAGACTAATTAATTGATTACTAATCCCACTATGGCGGTGTTACACCCACGTGCCTCGGAAAGCACGTTAAGCAGTCGGTCCCAGTTATTTTCACTATCATGTGACAATAGTCGTTACAGCCCGCCAATACGCATTGGCGGGTCTAAGCTCTAAATCACTCTCTCCTATGAAAGAGGAGGCCTGTGCCCAGCAGTGGGACGTTAAATAAAGTCTGTAGTGTGGTGGTGGTAATCCAACTATAAAGTCAAAACCGGTACACAAGAACCTGGCAACCCGAATTTAATGTGGGCAAACCCGAGGGTAAAAACAGTTTTTGAGACAAAGTCATTTAAAAGATATTTATGACATTTTAATGTGCCTTAAACAAGTATATATAGTTGTAGTCATCCACAGATGCAATGCAAAGTGAAACTTTTAAAATCAAGCTTTTAAGGCCGATAACATAAAGTTGCCCGCAGAAAACGTTCCCTACTTTAAATAAATTTCTAGTCGTTATTTTCACATAAATTTAATTTTATATCTACATCGTCATAAATTCCACGCTGTTAAAATCACTGTCGTCCATATTTTATAAACTACACGTCTCTATAACAATATTTTTAATCCGTTAGCGGTACGAAGGCAATGTAATGTACCTAGGTACTTTAAATTGAAATTTCAATCTTAATCTTGTCATGTGGTCTATCGATAAATTTTTAATCGAAGACAACTTGACAATTGTTTTAAGGCGTTAACCTAAAGATGATTTTTGGACCATGTAACATTCAAAGTTACATTACGTTACATAAGTACCTAATATGTTTATTGTTTATATTGTAACATCGATGTTACGTAGACTTTAAAATGAGAAAAACATTTTTACCGCGATCTGAAGCGTGTTTAACTTATTATAAAAAGACGCAGGTATACGAATGTGTTGCCGTACAGGATTACGTTATCGCATCAGCCACAAAACAAGCCAGATAAGGAGCCGCTACGAATTACTTGCTCGTATGTGTGACGTTATCATTGTATATTAAAGCTTAACGGAATTTTTGTGTGCGTGCGCTACGAAATATTCTAATTTCTGAGGTCAACGGTCCCTATGATAATACGGGTGGGTACATTGCTATGACAGTGATCCATCGCTCGGAAGACCTCGGCTTATGCAAACATCTTCAGCGGAGCTGGGAGTCAGTAAATCTGTGGAAAAGCGAATTACTCGTATGTCACGGAAAGACGGATTGGAGCTATAGACTGACGCTATGTTCCAACTTCCAATCACCTGTAACGTGACAGATATGTAAAGCCACTCGAGTCTCTAGCGCAGCAGGTCACATAAAAAGACCGGACAGAGTTTTGAGTTTTCATAAATTCATTTTAAAATATGCTTTTATTGAGAGTCAGTCATAAAATTATGAAACTTTTTTATCGTCATCAAGCCACACCGGTAATTTTATAAAATAAAATAGTAATAAAGCTAATTTGCTCGTAAACGTTATCTGTATCTACTATCTCGTAATTAAGTTACATTTACGATCCTTATAATACCTACTCTAACAAGTACTTGTTTCATGAAGAGGTTAAAGGTCAAGCTTCTTTGAAGTTCATTGAGGTAGGTCGCGCAATGTACTCGCATAGAAACTTGTCATTCGCTCGCGGTTTTTCCCCACTTATGCATCTCAGCCCCGCGCATTTTCTTTTCACCTCAGACTCTTTTTTTCAACACTTAAGTATTGACGCGGATTTTATGTCATACTGTTCAAAGAAAACAATTTGGCATTTAGGCGAGTTCATTCAGAAAAGTATCATTAAGTTTATCTTCCTGTGGTACAGCTAATACGGCAATTCTTGTATTTAAATTACAAATTACAATATAATTTGAAATATGTATTTCCTTAAGACGGTATACCTACCTACTTGTGATAACACAAACAAGACCTGTGTATGTATATCTGCTACAAACATACTATAAAATACCAGTACCTATTATTTTGCGATATTTATTTTTGATTGAACTCCTTAGCGTGCCAAAAAATAAATTATTCTCTTAAATATAATACATCTGGGCATATTTTCTGATGAACAGAAATAATATAATCGAAATCTAAATGACACTCACAACGTCGATATCTTGCGGTCGCTCATCACGGAGCTATCTCATAGTCAAATCGATTTTATTCAGAATATGTACCTATTGAGTTTCTAGGTTTATTGTTATGATGTTATTTTATAACATGTCCTGGTTATAATGAACACTGCGTTCAACTACACTTTGTGGTTTCCAATTCTAAATATTGTAGTTCCTAATATACCTACATTAAAATTATAATATAGTGGCACTTTAAAAGAATCCATTTATATACTTACGCTTAAGTGAGACCTCTCCAATTGACATGAAAAGAAATTGCGTGTACTGATTTTAGTAATATAAAAAGGGATAAGTGGACAAGAGCCCGGGCGAGTGAACAAAATTGCTCTGCTCATTGTTGTCTTGAGAGAGTTTGCCCTTTGAATTAAGCTAACACTACATTATAACTTGTTATTAGGTATAAATCTACTTTCAAAGTAGTAATGTTACTTCTGTTACTAGGAACAATAATGATAATAACGTGACTAAAGTTTTAAGGATAATATTTACTATTTTTTTAAATCAAATTGCGCTTTACTGATCTGCAGAATGATACTGTAAATGTATTTTTGCTGTTTATTGATTGAACTGCAATTGGTTTAGATTTGGCGGACTTTTCAAGTAAGTAACCTCGTCAAAAAATAATCTGCACGCGTTGATTTAATTTTTGACGTCGATTCAAAGGGGCTGTAAATGCATTTGCCAAATACTTTGCACAATTTTCACAAAATAACTATTATTTTTGTTATTTTTGAGAAAAAAAAAAGTTATTGGGTATGTTATATTTTTGAGTTTTGAAATAAAAAATTATTATCTTACCCAACACTAAAGAGTAACTTTGATATCACTCAAAGACAGCGCGTATTAGTGTAAGAGGGGATGAGTGGTCAACATCCCGAGGGAATAACGAAAATGTCATGGTATTATAGGTATGATTTTTATTCACTGCCGTATAAAGCCACTAAGTACATTCTTTTAAAAACGTTACGAATAAATAACCTAATTTCAAACTATGAGAATCGAAGAATTTTTAGTTAGTTTGCTTGATCGACATTTATTTTTGGAAGCAATCAGTAAAATGAAAACTTTTAGGTAAATCGCGTCACAATCAAATTTTTTGAAAACATAGATAGATACCTACGTAGACAGAATACTAAGGCACAAATTTTATTCTAAAGATCGATTTATAAACGTTTGAATAAAATCACGGGCAGGATATGAAAAAGGTAACAGGAGATTATTCAGTTAAGAGACTATCTTTAAAAGTTGTAAATCTCTCCGTTTTTACCATTTCTAGATCTAAAACGGTCCTCATTTTAGTTGAGTGAATAGAAATTCATGTTTATAACCTTTTGAAAAATGAACTCGACTCAATTAGCAGACTTATATAAATACATTTGGCATGCATAGAATATAAGAAATATGCGGGTAGCATATTATTTACTTAATTGTTTCGCACTAACGGCTATACAATGATAATAATGCATTACTGATTTTAGACTGAATATTTACCGTATATATAGTAGGTAAATAATTATATTATAATAACGATTAAAATCAGAAATAGTTTAAATTTTTTTTTTTTGATTATGAATTAAAATGTAGTACCTACATAATTCTACTAAGAATAAAAAAATATGAATCTTCTAAAAATAAATACCTATCTGTTTCTTGTCATACGCAGCTCAAATAGCGAGTTCTTTGACTATAAATATTCTAAAATATAAAACGTGTAAAAAACAAATTGAAAAAGAGCCGGACATTATACATTTTCAAAGTTTAATCCAGAATAACTGGATAATTTTCTGTTCCTTTTTGCATACTATAGTCTCGTAATATAGTTTTTTTTTAAATAGTAATTTTATACAATCGACAAAAATGCTTCTAACCTAAACTAAAATTTCTCCCTTAATTTTCAAAATCATTAATACGAAAAATTTTGACTCACTAAACTAATTTCAAAACACTATATACCTACCTGTTCTATCCTTTTCAGCCAGTTCTATAAATATATCATACCGCCAATCATCAACCCTTTGGCATGAATTTTATAAAACGAATTTAAATAAAAAAAATGGTTAACCATATTGTGTGTGCAAAGTAAACATTAAACACACCTAGTATTTTATACAAACACGCAGTTCTGCTATCAGGCAAATTGTCTATTTGAAACCGAAATAACGAGGACAGTCCTGAACAAACACTCCAAAATACATGGGCATTGCTGTTATTACCTCTGTTGAATATATACAGAACCTAATCCTTTGGTAAGATCTGCTGAAATTGGTATAATAATTTTTTTTTATTCTTATGGTGCCGACTTAATGTTATTAAGTACCTATCATATTGTTTTAGACATTATTTTTTGGCGGTTTGTTGCGATGTTAATGTAGCTCGGAAATGAAATATTTCTTACACTCAAAATATTATGTTGTTCATAATAATTATGTAAGGAACCCTAAAAGAGCCAGATCCCGGGTCGGGCCAGTATAATTGTTAGGTAGGTATTGGGTTTTTCTATAAATAAATTCATAGTGCAAGCCCGGAGTTGGTAATTGGCGGTGTTTCACTCCGTGCCTCAGAGAGCATGTTAAGCTATCGGTTCCGTTTATTATCACTATCATGATAATAGTCGTTAAATCCCACCAATCCACATTGGAGCAGCGTGGTGGGACTAAGCTCTAAATCCCTCTCTCATATGAGAGAAAAGGCCTGTGCTCAGCAGTGGGACGTTAAAAGGCTGTTGTGGGGTGGATGTATCTATCATTAATTCAACATGACAATTATATTTTTTCCATTGGCGGAGATAATTACTTCGCGGATAGACACGATTCTAGCAAAAGTCTAAATTAACTTTTTACATAAACAGTTAAAAACGTGACTACGCGTTTAGCACAAACCGAGTTCACGACGTTGAATAATATTTGTGAAAAAGATAACGAGGGTTCTGTAATGTTTATTTTAGCCGGCAGACGATGTTTGTTCTGTCGGTCACAGCTCCGAACGGTTGTCGCTCGAGTCGTGCGTCTCTAATCATCGAGAATCCAACATCTGATACGTAGGAGAGCTTGTGAAGCGAAAGCGAAATGCTAACGGAAACAAATGAACTGTTGCTTACTGAAGGATATCTAGCGTTGTCGATTGCAAGCGATTGCCGCCCTTTCCGTGGCGATATTAAAGTTTGCTTTGGTGTAAAAAATCGCAAAAGCAAACAGGTCCGGTCGATTTCAACGCACTGCATTGCATTCTATTGCGGCCGCGGCGCAGACGGTCTGGGACATTTGACACGTCCTCGTTGACAGTAATATGTGTGTTAACTGGCGCGAATAATACGATAACAAATAATGGTAAAACAGGGTAAAACAAACTTCGATATTATTTTTAAAGAGGATCTTTGCTTAACGATTTAACCAGGTATAATACAAATAGTACGTAAACTAAAACCCGACTATACGCTTAATAATTTAATACTTTAGTGTGCAGAAAGCGCGGGTCAAGCAGCTAGTGGCGCCATCTGTTATGTCTATCCGAAACTAATTTAATAATGTAGAAAGCCGCGCGAAAGTCACTTCTCGATTTTTTTTTCGTAAATAAAATGTAGCCTATGTCACCCGCACCATAACAACGAATCAATAAACACCTCATTCTTCAAAATCGGTCCAGTAGTTTAGGCGCTACGGTGGTACACACAGAATCTCATACAAAAATCGGATACCAACAAACATGCATACATATTACATACATACATACATAGACTGCTAAAATCATAACCCTTCCTTGGCTTTGCCGTAGTCGGGTAAAAAGTATCTAGCTACCTCGTAAGATCTTGAAGCTTCAACCGTTTTTGTAACACTTTAAAAATTTTATAAATCATCGAATCTATTAGCAGTAGACACCTTCTTCGTAAATACGCTTCATTTATTAATTATACGGTTGAGAAGAACTCCTCTTCTCCCCTCTGACTTTAACACCCGCGCATTTTTAAGCCAACCGTATCTTGCCTCTGAAACTAGAGACTTGTTGATTGAAAAATACTTCTCGAATTTCTTCTGTGAAATTGATTTTAAAATTACCTACTGAACAATTTTTTTCATTAAAGTAAGTATCATGGATCTGTAACGAACTTTGATATTTTCCCAATACGGTACTCCATTCTAAATCTTTCTAGACTTTTACAGTGTTGGCTTTCAGCCTCCACTGTCTAACAACAGCGCAATCTCCAGACGGCAGTAGCTTGTTTATCGCCAACTTGATAAATACAATACAAGACTTACAATTATTGAAAAATATTTTCCACTCAGCCGCGCTTTATTTAAAACTAGCGACCCGCCCCGGCTTCGCACGGGTAGTAGAGCATTTTATGCGTAGGTACTACCCGCTCAGGGATTAGGCAGCGTTTTCGATGAAAGCTCCCAGGCGGCTTTTACGACTTTTTACGATATTTTCCACAATGAACTTACTATATCTCACCTTATACCCGAATTACTAATTCCGTGGAATTCTGACGTTTCATAATGTTACCAGAGATAAAACAATTCCCACAAAAAAGATGAAAAATTCAAAACTTATGCAAATACAAATCAACTGCTGCATGTAGATATGACTTTCTAGTTTCCATTCTTAGCAATTTCTATTTTAGGGCGAAACAATTAATATTATTAAGCGGCTTAGAGCTTTATATGTTGACAGGGAATTAAAGTAGTTTGGGGTAAAATCGTACTTCGTAGATGTTAACCCTGTTCTCCATATAAATAACTCATCTGTAAATGAAAATGACAATGAAAATGACAGCTGTCAGAATTAAGTCGATATTAAGTCAAAAATAAGGAGAAAAACTAAATATTTCAAATCAAATAAATTAGTGTATTTGGGACATAAGAAAGTAAGTTTTCACCAGATTCCGTGAAAAAAAAAAAATTATTTTAAAAGATAAAAATAAAGAACCAAAAACTTGGTTTTTTGAACTTTTCACATAAATTTTGAGGTTATGTGAAAAAAGTGTAAATATAAAAGTTGTAGATCTTTTTATTACCTACAACTTTGCCATTTAATTTTTTTCCATAGGACTTCTAGTTTTGCCGGAAATCGAGATAAACCGTTTTTTACCCTTAAAACTCCCCCCCTTTTTTCCCGAGCTCAGATCGCCCGTAAATTATTTTTCCTTGTATTTTATAATATTCTCCTCCTTTTCCAATGGGTTTCATCCTACGTACTGTGATTTTTTTTTTTGGTTTCAAAAATTATCGACAATGGGCTATAGGGAGAACCGCGGCCGCCGACGCGCTTATAGGCACGCTCCCGCGCCGCCGCAATTTTTAAATCTGTAATATCTTCGAAAGTATTCATTTAAATCATATGCTGTAAAGGACCATATGGATTTATATAAAAACAACAATGCATTTAAGGTATTTAATTAGATAAGGATTAATGCTGTATTGGTTGAAATCGCTTCGAAAATTAGCCATTATTTGTCGTAAAAAGTAAATGACAAAAAAATGTTATTGTGGGATATCCATAAGAGATAGACATATACCATCGCGGACTTTTCTGTAGACCTTTTCAATGTGTACAATACTTAGTACATTATTTTGATAAATCTCGTAGGGTTCAGCCTGCGTTTGCAATGTAAGCGGAAAAAATGTAATTATTTACGACATCACATTAGAAACCTCAAAAATAACAGTATTTCTCCACAATTTAATGGATGTTATTATACATATAAACCTTCCTCTTGAATCACTCTATCTATTAAAAAAAACCGCATCAAAATCCGTTGCGTAGTTTTAAAGATTTAAGCGTACAAAGGGATATAGGGACAGAGAAAACGACTTTGTTTTATACTATGTAGTGATGGCAAGTCACTATTGATTCTCGATCTATATTTGTCACTATTGGTATAATTAAGAATCAAACGAACTTACCTTGTGAAGTTTGATATCTAATTATACGAGCGTTTTGACCAAAGATGATTATGGTTTACATGCAGCAGACGCTAGTCTGTGCTGTCCTTTATCACACTTTTAGAGTTATTTTATAATAAATTAATTGTTTTTTTTTTTGACGTTGGTCACACACACTGAGTAGGTACCCTCACCCCACCGCCCTCGCCACGCCGATCCGGGTCGTCATTTTTCAGAGCTTTATTTTTTCGATATGTTTAGGGATTTTGACAAAAACAGGGTGGGTGGGTTTTTAATCATCTTTGGTCAAAACGCTCGTATAATTAGATATCAAACTTCACAAGGTAAGTTCGTTTGATTCTTAATTATACTTCGCATTTCTCCCAAAGATGATTATGGTTTACATGCAGATGTTTAGAGCATCGAAAAAATACTACAATATTATTTATTGTGTACAATAAAAATATTCAAAAATAAAATTAAGGCAAAGCATAACAGGGAAAAAGGAAAATAATCATTTACAATATGTGATTAAACAAAGTCAATATTTCTTCATAAATCATAATTTAAAGGCGATTTATTATTTATTTTTAATTAATTAATTTTTTTGCTAAGTAGCATGACAGGTATGCTAATCGTACTTGTATAGAATAGAATATAGATTTTTATATGCATAGAAGAAAATTTTAGCTTCAAAATAATATATCCACAATTTTGATCTGATTTTAATAAATCTTTATAATAAAAGATACTTTAAAAATACATTTGAAGATTCAGACCAAACTATATTTTCTCAAATAATTTCTAAGTTTTAGCCCTACATTGTGGGCAGCTGATGTCAACGCGTGTCGCGTGCTATGTGTGCCATTGAATGGACGTAACTCAATGGGATATAAAGAGTGGTTTTTTGAAAACTGATGAACAAAGGTATAAAGTAAATAAGTAGGTTATTAAATAACAAGGATATGGTAGGTATGCCCTAAAACAAGGGCATGAAATAGTAACACTGTATTTAACAATTTACTATCATTGTACTAACCTATTTCAACAAATAAATTGATTTTGATTTGATTTTGAAAAAATCTCATTGGGCACGTAAGGGATCAATTTTTTCTAAATATCTTCTGAAATAAGCTTGGACAGAGATTAAAGATTTTCTTTAATATATGGCAACACAATAATTTGGTTGAAAAAAACATTTGATCTTGAAGTTGTGATCATCTATTTTAGTTTTATCGGATTCCAATAAAGTATTTATTGACCAAGTGTCTGTATTTTTTAATGGAGATGTTAATGATGTTAATGCCAATTTAATCCAAAATTATGATGGATAGTGAGAATGATAGAAATTTAACTTGCATCTGAATTTTTATGTGAAAAATTCAATTTGCTGTATAATATTGGAATCACAATAATTATAACCTTTTTTCTTGCAGAACAGTCATTTTGACTTTAAAGATGTGTTATATTGATTCATAGAATTATTAAAGAAAAAACCATTGCTATGTTAAGCGATGCGTTGGAGTTAGAAAAAAAACGACCTTTGCCATGTAACATTTAATTTTGTGGCAAATTTTGAAATAAGGCTAAAGTATGGAAAGGCTTATAAACTTTTTTTTTTTTTTTTTTGATGTAAGTGCATCAACAATCTCAGAACTTCCATGATGCGTACCTCTGACATTTTGTTATTTTGATTACTGGCAAATAAACCAAAGTCAGATCTGTCGGAATAAACCTTTAACTGACGATATGCACTAACAGTAAGTTCCCTTTCTGTGTTCATGTTGAACTTTCGACGAGATTCAAAATCTGCAACTAATGTTTGTATTTCATTCATCATTTTTGTAAACATTGATATAGGCAATAGCTGTTTATTTTTGATAAAATATTATAATTTCTAAGTCGTGAAAGACTGAGGTTATAAAAGGCTGCAAGTAAATTGAAGAACCGATGGACTTTGGAGTCCCAAGGTTCTTGAGTGAAGCAATTACAGTTGCGAGTGATCCGTAAGCTGTCTCATCGTTACAGGTTGCACCACAGCCCGAACGTGACGCATCACTATACACTAGGTACTAGTGAATATTCTTCATATTTTAAATGAACAATTTGCAGGATCAATATAATTTCTCCACTTCCTCCAGCATATGAAATCATTGTTAACAATACAGATCATATATTTCTTACGATTATCAAAGTAGTGAATTGCCAAGAATTTCCAGAACTTTGAAAATCCATACATTTTCGTATAAACCAATCCGTCGTCGAAGGCCGGGCACGCCGCCAAACCGACATAACTAGCTAGTTTTCTGATTTCTCATACATTTTTCTGTATTTGTTTGTAAATAACTTTTTTTTTTTTTTTTGTGGGTAAAGAGTGATCCTTGATCAAAAATCTTAATTTCAAAGTAAATTGTTAATCGCTTCTACATTATCCAAACAGTTGTAACCGAATTTCTGATGCATAATAAATCGTCAAGAAAATTAACTGACAAATAAACTGATGAACATATATAAATGTGAAGGACTGGTTTTTAAAACCTTTGTATAGGCATAGACGTTGCAAAGTCCAAATGGTAAAACGTTGACTTCAGAAATTTTACCGTTCTATTTACTTGCTTCTGCATATTACTTTCGGACACTGGCAGTAAAAAAAAAAATATGCATCTTTTAAAGTCTGATTTCTACTAAGGATTTCTAATTTCGCGAAACTGACGTTTCTTACTGTTATACAGACATAAAATGACAATTTACAGACATAAAACAGTTCCCACAAAAAAGATAATGAATTTAAAACTCATATAAATGAATCAATGAATGATCAATTGCCACATGTAGATATGAAAAATGTCTGACAGATGCTTCAGGCATTTTAATTTTGGTGTAAAATCGAACTTCAGGTGTTAACTCTGTTATTCATACAAATAACTCATTGTATTTTTAAAATGACAAGTGTCAGAATTTCACGGAATCAAAAATTAGACCGGTTGTCATACAGTACAGTACAGTACAGTACATTTTAATTAATATTAATGTGGTATTTTCATATCTTCCATATGTTTGAAGTTATTGACACAAATAAAGTTTGATTCATATAAATTCAAAATAAAACGATGTTTTCCTTTAGTGCAAAAATTGGTGAGATAAATTGTTTTTCTTTGGCCCAAAAATATGAAGCCACTCGTGAAGAAAAACTGATCTGCCAATGATACGTAAAAACGTATCGGTGTTATGTACCGGTGACGAAGCAGCTAGCATGTCATAGCATGTATTAGCTTTATGTAGCATTGTCACGATTGCGCGTGCGACATTTAGCATTGAGTCGTAAGCTTAAGTGCGTAAGCGTAAGCGCTCAGTCATAATTTCACGGCACGGCCACTTGGCGGTGCGGTGGCGGTAGCGGGTGCTGATGTCAGCCCGGTATGCGTATTATACTCGCTTTTCGGGCAGGTGCACATGCCCCCCGTACGTTTAGAGTTTTCCGGTACAGAAGTACTCGGCTGTGAGCGGAACTGGTTAGATATCAACTTTGAAGCGGAGGTTGAAGTGGCCTTAGATGATTTCAGATACTCCGACAGATTTAAACCGAACCAAAGGTGTCGATTTTTATATTTTTGAATATATATCTCGCTTTTGTTTGCTAAGCTTCAGTAATGAGTATCGCATAGCAACCGTCTTTGACGCTGATCTTTTTGGTAAATATTATTTTAGAATATCGATCTTCCATAAGCAACCCGTTAGTCAAAAATAATACATAGATGGGTATAATGTTTCCATCGTGTGGCCAAATCTTTATGGGCAAATCTCCGAATAGTTTTTCTTGTTGGGTCTGAGCCCAATAATAATTGTAAAATCTCAAGATCTAATTCGTCATTCTTATGAATCAGATGTCAATAAGAATAAGGTAAGATGAAATTTATGTAGGTAGGTATTTATTTTATGACCCTACACAGAAAACTCACACACGCTATGCGTCGGAGTATTTGACTGGATGGTAGGTATACTTATATTTTATCCACACACCATAAAGGTCGGGATATACATAATATATTTTCCACACACCATATAGGTCGGGATATACATATATTTTCCACAAACGTTTTACGTCGGGATAGTTATATTTATTTGACAGGTATCACTATATTTTTATCCACACACCATAACGGTCGGGATAAACATATGTATATTTTCCACACACCATATAAGTCGGGATATACATATATTTTCCACAAACGTTTTACGTCGGGATATTTATATTTATTTGACAGGTATCACTATATTTTTATCCACACACCATATAGGTCGGGATGTATATTTTCCACACACATTTTGTCGGGATAAGGTACATGTCAATAATACAGGAAATCAAGGTTATAAGTATGTATTCTATATGCCACTGAAGCTGGCGCCTTAAATATTTTAGTGAAGACAAGGTCATTCACCTAGGCTATTCTTTCTCTCTAGTTTTTATATACCTCACACACTATTTAAGTAGGTGAGAATGGGACAAAGCAACTTCCAGCCCTTTACAAGGGAAAAATTTCTTTGTTCAACTTTTTTGTTTGGAGCGCAAATTCCACAGCTTTTATCTGTCTAACGGGAAACTCATTGAGATTTCCAATTGAACCGTTAACATAAACAGAAGACGGTACGCAGATAAAAACAATGAACAGTAAACAATAGTTATTTTGTTCACTGGGTAAAAATGTTCTTACTAGTGAATAAATCTAGTCTTACCTTGAATTTTTCTGCTCGCTCGGTGATGATTGTCGCTAGCGATTCCTGGTACTGATGATTAAAATCCGCGGGTGTTACACTTCAACTTTTTCAACTAAATCACTTTTTCTTTTTCCCGTTTCACTTTTTATTTTTTGAATTTTGTTTGGACGACGTGTGACTCGGACAACACAAAATAACGTAATGACGACCCGGATCGGCGTGGCGAGGGCGGTGGGGTGAGGGTACCTACTCAGTGTGTGTGACAGACGTCAAAAAAAAAAAAACAATTAATTTATTATAAAATAACTCTAAAAGTGTGATAAAGGACAGCACAGACTAGCGTCTGCTGCATGTAAACCATAATCATCTTTGGGAGAAATGCGAAGTATAATATAATATTTTCAGTGCCAAATAGCTCAACCAAGTATGAATGAAAATGTTTGCTTTTTGTTTCTCTATATGTATCTAGAGTTGATGTTGTTGCCCTTTTCCCACAATTTAAAATCCTAACCAAGGGCTGCAGTCGCTTGCTCCAGAGTTACGAAAATCAGATATATACATTCCTATATCGCATTGATTAGAAAATACGATAAGAAGTGAATGAAGAGATTTATGAATGGGCCCAAAAAATCTTCCATTTTTAATGTTTTTATTATTAAGTACTAGTTTTTAAAATATAGTAAAAGTAGTGCTTTTGATAGGTAGGTGTATAAACACTACCAATTGAATTACTTTGTTCATAATAGTTGTCCACAAAATGTGTTGATTAATAAATTGTGTGTGTGTAATTTCCTCATTAGTGAATTCCTCGCCTCGATTATGAACTGGTACACTCCAAAATGGTTCACATATTTAACCACTAGTTGTAGCCATAGGAAAACATCGATTATGTAGTTATAGGCTCAACAATTGAATGTTAGCTAACATTCAGTTGTTGAGCGCAGAGTCGTAGCCGAGCAGGGTTTTGCAGAGGCACGGGGTGTCAAAACTAGGGAGATGCCCTACCACCGGAGATTGCCTAGCTGCCTCCTTCGCGAGCTAACTCACTCAATAATTTACGTGAAATTATCATTGGTATATGCAAAAACCAAGATAAATATACTTGCGTGAAAACTGGCGCATAAAAATTAAAAGATTAGCATTTATAGTACTTACAGATACAGTTATTACATTCCTTGTACATTAAGTAACTAAGTACAAATATTTTAAATATTAATTCAGAGATATCTATACCTACATCTAATAAAATCGAAGGCTTGCCGGATCTGTAGGTACATTAAAGATTTTTGCAAAATAATAACTGGGGGATGTTAGGGATAAGTAATAAATAGAACTTAAAAAAGCTATTTTTGAAATTTTTGTCTGTTTGTCTGTTTGTCTGTTTGACTGTATGTTTGTGCGCGCATCACGCAAAAACTACTGAATGGATTGAAATAAAACTTGGCATGATTTAAGTTCATACTAAGGAGTAACATATAGGATACTTTTTATCCCGAAATTCAGCACGGTTTCTTTGGGAGAGGCGATGAAAATCAAAATGTGTACTTAGCTGTAAGCTGTATTCATTAACGCGTGGTCTGATTTCATTCATTCTTTTTTTGTTAGAAAGGATATTCTTTAAAGATTACCGGCTAATCTCTGAAAGGCTGGATCGATTTTGATGGGACTTTCACTGGCCATCTGCCAGTTTTTACATTTTGATCTACCTAAACATCCGCCAGTGAAATAACAGTTTTTAGCAAGGTATGAGCTCAAAGGAGCTTAGGAAAAACAAAATGATTCCCACGGAATTTTTAAAAACCAATATCTACGCGAACGAAGTCGCGGGTATCCGCTTGTCAAAAATAATTACAACGTATGAATATAAAAAAGATTTTTTTTTCAGAAGTTGATATTTTGAATACAGAAGAACTTCTTTGGTAATCTACAAGAAAATTGGTAACAGTTTTTGGGTATTACCTACTTTTCTGAGAAACAATGTATCTTTGGCTTATTATATGTATATCAATGGAAAATATCGAATTAACCCGCTCCCGGCAACACTTTTACCAAACATACAGATAGAGCACGTCTCGTCTCGAGAATTTAATCTCACGAAATAAAATCCGTCACACCGCATTTAGCTCAACTGAAAGTTTAGTTTGATGTCAGTTCATTTTATTTTGATAGCATTAATGCATAGAGCATAGAGGTAAAATTGAATTCTAAAATTAATATCGGAGTGGTGAGCGCGAACCAACACATTTCTGACTATATACCTATATATGGTCTGACTTCTGAAAGTCCCTAGGAAGTTTTTAGGCGATACTTACTTGAAAAAAGCTGAGTATTTTTTAAGATGGTTTTTGAGTGGTTTCGCAAGTTATGATAGCCCCCGCACACTGGGCCACAAGTGGCGACGACATGTGGCCGGCCACAAGTCGCAGGAGAAATTTTTCATACGGTATTTTTATATGGTACCACCGCACACTGAGCGCTCGAGTGGCCGCGTTCGAGCCACAAGAAAATGCATGAAAAATCTCTTTCGCGACTTGTGGCGGCCACTAGTCGCCGCAATCAGTGGCCCAATGTGCGGAGGCTGATAAGGTAGAGACAATTCATGTCACAAAATTCACTGATTCTATCAAGCATCTCCTCTCAAAATGATGTATAATCAGAGCGAGCAAGACATAAATATCGCAAGAAATTTATTTTCTTCCAAACTTCGAGTGAAACTTTCCAATTACCAATACGAGATAACGATTCATTAAAGATCCATTGAGTTTCAAGATCCATTTGGCTACCATGCGGAACGCTAACAAAAAAAAATCTTGAGTTCATTAGCTCATGTGATCGCGCTTTTCCTAGCATCGTGTTCCAAAGTGATGTAAAAAAAATGGCGAGCATGTCGCTTCGCACTCCTTTTTCTTGACGGCGGGACGTCAAAAACAAGCACGCATGAAGCTGGACATCAATCAATGTTTTGTTTTTATTTCGGGACGGTTGCCGACAATGATTGCCGCGTTTTGTAGTTCGCCATCGGTACTGCAGTACGAACTGAATGACTGTTACAGCGGTTTGGCAGCTGTTGTTTTTAGTTAATATTACGATATAAATAACCACGAACCATAACGTCGAAACTAACTATAAATAAATAAACGAAACTACACAGGCACAGATCGCAATCCTTTTCAATTCCTTTTCAAATTGTCTTTGATAATTTTAACTTAATTAGTTTATTTAGTTTGTCTTTTATCTTTTACTAGCTGTCCGCCCCGGCTTCGCCCGTGGTACAT
Organism: Melanargia galathea; assembly: GCA_920104075.1. Lineage (NCBI taxonomy): Eukaryota > Metazoa > Arthropoda > Insecta > Lepidoptera > Nymphalidae > Melanargia > Melanargia galathea. Next base: position 9,211,029 of record OV049864.1, read on the forward strand.
ATATTATAGCACTCAAGGATCACGAACATATCCAACAGTGAAAGAATTTTTGAAATCGGTCCAGTAGTTCCTGATATTAGCGCGTTCAAACAAACAAACTCTTCCGCTTTATTATATTAGTATAGACTTTATTGTATTTTAAACTCTATTGGGTTTTATACCTTTTAATAAAGATTTATTATTATTATTTTCATAAAGTTTTTTGCGAAGAAGGACGACTTGTTTTTTATAATACCTAGGAATTTAATTCACTTTATATGTACGTCGAGTGGCAATTGATAGATGTCCAGCATAGCTCGACATAGGTCTCTTGCAGTGAATTTCACAGTTCAGCATGTATCAGGTACGTCTATAGCTATACATTATTTTTAATATTTTTAGAGATTTTTTTGTAGCAACGACGACGAATTACGAGTACGTACGAGTAAGCATAATACGAGTATTTTTAAAAAGCAACATTTGCGTGGGGTAAATGACAGATATTACCTACTAACCTTGTGCCTAAAATACTTCTTTTAGCCGCTGAAAGCTAGGTAGCATCATACGAGTAGGTACTAACCGCGTAGCCGGATTGCGAACGAAAATTACGTTATGCCTGAAAACTTTTAAGGTTCTCAGCAAAGTAGGTATTTACCCTACTTTCATGTACCTACTATATTTATTTATTATATTATTTTCAGTTATTTTAAGTAACGGATAGAGCAATTACTCGTGAGTATTTGATTTTATAACCACGGATTTATACCCTTTCCTTAGGATGTTATAACATTCCACAGGCCATTTTAAAAATGTAGAACTACATATTTGAAAGCATGATAGACCTTCTACTAGTCAAAACTTTAGCCTATAGGTATACTTAGATGTTATTTCAAATTTATTAAAGATAATGTAACACTATAAAATATATATTATAGTGTTCTCTTTATTTGATTTACAATATTAACCTCGAGTTCAATTAAATCAAATTAACTAACTCATAAATATTTTATTATGGCAGACGTATTAGATTAATTTCTTGTTGAAGCTGTTCTAAATGTCTCTACAAAACAAGTGTGACATTAGCGCTTAATCATGTCCCCGATAAATTGGGATGAAATCTTATGAAATTCAAAAATATTGTTTGCACTGTACGATTGATTTTTTATCTACGAAGAGACTAATTTAATAAATATTGATTTTTAAAATATTATTTGTCTGAATTTTTTGGAGGTAAAATATAAAACTAACTTGTACGAAATGTGGAGGTTTTCAATTCCGATATTTTTTTTACAAGCGAAAAATAATTACTGATTCTTTAATTCTGCAACAAACAAGTATCTATTTGTACCAATAGGTAAGCCACGAGTTTGATTTCAGCTATAGGTGTTTATTTATGTATTGTATAGCCTTTATGTAAATTGGATTTATTACTGTTTTAGCAGCACTTTCCTTCCCTCTCTCACATTATTTATACGATATGCCCGACAATCTATGCGCTCTGTCTGACAATAAAGTTCATTATTATTATCCTTTCTACAAAGATGGCAAACAATATCTTCTAAGGCCTGGATCTGCGCCAAAATTTGATTTTAATGACGACTTATAGTCGCGTATGTCAGCTTATCCAGTACTTCTATTTGTATTATTTCTATTGAATAGTTTTCATGTCTTGTGAACTATAAAAATATACATAGTAAATTAACATTATATGTACCTACTAGCGAACCCGGCAGACGTCGTCCTGCCCGCTATTAGCGCCACCTACCGAGTCCAATTTTTCTACTTGTAAACCTTCCTCTTGAATCACTCTATCTATTAAAAAAATCACATCAAAATCCGTTGCGTAGTTTTAAAGATTTAAGCATACATAGGGACATAGGGACAGAAAAAGCGACTTTATTTTATACTATGTAGTGATACAGACACTTTTTTTCACAGAAAAGTATTTTGCAGATTTAAGCTCATTGAAAAGAACCTGCTAAATTCAGACGAGGCCTGCATTTATGTTAGTTGGGCCACTGCAGCACTAAATGGTTATATTGAAAATGTAATGAACAAAGTTCGAGAGACTTGTAGTTGGTTCTGCGCTTAACTGCGATTTTTTCAAATGGCAAGTAATGATCCAATTATTAGTAGCCTTTTATAAGTATAATCGCGCTGAAAAAAGTGAACTTACTGAAACTTACGGAATTACCTATTGAACTTATGGAATTTACTGGAACTTTGTATCCAGTAGAGACAACTGCAGGTCGAGACTGCACCGCCTATATTTACGACAGCGCATGTGGTGACTTGAGGCATGCCAGTCACCACGCCATTTTTATCGGTTTTTTAATAGGCTAAAGCACCTTAAAGTTTCTAATGCCTTAGTCGTTTACTAGAGGGACGAGCGTACCTACCTATCTCGCCACCTGAACAGCCTCAGTTGACCTCGAGCTTCGATATTTGGTTTATTTAAGACGTTTAAGAGTTCACGTCTTTATTTTTGTATAAGCTGTAAATATCCTGACCTATAACTCAACGCGCATCTCAAATCGCCGGCGGAATATTTATAAATACGGTAGCGAACTCTGTAATGCGGCTCGACAGACAGTTGCTAGATTTCAATGTGTTCCACTTCGGATTCCTTGCTTGTTTCTAGCGTAACTGAGAAACTTGACGGTTCCTCTTTGGGACAAGTCACTTTTGCGAGATTAAAGCGCACTGTTCACGAACTAAATCAACGGTTTGACAACTAACAAATGAAGTTCATTATATATTTTACTGTCTAAGTTTAGTAGTTAGAGCGGGGCCGCACTGCGAAAATTATTCGCGCGAATTTTATTCGCGCGGGTTATGTTCCGCATTTTAATATGTTTTTCTCGCGAATTTTAAATCGAATGTGCGTGCAGCTTCATACATTCCCATATGTCACAGAATTTGGCGAAAAAATTCGCGCGAATAAATTTCGCAGTGCGGCCTAGGCCTTACCTACTTGAAACTAGTGTTGAAATAAGTTAGTAAAATTTGAACGTTCATTGTAGGATATTCTCTTACTTAAAATTTCGAATAAAAAAATTCGACATAATTTATTTCATTTAAAGGTCAAATTATGGCTCAGCTAATTATGAAAAGTAGTTTTTAAAACATAAAAGTTACAGGTATTCTTCTACTTCTTTCTAAAGAAAGAAGATATTTTTTATATATTATTTAAAATAGTAATGGCAAATCTGAAAATTATAAAAAAAAAATTGCTAAGAGCATTTTTTTACAATTTTCGTACCCGTTGTACCCGTTTTTTTCGTTATAATAATCTGCAGTTTTTGATCTAAAGACCTATACTTAAAATATTAAAATATTTCCCAAGCAAATTTTATATCACATTCGCACTAAAATATGTTATTAAGAGATTCGAACTTACGAAAGCATTTTAAAGTAGAGAGCGTGAACTCACGTCGTATTTATTCTTAGAGCTTCGGAAATACCCTAAATCCGACGTACATTGTAGACCATATTACTTTGAGCACTTCCATTTGTAGCCGATATGGACTGTTCAGCCAAATTTTTAACTTATGCCCATATGAAGTGAAGACAGTTTATGATCGCGTATCCCATTTTCTGAAAACGCCTTTGCGAATCCATATTGCCATCCATTTGGCTGCAAGAGTTGCTTCCGGATTATTCGATTCGTGATGACTCACGAGGACTATTACAGAATTGTAGGAACGTGTATAAGAATATTTTAAAGCTTAGAATCATTTTTAAACTTCGATTTCGGTACGATTGTGTTTTTCTTATATACTGTCAAAAATTGCTGGATTTTCTACATTATTAGTTTATGCTTCAAATAAAAAAAAAACTGAAATATATGTAAAAGTTTCAAAGTTACTGATTCGAATCCAATTCCTCTTGGGTACCACTCCTTAGATTTGCCTTGACAGCTGATCGTTAAGATGCTTGAAAATCAGAATATTATGAATCGTGATAGATGAGAGTTCAGCGCAAGTGAATCACGTGATCACGAATCACGTCTAAGTTCCGCATTTTGCTTTTCATAGTTGAAAAATCATTTCATAAAATAACTGAACCAACTGACGTTACGAAGCAAATATGAGTAGGTAATTTAACGTTAAAAAAGTGCTCGAAAATACCCATCACACGCACATGTTATGTATATAAATAAATTCCCTGAATATATTTATCAAAACATATTCTATATGCTCGTTGGTGTGATATTGCTTGTAGCGTGCTCACTGGCATCCATTTTTAAAGTCTTATAGGCACCCTAAAATCTCTAGGGACGGCAATAAAGACGGAAAAATATTTATAGCTCGTAGTAATAGTATGTTCGTGAGAGCATGCTCGCGAGCGTAATTGCGTTTCTAAGCGTTGTGACATCGTTGCTCGTCTTTATAGGGCAATTACTGCCGTTATCTGGCATTGATATTGCATCTAATTTATTCTTGCCTCCCATCCACATTCACGACCTCCCTGGAGCAGTGGTGAGCGCTGTGGTCTTATAAGTGGGAGGTCCCGGGTTCGATTCCCGGCAGAGGCAATTTGAGATTTTATGATTTCTAAATTGTCTCTGGTCTGGTCTGGTGGGAGGCTTAAGCCGTGGCTGGTTACCACCCTACCGGCAAAGCCGTGCCGCTAAGCGATTTAGCGTTCCGGTACGATGCCGTGTAGAAACCGATCAGGAGTATACATACCTCTTCCAAGGTAGCCCTCTTCCATCTTAGACTGCATCATCACTTACCATCAGGTGAGATCGCAGTCAAAGGCTAACTTGTAGTTGAATTTAAAAAAAATTTAAAAAAAATAACACATGCCAGCTGCACTGACTCCCGAATCTATTTCTTCCTTAGACTTCTCCCTTGCTATGCGCTCTATTAACATAAGAAAACTATTATAATATTATGGTCTTGGCAGAGCCAAAAGATTTTAAAGGACGCAAACTAAGCACATTCAATTCGATTCGATAGTTTAGGTTATTTCAGTTAGATTGGGCTTTCGTTTGCTTCCGTTGGATGTTTATTATTTAACAAGATGAAATTTCCTGCATACGTTACTCCTTAATTATTATTTTTGTAGGAGTATCTGGTACATAGAACACTAATAATTTCTTCCCACAAACTTTGAGAATTTTTTTAAACATATGCTTGACAGATGTTTATACGCATTGGTTGTTGATCAGGATGAATGCGAATAAGTTGTAATTTATTAATTAGAAGCAAAACGCACTCGTTGCTTAGAGAAACCGCCGTCTAAGCAACAGAACTAACGGTCTTATTCCCTCTTGAATGCCAAACCACATGGAGATGAGATTTTTCTTTCTTTTTATGATCAAACCACAAGGTGCTTTGAAGACTATTTCCCTTGATTAACTTCATCAATACCCATGAAACGGTTTACTTCCTCGTTACTAATGAGTACTCCCGTGTAGATTACACATAGGTATCTAATCACATTCCGGGTATTATGACTCTTGTGTTCTGCTTCTTATGTAAGAATTCCAAAGTATACTTAATCCAGACAAAGTTCTTGAAGACAAACGCTTCCTCCTTCATACTTAGTTATGAATCGCATTTGCCATTGCAACCTTTTCAAGTTATTGCCCTTTTCAGTCATATTTAACTAGAAGCTTATGATGTGTTTGCGTATATCCTCCTTCTGACCAATCAAGACTAGCCATACTAAGTAGGTATGCTAGATATTATAGATATGAGAAATTCTTGACAGAAAAACTTTTTTTGCCCGTCCTATGGGGACCAAAACAGAGCCGTAGCTGAACAAGTTAAACACTAGACAAACGAGGCAGTTTGGCAATCAATTTCGTTTGTTAACGAGTTTTGGATATATTAAGAGCCCTCTCCATGACATCGACAAATCGTTGGTGAGTGGAGTCTAAAACAGTGATTTCTGCATTTAGAGAGCGAGACGTCTTCAGTAAAGAAGAGTACTAAAACTATATACATAAATAAATAATAAATTAATTAAATAAATAAATTTTGCTTGAGATATCATGATTTTTAGTGAAAAACGGCAAAGTAAAAAGATGCAAATCTAGGTTTGGTATTTCGCCTATTTTAGCAAATATTTGGCAATTTTTTACATGAACTAAAGACATTTGAAATTATTATGAAGTAACCTATGATAAGACTTCGGTCGTTTTTCAATTTTCTAGTTTCTTATATAGTTTATTTACGCACGAAGTTGCCCCAAAATTTGCCCAAAAATAGTGATTTTTCAAGCGTCATAACTTTCAAAATAAATATAATTTTACTAATATTTTTATTTTATGGCATAGATAATGGAGATATAAATTGATATCTGGCTTAACTTTAGACCTATTGCGACAAATATTAGAATAATAGGCGTAATACGTTTGTATGGACAAGCACGTGAAGAGAGCGGCCTTAATACTTTGGTTTGATTAGAATTCAGTTCACTGGCAATATTCGCAATAGACTTTTGAAATTTTATTTCTTAGTTCCAAACCCTATAGATATCCCACAAAAATCCGAACCATCATAAAAAAGTGTGTTCATTGATAACGCCTACGTTATCACGAGTACATCCTGATTTTTTTTACTCACAGATTTGTCGACTCGAGTCAACAGATTGTTATCTTAAACACTCAATCACATTATCGCTATGACGACGAGTTATGTCGTGTTGACGCCAGGTATTTCGGGGCTTATAGTGCGATTGTTGTGAAATACAAATAATCACTGATTGTAGGATTTTCGCACTTAACCTCACTTGTTGGCGAACTCAATGAAAACTAAATACACAAACACGATTTCGAGTATCGTAACATAAATATGACTTGCTTAACGCTCGGAATGCAAAACTAATTGATAGGTTAGGACAGTAAGGTGTAGAATACCCTTCCGGCGTCCGTGTTTCCTGCCACTTTCGATTTGAGAAACTTCAAAGAGTTCACGTCTTATAAATAAGCAACGGACTGTAACATCGTTTTACATCAAGCGTGATTGATAGTGATTACGATGTCCTGTCTTGTCCTATCTTTCTTCCGAGCAAAATAGGGCTTTAGCAGTAGTTTTCCGTGCCCTCCTGTATTTGTCTACTGCTTTCGCATGATTCCACAAAATCTTATTTATCTATATAGGTATCTTGACTTTTCATTTCGGCTTTCTGTAAATATCTTCCAGGTATTTATTGTATAGCCTAGTCTCTTGCTTCCGGCAGGTTGCCACTAAAACCATTGCCGCTAGTGCAGCATTTCCACGAGATAGCGTTATAGTTGTCAAACGTTACTCTTTATTAGCTAATTAAGTTAAAATTCAGCTAATGCGATATTTTATTAGGCTATAGTATGATACAACTCAGTATTAGACTATTTATTTGACAGCACTGTTTATTCTCAAGTCTCAACGCTACTCGTTTGTAAACAAAGAGTTCAATTCATGATCAACCCATTACCGGCTCACTACAGAGCACGGGTCTCCTCTCAGAGTGAGAAGGGTTTTGGCCATAGTCTACCACGCTGGCCAAGCGGATTGGCAGACTTCACACACCTTTGAGAACGTTATGGAGAACTCTCAGGCATGCAGGTTTCCTCACGATGTTTTTCCTTCACCGTTAAAACAAGTGATATTTAAATACTTAAAACGCACATAACTCCGAAAAGTTAGAGGTGCGTGCCCGGGATCGAACCCACGACCTCCGATTAGAAGTCGGTCGTCCTAACCATTAGACTATCACAGCTTTAAGATTTTTCGTTCAATAAAACGCTGCAAATAAATCTCCTAACTACTTTGTATTCGTACCCGATCCTATTTGAAGAGCCATTGCCGGTTATTTCTAAATTAACTCGCTCTTGCATTGTTTTGATCGTTCAAAATCACCTAAGCCTAACCTACCTAAAGTTATAATATTCTGTACTAGCTGATGCCAGCGACTTCGTCCGCTTGGATTCTTATAAATCTCACTTGGGGGTGGAATGTCCAAAATTCCTGAAACACATAATTCTTTATTTTTAACCGACAATATAAATACCGATTTTCATTGATATATCTTTAAAAATGACGGACTTTCATACAAACTTTCAACTCCCATTTAACCCACTTGAGGGTAGTTTTTCCAAAATTCCTTAAACTCGTAAGTCTTTATTTTTAACCGAAAACCTAAATACCAATTTTTCATTCATATAACTTGAAAAATGACGGACTTTCATACAAACTTTTATCCCCTATTTAACCCCCTTAGGGATGGAATTCGCAATAATCCTTTGTTAATGTGCGCCTACGTTATAAAAGGAAGCTACTGTGAAAATTTCAAGTTTCTAGCTTCAGTTGTTTTGGCTGTGCGTTGATTGTCAGTCAGGACAAGCTATACTTTATATTATTAATAGATAGATAGATTTAGTGTTATTACGAATAATTACGTGAAAATATCAAAACAGAGATTGTGAATAATGACCAAATCAGGAGACATCTAAACGATATGTTATAAATTACGAGTATTTCAGGTACAATCTATCTAGTAACTACTAGTAAACCTCTATAAAATACCATTAAGTTTATCGTTCCGATAGGTACTTGATTGGACCAAAAAATCTATCCGCACGACGGCAACGGTTATTCTGGACAATAAACAAACAATTCAACAGACTGCTGCAAATATATCGCGTTTGTTCTATTCTCAATCGGATAGATAGATGGCTGGGCTTACGCTGATTATTCACGATCACGGATGCACTCGAAATCGTTTTTAGCCTAAGAGCGTTCCCACATTATTCGATAGGATATCGGTATAAATGACCGATCCGATTTAATGTTCATAAAGCACATAATATTTTTACCTATCCGATATCGGTGCTACAATGTGTAAAAAAATTTTTTTTTTACTTCTTTATCCCGATATAGTACCATAAGAGACTGATACGAAATGTAACAAAACCTCACAATGTAGGTACAACTTACAATGGCAGACACATGCGATCTGCCATTGTCGAAACATCTCATCTAGGTATTAGGTAATGCGATCAAGATAAGAATAGGAATGTTAAACCGCCATTTTCTATTAATCACGCTCACGTGTTTCTTACACTGAGCAAGACAAAAATAGAAAATGGCGGCTTCTCATTCCTATTCTTATCTTTATCGCATTATACATGGCATGAAAGCGACATTCAGCTTGTAGAAAAAACCTCAAACCTGCTTGATCCGAAAACCTAGTCGAAGTTCGAAATTGAATCTCACCTCTTGTATATGTACTATTCAGAATCGGCTCTATGGTGCACTGTACAGATATTCTCCTACCAACTCTATTCAAGTTACTTACTTTGGAGGGAAAATGAAACTTCGATCATACCATTGGGAAATAAAAATCCTCGGATTTCAGTTTGAAGACATAAGTAGACCACACATAGCTGCAAGACTCACAACTCACAAGAGGCGCAAGACCTGCCAGAGTGAAAGAGCCAGAAGAGACGTAATTATTTATTAGTATAGATAAACCATGTATTTCCCCTATCCCCTATTAGTTAAATAATAATCTAACAAACTATGATATTAATAATATAGATAAGTCTCTATTATTATTATTATTGCGTAGTTCAGCGAGCCGTCGCTTTCAGTTACATCTCGATTCGAGATAACGAAGACGAATTGAAATTAAGTATGACGCGTAACAAATTATGCTCACAGCGCGCAGTCAGTGCAAACATTAATATTGGGACGTGGAATTAAAACAAAATAGAAACTGTAACTCCCATATGCTAAAATGTAAAAAACCCAAATTAATTGTATAGCTATCCTAACTATCTAAAAAGCGAAAAATTTATGGTTTAATAATGTACATAAATAAATTATTTTTTTCCTAATACTAAGGCCGCATTTTCAATTCTAATTATTAATTTGTTTGAGTTGCTGTTCTGAAAAAATATGTAGTAGGTATGTAGTAGATACGAATATTTAATTATTGGTAATGCATTTATTGACAGTAATTTAAGGGATGTCATCTTGAGTATGTTAAGGTTAAACTAATAAAAGCAGAGTTCGTCGTCATTTCCGCAGTACAGATCGCATCGTACGTATTAAAATATCGGTTTTTTTATTCACAATATTTTTTTCCTGTAAGTAGATATTATAATTTACTTTATTTAGCTAATCTGGGTGTTCGTGATTTACAAATTCTGCACACGATCGTCTAGACGCAAGTCTACGCTGGCCACTGAAGTAGTATGTCCACAATATGCAAGTTAAGTGTTGCTTTCCTGTCGCGGAAGCGAGTGCTGACATTCTATTTGTTATTTCAATTGTTGCCGGCTTTTGTGACTCATGATTAACGCTAATAGGTACGATAATTTATACGAAAAGGTGTACATTAGTAAAAGTGAGATTTATTACGGAAAATTTTGCGTGAATACTTGGCTCTACTTTTTTGACGTAAGTATAGCATTTATTAAGCATTTGAAAAGCGACTAAATACAGTATATTAACTTTTTTTAACTCAAACAAATCTGGACATCTCAAAAACACATTTTTAAGAAAATAATATGCAAATTAGTTTTATTTCCAAATCAGATTTTAATATTTCCAAATTATCGCCACCTATCATATTATTTAACTAGACTAGATGATGCCCACGGCTTCGCCCGTGTGTATTTAGGTTTGTAAAAATCTCGTGGGAACTTTGATTTTCCAGAACAAAAAGTAGCCTATCTGTAGTAAGTAGTAACCCGTCCACAAAACGGAAAAATTCCGTGGGATCCTTACGATTTCGGAATGAAATTCCTTACAGCATCAGGGTTGAGGAGTTGGACATGTACCTACTCGAGGTCATTCAACAATAAAGTCTTGGTATCCCCAATATCAATTTAAATAACCGACAGTGCCTAAATCCCATTAGTTTTGGGGATCAGATCCACTACAGCATCACGATTGAGGAGTTGGAATCCAAATTTTTTGTAGGACAGTGTCGCAATGTTTCTCTATCGATTAAAAAAAAATTACACAAATCGGTTCAGAAATCTCGGAGATATCGGTGTACATAGGTAGAAAAACACAACTCCTCCTTTTTTGAAAGTCGGTTAAAAAAGTAGCCTATGTTACTCCCTGGTTAATTCTCTACTTGTATGTGAAAGTCCCGTGAAAATCAGTTCAGCCGTTCCAAAGATTAGCCCGTTCAAACAGACAGACAGACAGACAGACAGACAGACAAAAATTTTAAAAACGTGTGATTCGGTTATAGTATCGTTCAAATAACCATATGAGCTTAATATGAGGTAGTTATTTCGATATTACAGACAGACACTTCAATTTTATTTATTAGTATAGATACTAAAATTTCTTTAGAAATACGCTAATCACAAAGTCCCTTTCTACTCTACATAATTTTGATTTTTTTATATATAATAATACATTCGTAATGCGTATTGTAAAAGCTATACCTACTCACAAAAGTCGTAAGTCTACTACAGGTACACACAAGAGTTTCAAAGTTACACGGATGTACAAATCTTTGGCCCCATGTAACTTTGAAACTACGTAATATTTTTACATAGTATAGTACATATATTAGTTTCTAGAACATCTCTACAAAATTCATTTTTATTGGTATTTGATTTGTATTCAAATTAGAATTAAACTTTGTTTGTATGGGGTGCTCTTCGAACCTTCTTCTTTTAAGTACTGGAATTCCTACTAAGGACGCTTAGGTTTAATAATATCGTGATTTTTTTACTGGCTTTTACGAGACATAAAGAAGGTTGAATTTTTAGCCCATAATGAAGAAGATTTCTCTAATTTGCATCGTCTTCTTATTTTATGCACGAGAAGAGGGTATTTCTAAATAGAACAAGAAATTAGCTTCCCCCGAGCTCTTATTATTTTATGTTTTTCACTCGTAAGCTATTAATCAATTGCAAAACGGATTAGGATAAAATGAAACGCAAGTCATTTTTCAGCTCTGCCACGTAATTTTTAAAAAGGATAAGCTTTGATTATTCTTATTATATTTTTTCATGCCGGTTTTTGCTAATATTGGAGTGTCTCTAGAAATTCCTTATAAAAAGTGTTAGTTAAAGATTTATGTTTTGGTATTGTTCTATATTATATTAGTTGTATTTAATTTATATGAGACTTCTAGACTAGCAGAATGTGTTTGTGTACTAGGTACGTAAGATTATAATACCTATTATAGGTATTTGAAGAGTTCAGTAACTCTTAACGCAAAAACTAAATTATTACACCTACTTATGTAGGTAACATAAATATATTGTTAGTAGCATTATTTTGATGATCATAATAGGATTGTAGTAGTAAAGCTTATAAATATTTTATGAAAGCCTGTTGATGAACTTTATGTAGGTAAATACTTCATTAATCTGTATTATAGATACTCATTTACATCCTATTTTGGAATTTCTTTATAAAATTCGTGAGCTTTGTATTGTGTTGCTGTCAATATTTTAATATGGAATTATTATAACTAGTAATAATTACCAAGTACGTTATTATGAAACTATACTTTTAATAAAAAAAAAACTATTTGTAAGTACTTTATTATTCTTATATCGTAATCGGCTTTTTCATTAAATAGATTAGGTTCAATAAGTCTTTTAGTATTCAAAAATCTTAATGTCTCATACAAATTACATTCAAAAATCTAATGAAACTGTCTGTTGCAGCTGAGGTTAATAAGTTAAAGTCTTGTGTTGTAATAAGAAGTGTAAACAAGCAGTATCATATAAAGATCTCAAGAAGCGTGTCGCGGTTAATTTGTCAAACAGCATCTCTCGCCGCGGTGTCCTTTATAATCCCAGTAATTTTGACAACAGCTAGCAATGTTGTTATTAAAGGACAAGCCTGTCGATTGCGGGAAAGCTGAATTGCCACAATTTCAATTGTGGTGATTGGCTTTTATGGTATTCTTGTTGCAACAATGCATTTTAGCGAAAGACTCAGCAAATCAGTGCTGAAAGCGATCGTACTGAAAGCACACATGATACTTACCTACTTTTAGCATCGGCGATTTTGGGACTGCATCGGTGTTGCATCGTATTTTAGCGTCTAGCTGGATAGCATACTTACTGCGATCGATAGCGGTGTCAAAATTGTTTCGATGTTACACTAAACTATTTAAATGACTTCTTTGATGTGGTATCTAAATGATTAGATAGATGTCAAATCGTGTGTTCAAGGGCGTTCGAATGTGTGTGGAAATAAATCCACAACACAAAGTATTGATTTATTTATTTAATTAGATAACCTACTTACTTATTTGATTAAGTACAATAAATAATTATTATCTTCTGTCTATATCAAACCCAGACACTCGATTTCGTCCTCTCATTTGCCGGAAAAATAATTGTTAGCTTGTCTCTACATTCCCAAGATTTTTTTTCCATGTGTATCGTTACAGGTTTCAGCTATTCTCTGGTCTCATTGCAAGGCATACCGAAGAGTTATAGGTAAATAATACACGAACGTAACTAGTGAGGAAAAAAATCACTTCAAAGCTCACTTAGCCGTGGTATATCTGAGTATTTTTTATTTCTGAATGTAAATGTAAAAGTGTATTGTTCCTTAAAGTTTCCCACGCACAAGTGCGTTGCGGGTCGACATTGAGATGTCAAATATAAATTCTGCTTTAAATTGACTGAGTGGCTGAATCTACGACATTATAAGTAGTAATGAGGGAGAGCAGCAGATATATGTTTCAGAGAAAATAGAAAAATATTGATAGCTGATTATTAATATACGAGTTTGTATGAAGATGCTAACTGGTATTTAATACGACATTCTAAAATGCAGTTACTATTACAAAAAATTATATTCAAATGTAGGTACCTAACTACCTTAAACCGTTTATGTTTAATTGTAGGTAAACGGGAATACATACTTGTAGGTATAATATAGAATTAAATGTCGGAAGGCCGGGAGGTCACGGGAGTGACAACATTTTGTCACGTAATCGGATTACAGAACTCAGAACAGCGTCTCTGTACATTTGGACGCGACTTGTCTTTTTTTTTTTCTCTTGACCATTTTAACGTACGACAATCCTTATTTAATTTGAAAGAATTTTACCTACCTTTAATATGTTTGTGAAATGAAAATATACAGGGTATAATGGGACCGCTATCGAAAACTTAGCAATCATAACCATATTCCTTCTTGCCCGCTTCCATCTTAAATTGCGTCATCAATTACCACCATCATAAGATCGTAGTCAAGGGCTGACTAACAAAGGGAAAAAAAGTTTTGTAGGAAGATGCAATTTAATAACAATAACTTGTATTGAATGCCTCGTTGGTCGCTGTGGGGCGTAAAAAGGCTGTGTGACGTAAAAGTGGTGGTGGTGGCAATTTGTATAACACGTTTAGTAAACTCTTTTTTTTAACCCCCGACGCAAAAAGACGGGGTGTTATAAGTTTGACGTGTCTGTGTGTGTGTGTGTCTGTCTGTCTGTTCCCCTGTGGCGCTCAAACGGGTGAACCTATTTGAATGCGGTTTTTTTTTATTGAAAGGTGAATTAGTCGAGAGTGTTGTTAGCTATGTTTGATGAAAATCGATCCAAGATGGCCGCCGCTACAAAATGGCGGATTACATATTTTTTCACAACTCCTTTAATATGAGTATCAAATGAAAGGGCTTGACTAGTAGAGTAGCACTATGCAAATCCAAGATGGCCGCCGCCACAAAATGGCGAATGTCGGGGGTTTTTTTTAAATTTTAATTTATACTTGTGTTTAGTAAGACTACAAAGTATAGGGTTGTCGGTGAGACTGGCCGGCGGCAGCGCGCGGCGGCGATGCGCGGCGCAGCATTTTGTTACACATAAGCCGATTATGGAGTGTTGTCGCCGCGCCGGGTACGCGCCTTATACGACATCCGCATATAAATACATTTCCGCAGGACTTACGTACTTACTCGTACTACATTATGTTCACTGTAAACTGCAAAAACAACTCGTATTGAATTATTTATACGACTTTTAGTTAGTTACTCATAAGTTGAAAACTACGTAGACAAAGACGTTCATATTACTTTTGAACAAATGTTTTTTTTTCTGTCCTGAATCTTAATTCTTTCAGAATCAATTTTTAGATGTTAAAAAAATCTAAATAATGCTCCAAAAATATTAAGGAGACTCTAATTAATTTTTTGTGGTTACTTTATAATTTCCAAAGACGTGGACAAGTTTTTTGTTATATTGTATTGTATAAAACCCTAGATTGTAATATCTTACACGCGTACGCGCGAGTAATGTGACGTCGCGTCCTGGCCGTGCAGTTACCATCGCGTGTAATATGGTCATTTCAAACTTTCTCCCACGTGTATTCTATTTTTGTTTATATAGATTTGTAGGTAGTGTACAACATGAACCACAAACCTAAAACTTTACCTATAAACACAGAAGAAAGGATTCGGGAATATGATTTTGATTATGCGTAGACCAATTCAAACGAAATAAACTCCGGAATGAAGAGATTAGAAAAGAAAATTAGATTGTACTCACTCAAATATAGACGTTACCGTATATGCATAAAGAAAATAAGGACGAAGGAAAACGGAGCGCCTAAATTCGCAGACTCCCATTACACGCGCCACTCGCCTTGAGCGCGGGCTCGTTGGGTAAAGCCCTCCCTGGATGTGCCGTGATTTCATCGATGGCTTCCTTCAAATTTCACCAAATTTTCGTTTTAATACAGTAATAACTTAATTTTAACACTTAGATGTTTAAAGTACATTAATAAAAAAGAGTGGATAATAAAGGTGATAAGTAGAAAAATATAATATCAAAAGAGTGCAATAACATCTATATATAAACTGTTACAGTACAAAAAGTTGGCTAACTAAATGACAATACGTATTAGGAAAAATAACTAAACGTGCTCTTATCATAAAATCATGCATAGCGTGACATCGACCGTTAGACGCTCTAAACTATGAAGCTCTGAGTAGCGCTAGTCTACGTGTGAGATAATTATGCTTCCGGTGGTTCCCGGGAAAGATCTATTTATGCTTGATGTTCCGCTCTGGTTCCGTTCGTGTCAAGCTCGTGGTACTGGCCACGGCGGTACAATCTACAAAATATTTCTCTCCGGAATCACGACGGGCAGACTGTAATAATGGAGTGCCTCACTTACCAAACTTCGGAGGATGGCAACTAAGGTGCTCCACCACAATTACCGCTTGCGTAACCCTGGGAAAAATATTTTTCCGTGAATCTAACGTGTAAGTTATTCATAATAATATATAGTGATCGGTTCTTATAATATAGGTAGGGCATTGTATGTCAATACTTCGTGATACAATTTGCTTAGGGTGTGACTGATACCTTACAACTAACATGCTCTGCTCTGTTGTCTAGATAATACGAGTAAGTGAATATGGGGATTGCTTCGTCATCTGAGGGTTTCAACTATGAGTGGATTGTGAAACAGTTCGGTGTCACGTTACTCAAAGGAATACTGCATTGGATAAAATATCTACTTCAATGTAAAATTAAAAATAAATATTCTAATGACCGCTAGTCGGTACCTACTGGAAAAATACACTATGACGCTAAAACACAGTCATTTGTTCTATGTATACAAAATGTTCTAACACACATTTTTTGTTACTAGATAATATTATTTCAATAATACAAAGACTGAGAGATATAAGTGAAGAAAATAAGAATAACCTGATTATACCTACTACTAAATACAAAATAAGTGAAATTCAAATCGTTCAAGTATGCTGTTACCATTATTAAAATCTAAAGGAGTAGTAGGTATGCTATTCTGAATACCTGAAAAAAATGTTATTCAAATTAATATTAGTCTTATATTATGGCATTATTACATTATCATATACTTAGTTTGTATAGTCAAACAATGGGAATAGATTTAAAAAATACGAATATTATGTACAAATAGAATACGAGAAACGGTTTAAAATACTGTAGGACACTTCAGAATACATAATAGACATAATATAGCTCGATAACGTAAGCATATTCTTATCAGACGCATAAATGTTTAGTGAAATCTTATATTGTGTTGCACGGTTTCTTGTTGCAGTAGTGAGCCATTTTCGTTTGAAATTTAAATTAAAACCCAACCCAAGAGAAGAGTTTTCCGAATTTACAGTAAACACGTACAGAGTTAACAAGGAATTAAATGAAAATCTTATGGCGACTGACCTTAAACTTAACTTCACAATCATACAAAGAGCTTGTTACGTTAGAGCATATTCTGTTAATGTGGGACCATGGTCACCCCATCAATTTTTTTCTAAATTTTACTAGCCAATGTCACCCAGAATAAGTTAAGCATTCTAACAATACCTCATTAACTTAAATCGGTTTAGGCGTATAGAAGTTATGGTGGAATATACAAACTCACATACATACACGAACCCTAAAAACATTGTACTCCTTTTGTCAGGCAGTCGTATAAAAATGTGCTTTACCTACTACTAAAGTGTCTTTGCGAACACAGTTTTTATTGGATATTACTTACTAAAATCTAAACTGACCAAAATTCTACCTTGTATTCAATTTCTTTAATGTTTTTTTTACCAACGAATCTTCAACGAGTCTCTTAACCTTGACACCTGGGTTGAAACGAGCTTGTAGTCGTTTTTGCATTTTGAACATAATTTCAACAATATTGTGATAATTTTTATATTGAAATAGTTTCTAAACAGCGGCATAGAGGTGGACGAAAATATCGTAGGTTCAATTTCCATGTTATACTAACTATCCACTACATACCAGTACATAGTTGTAGCAGAAGCTTAGTGATTTGTTGAAGGGTAAATGTAATTTTGAGCTACTTTTAACCTTCGACGCAACAACGACGGGGTGTTATAAGTTTGACGTGTCTCTGTGTGTGTGTATATGTGTGTATGTGTATGTGTGTGTGTGTGTGTCTGTCTGTTCCCCTGTAGCGCTCAAACGGGTGGACCGATTTGAATGCGGTTTTTTTTATTTGAAAGGTGAATTAGTCGAGAGTGTTGTTAGCTATGTTTGATGAAAAACTCCCTATATATGGGTATCTGGGTATCAAATCAAAAGGCTTGACTAGTAGAATAGTACTATGCAAATCCAAGATGGCCGCCGCCAAAAAATGGCGAATGTCTTTTAAATTTTTAATTTATACTTGTTGAAATGGTTATTTTTATTTTTGAATGGTTAAATTTATTATACTTAATAATTATTATTGTTAAAAAAATTGTATTTTTTAACAATAATAATTATATTAAATTGTAATTTAAATTGTAATACGGGCCTATACAAATGCTAGCAAAAAGCGCATTGTCGCCAACAAACGCGCTTTGTGGGATAACGCGGACGGGCGCGGTCTCCGGCGCTGGAGGTCGCGCATTGCGAGTCGCCAATTGAGATAATCGCCGCAGTGCACATGATTACTGACCCATTCATTGAAACTAGCTGTTGGCCCTCGATTTACTTGTATGACCTATTATAAAATACCCATGTATCTATAGTTGACGCTCGAGCTAAATGCCATCGGGGCTATCGGGGCCTAAGCCAAGGCGATCAAATATCGACCAAATAAGCTAACTACCTCACAAGTTAACAATACTTGCTATCGTGTGAAATATTTATCTATAATCTTTATGTTAATCTATCTATAATAATATAAAGTAGCTTGTAATAATATAAAGTAGCTTGTCCTGACTGACTGATCATCAATGCACAGCCTAAACCACAGAAGCTAGAAACTTGAAATTTTCACAGTAGCTTCCTTTTATAACGTAGGCGCACACTAAGAAAGAATTATTGCAAATTCCATCCCTAAGGGGGTTAAATAGGGGATAAAAGTTTGTATGAAAGTCAGTCATTTTTCAAGTATTTAGGTTTTCGGTTAAAAATAAAGAGTTACGAGTTTAAGGAATTTTCGAAAAACTACCCCCAAGTGGGTTAAATGGGAGTTGGAAGTTTGTATGAAAGTCCGTCATTTTTAAAGTTATATCAATGAAAATCGGTATTTGTACTGTCGGTTAAAAATAAAGAATTACGTGTTTTAGGAATTTTGTAAATTCCACCCTCAAGTGCGATTTATACGAATCCAAGCGGACGAAGTCGCTGGCATCAGCTAGTTTAATAACTAAAACAGTCACACCGCTAGCGCATTCCACAGTATGGCAATTCGCCCGCTCGTGATAGCGTATTGATACAAGTATAAGAAAGGAACTCGAGCGTCAATTAGACGATTATACGAATTTCGCATTTTTTCAATGCGCAGCCTATTAGGTATACGAATTTCGCATTTTTTCAATGCGCAGCCTTGGATTAAAAAGATAAGACAATGAAAGTCAAACTATAGGTCTACCACCTTTCTACCTATGTCTACATAGGTATGTATGGATGGGTTGATGGGATAGGATGCGGCAGGGGTGACAGCGACTTAACTTTTACGTCAGCCGTCACCCCTCTGGCACCGCCGCGCTGCTACCTTAGGCCTAGATATACCTACTATCAAAATATCTAGCCATCCGTACCTATTTAGACGATCTATCCAACCGAGGCCAGATTTAATACCGGATTGATCGTATAATGGCCGCCTAAGTCGCTACAGTGATGTAATAATGAGTAATTGCCTCCTACCGAATTCACGTGACATTCTTACAGTCACATGTAACTAAATACATGTAAAATTAGACATAAAATATTTTAGTTTCATATAAAAAATCCTGCATGCAAAATTTATCTGAACAGGTGCCGTTTGCTGTGAAACTATTTGTCATGCATCGTATTAAATCGAATTACAACCAGTAGCAATCACGCAATGAAGTAATTAGGTGAATGCAACATAAAGTAAGTACAATATTATATGAGTAGGTACTAGGTAGATCGATATCGTAATGATTACACTATCGACGTTACGCATTAGCGAAATTTATTGTCAATTACTTCTTAACTAATCCGGTATCATTTTATTATCATGCTGCAATAAAATTCAGTGTACCATTTAGTCACGCTTTGGTTGATGATTTACAACATAAGTTCAGTCGTAACCGAGATTTACGGTGTATGTCGCAGCGACGTCTATTTTTGACGCCGTTCGACTCTCTTCGCACTTTAAATATAGAATAACAATATGACGGATATTGTTAAGCCGGCATTTGGCAGCGTGCGACCGAAACAGAATACCACGAGTTACGAAGGACCGAAGCGTGTCCCGGCCTCTTGTCTCCGCGCGCCACAAACGCTAATGTTTGACGAACGGCTGATGGCGCGTCAGAAACATGCGTAACAAGTAAGAACAGGAAATGATTTTCTTTGGGAATTTGATCCTGATTGTGACAAACGTTAGGTACTGCTTTTTCTCTTCCGTGGTTAGGTATTAGTTGTTCGTGCTTTCCGATACATTTGTGGACGTTTTAGTACGTTCCTTTCCTTTACATAAAAATAATAATAGTGATCAAAAGACTATGAGCAGTTTCTAAAATGAACTGAACTGCTTATACCTAAAATTCGACTTGTTAAAATGACACTTTTCTAGATACAAAGGTGAGAATAGCTTTCTATAAAAAATCAGCCAAGTGCGAGTCGGGCCTCGCTCTTTCAGGGTTCCGTACATAATTATGAACAATATAATATTTTGGGTCTAAGAAATATTTAATTTCCGAGTTAGACATCACAAGAAACCGTGAAAGAAAAACGCAAAATAAGTTCGTTTGTTTTGGTCACAGCTTATAAACTATTTTATGAATCGTTGTTTTCAGTATTTGTTGTACAAATAGAGCATATAGTACATAATATACCGAAATATCATATTCCTAACTAGTTTAGTTTTTTAGATAGCCCCCGTCACAAAAATGGTCTAAAACTGACAATTTTGATGACCCCCCATTTCCTTACATTTTAAGAAAAAAAATAAAAAAATATATATTCGTACTCTAATCAATGAGCTCTAAACAATGATACCCCACAAGCTAGGGTAAGAAAAAAAATTTTTTTTCCGGCTCCTTTCTCATGTATGGGAGCCCCCCTGAAAAATAATTTAATTCAATTTTTAATTCAATATTTGATTTTGGGCAACGTTTTACACCAAATAGCAAAATTTCAGGTTTGTAACTCATTTCGTCTGCGAGCTAGAGACCTGTGACCGGCGGACAGACGGACAGACAGACAGACAGACAGACAGACAGACAGACAGACAGCCGAGTGACATTAATAGGGCTCTGTTTTTACCCTTTGGGTACGGAACCCTAAAAACTGTTATTTCTTTCTCCATTAAAAGTAGATTGGTAAGAGTACACCACTAAAAACCACTCTTTACTTTTTATTCCTTTAGTAGCCTTAAAATATTGTTGAAATTGAAAGTTTAGGTAGGTAGGTAAATACTGTCATTTCGCCGGAACACTAATTGCGATCAACCACCGTATTGTAAATACTAATAGCTGTAATAAATTAAGTTAATAAAATTTATAGAAGACGCGTAGTTGTTCATTAAATCTTCAAAGGATTAAGGGTGGCACTTAATACTATTTCGAAATCGCCTCGCGAATTGTTATTATTTATCAATAATTATAATATATTAATTAATTTTATTTGCCTAAATTTAAAGTAACTTGGTGTAGATTTTAATTTCAATTTTTGCAACTCATCAGAATTTTCGGACTTATAACTACCTACTTATATTTAATTTTTCAGGTCGATATAGAACGAATAGCCAACGGTATGGTATATATGTCTCAGTCAGAAATTACAAGTAGGTAGTATCGCTCCTATAGAAAATCGTAGCGATTCTATCGCCGTTTGTAGATCCGTTATTCGAGGAATATTGATGAAAAATATAATATTATGTATGTACTGTGTAGGTACATATACATATTATATATAAGTTAATAATGTTTAGTAGTTAGTATACACACTCATTAAACATATTATTCGGACACTACACATGTCATGTCTACGTTTTACACGTATCTGTTAATACTACGTTTTCCATCACCTTCTTCTTCTAAATATATAAAAGGAAAAGGTGACTGACCGACTGACTGATCTATCAACGCACAGCTCAGCTATTATGACTTAGATATCCGCTAAGAAAGGATTTTTTAAAATTCAACCCTTAAGGGGATTAAATAGGGGTTGAAAATTTGTATGAGGTTTATATATGAATCCACGCGGATAAAATCGCGGGCATCAGCGCGTTTGTCATAAGTGGGAAATGAAATTACAACTGAAAACCTATTATTTTCATCGACACATACTTACATAAAATTCAAAATTAAATTAACATGTAACGTGAACAGAACCTCTAAATAGATTCAAGTATCTATCCAACTAATAATTCATATAAATGCTCTAAGGAAAAACAAACTTACGGAAAATATAGGCCAAAGCGCTTGTAGGTAGTTACATAGCTCATAGCATTGCTTGTATTATTATAGTAAATTTTGTATGAGACGGTCTCAAGCACACCATTACGCGCCGCTACCGGTACGCGCCGCTCTCTCCATAATTTTATCGAGAACCATTTTATAAAAGTTTAAGCATTTATCCAGGAGGGTTTCCTGGCCGTTTTTCCAGCCTATCCGTCAGAATTTTGTCGGAATATTTGTCGGTTAAAGAGAATTCGGCGTCCATTTTTCGTTCCAGCTTTTGTTTTTCCCTTCGCTCTATATTGCTTCCACAAAGTAACTTTCAACTTCTGCCACCAATATTTTTTCGCTAATTCAATTGAAAATGTTTAAAAAAGGGAGCCAGGGGTGCTTACATTAAATAAATTAACGAAAATTAAAGTAAAAAATCCTTTCTAAGAAAGTCTGTTGATTATTTTATCAGGTTGTCTTTAAATTGTCGGTGTGAAAATGTTATCCAGAGTTTAGACGTTTATCTTGTTTCATAGTAACGATCGTAAATGTAAAAAAAAAATCAAAGGAATATTCTACTGTCTTGTATCTAATACAATATTTAAATGAGAGCCATAAATATTCCATTTTATTGCTTCCTTCGCCTGAATTTCGCGGCAGATATGTAATTTTTCCATGAATTATTCTCAGGTACGAGACTAACTTTATTCATCAATAAATATTAATTAACGATGCCTGCAAAACGTTACAATATGTACCGTTAAGGCCCTTCTAAACCCCATACATAATGACAGATGCCTATATGGTTGTAAAATGAGGCAGGAATTAATATTTTAAATGGAGGCACGAGGAAAATTGGGGACATAGTGGGAATATTATATCTCTCTTGCACAGTCGCACGTAAATGGTTGTAAATGGTGATGACGTCACTGTATAAATGTACCTGAAACGTACATACTTTTTCGGTCATAGTATGTCAAGTACCCGTACCTTTAAAAAGACGGTAACTAGATTTATTGTGATTTGTTACATGTTCAGATTGAACAAACCCTTTAATAAAGAGAAAAAAAAGTACCCGTACCACCAGATCTAAAAAGCGTCTAAGTTATTTATTTTTAAGCGGATCGATAACATTCTTTCTATCTAAGATATTGAATAACCGTAACCTATTGATTAAAAACAATTTAAAACAATCAAGTCATCTTTCCTATTGGAGAAGATTGGCACAAAACGCTCAGTAGAAATGTCAGCGCAGAGTGAATGGACTCGACTTTTGTTTGTTTATTCCTGCATACGTCCGCATGCATGTGCCAACAAAGCGAAGATCAGAATTTTTAAACAACGATAGGTACCACTGGCTGATGTCACTCGACAAAACGAGTAGATTTTACGCAGAATATTGTTAGAGTCAGATAAATAGGTAGGATAGTCGTTAACTTGTGATCTTTCATTGAAACATGATAAGCGTGAATTGCATGGCAGAGTTCAATAACGTAGCTAATAACGATGTGACCGAGTATCAGAGTCCTAAGTGGATTAGTGCATCGGGCTATCGGCGACAACGGTAGGCAGAGAGCGTGCGCGCATCGCAAAGGTCGCCCGCGCATGTAGGTACTCCCTCGCCGTCATTCACGCGCGACAGAAATAGGCAGACCTATTGGTTAGCGTGCTCATAAACAAGTGGCGTATCACTCAACAAATAATTGCTCTTGCGAACGATAAACAGCCATAGCAAAAATTTGAAATCCATTTTTATTTTTTACAGTAAATACCTAACAATGATTTTTATCAAATCACACACAATGTTTCGCAGAAGAAACGCATGGATATCGAAGCAGTTAAAAAGAAGAAAATAATTAGAAACCAAGTCTCCAGAGGATCCTCGAATATTTCGGGCAAATTGCCTCAAGAAAAGGATCTTGAAGATCTAGTGCAGTGGTTACTGGAAAAGTTGAAAGAAAGAACCTTAAAAACGTAGTCCAATGATGAAATCCTGTCCCAATTGTACCGGGACAAAAAGAGCAGTCAAGAAAGCACGGTACGATAGGAATACAAGTGGGTCGTAGTTTTACATGGGTAGTTAGGAACTCCCCTGTTTTAATGACCTTAAAGGGGACCATGGAATTTAGGGGTCCAAGAGACATCCGCCTCGGAATTCCAAACGGTAGGTATCTACTGGTATGTAAAGTGCGTGAGATGGCAATGTAGGCCGTGCAAAACTCGTGCGTACTAATAACTGTTATGAAACTCCTGGAATTGATAATACCGACTAATTAGCGTATGGTACCTACGTATAATTATCAAATTCCGTTCTGAATACACCAAGTTGGATCCCATCCCCAAGGCCCATAATGCCTTGAATATCGTAGGGAAGTGAGGCGCATGACTCGACATCGTCCGCTTGAGGGTCCTTAGTGGGTTCACGCCCTCAGTTATGGCATTGATATGATCTCTGCCGTGACGGGAGTTTAGTACGACAAAGACTACAAAACGTCTTAAAGACAAGTCCTTTAGATACTATAGGTTGAAATATGGAATGTATTTAATAAAAATTACATAAATGATTATCTACTGTCTGTATATTATATATATTTTGAATGAATATTAAATTAGTTGAATGTCACCGCTCATCCGAAATTCCGTCCAATACAATTTTGTGTTGTAATATTTCAAAGTATTCAACCTTGCCGCTATATAATGCTGGGCACACATTGGTCACTATCGCCTGAACGCTAAGCCGCTTTAACAACTACTGCATCTAAAAAATAAGCTCAAGCATCTCTATGGCATCTCTATGACATGACATGCTCTACCGGACGTCTCAAATCTCAATGAAAATCTGAGGTATTAAAGATCAACCGTTGAAAAAAGTCGATTGCAATATAATTCAGTATGGGGATACTGATTTTTTGTACGCGCTTTCACAAAGAACATACCTAAGAATGAAGAATCGTTTCTGTAATATTTTCATTTTCAAGCTTACGTATGCTCTACGAAACGTTATATTTTTGTATTTTTTATTATTCTAATATACAATCCCGGTCTTAGAAGGGACAATAGGCAGCCTCCAGACCACTCGGCGCCTCGGGTTTCAGTCATGTTCCGCCACTACTCAACAGCGATAATAGAAACTAAGACAACTCGAAAATTATGCTTCAAGGAAGCATGGAATGGTTCTGAAACTAAATGCACTGTCTCACATAAATCACGCTACGAGCTCTTGTCAATTAGAGCGTACTTAATCATTTGCACCACAAAAAGCTACAGCTAATAGTTTTACGATGTTAATTTATGTCAGGCACGGATTCAGCAAACGTGTTTATTCCACTATGCTCATGATCTTATCATATTAAGACACGTGTTTTGGCTACGTCCCAAGTGCTTTACCTCTTAAATCAAGAACCCTGTTAAAAATGCTCACCTCTCAACTTTCTTTTTAGCGTATTTCTTTTAACGGCATAATGTTTACTTTCAAGACACTTTATGAAATTTTTAAAGAATTCGCACATGTGTGCAAGACCCGCCGAAGGCGCTGAAGCCACCAGAGCCGGAAAGGTCACATTTTTAGTTCTGAAATGTACCTAAGTGAAAAAATGCGTGAGCAATAGTTAATAGCTTAATACAGCCTACAGGGTTGCATCTCAATAACATTGATCAACTTCGAGTATCGTACACTTTATCATCGAAGTAAAATAGACCTAATTTTAATGGATTTAAGGTACGATAACATCTATAGATAGAATATCTACAGCCAGCGCCCCAAGCGGAACATTCACAAAATTAAAATCCATATTATTGAATGTAAGATTTTAAAACAAAGGTATTCGGTCTATTTTACTCTAACATTATAATTATTGTTTGTATACTCGAAATCTATCGTAGTCGTCGATATGAGCAAACTCATACTAAGGCCACAGAGGTTCAGGGTCAACTTCTGCTGACCTAATCAGCAATTTTTTCATAACTCTTGCAGGATTCAAGATTAAGATTTATTGAAAACGAGCGGATACCCGAGACTTCGTTCGCGTGGATATTGATTTTAATAATCACGTGCGAATCATTTTGTTTTTCCTATGCTCCTTTGAGCTTAAACCTTGCTAAAAACTGTTAAAAGTTCATTGGCGGATGTTTAGGTACATCAAAATGTAAACATCCGCCAGTGAAAGTCCCATCAAAATCGGTCCAGCCTTTCGGAGATTAGCCTGTAGTCTTTAAAGTATCTACTTTCTAACAAAAAAAGAATGAATGAAATCGGACCACCCGTTAACGAATTACAGCTAAGTACACATTTTGCCTTTCATCCCCTCTCCCAAGGGAACCGTGCTGAATTTCGGGATAAAAAGTATCCTATATGTTACTCCATAGTATTAACTTAAATCATGCCGAGTTTCATTTCAATCCATCCAGTAGTTTTTACGTGATGCGCGCACAAACATACAGACAAACAGACAAACAGATAAACAGACAAACAGATAAACAGACAAACAGACAAAAATTTCAAAAATAGCTTTTTTACGTTCTATTACTTATCCCTAACATCCCCCAGTTATTATTTTGCAAAAATCTTCAATGTACAGATACGGCAATTCTACGATTTTATTATATGTATAGATAGATATAGACTAGTGGATCCGGCAGACGTCGTCCTGCCCGGTGACATACCGATATCAGCGCCACCTACCGAAACCCGATAAGTTACCTGTACCTACCCCGTAATTGTGTTTTCAAACCATCCAGGATTGAAATATACACACAAAATTTCATCCAAATCGGTCGGTCAGTTAGGTGACAAACACACGTACGGAAGAATTATTATTATAGGTACGGGTGAGAGAGTTTACTGTATCGACGGGATGTTTAAAACAGCTACGAAACCCGTGAACATTTTGTACAGGAAAATGTTTTTTCTTTTCTTTTATTTTTTCGTCAATTTTCCAATATTTTTAATAGTTATTCTGCTATTCGGGATGAAGACAAATACAACAAATCAATAACCATGAAAATCGCTCCAGCCGTTCTCGAGTTACAAGTGTTCGAAATAACACGACTTTGTTGTTTATTATAAGACTACCTAAGTTCACTGTAGGTACATTTCTTTACAAGTACCTATACCTACTAGTATTTATACTATTATTTATGTTTATCCATATCTACTATTAATGACACAGGCTTTAGACACAGGCTTCTTTTTATCCTCAAAATCAAAGAGTTCCCTAAAATTTTTAAAAACCCGCGTCCGCGTGGATGAAGTCACAGGCATCAGCCGGAAGTGAAAAATAAAGTGCGTTCCTTTAATTAATTAAAGCCGCGCTTGGTGGGGAAACTTTTAGATTTTACCTGTTAATTGAAATAAAAGTTTCTTTGACCGGACGACACTTTACGAAACGTTTAAAAATTCATAGTGCGAAATCTCACTAAGGTAGAAAGAAACATTTTGCATAAAATTATCTAAAAGTAGTCAAACAATATTGGATTTTAACTTTATACTGTTTTTCTAAACTTTGATAGTAACTAGGTAGGCAAGACTATAAAGACGTATTTAAGCTACTGCTCTTTGAAAATCCGTATTTTTAGCATTTTTCATCGGTATTCATCATTTTAGAATCTTCAAAGATGAAGATTCTTTATTGTCGCTTCGATTGAAATTTTAAACAACCACTTTGAGAGCCGATTTGTCCTAAAAGTGACTTTGTTTTGTGTAAAAAAGATCCTGCACGTTAGGTATAGGTAGGAATTAATTAAAATTATCGTAGCTAGGCAAAACTAATTTAATTAATTAACAATTTGGAAAGTAACATACCTACCCTTAACTACTCGGATAGAACAATACATCAAGTTTTTTTATTTCTTATAAGTATTTCGCCATTAGCCAGAAGTGAATCTGAAGGAGAGACATTAATTGTGATAAATGTGGCATGGTGTCCATTACCGCTATTTATTGACTATTGACATGTAGGTATACCCACAGAACTAGAGGATACTCGCGGCTATGTTTGTGAAACAAAATTGGATGGTAACAGAACAGTATCTGTCTGTCTGTACCCCGCCATTTTTAGGGTTCCGTACCCAAAGGGTAAAAACGGAACCCTATTAATGTCACTCTGCTGTCTGTCTGTCTGTCTGTCCGTCCGCCGGTCACAGGTCTCTAAGTCGCAGCGAAATGAGTTACAAACCTGAAATTTTTGTATTTGGTTTAAAACGTTGACCCAAAATATTCAATTAGAAATTGAATTTAATTATTTTTCAGGGGGGCTCCCATACATGAAAAAGGAGCCGGAAAAAAAATTTTTTTCTTCTATAGTAGAAATCTTGTGGGGTATCATTGTTTAGAACTCAGTAGAGTACAAATGTATTTTTTTGCTCAAAACATAAGGAAATGGGGGCCATCAAAGTTGTCAGTTTTAGACCATTTTTGTGACGGGGGCTCTCTCAAAAACAAAACTAGTACCACATGCTCTATTAGAACAACAAATACTGAAAGCAACGATTCATAAAATAGTTTATAAGCTGTGATCAAAATAATTCAACATTTTTTGGGTTTTTCTTTCACGGTTTGTTGCGATGTCGGAAATGCTCGGAAATTAAATATATCTTGGACCCAACATTTTATATTGTTCATAATTATGTACGGAACCCTAAAAGAGCGAGGCCCGACTCGCACTTGGCTGATTTTATATTTTACGGCCGCCATTTATATTTTATAAAATAAAACACCTACTCTATAACCATCACACGGTTTAGACGAATCTATAGATACATACCTATCTCATTGATTGAAATCCATCCAGCCGTTGGGATGCTTCGATGGTATAAATAATTGTATAGTAGGTATACCCAGATACTCGTGAATTTATTACTCGTGACTCGATAATACTCGATCGTACTCCTATGATGCAGTCGGGTAAAATGGAGGCAAAAATAATAAATAAAAATAATATTATATAAATAATATATATAAAAGTAAACATAATTTTTTTAACCCCCGACGCAAAAACGACGGGGTGTTATAAGTTTGACGTGTCAGTGTGTGTGTGTCTGTCTATTCCCCTGTGGCGCTCAAACGGCTGGACCGATTTGAATGCCGTTTTTTTTTTTGTTTGAAAGGTGAATTAGTCGAGAGTGTTGTTAGCTATGTTTGATGAAAATATTGATCTAAGATGGCCGCCGCTACAAAATGGCGGATTACATATTTTTTCACAACTCCCTTAATATGGGTATCAAAAAAATATCTACTGAATAGCACTATGCAAATCCAAGATGGCCGCCGCCACAAAATGGCGAATGTCGGGGGTTTTTAAATTTTTAATTAAAAAGGCTATATTTTAAATTAGGTATTGCAAAAACTATCTGTCTAACCGATAATCTAACCATAAAAAAATAATCGACGAGAGCCGAATGTAGTCGAAAATCGAAATATATTCCAAGTTTCAAACATTCCAAGCACATTTTCGATATTTTGCTTAGTAGGCATTTTTAAATTAAAAAATTTAAGACCCTTGACATTAATAGGTAATTTAAAATGTGAAATTATAGACGTTAATTCTAATAACATACAATTAACATATTTCTAATAACATGATAATATTATAATGACAGTATTGAGTGGTTTTTACGAATTATCCATGATTATGAATATTATTATTGACCGAACCTTATTTAAATACAAAGGAAGTCCTTTTTCTGCGTCGTTTCCTCATCTTTGAGGACCGTGGCACCCGATATTTACTTGATGAGACATTAAGAAAATAGATAGTTTCATTTATTTTTTTTATCATACGCAAAAAATATATACTTATACTATATAGCGTCTTTGATGATGAAATTTATTAATTCTCGCGTCTACGTTGTAAATCTTTCAGCATCCGCAACTGTTACATAAAGCTGACCGCATACTGCAAAGCGAACCGCAAGCGGCGACGGCTCAAGGCACATTGCGACATAGTTAAAACCACGCGACGCGTCTTTTCTGAAATATTCCTGAGTATAGTGAACTTTATTCCATTATATACCTACTTGTAACTCATGGTTCAAATTGGATCTTTCATTTTTCAAAATTAAAATGCCCAATTTATTTAATTGTTCCTTTCCACATGTAGGTACATTACGTAGTAAAGTTAATGTATAATTTACTTTAGCGCATTTTAATATATCAAATTAAAATATATAATAAAGCATAAAAGATAGCCTTGTGTCGTTACGATTTGACTATACCGTATGTGCCTTGAGCTGCATACAATACATTTCTCAGTATTTACTGAAAAGATACTACGTTCTGCATGCGTTCGACTGTTACATTTCTTGCGTTTATTGCATCACTTGCGGATAATCTCGTAGTGTGCCGTCAGCTAATATCGTAAAAACTTCGCGTTTATTACAAACACCCACTTCAAACTCGTATAAAAGTGCTAAAAATAAGTGAACACCTATTAAATACACCTTTTAAAAAATAGTGAGACAATGAATCCTGAGGCTAAAGTGTAAACATATCAAGTCAACGTTAACTGTGCGTAAATCTACCAAACTTGTATGAAGATTTCAAACAACTTTTACCCGATGTTTCCCATCCACGCTGAATGACAGATTTATGCACAGTTAATTGAACATGAAGTTACAATATTTATTCTCTGTAATCACTAAAACAACTTTCTACGTATTATACCTACATATACATATCTATACTTTACTATTACTATTTACTATTTTACTATCATTACATAGTATAAAACAAAGTCGCTTTCTACGTCCCTATGTCCCTATGTCCCTATGTCCCTATGTCCCTATGTATGCTTAAATCTTTAAAACTACGCAACGGATTTTGATGCGGTTTTTTTTAATAGATAGATTCAAGAGGAAGGTTTATAAGTAGAATTGGACCCGGTAAGTGGCGCTAATAGCGGGCAGGACGACGTCTGCCGGGTCCGCTAGTATAATATTATAAAGCTGAAGAGTTTGTTTGTCTGAACGCGCTAATCTCAGGAACTACTGGACCGATTTCAAAAATTCTTTCACCGTTGGATATGTACGTGATCCTTGAGTGCTATAGGCTATATATGTACCACGGGCGAAACCGGGGCGGACCGCTAGTTATAATAATATTTGGTGAGTAAGTTAAGTAGTCATAATGAAATGTGTATGCTTAATTCTTAAATAGCGACCAAACCGCGGCTTCATAAATATATCTGGCCATATTCCTTGTCTACCAAAGAGACCCTCGGTCGATTTCTAGATCCAAGGATTTGAGCTGGGCGTTGATAAGTCAGTCAGCGAGTGAGTCGGGCCTTTTCTTTTTGTATATTTAGATATTGCGCTCTACAGTTCGTGAAATTCTAAATTATTTGCAATAAATAAATTAGCTCTCAACCACAATGTAGTAAATCTCTCAGCATCGTCAATTGGCAAGGATTAACGCCGTATTACTGCATATTGTGATGCATATTCCGATGAAATCAACGAAGGCCGAACTAATAAACTGCTAACATACTACGGAACGGTCTTCACTATAGGAGTGCTATTTACATATAAAACAAATTGCAACATATGCGTTTTAATTATCTCCTTGGAGTTAGTGGTTTATTAGCATTTGAATATATCCGTTTTCCTTTTCCTTCCCTACGAAATATGATACTAATGAGTATTCATTGATTGATCAATCAGAAATGAGAAGATCCTTAAGAGAACCAGTGAGATACTTCACGATTTAAACAGAACTACTGACATACATAGCTCATCGAGACGTGAAACTGAAGTAGCAATGGGTGATGCCCATAACTCGATGAATCGATAGACATTGGGGTCTCGAGGTGCTCAACTGGCGACCCCGCACCGGGTACTGATGAAGTGAAGACCTTCACCAGGTAGACGGACTATATCAAGCGAGTCGCTTGGGAGCCGCAGGAAACAAGGGGCACAAGATCGTGCCCTGTGACGATCTATAAGGCTGGACAAGAAACCTATTTCCAGCTGTAGACGACGATGTGTAGAATCCGTAAAAGATGAATCAATAGGTATAATATGAGCATATTTTTCTGCCGGGAACACATAGATACGTATTACGTAGGTATATTATCAGATTATTGATTACCATTATTAGTAGACATTATTGTGGCCAATTCTGTTGTACACAATCTCTAAACCTAAACTAAAATGACAGGTCTAAATTTATTCCTATCTCTTTCACAGTGCTCACTGCGGAAAAGGATAGCAATAGATTTAGACCTGTCATTTTAGTTTAATTTAGAGAATTGTGCACAACAGAATTAGCCACATTGTGTCTATTTCCGAAGGGAAAAAATCACAAAATAAATATAAGTAGGTACAGTGTAGAGCTGATCCCACGACCCACGCTCATAGCTGTAGATTTAATATTAACAAGAACTTTGAAGTCAGAGAGATGTTAGGTAGGTTTAAGAAGATAAATCGTACAGATATCCTGAAAATGGTTTCAGTATTAATTATTATTAATTCATTTTATTAGCTGTGATAGCATAGTGGTTAGGACGACCGACTTCTAATCGGAGGTGGTGGGTTCGATCCCGGGCACGCACCTGTAACTTATCGGAGTTATGTGCGTTTTAAGTATTTAAATATCACTTGCTTTAACGGTGAAGGAAAACATCGTGAGGAAACCAGCATGCCTGAGAGTTCTCCATAACGTTCTCAAAGGTGTGTGAAGTCTGCCAATCCGCTTGGCCAGCGTGGTAGACTATGGCCAAAACCCTTCTCACTCTGAGAGGAGACCCGTGCTCTGTAGTGAACCGGTAATGGGTTGATCATGATGATGATGATGATGAATTCATTTTATTACGATGCCTGATTTTTGAAGTTTTTCTAGTTTTCTGTTTGTTGGAAGTCAGTAAGTAAGTCCCTGTAAGTATCTCATACCGTAATATTATCTCACCTTTACCGTAGTGGTTTAAGAAAGAAGCCTGTACCCAGCAGGATGTTAAAGGGCTGTAATGGTGCTGATGGTGGTATTACAAGTAGGTACCTACGTCTGTTTGATAAAAAGATAACAATTGATTCATTGAATTCAATGTACCGTGAACATCTACCTATTATAATACATGTTGGTTGGATTGTTATCAACCAGTTTGCATTAACAGAATGCATCCTTTCATAACAGACGATACTCATAAAAACGAGTTTCGTATTGCCGAGATAATTACTTTCGCCTGCATCGAATTCAATAAAGTTTTTAATTAATATTGAGAGACACACGAACGGCCTGACGATTATTGCGATTATCAAATACAACTTAATCCTCATAAAAATACACTGATTGCTATTCGATAAAGTACCTAACACATACCTACCTAAACGTACGAAAATACATTATTATTATCAATCTTATCATTTTACTAAGCTTTGTGTTTGTAACAAAGTAAACGGAAACAAAGTACCTATTGTATGTGTAAAAAACATAAACAATTTATTTTCGTAGCTCGATTTTATGAAATACAGTATAAATAAATAATATTATAAAGGTTATATTATACGATAGGAATGTAGGAGTATCCAGAACCTCGAGAGCTTTCAACTCGAATTTCAAAACCGATTCGCTTGCCTGGCAGATTGCGATTCTGTGGACGAACTGAACAACAAGCTGGTGGAAACTGTTGGGGTCCCAAGGTGCTTGAGTGGCGACCTCGCACCAGTAAACTAAGCGTAGGTAGACCTCCCACTAGATGGACGGACGATCTCAAGCGAGTCGCTGGCAGCCGCTGGAAACAGGCGGCACAAGATCGTGTTCTGTGGCGATTCTTGCAAGAGTCCTACGGACGTCTATTGGTTAAGAAGACGACGATAGGAATACAGGAAGGTTATATAAAGGTTATAAACGATTCTAAGTCTGTCACATCTAATCTTTACTAAATTGGCAGGTCTAAAAGATCTATACCTACTCATCACAAAGAAATATTACGAAGGAGATAGCACTATTTTTAGACCTGACGATTTAGTAAAGTTTAGTTTGAAGATTGTGTGCAAACAAATTAATATCAATGTCATTTCTCCTCTAATGTAATATAACCAGAGAGATTTTATTATTAGGATTTGCGCTCGACTGCAGTTATTAGTCTAAACCTTATGATAGATACAAATGGCAGTCTAAAATTAAAATGTTTTTGCCTGGAAGATGCATAGCAGTTATTACTATAGGTAAATAAAATAGAATAGAATAGAATAGAAAAGTTTTTTATTCAAATAAACTTTTACAAGTACTTTTGAATCGTCAATTGAATCTACCACAGGTTCGGAATGCAGTTCCAGCCGAGAAGAACCCAAGGGCGTCACCAGCTAGGGGCAGGGGGGGGCAGCTGCCCCCCCCCCCCCTAGAGATTTGAGAAAATATAAATATGCTATAGTTTGAAAAGAAAATTCTGATTTTTAATATGTTGTTAGGACCACTACCAGTAGTCTCCAATTTTGCACACATCATGAGCTAACTTTGCAGCAATTGAAAAATATGACTGGCCTATTATTATTATTAATGTACATGATTGAAATGCCGTCTCGCGCATTGCTGGAATGAGTTAAATCCAAGCTTTTTTATCGTTTATATAATCTTTAATTGTATAATAAGCTTTTTTATGAGCATACTTTTAATAGAGTTCTTAAACTTGTGTAAAGGCAAGTCTAAGACATATTTTTTATTCAGATAAACTTTTAAAAGTGCTTTTGAATCGACAAATGAATCTACCACTGGTTCGGAATGGTGCTTACAATTCTACACGTTAAAATGTACATAGGTCCCTTACCTAGGTCCTTACCTAGAAATAGCTTTATTTTTATAGGAAATTAGAAATGAATAAGTACCTAGTTATAATAATAATATAATGTACCTATAACTTACCTGATAATCAACCTTACGTTTGAGTTTTCTTTACAAAAGGAAAAATTATAAAACTAATAAATAGTGACATAAAGAGCGTGCAAGTTTAAATTCCGCCGTTTTTGCATTTATTTAGAAACCTAATAAAATAGGTCAATAAATCGGAGAAACAATGGCGTAATTCAGAAGGTATCAAATATAGTGCGGTTTAACGGATTATTTAAAAAAATGATAAGGAAGCGACTATAAATAAAAATTTATCGTCTGAAGTACAAATAGACGCATACATAATAAAATATCTTTATCTCGAAATATAAATCAAAAACAACGAGATATCAGTTAGACTGATTCTAAATCAAGGCCGTTGAGTTATAGAAACGATCTCGATTCATAAATAAAATATAGAGGGGACCAGATGTGTTAACAAAAATATTTGGTTAAGATAAAGACGGAATAATATTTTTAGAGGAGAGTAAAACAATGCCGAGCGGATCTGCTAAATCCTCATGAAAAAGGAATGTCCTTATTGTCTTTAGATGCGTACGTTTGTTGGTTTTGCAAAAATCAACGTTAATAAATTTTTCCAGAGAATTAGATGATGCTCATAATCCTACATCTTTATTCTTATCATGACTGCGAGCGTGGCGGTCTAGTAGTCAATAAAACCATGTTTAGCATTTCTTAACCGACTTCAAAAAAGGAGGAGGTTTCTCAATTCGACCGTATATAGGTATGCTTTTTTTATGAGTGTTCGCGGATAACTTCGTCGTTTATGAACCGATTTCGATGATTATTTTTTTGTTGGAAAGAAAATATTTCATAGGCTGTGGTGGTTTCATGACAAGGAAATCAGGGTTTGATGATGGCAGCCCAGAGAAATCGAGGGGACCTTCCGAAAATTGTAGGGTCGACTAGTGCAGTTGTAAAATTAAAATCGGCTTTAAAATCGGCTTACTAGTTTTCGAGATATGGACTTTTAAGTGCGTGGTGAAGTCGGTTTAACTTTCAATCTTTTAGATTATTAACTACTAGCGGACCCGGCAGACGTCGTCCTGCCCGCTATTAGCGCCACCTACCGGGTCCAATTTTTCTACATATAAACCTTCCTCTTGAATCACTCTATCTATTACAAAAAACTGCATCAAAATCCGTTGCGTAGTTTTAAAGATTTAAAATATACATAGGGACATAGGGAT
The DNA here is from genome assembly GCA_920104075.1 of Melanargia galathea. Classification (NCBI taxonomy): domain Eukaryota; kingdom Metazoa; phylum Arthropoda; class Insecta; order Lepidoptera; family Nymphalidae; genus Melanargia; species Melanargia galathea. The sequence continues at coordinate 9,247,325 of OV049864.1, forward strand.
ATAGGGACAGAGAAAACGACTTTGTTTTATACTATGTAGTGACATTATATGGCTGAATAGAACAGAAAATGTTGTAATTCCGTCTGCTGAATAAGTATTCAGTGATTCTATTGAGCCAGCTGCGACCCAGCAGATATAGATACTCGTATACAAAATCAATGAGTGCAAATTGTATTCAGAGGCAAACACATCTCGCCTGTATGTAGCAAGTGGCAGCGATGCAAAAACATACAGCGCGATATTCTCGCGCGATAATCTTGCTGTGATTGACGGACATATTTACGTGAATGTCTTAAAAACCATTCAGTTAAAAAAGCGTTTTATGAAACGAAGCTGTCTATGCGAAATGCGATGTACCTAAGTGCGTATTGTGGGCTTCTTAGATCTAAAGATGCTATATCGTTTCAAAGCAGCAGCTAGAGTTCGCATTATAGAATAGAATAGAAAAGTTTTTTATTCAAATAAACTTTTACAAGTACTTTTGAATCGTCAATTGAATCTACCACTGGTTCGGAATGCCGTTCCAACCGAGAAGAACCAGTAAGAAACTCGGCGGTTGCTCTTTTTAAAAATAACAATATAACAATTTATGTACATGATTGAAATGTGGTCTCGCGCATTGCTGGAACGAGTCAAATCCATGCTTTTTTATCATTTATATAATCTTCAATTGTATAATATGCTTTTTTATGAGCATACTTTTAAACTTGTTCTTAAGTTCTTAAGTTCTTAAACTTGTGTAAAGGCAAGTCTAAGATTACTTGTGGAATTTTATTATAGAACATTAGGTACGTCCATTCCCACAATCGACTTTCGGACCTTCTTGAGGCGTAATTGAGGAATAACGAGTTTTTCACAATCACGGCATTAGTATCTATTATTTAAAAAAAATACTTAGGTACTATTCATAATAATATTCTAAAAATCTTACAAATAACAATAATGAAGTATTTTAATTATAAGCACCTTGTTAATTTATAAGGTAACAATAATATAAGCTGGATAAAGAAAAAATAAACTATCTATGGACTGAAAATAATAATATTGTAGTCTGAAACTATAAAAAAACACTTATCAACGTCCGATAAACAATACTAAGGCAAGACGGCTAAAACCGCACTGATCGGAACTAGGTAGGTACTAGGTACACTGTAGCGAAGTGACGCGGCCAAATATTGTTTAAATTGTGAAATCGTAATATGATATGAGATAGAATGCACAGCGGCAGCGGAAATACGCGGTGAGACACTGCACGGCAAAACTGACCACATATCATGTTAGAGCTTTTGTACAAGGCGAAAGTATTTTGTACGTGCGGACAACTCGCGTTTACGGCGCGTTTTGTAGAGGCTTTGTGAAATTCACTTTCATCATATCGCATATTCGAAATGTCATGCAACCATATTCTTCATTTTTCTTCACCTTTATTTTGCTTGCTCTTTCTCTCTCTCTCTCTTTCTTGCTCTGTCACTTCATTGCAGTTCAAGTGCAGTTAACTAAAAAGACCCGCAACATGCCGCGCCGCTGCTTTGCGATGCAGTTGCGTTCAGTGCGGTCTTACCTTTAGTTTAAAACATTGACCGGCTACTCCTCGATTTTTATATATCTTGGTAATCGGTACAATAATTAATAGGTCACAAAGTTATTACAGTAAGAGAGAGCGCTCACGGAGCGGTTCGCACCCGCGCCCGCCGCGGTTGCGGGCCCGCAATACTCGAAATTCATACAAATGTCGAGTGCAAAACTCACGACGCGATTTACTCCCGCAGAGTTGGCGGTTGCTCGCGGCTCCCGCAGAACCGGCGGGCAGCGGGCGCCCGCGAGCTTTGCGGGCGTCGCCCGCAAGCTCTGCGGTTTTTTGGCGGGCGCGATCGCATTTTTCTTATAGGAGCTGGCGAACAAAACGGTATAGTTGCATCAAACTAAAGAGTAAGAGTCTTTATTTGCAAAAATGTGGTACAAATATTATGGATCTTAAAGCTTATTGTCTTCCAACACATTTAACTAATAAATTAGTGTGCAAATTGAATTATTGATTTTAAGACTAAACAAAATGACGTAAGTAGCATACATGTCAACGTTCTAAAGATATAAATATAAAATTAATTGCAATAAATAGAATTTATGTCATACCTATATTCTTTTAAATTGTAAAAACATTTCTCCATGAGCCAGTTCTTTAGTTTTACTTTAAAAGTTTGAAGAGGCATGGCCTGTATTGATTCAGGTAACCTATTAATTATTAAATATTAATATTAAACTGAATGACATACTTACAGTGAGCTTTGGCGTGGATTTTTATTTACCCATATGTAGTTTGTGACTTTATTGAACATAATAATATGTTAAATTCAGTTTGCTATCTCATATAAGTTAACGGAAGCAATAATTAATTAATATTGCAAGCAATAACTTGTTTGTGTAAACACATAACTCCAGAAGCAGACTATCAATTAATATTAAAACTAAATCAAACTATTATTAAAATATCTGCGTTTATCACCCGCACATAACTCAATTTATATCAACTCAGAGATTAGTTTAACTGAGATCTATTTTCAAATATATTTTATACTAATTAATTAATTACACTCAGCCAAGTCCAAAATGGCTGGGGGGTAAGGGAGTGCACCTTCATCTCAGCACTCCAATTGTCAACCTCACCTGCACGTGGTGCCCCCTGCTAATCAACAGACGAGGCTCTGACGACCGACAAATGGCGGTATAACCATTTCATATCGGCTAGACTACAAAATGGCAAGGGCCGATGTCGGGCAGCAGCGACATCGGTACAATAGTCTAGCCCTGCGATCGCCAACCCGCCTGCCCAGCGTGGCGATTAAGGGCATAACCCTTTGCATATGGATTGTACAATAAAGCCACAGCCCCTAGTCCCCGGCGGCCCCGCTATTCCTAGCTCTGGCAGCGGTTACGGTAACGGCGGGGCAGGGGGTGTCAAGAATCTCCGGAAGCGATTCCGCTGCCAACCCCGACGACTGGACCTGGCAACATATAACGCACGCACTTTGAGGACCGACGAAAAGATCATCGAGCTGGAAGAAGCAGTGAGCAAGTTTAATTGGGGTGTCATAGGGTTATCTGAAGTCCGAAGAGAGGGGGAGGACTCGATAACCCTTAAATCCGGCAACTTGCTTTACTACCGGGAGGGCGATCAAAAATCCCAGGGTGGTGTCGGGTTTCTCGTCCACAGGTCCCTCGTTAACAACATTGTGCAAGTCGAAAGTGTGTCGAGCAGGGTAGCGTACCTTATACTCAGAATAACCAAACGGTATTCGCTGAAGGTCATACAGGTCTACGCACCGACATCGACACATACTGACGAGGAAGTAGAGGTCATGTATGAGGACATATCAAAAGCCATGCATGCCTCTAATACCTACTACAGTGTTGTGATGGGGGATTTCAACGCAAGGCTGGGTAAGCGAAGCGGTGTAGAGTTGAAAGTGGGACAATTTGGCTATGGGCGACGGAACCATAGGGGCCAAATGTTGGCCGACTTCATGGAGAAAGAGGGCCTCTTTATGATGAACTCTTTCTTCGAAAAGCGGCCACACAGGAAGTGGACCTGGATGAGCCCCGACGGTTCTACGAGAAATGAGATCGACTTCATCATGTCTACCAAGCGGCATGTATTCAATGATGTCTCTGTGATCAATAGAGTAAAAACCGGCAGCGATCACCGTATGGTACGAGGCACATTGAATCTGAATATAAAGCTCGAAAGGGCCAGACTGATGAAGTCAACGCTCCGACCTTCTCGCGCCCATATCCAGAACCCCGAGAGCTTCCAACTCGAATTGCAAAACCGATTCGCTTGCCTGGCAGATTGCGATTCTGTGGACGAACTAAACAACAGGCTGGTGGAAACTGTCCATGCGGTTGGGTCTAGGTTCTTTAAGACCCACAGTAGAAGTAGAACCAAAAAATTCTCAGACCATACTCTCAATCTCATGGAACAGAGACATGAAATGAGACTGCAGTCTTCAGGAGACGCCCTTGCTTATCGGCGGATTAATAGACAGATCTCTAAATCACAGAAACGCGATCTGCGATACTTTAACACCGAGCGTATCAAAGAAACCATTGAGCGGAACAAAGGCTCAAAGGTGTTCGCGAGAGATCTGTCTATCGGTCAAAGCCAGCTGACGCGACTGAAGACCGACAGCGGTAGTCTCATTTCGTCTAAACCTGAGATTTTGAGAGAGGTTGAGAAGTTCTACGGACAGCTGTACACGTCAACACAGAAGCCTGTTGAAGATTTGGCTAAAGATCCCAGAGCCAAATTGACCCGACACTATACCGAAGATATCCCGGACGTCAGCCTATACGAGATTAGTATGGCTCTCAAACAACTTAAGGACAACAAGGCGCCAGGTGATGACGGAATCACAGCGGAACTCCTGAAAGCAGGTGGAAAACCAGTCCTTAAAGTCTTTCAGCGACTGTTCAATTCCGTCATCGACCAGGGCATAACGCCAGAGGCATGGCACAGAGGCGTGGTGGTTCTTTTCTTCAAAAAGGGCGATAATACCCTGCTGAAGAATTATAGACCCATCTCGCTGCTGAGCCATGTCTATAAGTTGTTCTCGAGAGTCATTACGAATCGTCTCGCTCGTAGGTTCGACGACTTCCAGCCTCCCGAACAGGCCGGGTTCCGAAAAGGCTTCAGCACCATAGACCACATCCATACGCTGCGGCAGGTTATACAGAAGACCGAAGAGTATAACCGGCCACTTTGCTTAGCGTTTGTGGACTATGAGAAAGCCTTTGATTCGGTGGAAACTTGGGCTGTATTGAGATCACTGCAGAGATGCCGGATCGACTATCGGTACATCCAAGCGCTGAAGTGTTTGTACGAAAACGCCACTATGTCAGTCCGTATACAGGATCAGAATACGAGGCCAATCCAATTGCAGCGAGGAGTGCGTCAGGGAGATGTTATCTCCCCGAAGCTATTTACCGCTGCATTGGAAGACGTCTTTAAGCTTCTGGACTGGAACGGACTTGGCATCAACATAAACGGCGAGTACATCACTCACCTACGGTTTGCCGATGATATAGTCGTGATGGCAGAGACTCTGGGAGACCTCAATACAATGCTCAACGATCTCAGCAGAGTTTCTCAACAGGTGGGCCTAAAAATGAACATGAGTAAGACGAAGATCATGTCTAATGCTCATGTTCCGCTCCACCCGGTAATCGTTGAGAACTCTGCACTCGAAATTGTAGACGAGTACATATACCTAGGACACACGATCCAGCTAGGTAGGTCCAATTTTGAGAAAGAGATCAACCGCCGAATCCAACTCGGCTGGGCAGCGTTCGGGAAACTTCGAGATGTCTTTTCGTCCAATATCCCTCAGTGTCTGAAGACGAAAGTCTTCGAACAGTGCGTGTTGCCAGTGATGACTTACGGATCTGAGACATGGTCGCTGACAATGGGCCTCATAAGAAGGCTCAGGGTCACTCAGCGGGCGATGGAGAGAGCTATGCTCGGAGTATCCCTGCGGGATCAAATCAGAAATGAGGAGATCCGCAGGAGAACCAGAGTTACCGACATAGCTCATCGAGTCGCAAAGCTGAAGTGGCAATGGGCGGGGCACATTGCTCGAAGAACCGATGGACGTTGGGGTCCCAAGGTGCTTGAATGGCGACCTCGCACCAGTAAACGCAGCGCAGGTAGACCCCCCACTCGTTGGACAGACGATCTCAAGCGAGTCGCTGGCAGCCGCTGGAATCAGGCGGCACAAGATCGTGTGCTGTGGCGATCCTTGCAAGAGACCTATGTCCAGCAGTGGACGTCCATTGGTTGAAACGAAGTCCAAAATGGCAGCATTTATTCGATGAGGGTGTGATTGCTATCGCAGCCCTCAATCAAATATCACGACCTAGACGCTGAAGCATCTAATAGTCGGTTGAGTCTTTGGAGGAGACTCAATTCATGGCTTCGAATTACCCGTATTTATACCAATAATTCAAGATGGCGGTTCGGCGCCACTGAATGAATCAAATGTCAGTTAATTCTAAACGTAATAATTCGTAAACCATTTCTAAAAATTCTAATTAATTTTCAACAATAATCTATCATTTGTAAGTCAGTCTGACATTTGTAAGTTAGTTTAGGCCAATTTCAACATAAATTGTTTAAAAACTTTATTAGTGAATAAAGTTTTTAAATGATAAACTCTTTTTAATTAAAAAAAAATTCTTAGTAAAAAAAAAAACAAATCTTTCTTCTGAAAAAAAATAATAATTTTGATTGACATCTTACAAAGTATGGAAATTACTTAATCCATTTTGAACGAAAACGTGCTCGATTATTCAAATCTTTCGAAACTTTATTGTAATTATGCCGTTATGATCGAAACCACGACCTATGGATGCAATTTTGATACAGTTGCGGGCCGTTTTAAGTAAAATTAAGTTGATATTCTTATTCAGCAAGCCAAAGACCATCGGATTAAAAAATATAACATTTTGTTCGCCAGCTCTTCATATATAACTATAACCGCCGGTCTTGCGGGCGTCGCCCGCCAACTCGGCGGGCGACGCCCGCAGCCGCGGCGGCTGCGGTCCCGCAAAAACAAGCGGGCTCGTGAGCGCGCTCTCTCTAACCTCTCTCCCGCAGCCGCGGCGGGCGCGATTCCAAACCGCTCCGTGAGCGCTCTCCGTAAGATATCGTTTATGATTGGCATAGACCTACTTACTCTCAGAGTAGTCTATGAGTGATTTATTTAAAAGTAAGTAGGTACGCTATAAGTAAGTACATTTTTTAAACATCATAACATTGAAAAATAATAAGCACAGTGCTTTAAAACATCTTGCATAAATTTTCATTATTAACTTAAAGAGATGTTTTTAATTAAAATTGAGTACTGCATTCACAATTTCAGGTTCTTTTTTTATTTGTTTATGGCGTTAATGCGTATTTATATGCGTGAGGAATTCTCTATCCACCACCACAATGGTTCCCCATCTGTTTTCTCTGTGCATGGCATGCGTTTTAGAAATTGAATTCTAAAACGCATGCCATGCATCCTGCAAACCGACAGTGTTTCCTATTAACCAACAAAAATTAGCCTTTATAAACATTGTTTCGATAAACTAATATCAAAATAGAATGACAAATATGACAGTGTGTGGTCGACAGAATCCGTCCTCAAAACACAGTGGCGTCAACCAAATAGATTGATACGGCATATAAATCACGATAATAAATTACCAGTGAACTAGCCTGATATTCAATACCTAACGTATAAATTCATGCACTTAATGTACCTACTGAACCATTATCGCTATTATCACTAGGTATAATTAACTCTGTCTGCTGTCTAGTCTTTTTGAAAGTGTACTCAGTGAGAAAGTGAGTGCTCAACGAATTTCGTTCAGGTGCACCAATAGAAATTAATGTCGCTCAAAGAATACAGTGATACAAATATTTATAACTAAAACTCATAAGTTTATTCCCACAGACTTCCCTCTATTGATCATCGCTCTATCAATCAATGTTCCGGTACATGCAACAAAAATAAATATAACAGCGACTTCAATATTGCAAAAGATAAAATAATATTATATGAGTTCGTACCTGTATGCCCATACAATTATTTGCATTCGCAGAATAATTTGCTACTTATTTCTATTAGCTGGCATTATGTGTCAGATGTAATTAACATTGTTTAAAGTACCTACCGACATCCTCCACTATGTATTTACGAGCGTTGAGAATCATCAATCAACGACAATAATAATTATTATTAATTATTATTGTGTACCTCTATAGGACTCGTTGAAACAAAAAAGCCAGTCAGAATAAGTTTAATGCATATTTATGACATTTCCGGGTTTCTAGAATTGAAATGAGAGTTTCTATTACCTACCTACTTGAGAACAAACGTTACGGTGAGACTAAAAACTAAACAAGTATAAATTAAAAATTTAAAAAACCCCCGACATTCGCAATTTTGTGGCAGCGGCCATCTTGGATTTGCAATAGTGCTATTCTACTAATCAAGCCCTTTAATTTGATACCCATATTAAGGGAGTTGTGAAAAAATATGTAATCCACCATTTTGTAGCGGCGGCCATCTTAAACCGATTTTCTTCAAACATAGCTAACAACATTCTCGATTAATTCACCTTTCAAACAAAAAAAACCGCATTCAAATCGGTCCACCCGTTTGAGCGCCACAGGGGAACAGACAGACACACACACACACACACACACACACACACACACACACACACACACACACACACAGACACGTCAAACTTATAACACCCCGTCGTTTTTTCGTCGGGTTTTTTCGTCGTTAAAAATAGTCTCAGCTTTTAGTTGTCGCTTCACGCCGACGTCAATTAGCATGTCGTTTGAAGATGTGCTGCTCTTTCTTTGGTATTCCAAAATGGAGTATGCGAAAAGTTTATGAATGTGAATAATCCTCTACGGCACTTGTTTTAAAGTTGAGTGTCCGTGACGTGGGGTTATGATATGTGACATTTCACGGATGCGAAAGCGGCGGCTCGGTTACGCGAAGTCGTGTGCGCGACATATGAGTAATGACAACAACGCAGCCGCGTGTAGCCGAGCCTAACGAACACACATGTGCGTTTAGAAGTTTAGATGTATGGATTGGAAACTACGGAAGTCTGGAGAAATTATTTGTTAGGTTATGGCCTGTTTCACCACCTACTGATAAGTGTCGGATAGCTTATTCACAACTTTTGTCTTTGTCACTTGACATGAAGTAAAAAAGTGACAAAACTTACGTTTATCAGAAGGTGGTGAAACAGGCCCTTAATTATTTGATTATGGCTAATTTTCATCGGTGGACAGGAAACGCATTCGGCGCAAACCATTTCTAAAACGCATGCCATAGAAACAGCAAATGGAAAACTATTAGCATTGGTCGATAAAGAAAGCTTTTGGAGTGCGGGAGATTTCGGAGATATAACGGATATAAATATATATTAGAGATAAAACGGAAGTTATTTTTATCAACTAATATTTCGTTAGCCGTTAAACAGGATCCGCTGCTGTGTTGCTGTGTTTCGACCGAGTAAATCACTACATAGTATAAAACAAAGTCGATTTCTCCGTCCCTATATCCCTATGTCCCTATGCCCCTTTGTATGCTTAAATCTTTAAAACTACGCAACGGATTTTGATGCGGTTTTTTTTAATAGATAGAGTGGTTCAAGAGGAAGGTTTATATGTATAATAATATCCATTAAATAGTGGAGAAATACTGTTATTTTTGAGGTTTCTAATGTGATGTCGTTAATAATTACATTTTTTCCGCTTACATTGCAAACGCAGGCTGAACCCTACGAGATTTATCAAAATAATGTACTAAGTATTGTACACATTGAAAAGGTCTACAGAAAAGTCCGCGATGGTATATGTCTATCTCTTATGGATATCCCACAATAACATTTTTTTGTCATTTACTTTTTACGACAAATAATGGCTAATTTTCGAAGCGATTTCAACCAATACAGCATTAATCCTTATCTAATTAAATACCTTAAATACATTGTTGATTTAATATAATTCCATATGGCCCTTTACAGCATATGATTTAAATGAATACTTTCGAAGATATTACAGATTTAAAAATTGCGGCGGCGGGAGCGTGCCTATAAGCGCGTCGGTGGCCGCGGTTCTCCCTATATAGCCCAGTTAAAGGAGGAGAATATTACAAAAATACAAGGAAAAATAATTTACGGGCGATATGAGCTCGGGAAAAAAGGGGGGGAGTTTTAAGGGTAAAAAACGGTTTATCTCGATTTCCGGCAAAACTAGAAGTCCTATGGAAAAAAATCAAATAGCAAAGTTGTAGGTAATAAAAAGATCTCCCAATAAAATAATAAATAATATAAAATAATAAAAAGATGTCCCAAATACACTGTAATTTATTTGATTTGAAATATTTAGTTTTTCTCCTTATTTTTGACTTAATATCGACTTAATTCTGACAGCTGTCATTGTCATTTACAGATGAGTTATTTATATGGAGAACAGGGTTAACCACATCTACGAAGTACAATTTTACCCCAAACTACTTTAATTCCCTGTCAACATATAAAGCTCTTAGCCGCTTAATAATATTAATTGTTTCGCCCTAAAATAGAAATTGCTAAGAATGGAAACTAGAAAGTGCACACTAACAGCAATAGAAAACAAAAGAAGCACATTGAAAAAAATTATTCAAAAATGGAAGTCGAATGACATTATCACCATGAAGTGTCTGTCAGGCATTTGTCATATCTACATGCAGCAGTTGATTTGTATTTGCATAAGTTTTGAATTTTTTATCTTTTTTATGGGAATTGTTTTATCTCTGGTGATCTAACATTATGAAACGTCAGAATTCCACGGAATTAGTAATTCGGGTATATGGTGAGATTACCATATACCCGAATTACTAATGTGTGGAAAATATCGTAAAAAGTCAAGCCGCCTGGGAGCTTTCATGGAAAACGCTGCCTAATCCCTGAGCGGGTAGTACCTACGCATAATATGCTCTACTACCCGTGCGAAGCCGGGGCGGGTCGCTAGTTACTAATAAAATGAGCCTTTGTAACTGACTGGCCCGTTGGCGCCGTTGGCAGTGACCCTGCCTACCTCTCCCGGGTCGCGGGTTCGATTCCCGTCCCGAGTCTGGGTGTATTTATGTAAGTATATAAGTATGTATTATGTATTTATACATGTATTAAATATTTATATTTATATGTGTAATATATGTAAATATATATATCAGACGGTCGTTACCTATAACACAGGCATTAAGTTGCCTACTTTAGGAACAGCTGACCGTGTGTGTATGTGTGTATATTTGTTTTTAAAAAAAAACTTCTAAAATATATGGATGCCTATGCACTGGTCGATAGAGAACGGCGTTTGGATTTCGAGAGACTTCTTAAATGCATGCCATAATACCCGTAAATTATGGTGAACCATTTGCATTAGTCGATAGAGATCGCGTTCGGAGTGCGAGAGATATTTTCTAAAACGCGTGCCATAGAACCCGCATATTTATGGAACACCTACCATTTGGATTGGTTGATAGAGGACGAGTTCTTCTTTAAAAGTAAAACAATGTATCTTGAATAAACTTAGAAACTTTGACATTCACACTAGGAGTTGTTCACCACATTCGCCAACTCACTCTAGTTCATAAGAAAATTCTCAAAAAGTTCAGAAACAAATTCTCGCATCTCAGTACTTTTTGCATATACGTATAGGCACCTGTTATATATCCTGTATCATGAAATACCTACGTTTGTTTACGCTACGGTTTTTCCATGACGTGGTTAAACTTTAAATTCGTACCTATGTTTCTCTACAAAGGACACCCAAATAGTCTCACCACATCAAACACGAAATACTCGTCAACACAATGGTCATAATAAATCACGGTTATTTGTAAGTAGCCACTTTGTGTGGTTTGACACACGTCAAACCACACAAAGTGGCTACCTACAATTCTTAAGACATCTTAAGAATTGCGAAAATTTCGTCAAAACTCTATCTCACGGAAACAATAGTAGGTACTATGTAGGTATATAGACTGTATGTAGGTATCTACGGGCACGACTATTTCTTCCTTCAACTTCTTTCAAAATTCAACCTTCTTGGGCTATTTCGAGTCGCCTGCGCGCATTGTAAAATTGTCAGTGCAACGATGTAAAGCCACGCGCGCAACTCAAAAACTCCTGCACACTGGGCCACTAGTGGTGACGACTAATGGCCGGCCGCAAGTCGCGAGATTTTTTATACCTACATTTTATATGGTACCACCGCACACGGAGCGCTCGAGTGGCGGCGTTCGAGCCACAAGAAAATGTATGAAAAATCTCTTCCGCGACTTGTGGCGGCCACTAGTCGTCGCCACTAGTGGCCGAGTGTGCGGGGGCTGATAAGACCTTCAAACGACTTCGATGCCTAAAGAAGAGGGGGAACTTCTGGACGTAACTGTTGTTGCATGTTTCAGCGTTTCGTGTTTTTTTTTTAAATTCCGCTCTTGCTCATATATTTTTCCATTAAATTGCCTCATCCCTACAAAGCCCATAGACACATGTTTCAGTACATAGAAACTCGTAATCATAACGTTCATTTTTAAACTGCGCCTATATACGAACATACCGATCTCGCCCTAATAGCGATTAGTCGAAAAATACAATCAATCTGTGACTTGTATCTATCTACGAGTCATCGGAGTGCATTAGTGTGCTTATTTGTTTACAAAACAGTCAAAGCGATGTGCCGTTTGACACTGGCTTTATACATGCGAGATGAAATAGTGTTTGCGGTACACAGAAGGTCGATACGTTGAGAAACTTTGTGAACTGAGGACGTCATCAGAGAGATGACACAGTACTTTAAATACAACGTCCCGTAGAATGGCCTCTACATAAATTGGTGTGTGTGTTATAAAGATGTAATTTCGTGGCCATTCGTGCTTTTTGTTACGTTGTTACGTTCCCTCGAATATGGTTGAGCGAAGCAATGGCTGGATCATGCGTCATGCTCGTGAACGGGTGCCACCGTCGGAAATGGGGCTACTTTTGTCTGCCCTTCTTCACATGTGTAGAATTGTAAGCACCATTCCGAACCTGTGGTAGATTCATTTGTCGATTCGTAAACGCTTCCGAAAGTTTATCTGAATAAAATTATGATTACTTATATAAATGATAAAAGGCGTGGATTTGACTCGTTCCAGCAATGCGCGAGACGGCAATTCAATCATGTACTTACCATAAAATTGTTATATTGATATTGTAAATTTGGAAAAGAGCAACCGCCGAGTTTCTTGCTGGTTCTTCTCGGTTGGAACGGCATTCCGAACCAGTGGTAGATTCATCTGACTATTCAAAAGCACTTGTAAAAGTTTATTTGAATAAAAAACTTTTCTATTCTATTCTATTCTATTTGTCTATGATAAAATTGTGCTGCATCTGTTTTACTATCTGTTAATAAAAATTAAAAAAAATATATCGCTATCTTTATCATAATATGACGCATCTCTTTTCCGGTGATGTTTTAAGTTTTAAGTAAGACCTTTCTCTTAAGTCTTACTTAAGAGATACACCTTTTTTAACCCCAAGTTTTAAGTCTTTGTATCTAGGAGCAAATCTAATAATTGAGAAGCACCGATTAATATATTTAGATTCGATCCTCTATATTTGTGACAACCTTCTGGATGTCATGCTTCTGAGAAATTGGAAATGAAATAGCTATAACGACAATCCGTTCGTTCTGCATCAGTCATCTAGTGCATTATTCAACAATCAACACAATATATACAGAACTACCCGTGAATCTCCGGATGGGGTATTATTAGATGAAAGGAAAAGTGTGTTCCTAGGAGTCGTAGAATAAATTCTGTCATTAACAGTTCAGTGTGGAAGGGCTTCAAATGCTTTTGTCTTCGGAGAAAATACGAAGTTGAATAGGTAGTTATAATTCCAAAACTTTTCCTCGTAATAACTTAGAATTCCTCTATCTACGTAATAACTTGATTTTAAATCTGTCAACAAGATTGTTTTTATAACAAACGTTGAGATTTTAGATCATTTTGTATCTATATATTGTTTACTATAGGTCGACCAGAATCTCATGAAAAATAGGGAAATTAAATTATGTAGTAAGTAACACTGAGTTAACTCGGCTGCCCTAGTGATAAACAAAGTAATTACATTCAGAACACCTTACCTGGGATCGTTTTACGAAAAGAAAAATCAAGCAACTGCATTTTAAATACAAAAACAAAGTAATCAACATCCAATTACTTTGTTTTTGTGTTGTGCTTGTTGTTTACTTGGTTTTGCATTTATATTCCGGGTTAGTGTGTGCAGTTACTTTGTTTGGGCGATTCAAATTTCAGTAAACGGTTCAAGTTATTTGAAATATTAAACTGTGGTAAAAAACTACTCGACATAAAACTAAAAAAGTCAATTTCACAAAAAATGACAGTTACTTTATCGCTAGGGCAGCCGTAGTGTTGCTAACTTTGGAATTTCATTTCCGTATTTTTCATGAGATTCTGGTCGACCTTTACGAAAAATATTTAAGTACATTACATTACATTATTTATAAAAGAGAAACTTATAGATTGTATGGGGCGCGCTCGGAAGCTCTCTTCAGGTACCTACATAATAATTCAATGTCTTCAGGCCTCTTGTTAACACGCCGTGAAAACCATTGAATTATTATGTTTGTATGGATAACGTGCCGGACGGCGCGTTATCCATATAAAAGGCCTAAAGACTTCTCGTAAGTAACTGGCGTAAAACAGCGATCCATTCTATCAACAGTTTTGATAGAATGGATTATTATAATTATTTAGAAATTATACATTTTGTGAGATGGTGATAATAAAAAAAAACCGGCTGAGTTTGTTGTGGGCTCTTCTCAGACCAGGGCGCGTTTGGAACCCTCGTAGTTTTAGTTTTAAGTTTTCGTAGTAATTATCACCATTACCTCACTTTCATGCACTTCTTATACTGACGTTCAAAAAGTGTACAGTGTACCTACCTACTTTGAATAAATGAATTTTGATTTGATTTGATTTTGATTTGATTTTCTGAAATTCAGCCTATATTAGACATTTTTGATGAAAATATACGTAATGGTTCAGTCTACGAAAATACCTAACTACTCGTCAAGTGTAAAACGATTTGGAGCCTCATAAACTAGTCAAAGGAATTTTAGTAACAAAGCAGTCGAGTAAGTCGTCGTGAGATGCAATGCGCGAACGCGGGCCTTTACAAACAATCGTAATAACCGTAACGAGTTCAGCGCGTTCCCGTTCCCATCTGCATTGTGCAGTGTCCAGCCGACCACGCAACGAGTAACGACGACCTGCTCACTTTACATCTAATTATCTCAAAAGAAATTCATTTTCCATTCAATACACTTTAAATTGAGTATCTACCGTATTTTACACGATCAAGAAATGGTTAGGTAGGTAAAGATCGACCAGAATCTCATGAAAAATAGGGAAATGAAATTCCAAGGTTAGCAACACTACGGCTGCCCTAGCGATAAACAAAGTAACTGACATTTTTTGTGACATTGACTTTTTACATTAACAAAAGTTTTATGTCGAGTAGTTTTTTACCACAGTTTAATATTTCAAACAACTTGAATCGTTTACTGAAATTTAAATTGCCCAAACAAAGTAACTGCACTCACTAACCCGGAATATAAAGGCAAAAACCAAGTAAACAACAAGCACAACACAAAAACAAAGTAATTGGATGTTGATTACTTTGTTTTTGTATTTCAAATGCAGTTGCTTGATTTTTCGTTTCGTGAAACAATCCCAGGTAAGGTGTTCTGAATGTAATTACTTTGTTTATCACTAGGGCAGCCGAGTTAACCTAGTGTTGCTTACTACAAAATTTAATTTCCCTATTTTTCATGAGATTCTGGTCGATCTATACATAAGCCTTAATTTTTTTCCGAAGTGTTTGTCTATTGTTGAGTCAGTCTAATGAAATTAGCTGAGTATAAAAAATGGCGGCAAATTGAAGAAAAATTGTAGTTAATCTCCAGGTAAACTAGGAATAAATACTTATAAAGGTATGTATTTGATAGGTGTCGTTATTATTCCTTAACCTTAATAGGTTAATATAATATAATAATTTATATACTAGCGACCCGCCATGGCTTCGTATGGATGCAATTGGTTTAGCCAGCGTAAGCCATGTAAGCGCTCGAAAATCGATTTTTTGACGACTTGATTACAAAACATTGAATTTTCTCTACTATGCAAAAACTTCATTGGGTGGACTGTATTGTACCTACATACTAAACTTCCGGAATAATTCTCTAAATGACAGTGAAAACCGTAAATCCGTTGTGTTGTTTAGAAAGAAACAGAAATGGGGACAGATTTTTTTTTATAATGCCGCCATTATTCACGCTTCGCTTTAATTAGTCACTCTACCTTCTTTTAATGACTTCTTGAGCGACTTCTTTTGAATACTTAGGATTTTTTATTGATGTTGAATATATTAGTTTTACTTAATGGAATCAATAAATCACGGGATAAATAAGGAGTTGGACTTTACCATGTGTAGCACACAACGTAACTAAAGCTCTTTTTAAAGTAAGTACGGTTTATAATAATTATGTGCTACCCAAGAGAATATTCGGCGCTCCTATCAGATTTGCCGTTTTGTATGTTAATACAAATACCCCATTAAAATAATGCGATAGTGCATGCATCAAGGACTCGCATTTGCCACGCTACGGGCGCGCATTTTAGCAATGTTTATTTCTGTAATGTTAAAGTCGGACAGTTAAATCTTCGAGTCGCCGCGCCGTGTCAATGATATGCCAGGCGCGCGAAGTGAGCCAGATAATGGAGCTCAACCTTTTGTCTACAAACTACCTCGGTGTGGAACGGCTTATGCTCGCAACGCAACAGAAATAATGAGTTTCTCCTTTATAAACAAAGTTATAACTAACCTTGCCCCGTTTTGCAGAAAGCCGTTTCAGATAACAAAAAGTAAAGCACCTAACTATTAAAATTTAGAGACAGCTTGTTTTGTAAAACCGTTATCGCAACTCCTTACAGCCCCCGCACACTGGGCCACTAGTGGCGACGACTAATGGCCGGCCACAAGTCGCTGAAGAGATTTTTCATACTTTTTATATTAGTCATTCCATCAGGCCATTAGTCGTCGCCACTAGTGGCCCAATGTGCAGGGGCTGTAAAAGCGAACAAAAATATTCCTAAAATATATTTCCAGTTAAAACGTCGTTACAGACAATGTAAGATTATGAAAAGATAAGGTTTCCCTCTTTCCCATGTTAGATACAAATTGTCGCAATTAAATTCGCTTTATCCCATAATTTTTAGTCGAGTTGCGTAAACTAAAATGTGCTGCGTTTCGCAGCAGCCCCTGTGGCTGCCGTGCCGTGCCGTGTGGCTTTTCGTATCTATCATACCCTTTATAACTAAAAACAAACTTTGTTTTTTGATTTTGATAGATTATATCAGCGGAGCGTGTACCAAAGTATGTCTTACTACCTAATAAAATTCAGAATTGTGTGGTTTGTTTACAAACCAAGACTTTCTTATTTGATTGATTTTAGGTAGAGTTGGAAATAGTCTTACATACCTACCCATTTCTTATCGGAGCGGGTAATGTGGTACCTTTCAGTCAAAATTCTTAATTTTTATTGCATGATTTCCATATGGATCGCAAGGTTATTAGGTATATTATGTAGTCTGCAGTAGCATTAGGTGTACAAACATAATATAACATGCTAATCTTATCTGTTTTGATTGATTGTACCTATAAGTAGTACCTACTTAGGTATTTATTTGAAATATTTTATGGACAAGTTTAATATTGACAACCGTGGAATTTTGTCCGAGATTAGGTTAAGACGTTTAAATTTTTTACTCTTATCTATTTGACGATAACCAGGTGTCGTGATATTAATTTTAAAAGTTATCTTATCAACTCTGACTTACCTACTAGCAAACATCTTATACTAACATGTAACGCCAGAAAGTGTTTCACGGTTTTCAGCACAGGCATGCATGAGGCAATTGATACATAGGTACTCTTATTTAAAGCTAGGTACCTACCATTAAAATTGTATTTGTATTTTACGTGTCTTTACGAGCATTTACTACATGCCTACATGCCTAAATAATTTTAAAGACTGTGCCTAGAGTTTCAAGTTAAATCTTATTCTTTTCTAAGTATTCCACTTAAAAGGCTTGTTGTAAGAGAAGTTTAAAAACACTCCGCAAACTAAGTTGTGTTAAAAGCATTTGTCTCAGTTTGTCACTAAACTGATTCTAAAAGAGATTATCTTTCAATAAGGTTCTTATATTAATGATAGATATTGTTTTAGTCGCATGACTTTAGAACGAGCTTCTGAAATTACTTGATATCATTCTCTAAATCCATTTCACCTACTTATTTCAAAATTTGTTTTCTAATTTGCGACGCGTTTTACGTATATAAATAATCGAGCCATAACATTGTAAGTATGTATATTATACGAGCACTAATTTGACACAGGCCGCCCCTAACGCTTAAAGTTCCACTTTTTATAGATCTCCAGAAAGCCCCTAGCATCTCCGCTCAAGTAGCATTTTGGCACCACGCCATAAGTCGAATACTGTAAAAAACCAATGGATATACGAGTAAAAAGACCTTTAAGAAAATATTCACATGCCATAGAGAGGGAGAGTTTGTTTTCTATTTTAGTTCTATCTATACCTACTTACTATAAATAACTGCAATAATTTAGGTAGAGTAGATAACTACCAATTAGTTGAATGAATCGTTCATGACAGTATCAGTTCTTAATAGATGGATGGCCCCTATTATTGGATGAATTATATTTTCGCGTAATCATTGATGTATCGGCCTAGATAACTCCAGAGAAGAACAAAGTTGGCATAGATATAGGGATCAAAGTGCAGCGTGGGCGACCGACCCAATACCGCAAGTGGATCAGCACTTGCGCAGGCGCACCGGACCTTTTATTACAATTATTACAATTAACGTTAGCGCAATTAATTTCAACTATACATAAAATAATGCGTTTGTTTATCGCCTGTCCTATTATGTGATGTGGAAAAAAGAGCAGAAATCAAAACTTAATTGATCAATATTTTTATATAGGCCCCTCGGAATTCAGCTTCGAGTGGAATTCAAATTATAAATAATAATTTTTATGCAGTAGGATTGGAATAAAACAATTTTTTGAATTGTATATATATTTCACAGAAACATTATTCATTTAAGTACAGTTAATAGCCAATTAGATATTTTAATACAGTTTTTGCGATTGCAATTCAAAGGGCCGGTGCCGCGCTCTACATCGGTACGTACTTGAAATTGAGGTTATGTTGTGATAACTGTTTAGGATTAAAACCGGCTAACAGATTTCAGAAACAATTTGGTACTAAAAGCCTCCCATGATAAGGGCGAATTTCGCTCGGAGGAGGAACAAGTCGGAGAAGCCGAGGAAGCTGCGCGCGCACCCGGCATGGCCGCTACCGCACACCTGACTGCCAATACACCTTGACATCTTAACTGAATTACTGCATCTATCTATATTAACGCGTTTCCGACACATTAATTGCCGTCAGTAATCATCTCGGACCGATATCACTACGAGCACACACGCCATCCACCGGTTACGAAAAGTTTTTGAACACGACGAATCAGCTGATTACCAAACTTCTCCCGGTGTTTATTTAACGAGCGGACGATTTATCACTGAGAACGGACCGCATTTTCCGTTCGTTACAGTTTACACGGCCGAGACGGAGATTCGACGCAATCTAAGCGGCGATCAGCCGCCGCCGTCGAGTGCATCGGATGCACTTCCGCCGGCGGCGCGCGGCCGGCGTTCGACTTGCGTACCTGGACTAGTCTGCCAGCTGAGGCCTCCGATGAACATCTTCCTGCAAGATAAACATGGTGGTTAGACGCCGAGACCGCAACGGAACGAGGCACGCGGAGCGCACGAGACGTACCCCGGGTCGTTGGACATCTCGGCGGGGTTGGGGGCCGCGTCCTGGCTGTCCGCTGTCTGGGGGTCCATGGGGCGGGCCGGCGGACGCACTACGACTACGACTACGAGCGAGCGGCGGCGCGGCGCGGACGGTCCCGGAGTCGCTCGGTGGCACTACCGACTACCGGCACGAGACTGCCGCCGCGCCGCGGCCGGCGCCGGGCGCACCCCGCCACGCACCGCCGCCGCGCCGCCCCGCCGCTCCCGCGCCGCCGCCGCATCGATTCATTCACTCCGTACACAATTATTCATACGGGCCGCACGATGGATGCGAGCGCGCCCGTCGCCACCACGTGAGCGCGCACACGTGCTCGCGCGCGCCCGCCGCCCGCCGCCCGCCGCCCGCGCGCGCCGCCCCCGAGCACGCCCAGCCGCCCGGCGCCCACCGCTACCAACCCACCCCCGCCCCGGAGCCCACGCAATCAAACTATACATACCGCACTTTGTGCCAATATTATTTCTATTTGTAACGATAAAAATCAAAAGTTCCGAACTTTACAGATTTGTATAACTACGAGAGAGATCAATTAATCTGATTCTGACTATAATGTTATATGAGGTAGGTAAATGAATTTTTTCTAGGTTACAACACCTGTAGATACCTATATAACAATTTCCTGCTTATATGCAGGTATGCATTATATGGTATAGTAAGTACATTTAAGTACATCAGTAACACGTGTATCCGGTAGTTGATGCAACATAACGAAATAGTTACGACAAATCTCTCACGCGCTACACGAGCGCTACGCAGAAATCGTGAACTAAGTACATACGCACGTAGACCTCGCAAGTCGCAGCACAAGTTCAAGTGATTTCTCAAGGTATCAATTATCATTAACTTTTTTGATACTCAAAAAAGTGATTTAACATGAACTTTTTTTACCCACTCCTAGAATTAGGTATTTACCTACCCTTGCTACAAGATAAGTTACGTGTTTTAACTAAAGTATTATGTCGGTTTGGATAATAAATAATTAATTAAATTAATAAAACACTCACCTATTCAAAGTAAAATATTAAAATTCCATTGAGCATAAGTACCACTAAACTTCCGTCACCATTTCAGTTACAGGCTTGACTCAATTTTACTATAAAATCTGGCTTTGAAGGAGAGCGGAGGAATGTACTTAAACACTCGACTTCCTGGAAATTATAACCCCCGGCACGTAAGTCGAGCGGTGACGTTCAAGTGCGCGCAGCGTCGTACGAGTGAGCGGGACACAATACGATTGGAGAGCCAATCAGCGCTTACGAGGGATCCGCGAGAGCTAATCAGTGCTTACGAACGATCCCCACGTCCTCCCCGCGACCCCCTCACACCCCGAGATACCTCATTTTCGACTTCTGCGCATTGAAGGTCACCGGTCGACTTATTTGCTGTGACTTGTACCTACTTAACTACTAAGTACTACGTCTTGACGTCGGACTTCTAAAGTTCTAACTATCAAAATGTCAAGTTTTCAATCTGAGTATCTGAGCAAACCGATATTAGATATAAAACCCCGAAAGCAACGAATAAAACACGAAAGACAAATTTTCGTGCCACCTCAATATTCTCTGATCCTTCGCCATCAAATTGCCGAACCTGGGGCACATTGCGCAACACACATGCGATTACGATCGTCTTCAAAAATCAATGAAGATTGCATCAGCTGATCAGCAATTATTATTAGATAATAAAACTTGGAATTGTTTGAGCTGCTTTGAATAAGCGTTAATCAAAATGTTTATGTTGAACCCACAGAACACATATTAGCGGAGTTGAACCGTACTCGACAGATTTCGAATACAATACTTATAAACTGTAAGAAAATCAAATCAACAGCCCCCGCGCACTGAGCCACTAGTGGCGACGACTAGTGGCCGCCTGTAAGTCGCGAAAGTGATTTTTCATACATTTTTTAAGGTTGACGCACGCAACGCACACTGAGCGTTCGAGTGGCCGCGTTCGAGCCACAAGAAAATGTATGAAAAACTTGCGGGCAGCCACTAGTCGTCGCCACTAGTGGCCCAGTGTGCGGGGGCTGTTAGTCATCAGGTAAACTTGTTTGAATACGTTGAACACCGCAAATGTTTTACCCCATTTACATAATGCCATTGCTATTTGCACTGTCGTATTTATCTAAATATTTCCCTGTCACTAGTAGATTACTTATAGATTACAAAAATACAAACGTTTTTTCATATATTGATGGTTATTCAAATGAAATCTACACCGACAGCGTCTGCGTTGTGCAACAACCCCCACACAGTTTACATGCCAATACGCATGAAAGTAATAACGGTGGATTAAAACCTGATACGTAGGAGAAAGTAGAAAATATACTCGTAGATATTGATATATTGCAGTGCGACAAGAAACTTTTGGCGCCTGGGTACAGTGGCTTTCTGTCACGGCTTCTTGATTAACAGGTCTGATTGTTTAGGGCGGTTTTAGAGCGAGGCGGATCCGTGCGGAACGTGTCAATGTCATAGCACAGAATACTTAATAGTATCTATACGAGAATTACTAATTCCGCGGAATTCTGACGTTTCGTAATGTTACCAGAGATAAAACAAATCCCACAAAAAAGATAAAAAATTCAAAACTTATGTAAATACAAATCAACTGCCGCATGTAGATACGTCAAATGCCTAACAGACACTTCATGGTGAGAATGTCATTTGACTTCCATTTTTGAATGATTTTTTTTAAGTGCTTTTTTGTTTTCTATTGTTGTTAGTGTGCACTTTCTAGTTTCCACTCTTGGTGTTTTCTATTTTAAGGCGAAACGAGTAATATTATTACGCGGCATATGGCTTTTTATGATGACAGGGAATTAAAGTAGCTTGGGGTAAAATCGTAGTTCGTATATGTTAACCCTGTTCTCCATACAAATAACTCATCTATAAATGACAATGACAGCTGTCAGAATTCCGCGGAATTAGTAATTCGGGTATACTGTGAAAAATTCGCTAACCTAGCCAACTCGTGGCACAATGAAAATAACTACCCTACCTGACGACGGCCTCCGACCACCCCTCTTAGCCACCCTGCACCACCATAAGGCCACACAATGGTAAACCAACATCACAATTTATTAACATACTAAAATACTAAAATTCAGCAGATCACTTCACACCTACCGCTTGAAGGCTACTACTAGCCCAACCGACGATCAAATAAATTCTGGCTCCACCCTAAGCTCCTTTCTAAAAGTGAATTTCAAAATGACTCATTCCACCACCAACATAAGACTTGTCAAAAACAAACACCACGCGATACGCTATGGCGCTACAGATAGTAACTTATTTAACGTTAACGGATGCGATATTAAAACGTTCTCAATGCTATACAAAATCACGACTTAAAAAGTTAACGGTAATAAATCACGACACTACTATTGGTTCGGAGGGCTCACTCGACAAAGCCATTTACATAAAAAGCGATTCTTACTTCGTCACAATTAAGTGCAGTTTAGCTCGCTCAACGATGATTGCCTAAACTTTATATTCACCAACAAAGCCCACTTTTTCTATAGCGTTATCTTTTATCTCGTCTGACGGGGAAGGATAACAGAATTTGCAGTGAGATGGCAGAGTACGTCCATGTACGACTTACGAGTATCACTTACAGCTCAGTGATTATACAGCGAAGTGAGACAAACATAGTCTTACAGCATTTAATTTTCATCGCAAGAACCATCACTCTAAAACCGGCATGATTTTTTTTTAAAACGCCATATATATTTGAGTTACCCAAATCGATATAATCGAACCTAGAACCTTGTTCGTTTAAAGACTTTACACCACTGCATTAAAAAGGGGTTACATAATATTATGGAACAATGATGGCGCAGGCCGCATACTAAAAATCCGCGTAGAATTTCCGTTCAGTTCACGGTTGACTTTTTGTTAGCGCGATTTTTTTGCCATTCAGTCTCAGAGGTCTATAGTGTGTTCTATATGCCTTAACTGCCATTCGTCTGATTCAACCATTAGGACCTTACAATATTATAAAAGACTGAGGTCTATAAAATTTCTATAACAGTGGTAGATCGACTTTTTGCAATAATAGACAAAAAAATTGTATGTGAATATTAAGAAGTAATAAAAGAACATTTCATGATCCATTCAAGTTTAAATGTATTAACACAGCCACAATATTTAAAACGACTTATAGGTAATCTATCAACAATAAATCAGAATGAAACATAAATATTATGTATAATAATTTATGACACCCCAAAGTTACGGTATATAATAAACGGAGACACATACAGAAAAAACATAACTGGTTAAACCGATTGAAAAACTGGAACAAACAGAAAATAGCAATGTAAATAAGTATGATTTGCTCGGGGTATTACTAAACATAATAGAAAAAGACAAAGTACAATAAATAATTGCCATAGATGTTCAAATATGCCTTAAGTATTTATAGATCATATTATAACAAAGATGTAGATACTGTGGCCGATTCTGTTGTACACAATCTCTAAATCTAAACTAAAATGACAGGTCTAAATATATTCCTGTCTCTTTCACAATCCTCCCTGCTGAAGGGGATAGCACTATTTTTAAAACTGTCAATTTAGTTTAATTTAGAGAATTGTGTACAACAGAATTGGCCACATTGGCAGTTTATTTCGGTAACGTCATAATAAATATAGGGTTAATTTTTAAGACAGGCATCAAATGGCAGCTACCTTAAAACTATACCTACCGCGTTGTTAACATTTCCATAATTGAATATAAATAATTGTATTCATATTTTAGATCTCCGATGTACAAATACGTACTGAAATGTTGAATTTCCTTAAATGAAATTTTAATTTGTATGAACTCTAGATGAATTTCTATGAACAAATCCTATATATTTATAGGTATAATAGCTGCCATAGAACCCTTCTTAAAAGTTACCCGCTATAACGACTTAGTATAGTAGTATACTACTTTAAAATTAGTCTAAACAATTAGACACCCACACACAATAGTTTTTCTGCACCTTAATAACTTTAGTATTTTTTTCTGTACCTTAAAATTATCAGGCATCCTAACAATATTAATAATTTCAAGCTTCTTGGTAATATCAGTGTCAATGGATAAATTATAGTTGAGCCATTACAAACGTGCGCACTGAGACATAAATCATTTTTATTGGACCTCTCGCTCGCACTTACAGACCTTATGGAACTGGAACCTGTTTCTCTGGTGTTGTATGTAACAGTTAAAAAGGATTTGTCGATAGTCCATAACAGGTTATAAAGAGCGAGGGAGAGCTCTCACAACCCTATTATCGTAATGTTTTATGGCTCAGTTCGCACGTTTGTAGTGTCCCAACTATAGTATTTTGCTATAGCTTAAAATTATCTGGCATCCTAACAATAATAACTTCAAATTTC
The DNA here is from genome assembly GCA_920104075.1 of Melanargia galathea. Classification (NCBI taxonomy): domain Eukaryota; kingdom Metazoa; phylum Arthropoda; class Insecta; order Lepidoptera; family Nymphalidae; genus Melanargia; species Melanargia galathea. The sequence goes on from OV049864.1 coordinate 9,272,294, forward strand.
TTATAAGGTAGTGTGGCTAATTCTGTTGTACACAATCTCTAAATCTAAACTAAAATGACAGGTCTAAATATATTCCTGTCTCTTTCACAATCCTCCCTGCTGAAGGGGATAGCACTATTTTTAAACCTGTCAATTTATTTTACTTTAGAGAATTGTGTACAACAGAATTAGCCACAATGTGGTCGATTCTGTTGTACACAATCTCTAATTCTAAACTAAAATGACAGATCTAAATATATTCCTGTCTCTTTCACAATCCTCCCTGCTGAAGGGGATAGTACTATTTTTAAACCTGTCAATTTAGTTTAGGTTTAGAGATTGTGTACAACAGAATTAGCCACATTATCTGTGTTAATGAATAAATTAGTGCAGTCTTGAATAACTATTAATCGTGATTATACAATTTAAAATACTTTATTATTTGTTTAACATTTTATCGATATCAATACTATAAGCCATAATAAAATTAAGCACATTTCAATAATAAATGTGTTATATTGCTCCTCTAATCGTTATCTTAATGTATAGACCAAAAATTAAAGTAGCTGTAGAAAAATATATATCCAATCGGATTTGAAAAGATACACGATCAATATAAAATAAGGAAATAGTCCTTGGAGATTCACAACCAGTGTTTTAGATTACAACAAACAAATTTTGCCACATACAATGCAAATATAAAGCGAAACACAGCCGAACCAACACACAATCTAAACTTTTATACAGGACATAAGGGGACCGGTATCGAAAACGTAGCGCTATTATTATACTAACCTAAACACTATCCAATACCAATAACCATATTTTGTCTCATACTTGTAGTATTGGTGGTTCAGTAGTTTTCAAACCGGCAATGTGTAGCGTGCACAACTCGGGGTCAATACCCCGCGAGCGGCGGGCGCCCGGCGATAACTTTAGGCGTCAGCTGTTGCATTACATTGCGAAAAAAAAGCGCTTTAAAAAAAAAGGAAATATTTAAATTTTTTTTTATGGTATCTTGTCAGTAATCATCACTACTAATATTACCTGGCTTTGTTTCCGATAGCGGTCTTCTTACGCCCGTTATTTGGCCAACTAGCAGATATTCCTGTTTGTAAAGTTATATAATAATTTCTTACGAGTACATCATAACTACCTATAACCCCCGTCACGTAAGTCGACCGTTGACCTTCAAGTGTGCGCAGCGAGTGAGCGGGACCCAATACGATTGGAGAGCCAATCAGCGTTTACGAGGGATCCGCGAGAGCTAATCAGTGCTTACGAACGATCCCCACGCCCTCCCCGCGACCCCCTCACACCCCGAGATACCTCATTTTCATCGAAGGTCACCGGTCGACTTATATTACGCGGGTTATACCCATAAGAACTTTATTCGAATTTCACGTAAGTACTGGATCAATTTTTAAAAAAATAGTCAATAACGAAAATGTGAAATTAACAGCAGTCTGAGCTTTTTCACTAAGCAAATTATAATGCCATAAAGATTTAAGCCAATCAACGCGATGCATTTTATTAATAAATAAAACCGTAGGTAGCCGGTAAACAATTATTAACATCAACAAAAACAAAATAAAAAGCCAAATTGCACTAAAAGCCGTATAAGCAAAAATATAGAACAAATAAATAAAACTAAGAAGCAGTCTTTTCGTACAACTGAATCAGTTGTTAAAGCTAAAAAAATTGCCAAAAGCATAATCTATTATTGCCACAATAGAAAAATTAAACACCAACATAAAAATTAAAGCTAATATGCACGATAAAAATATGAATAATTACTTTTAAGCAAATAAAAGGGCAAGTGATTCCGTTTCTAACTACGATGTAATTATTCATACGTGATTTATTATATCAGCTGTTTATTGTTATAAGGCTATTTTTTGCTTACATCATTTATAGGATTAAATGACGTTAAATAACTTCAGTACGAAGTTATTTAACGTTAATGAAATAACGTTAAATAACTATAATACTGAAGACTTAATGAAAGAAGAATTAATGAAATAACGAAGTTATTTCCAAAAAATTCGAAAAAAAGGAGATCTATATTATAATATTATTTTACTTTTGATTTTAAAAATTACGGAATCACACACCTTTAAAAAATACAAGCATTCAGAAAATCACTGTGTCTTGGTAATTATTCTATCAGTCAAATAAAGCAAAGCGTAATAACTTATCCTAACAATCCTTATATTAATTCATACGTATTGTAAAATAAATGCACAAAAATAAAGCCTTTTACATTAAATAAATACTATACTTGAGTAAGTACTTAAAGTATAAAGTTACGTATCATAAGATACCTTAAATACTATTAATAAAGATTAACTTCCACAGCCTTAAATAACACATAAAACTTAACATATCGTAAAAATTGGTGGGTGCAATGATTTTAGATTCTTAGTTATTTAACAAAATTATTTAGACTACTTGAGATTGGAATACTTACGTACTAAGTGGTGAAAACGATAAGCAGGTACATATTTTTGGACTTAATTTTGAAAAAACATCAAGTGTCAAGTGACATATTGCTTACAACGCTCATTAGTCATCTAACTAACGTGTCACAACACAAATATCACCCGAAGAGAGCTCAAATAATATCTACTATACCCTGATTTCTAATTCCGTGGAATTCTGACGTTTCGTAATGTTACCAGAGATAAAACAATTCCTACAAAAAAGATAAAAAACAAAACTTCAAAACTTATGTAGGGAATTAAAGTAGTTTGGGGTAAAATCGTACTTCGTAGATGTTAACCCTGTTCTCCATACAAATAACTCATCTGTAAATGACAATGACAGCTGTCAGAATTCCACGGAATTAGAAATCAGGGTATAATGTGTCACAAGTCACAACAGAAATGTCACGCGAAGAGAGCTCAAATCATGTATTACATTAAAGCCCGATTCGCACATATCAGTGAAGCATCAGTGCCGGCAGTGAAAAATATTCTTTCATACATTCTTTATGAACGCGTTCACACCTGTCTGTATCAGTGACGTCGCAGTGTTTCAGTGTCAGTTCATAGAGAATGATAATATATTTTTCACTGTGCCGGAACTGCGCCGGCCGCGGCACTGATGCTTCACTGACATGTGCGAATGGACCTTTAAACATTACTTTCTTTTTTTATTCCTGATAAACAGGCCATATCATCGATATAATTTAAGGAATAAAGTTATATTATAGTGTCTATATTAACATGCATACACACTTATTTGCACAACATCTACCTTTTATGAGAATCTTCTAAGTAAGTACAGACAATGTGGCCAATTATGTTGTACACAATCTCTAAACCTAAACGAAAATGACAGGTCTAAATTTATTCCTATCTCTTTCACAGTGCTCACTGCAGAAAAGGATAGCAATAGATTTAGGCCTGTCATTTTAGTTTAGGTTTAGAGATTGTGTAGCCACATTGTGGCTAATTCTGTTGTACACAATCTCTAAACTTAAACTAAATTGACAAGTTTAAAAATAGTGCTATCCTTTTCTGCAGCGAACATTGTGAAAGAGATATTGAAAGAGATTGTGTACAACAGAATTAGCCACACTGTCTGACTATTGTAAAATGAAACATTTTAACTGAAGATTTTAGATGTATTATACTATAATTTTGATATAGGGCATGCATACAATTTCATTAATAAAAACTCTTTATTAGTCATAGTTACTTTAAAGATTCTCATAAAGACCATAATATTAAGAACTTATATTTTTATCAGGTAATTTATAAGAGGTAGATATTACTTTATTTAAGCATAGTTTGAATATAATTAACACGATTCCATTGCGTTTAATCTATCCACGTTCACAATTATTAATGACTTCACAATAAATATCATTAAGCCAAACAAAATCTTTAAAAAAAATATGATAGTGAAATATAAATTATGCGCTTTGTAAAACAATATGAAAATAATTACATCTTATAATTAGATCAAATCTGTTTTAAAGAACTGGAATGTGATTTAACAGCGTTTATAACCCCCGGCACGTAAATCGACCGGTGACCTTCAAGTGCGCGCAGCGTCGTACGAGTGAGCGGGACACAATACGATTGAAGAACCAATCAGCGCTTACGAGGGATGCGCGAGAGCTAATCAGTGCTTACGAACGATCCCCACGCCCTCCCCGCGACCCCCTCACACCCCGAGATACCTCATTTTCGACTTCTGCGCATTGAAGGTCACCGGTCGACTTATTTGCCGTGACTTGTAACCACAGAGATATTATATATAGAGTAGATCGGCGATCATCACTGTTTACTAAGAATTCACGCGTGCTAAAATAAACACTAACGTGTTGTAGGAAATACTTCCTTCTTGCGATTTATTTATGAACTTCTGTGTTTACAGTTCGAAAAAGCTCACGATTTTTGTGCACTAAAACAAATAAATTACGTCGAAATCTATGTGTATATGACTTTGGAAATTTGTGCACAACTGTGCATGAATTTGGCACGCGTTTTCCTTCCACTTCATCGTTCTATCCTTGATCTATAGTCCTATGGTATTAACCATCAATTTTTATTAGCTTGCGCATTTTCGGCGTTGGAAGCCAACAAAGCGGACAGGGTCGCGTGAGTGGCGCTCAGATTCTCAGATGTCGGGCACACAATGTTAGGCCTGTTATTCAAAATGCCCCCACCGCTGGTGCCCCAACTGACAATGGTGACGTTTTTTCTATGGTATTAACTATCAATTTTTATTAGCTTGTGCATTCTCGGCGTTAGAAGCCAACAAAGCGGACAGTGTCGCGTGAGTAGCGCTCAGGTTCCCAGATGTCGGGCAGACGATGTTCGGTCCGTTCAAAATGCTCCCACCGCTGGTACCCGAACTGACAATGGTGACGTTTGGCGGCGGGGTCACCCCGTTGGCGAAACCCGTGGCCAGCACCTTTTGGGTGTTGTGCATCATGAACGACTTGGTGGCCCCCGAACTGCCCAGGGTCAGAACTTTCTTCAGCATAACGGAGGAGTTGCAAGCGTTGTCGATCATGTCCCTAGTCGTTGAAATACTATCGAAGTCGACGGAGGGAACGGTAGCCATAGTCTTCGGGGTGGTCACGTTGAATGAGACCCCGGATGTGCTTCGGTTAATGTTCTTGGAGACGATGGCGTTGTGGAGGATGTTGCCTGTGGGGTAGGACTTGGAGACATTGACATACTGTGGTGCGCTGATGAGGGTCGCGGTGGAGGTGCGCGTGCCGAAGCCGATGATGGTGCCCGCGCCCTGCGACATCACCGTGCTGATCGTGCCCGATTTGGTGTTGATGGGGATCCTGGAACAATGATAAATAATAGTATAAATCAGGGGTCTCTACACTGGGGTGCCAGCCAGGTAACTTCCCAGTGTGCCTGGGTGCTGGTGGTCCTCTTGGATACGTCCGAGGGGAAGAGCAGTATTCGGGCCGGTGCGCCCCGGTAACATGATTAATAATTTTCCTACGGGATATTGTTAGCCATGGCCAATGACCTGGCGGAGGGAGGTTTCTCCGCGTGCCCCTCTGATTAGCAGGAACTGCGGATGAAACTGGGGGTGAGAGACCCCGGGGCGGCGGGCAGCAATGCTTATCGCGGGAGGAAGATAACCTCGTTAAAAAATTACGGGAGGGCGCGAGCCTCTGGAAGACAGCCCAGAGGCGAGCGGGAGCCCCGACTGGGGCGGCTGCCGAGCACCTGGGATGTATACACTGGGTTCCCCAGGCGTCCAGCACAGACAGCATGAAGGTCATGCCGTGGTGGTTTTTAGTGGGTATACCTCCATTTTGGGGGGAGTCCCACATAACCTTCGTTTTGCCGTGAGTCCCACATAACCTTCGTTTTGCCGTATTCGGCCGCAGAACGGGGATAGCTATAAATGCTTTTCCACCACGTCAAAAAAAAAAGGGGTCTCTACACTACGGCTCGCGAGCCAAATCCGGCCCGCCAGTGAAAACAATCCGGCCCGCGATAACTTATGACTAGCGTCGTCGACCGGCCCGCGACAGCCATGTCTTATTGCTGTGATAAGTTGAAGAAAACACAGAATGATAATTACTAGGTTTTACTCGGCGCACTTTGCGACCTAGAAATATAGGTAAGGGCAGAAAAATTAAAACAGTTTTTGCCCTTGGAACATACTGAAAAAATCCTTATGGCCCTAAGGCTTCAAAGTTTGGAGACCTCTGGTGTAAATCTTATGTTAAGTAAACTTTAACGCCTGAAGTTATAATTTTTAGGGTTCCGTACCCGAAGGGTAAAAAACGGAGCCCTATTAATGTCACTCGGCTGTCTGTCCGTCTGTCCGCCGGTCACAGGTCTCTAGCTCACAGATGAAATGAGTTACAAACCTGAAATTTTGGTATTTAGTGTAAAACGTTAACCCAAAATCAAATATTGAATTAGAAATTGAATTAAATTATTTTTCAGGGGGGCTCCCATACATGAAAAAGGAGCCGGAAAAAAAATTTTTTTCTTTACCCTAGCTTGTGGGGTATCATTGTTTAGAGCTCATTAAGTAGAGTACAAATATATATATTTTTAATTTTTATCTCAAAAAATAAGGGAATGGGAGGCCATCAAAGTTGTCAGTTTTAGACCATTTTTGTGACGGGGGCTATCTCAAAAACTAAAAACAACGATTTATTAAATAGTTTATAAGCTGTGACCAAAATAAACGAACATTTTTTTGGGTTTTTCTTTCACGGTTTGTTGCGATGTCTAGCTCGGAAATTAAATATTTCTTAGACCCAAAATATTATATTGTTCATAATTATGTACGGAACCCTGAAAGAGCGAGGCCCGACTCGCACTTGGCTGATTTTTTTAACTTGCGAGTGGGAGGTTCTTGTAGTAGGGCAGTTTTTGTGAATCCCAAATTTTGTTCCACATTTTAAACCATCTAGAGTGGAAGAATATAATTTTTAATTGGATACCTATGTGTGTGCGTTCAAAATTATTTTTCTTATCTCGCGAACGAAACATGATATTCACATGTATTCATTCAACGCATAACTACGTAACTTGAAAGCGATTCGATTTTCAGTAAAATCGGTCCAAACATTTTTTTTTAAGTTAATTAAGTTAGTTGTGTGGACCTCGAGAGTCCCACCCAGACCACGTTTTTATCTTCTATGCTACGATTCTGGATGATATACCTCGAGAGTCCCACCCAGACCACGTTTTTATCTTCTATGCTACGATTATGGATGATATACTTCGAGAGTCCCACCCAGACCACGTTTTTATCTTCTATGCTACGATTATGGATGATATACCTCGAGAGTCCCACCCAGACCACGTTTTTATCTTCTATGCTACGATTATGGATGATATACCTCGAGAGTCCCACCCAGACCACGTTTTTATCTTCTATGCTACGATTATGGATGATATACCTCGACAGTCCCACCCAGACCACGTTTTTATCTTCTATGCTACGATTATGGATGATATACCTCGAGAGTCCCACCCAGACCACGTTTTTATCTTCTATGCTACGATTATGGATGATATACCTCGAAAGTCCCACCCAGACCACGTTTTTATCTTCTATGCTACGATTATGGATGATATACCTCGAGAGTCCCACCCAGACCACGTTTTTATCTTCTATGCTACGATTATGGATGATATACCTCGACAGTCTCACCCAGACCACGTTTTTATCTTCTATGCTACGATTATGGATGATATACCTCGAGAGTCCCACCCAGACCACGTTTTTATCTTCTATGCTACGATTATGGATGATATACCTCGAAAGTCCCACCCAGACCACGTTTTTATCTTCTATGCTACGATTATGGATGATATACCTCGAGAGTCCCACCCAGACCACGTTTTTATCTTCTATGCTACGATTATGGATGATATACCTCGAGAGTCCCACCCAGACCACGTTTTTATCTTCTATGCTACGATTATGGATGATATACCTCGACAGTCCCACCCAGACCACGTTTTTATCTTCTATGCTACGATTATGGATGATATACCTCGAGAGTCCCACCCAGACCACGTTTTTATATTCTATGCTACGATTATGGATGATATATTATAACACTTAACCTGTAATTATGAGACTTGGACCCCGGAATGCTCTGTATGACGACAGTGGCTTGCAGTAAACACGGAATAATTGTTCTCTATCCAGTGGAATGTACTCCACTGCTTGTGCTTTAGCGAATAATACTGCTAGTACAAGTCACAGCAAATAAGTCGAGCGGTGACCTTGACAATGCGCAGAAGTCGAAAATGAGGTATCTCGGGATGTGAGGGGGTCGCGGGGAGGGCGTGGGGATCGTTCGTAAGCACTGATTAGCTCTCGCGGATCCCTCGAAAGCGCTGATTGGCTCTCCAATCGTATTGTGTCCCGCTCACTCGTACGATGCTGCCCGCACTTGAAGGTCACCGCTCGACTTACGTGCCGGGGGTTATAATATAAGTGACGCGATTAATAGTAGTGACGCGGGGAGTAGTGGCTAAGTGCTCTCCTGGTACACTATGTACCATGCCACCGGTTATTGTTGCTATGACTATGGATTTTGTATTACACTCACCCTCGAATCATATGAGAGTTGGACCCCGAGATGCTCTGTATAGTGACAGTGGCTTGCGGCAGATGATGTATTGTTCTCTGTCCAGTGGGCTGCACTCCACTGCTGGTGTAGTAGTGGACAGTGCTGCCCGTGATGCGGGGAGGAGCAACTATATGCGCCACTGGTACACTGTGTACCATGCCAGTTTTACTGTGCGCCATGCCATTGATTCATTGTGAACCATGCCACTGGTTGTTTAATGCTACGATTATGACTTTTTGTATTACCTACACCTACCCTCGAATCATATGCGAGTTGGGTACGACTATGTGCGCTACTGGTACACTGTGTACCATGCCACTGGGTATTGATGCTACGATTATGGATTTTGTACATACCCTCTAATCATATGCGAGTTGGACCCCGGGATGCTCTGTATAGTGACAGTGGCTTGCGGCAGATGATGTATTGTTCTCTGTCCAGTGGGCTGCACTCCACTGCTGGTGTAGTAGTGGACAGTGCTGCCCGTGATGCGGGGAGGAGCGGCGATGTGCGCCACTGGTACACTGTGTACCATGCCACTGGTGGTTGACGCCACGGTTATGCACTTTGTGTTTTGGTTTCCTGTGAACTAAAGATGCAATAAGGTTAGAGAACTGTCTGTGAAATTTATATCTATGGAAATAATCTGCCCGTGATTTTGAAATAAGTGGCACATACTAATCTGACATGATTTTTTTTTCTGCCTGAATTTATATGGGACGGCTAAACCAATTTTGACGGAATTTAAGCAGGCAGGCCAGGCCTACATTTATACTTATCAAGCAGATAGTTATTAAATAAAGAGTGATCTAGGCTGCTTTTTATCGCGGAAAACCAGAGTTCCCACAGAATTATTAAAAAAAAACCAGGACGAAGCGGCTGGCATCAGCGATCAATACGATACTTTATTACTTACATTATTCGTGTTAAGCGTTGTTCCCAAATCAAATTCATCCCCAACAAGAGTAATAGTATCCGGATTGGCACCAGTCAGTTTCTCGATAGTTTTCCTAGCATCTGCATCACTCTCGATATTACCCAGATTGCGACTCAAAAACTCTATATCAGCATCCAACAACCCCTCCAGACTCTGATCATCGTCCGATTGTTTGCAGAGATCGAAAGCATCGTCGTTTTCCAACTTTATATCCTCAACTTTGATCCCGTCAACATTTATACCATCCATATTTTCCACTTTAATTCCATTATCATCCAAACCGTCCACTTCATCCACTTTAATTTCATCCAGATCTTCCATTTTGATGCTATCGACTTTTATGTCGTCTATATCCTCGACTTTGATGTCAGCAAAATCCGCGTCTTTCATGAGTTGGTCGTCGGAGAAATCCCTCGAGGCGTCAGAATTTGTCATGTACTGACTCGCATTGAAATTGGCCGAATCGAAATCGTCGTGAGCTTCCAATTTTATGTCGTCTATTTTGAATTTCTCCTCTAGGGCACTACTTGTGGAGGGCTGTGGGCTGTCCGCGTTACTGAGATCTCCGCTCAACGCCCTTTTCAATACGTAAGCTTTTATTTTTCTCAACATAAAAAGTGGCACTTTGAATCCTGTCAGTTCGCCGAGCAAAGGCAGTGAGCTGTGTTTATAGGCGTCACTGGTTGCGAGTTCTTCAATGTCTTCTAACACCTAAAACAAATAAATGCATCTCTGAGCGTAAAAAAATTTAGATGAAACGCAAGCTTTTTTTATGTAAATTATTTAATTAAGTACAAGGAACTTTATGTAATTATTATGAATTCATCATCATCATGATCAACCCATTAGCGGCTCACTACAGAGCACGGGTCTCCTCTCAGAGTGAGAAGGGTTTTGGCCATAGTCTACCACGCTGGCCAAGCGGATTGGCAGACTTCACACACCTTTGAGAACGTTATGGAGAACTCTCAGGCATGCAGGTTTCCTCACGATGTTTTCCTTCACGGTTAAAGCAAGTGATATTTAAATACTTAAAACGCACATAACTCCGAAAAGTTAGAGGTGCGTGCCCGGGATCGAACCCACGACCTCCGATTAGAAGTCGGTCGTCCTAACCACTAGGCTATCACAAACATATATTATGAATTATTTAATGGCAATTAACGTTGAAGTTATAGAGGACTAAGCAAGAAGTGATTTCTAGGCTCCTTTTATTTACGAAAAATGAAGGATTACTACAGGATTAAGGAAACAAATTACGCGGACGAAGTCGCGGACAAGAGATAATCAAACCTTAAAATAAAAGGTGGCTCAAATCACGTGTATAAAGTTTATTTATATAACAAACTTTATTTTAGAAAAAAATAAACTGATTTCTACATACCAAATTATGCGTATAACTTCGTACATAAAAATTATAGCAACGTGTTATTTTACACTAAAGTATGTAAATTACGATAGCGAAAATCATCAAAATCGGTTCATCAGTTTTTAGGGTTCCGTACCCGAAGGGTAAAAAACGGAGCCCTATTAATGTCACTCGGCTGTCTGTCTGTCTGTCTGTCTGTCTGTCCGTCTGTCCGCCGGTCACAGGTCTCTAGCTCGCAGACGAAATGAGTTACAAACCTGAAATTTTGGTATTTAGTGTAAAACGTTAACCCAAAATCAAATATTGAATTAGAAATTGAATTAAATTATTTTTCAGGGGGGCTCCCATACATGAAAAAGGAGCCGGAAAAAAAATTTTTTTCTTTACCCTAGCTTGTGGGGTATCATTGTTTAGAGCTCATTAAGTAGAGTACAAATATATATATTTTTAATTTTTATCTCAAAAAATAAGGGAATGGGAGGCCATCAAAGTTGTCAGTTTTAGACCATTTTTGTGACGGGGGCTATCTCAAAAACTAAAAACAACGATTTATTAAATAGTTTATAAGCTGTGACCAAAATAAACGAACATTTTTTTGGGTTTTTCTTTCACGGTTTGTTGCGATGTCTAGCTCGGAAATTAAATATTTCTTAGACCCAAAATATTATATTGTTCATAATTATGTACGGAACCCTGAAAGAGCGAGGCCCGACTCGCACTTGGCTGATTTTTGAAATTATCGCGAACATGCATACATATGGGTCGAATACAGAACGTCCTTTTTCTGAAGTCAGTTAAAAATATACGATTATCATACCATAATGTATGTCTTGCCGCCAACAGCGTTGACGAGGTTGTGTGTGGCGATCCACTCCTTGTCCGCAGAGTCGGCGGGGTACCGCAGCAAGCCCGAGTGCCTCGTGTAGAGGCGTCCGCGTGAGTTGCCCAGTCCCAGCACCTGAAATACAATACTTATTAGTCATACCTATTTTCCTATTCTGATGGGAGAAATTTCCTTTTCAAAATTAAATAATTTATCAACTTCTAGTTATACGGTATGCCTACAGAACTCTGAATAAGAGGCACTTATACCCTGATTTCTAATTCCGTGGAATTCTGACGTTTCGTAATGTTACCAGAGATAAAACAATTCCCACAAAAGAGATAAAAAATTCAAAACTTATGTAAATAAAAATCAACTGCCGCATGTACGTAGATATGACAAATGCCTGACAGACACTTCCATTTTTGAATAAATTTTTTCAATGTGCTTCTTTTGTTTTCTATTGCTGTTAGTATGCACTTTCTAGTTTGCACTCTTAGCGATTTCTATTTTAGGGCGAAACGACTAATATTATTACGTGGCTTAGGACTTTTTATGTTGACAGGGAATTAAAGTAGTTTGGGTTAAAATTGTACTTCGTAGATGTTAACCGTTTTCCATACAAATAACTCATCTGTAAATGACAATGACAGCTGTTAGAATTCCACCAAATTAAAAATCAGAGTATAGAAGTGTGGTGTACGTGTGACCTTGTCGCCGCGCTGTAGGCGAGGACGTCGACAGTGCAAAGATGTGTGAGGTAAGCGAACAGATACAACGATGTGTCAGGTGAGCGAACCATGCGACGCATTTGCAACCTTATCGCGCTAATCCTACGGCTTAATTCTGTCTGCACGGCATTGAGCGTAAATGTGTTTGCGTGATTTCGTATGTAGTAAGGCGGCGACATGCGTTCTGTATAGTTTGAAGTGGTACACAGCACTCCTGTGGGTATACCTTATCCATGCTACAATAAACTTTGCTATATGCTTTTGAAGCATATAGCAAAGTTTTTAGATTAGTAGACTGCTCGTTTGTGGGCTATTCTAAAACAAGTGGCAAACTTCCACCAGCACCACCACTACAGCCTTTTAACGTCCCACTGCTGGGCACAGGCCTCCTCTCTCATAGGAGAGAGGGATTTAGAGCTTAGACCCACCACGCTGCTCCAATGCGGGTATGGCGGGGTTTAACGACTATTGTCACATGATAGTGATAACAACCGGGACCGACTGCTTAACGTGCTCTCCGAGGCACGGGGGTGAAACACCGCCAACTACCAACTCCGGGCTGGCACTGAAAATTTCTGGACAGGAAAACCCAATACCTAACAACTATTAGCTCGACCCGGGAATCGAACCCGGGACCTCGTGATCTGCAGTTGAATATGCTAACCACTAGACCAACGAGGCAGAGGCAAACTTCAGTCTAAGTCAAAGTCACAATTAAATATTGCTTACTTTATGCGCGTGAGATCCCATGATAAACAGCGTGTCTTGAGTGAGCCTTGCTGGATTCCATTTCTCAGGGTCCCGGAGCGCTGGCGACGGGATGGGAGATGACGCGCCACTATCAGTGCTGTCCTCCTGCTTTATTTTCTTTATTTTGGAAAAGTCGATGTCCAATTCCATATCTTTGCGTTTTTGTGACGAATTCTGGAACTTAATTTTTAAATAAAATCCTGTGAGAAATTTTTGAGTTTCCGGAGTAAAAAGTAGATCACTCCTTGTAAAATCCTCTGAAAGGTGTGCGGGCGACGTTGACGTATGAAGCGTGATGGGAGTGCGTGGAAGTCCAGAACTAATAGGGTATTTGACTAATTTTTGGAAATTGTTTTAAATTATTCTTTATTACTTATTAAAACACACTACATTGATATTTTTCGCAATATCTACAGTATTAAGAATTAAATCAATGATAAAGTTTAAGTTTTGAAAACCACGCCAAAAACGACATTTCTGATCACATGATACGCGTGACGTCACAAATCGCTATGCAAGTCACTTCTCTCGCTCGCTCCTTTTCGGAACTCGGTGCGTGCGACAGAGACGCTACGCAAGGCGACTGCTGTATCGTAATGTTGTAAATTGTTATACCTACTCATTTTAATATCAATCTTATTCTTTCAATTATAAAGTTTAGTTTCGGTTGACTTGATAAACTTCAATTATAACAACCAAGTTACGTGCAATCGAGTGACGTCACAAACAATCCTGCGAGCGTTCACGTTCCTGATAAAATTTCAAAAATTATTATGTTTTATTTCGTGCAAAATATCGCGTAAAATTACATAGTTTAGTTTGATTGAGTGAAATATGTCTTTTTTAGGCTATTATCTGATAAGATGACCACAATCAATAGTATATTTTCAATGTTGTCAAATACCCTATTACTAATCGACGCATAGGCAAGTAGAGTTGACGCCAAACAAATATTCATCCCTGAGCTTCGTGCGAGAGCGAACTCGCGCAGGTGTCGCGCTGGTGCCGGCTCTCTCTTTTCTGTACATCCACTGATACCTAAATTATGCTATTGCGACACATCTTACGGTTATTTTCAGAGGCGAATATTTGTTTGGCGTCAACTATACGCACTCCCGTCGCCCGCACTCGTGCCTTATCGCGAACTATTACAGGCCGGTTTCTTAACATTGCACATGACCGCAAGACCGCAAGAGCCGCAAAAGGCACATTTTCCAATAATGAAAAAGCGAAGGATGTCATCAGCATCGGGAGCGCCGATATTTTACAATGTAATGGACAAGAGTCCTTTCACTTGAATTAATGGATACAAAAATCTGAATTAAACAACCTGTTTCCCAGTTACTTTCATAGTAATTCCCATAGGTTCTAAGACAGAAATGCAGTCCACTTGGACTGCAAGCCGCTGGCTGAATTGCTGTACAGATGCAGTTTGCGCAACTGCATTGCATGGCAACGGCCGACCAACTGCACAGTTCGTTGTATTAGAACTGCACGCGAACTGCGTTCGGTACGGGTTGATCAGCAGTTACGATGCGATTTTGCAGTCCAAATGTTTGTCTGTCTAATCACTTACTGTTTGTCGTGTCAATTTATTTTCTGCGGTGCTTGAGTCATTGTCACTTGTGACATCAGCAAATCCTGTAGCTGCTGTGCGTGGAGGTGTGGAATACAGCAGCCTTGTCGCATCAAGCATTGCCCGGCAGACTGCTCGAACCTGTTTTATAGACAATCTTTTTTTGCCTTAACTGCGATGCCACCTGGTTGTAAGTGACAATGTAGTCTGAGAAGGAAGAGAGCTAACCTGACATGGGTGTGGCAATTTCTATAAAACCATAATTTTCTATGCTGCATCATACCGAAATGCTTTCGATTGCTTTAAAATCATATTTAAAAATTGGTTGTCTGTAAAGTCAGTTTATGGATGACAATTTAAAGTCATAAGAAAACAAAAACAGATGCGTCATTTCCGTCATTCGCGCGGTACGTGACAATGAGTCATGCCTGTATGTGCGTGTAGCAGGCGTTCATCGATTTATAAGACGTTATCACGTAAAATATGTATGCCAATGAAAAATAAACTGTATCCAAAAACATAAGCAATATATGCAGTTGACCAACAAATTGTTTTATAAAACCAACTCATAATTATATGAATGTTACAACCTATTGAAAAGTTAGGTCAACCTGTTATTGAGTGAAAAATGCACTATTCATTACATTGTCACTATAACTGTCAAAGACACAACCCACCTCTAATCACAGACGGACACATCAATTTTATTTATGTGTATAGATTAAAAATCTTAGCTGATCATATCCACTTACCTGATCCTCACTCACAGACTCGTCACCCAAATTCAATCTAATATTATTTACAGCAGGAACAAAGAATTTCTGAAAAGATATTGATTTATATAATTACTTGTTAAAACAAAAACATGCTCACTTTCATGAGGATTATTGAGATAAAATATAAAGGGTGTATTCAGACATGTTTTCCAAAACGCGTCCCACGGATTCAGTACATGATTCTAGGTTCCCCAGTGGTGAAATTTTTCATCGAATTTTCCATGAAATTTCCGATATTTTTTACCTCTTTTTTAACTGAATACTGTATAAAATTATTATTACTATCTGTCTCAACGCAATTATAAATGAAAAAGTAAATATTTCATTATTTTCACTTAAAACGGTAATGTTATCAAATTTAAGATTTTCGTCGAACAGCTGATTGCTAGTGAACTAGTGTGAATACAGGTCGTTAACCTACATTCGTACTGGCCTTGAATTTATAATGAAGCTCGTGGCACAGTCAAAAGAAGTGCCGGGCGCGCGACGTCAAGGCCACACTTTAACTCATAAAAGTCTCATATTGTGAATTTTGCGCGGAGCGTTGCGTGCGTTGTGATCGCGTTGTATGCAATACATTGCGCGCTCAAAAATGGCAATATTTGAAACCAATCATTTCTGACATAAATGAATTCAGTATTTTCACATAACACATTAAATGCAACCTTACCTCAAAGTTTTCATTAAGATGTCATTTACACCCTGTATATATATTTTTAAGTAGCTATTAACATATTTTGTTGTTGAATTAATTCAACCTGAACTCCATAGAACATTCATTCCTCATAGCACAGGATTAATGCCATCTACTCTACAGTATGAGTAATTACAATTCAAAACTAACAACACACAACTTTTAATGTGCTAATCTAAATATATAAAAGGAAAAGGTGCCTGAATGACTGACTGACTGACTGATCTATCAACGCACAGCTCAAACCACTGGACGGATTAGGCTGAAATTTGGAATGCAGATAGCTATGATGACGTTAGCATCCGCTAAGAAAGAATTTTTGAAAATTCGACCCCTATAGGGGTTAAATAGGGTTTGAAAGTTTGTATGATATTTATATCAATCCACGCGAACGAAGTCGCGGGCATAAGCTCGTTTAAACTATATTCACAGCTCTGAATGTAATGCTAATCCTTTTCGGCAGAGAACTAGTGCTATTTTTAGATCCTTTAATTTAGTTCATTCAGTTTTCAGATTGTATACAACAATAATTATAATACACTAGCTGACTAGCTGATGCTTGTGATTTCATCCTCGTGGATTACGACACTTGTTTTTCCAGGATAAAAAGTGCCCTATATCCTTCTCCAAGGTTTAGTCTATCTCTGCACCAAATTTCATTAAAATCGGTTTGGCAGTTTAGGCATGACCATGTAACTTATGACCATGACCATAAAACTCACTTTGCATTTATAATATTATAGTTAGGATCAGTACTATTATAATAAAAAAAAAACTTTGTTTATTACACATACAAATATACATATATATCATACTTATTATAGTTACTGCTGTTTACAAAATGCGTTATTGTTCTTTACTTCTTTGTGTTAAACTGCACACGTTACTTCTTTGTGTTAAATTATGTACTAAAATACTCACTTCCAAATACTTTTTGATAACTTGATCAATTTCCCTTGTGACTGCGGACTGTATGGTTTGGCGCAACATGTCCAGAGATTTATTAGCACTCGCTCGAAATTCTGCAATAGGTCTTGAGTGTGGTTGTACAGGGCCTGGGAGACTGAACCGCCGGTGCATGGCTGCCAATGTGCTTATGGCTATTTGCCGTGTTATAGGTTGTTTCTATAACAATGACAATATTTACACAATGTTAATATTAAGCAAACCTTTTAAATTAACAATCTTTCTGAGTCTTCTAATGACAATTTTTCGAAGAAGTAAGTAATATAAATTATCAGACTTACCGCTTGCATATTTGTTGTTGTGCTCGTACGTATGTTAATTATTTTAGGTGGCGCCTGAAAAGTCCATGTACTTGTGGTGCATGTATCAAAGGTTGACAGATTATTGGTTGTTTCTTTGTTCTTTTGGATAACCATTTCGAATTGTTAACAACTCACAAATAGATTCAACACCTCCCGTACCTCGCATACTATCGTTAAACAAAACTTATATTAAAGAAGTTCTACCATTGTCCATTTCGTAAGTCGTACTCATGTTAATTGTTAATTACGCGGTCACCACAAAGATTATCAAAAGATTTACATACAAATAAAGAAAATATTCATAACTGGTTTGTAATTTTGTGTTTCTGTTTCTATTTAAAATATTAATAATTATTATTGATTTTTATTTTCAAAATTTCAAACCACACCTGACACTGACAGTCCTGAACTCCTGACCTTCTATGGAATCTATGGTCCTGACCAATGTTTCCACTTTAATGATTTCCTTTCCCCACGCCTCAATTGAGATTTCCCCTTTTCAGGACCTTTTTCCCCTCAAAATTTATTCTACTGTAGTTTTTTCACTAGTAGTAAAAATCTGCTCAACGGTGACTGTTGATCGGTCACTTATCGACTTATCATTGGGTCATAATAATATAATATTCCACAATAATAGTAGTTATAATATTAAAACAGATAAACGCAATAGACTCGATAATTTAGCAGTTGGATCAATCCTGTGCGTGAAATCTGGCTTGAAAAGAACAGGAACAACCTCTGTACAACTGATGAAAAATCAGTTTGAAATACCCCACCTCAAGTTTGTACAGGCCAATGCTACTACAAGCGAATCCAAAAAAAATAGACTAAGCATTAATAAAGTATAATTTCAACATTCGTCTTATTATAATTATAACCTGACCAGAAATATATAAAACATGCACTGATTTCGCCACTGTTTATACTATAATACTAGTATAGTCCATACAAAAATTTGTTCCGAAATTTTCCATCAGTAAGTATAATATCTGCGTAATACGTAAAATATAAACATTAAAGTGACGATAATATAGTAATGCGTCTTGGCGGGAGTACATGTCATTCGCAGTGAATCCCAGATTGGCACTATTAGTCGCGGGCGACTTGTCGCAGCTCGTACGTACTGCTATGGGATTTCCCTAAATTTGTCGAATAAATGGTTGTATGGCAACACTAAAGCGACACTAACCACAGAACGAACTCCCTCAGTAGTCAGTAACTTACTACCTTTTCAGTTTTCCATTCCATTTTGCAATCTGAATAGTGAATCTGTGTAGTGAATTGAGAATTCTGACATCTGTTCTACTCACAGAATAATGAATAAGAGGAGAAGTGCCCTTTACATCAAATGGTATGGAAACCTGCTGTCGTTAGTTTGTCCCCACCACTTGCTACAAAATGCTATATTACATACTGATAGGTCAGTGCAAGCAGCACCAGCAAATATAGACTTTATCGTTTAGTACACAGCGTTCAATTTCAATCACCGTACATCACACGTTATCGATGTTGAGCGAAGGCGCCCGTTCCATGAAAAGTCTACGTTTTAGTGAAGGAATATATTTATATAGTACAAGTACCATTGCGTCCTAAGACCGACCGATTCAATGTTTGATTTCTACTAAGCAAGTAATGGTTTTTGTTCATAATGAGATACAGACTTCTCAATTTAACACTTTTTGAGCATAATGTAAATATACAAAGTAATGTTTTCTTGTTTTTTATGGAAAATAACAACAATAACTTGTACTTAAGTGTGAAATGAGATGCCATCTTTCGTGTGATTTACTTTTTTGCTTGATTTTTTTCAAACAACCACTGAACAACACGGCATTTTGTTAAAAATCGAGAGCGGTGAAGCGATCGTTGGACGACATTCGACTAAAGACAAAAACGGTTCTCAGGTGTATTTAACGCCAGAAGAGTTCTCAGGAACCACGCCCCCTTGTCATATCTCTCTTATTCCTTTATCTATGGTTCTACTAAATAACATCTCTATTCCTGAACCAATATAAAAAATCCTATAAAATATAAATATTTCATATCAGTTCTGAACAGTGAGCACAGTTCTGAGGATTTTTGTTCAGAAAAACAAAGAAGCCAGAGGTAATTATTGAACATTTGGAAACTGTCGAGTGTCGTAAGTCTAGCATTTTGGATTTGGAGGCCGCACGGCGGTTTTCCGCCGTGCGGCCGCAAGTGATGTTATCTGACAGTTCATATTTCCAACAATTAAATAATTATTCTTGTCCGATAGTTTAAAGTTCATAGTCTTCATACTTCCATGTTTTCATCATCACGTTGTTCATATTAACGTTAGTTAAACACAACTGATCACAACGTACCCAAAGAAGATATAAACATACCTACTTACATTCACTTTCACAAGTCACAGTAGGTAGGTTCTTCCAGTCACCAGTGTATTCGGCACACTTGATAAGATACAACGTGCAGGTACCTACCTAACTATAATTCACTTGTAATAAAATACCTATAACGAGCCATTTCTCTGAGTAAGTGTTAATACAAGTAGTATTTGTTGAAATTCAACCATTTAGTTACCTACCTGTGTACCTACATTATTAACATTTTATTTTTTCCTGTAGACTGACTAATTTTGTAGTTTGAATTAAACATACCACCATTGAAGTTGAACTTTGTACTAGGAAACTAGTTCCGTGAAGTGTTTATCATATTCATATATGCTGCTATAAGTAAAATTGTTAGTACTTATTTACTCATATGGTTCTGACTTGCTTGTCAGCTTTAAAAATATTTTTTAACCTACTTAAAAAAAGGAGGTTATGTATTCTACCCATATACCTATGTATGTATGAATATGTGTTTGCAATTATCTTAGCTGGTTATAATTAAATTAAATTTCATGAGTTAAATAAATTTAATGTTGAAAGTTATCAAATAGGTAGGTACATAGCTAAAAAATAAGGCAAATATGTGCCAGTGAAAAATGTTAGGAATTTATTAACTTATGGTTAAAACTATTTTAACTTTTGTATGCACATTGCACATAGGTATTCTGTTTTTTTTTTTGTATTATCTAAAGTCAAGTGAAACAATGTGGCCGATTCTGTTGTACACAATTCTCTAAACTAAACTAAATTGAGAGGTTTAAAAATAGTGCTATCCTTTTCTGCAGGGAGCATTGTGAAAGAGATAAGAATATATTTAGTCCTGTCATTTTAGTTTAGATTTAGAGATTGTGTACAACAGAATTAGCCACATTGAGTACTTATTTGGATATACAATCTCCTGAACAAAAATGAAGTTCTAAATGTACTCGTACTACTATCTCTTTCACATGCTCCCTGTGGAATAGTTTACAGTCTACAGTTGATTAATAATAATTATCTAGTACCAGTGTAAATTAGTCTTATGTACTAAAGTACTAGTCAAACTGACGTCTTAGAATCAAAAGTAGGTATTTCTCCTTTATACTTATTTTCAAGGAAGTTTGATATAGTATCTACCTATAGCCAGCTTTAGATTGCTATAGCAAATTTAGATTTTTTCAAAATCCCTGGGAACTTAATTTTTCAAGATAAAAAAGTAGCCTATGTGTTAAATCAGGGCATAATCTATCTCCATTCTAAATTTCAGCCAAATTATTTCAGTAGTTAAAGAGTAACAAACATAGACATACATACACACAAACTTTCACCTTTATAATATTAGTGTGATTAGGCTTTTTCCAATTTAGTAGTTTTCAATTTAGTTTTCCAATTTAGTTTATTTTGTAAGTAAAATTAGGTATTTAAATGATTTAGCGAAACTTGCAGTTTATCTTATAATTACATCACTTTCGTCAGAAAATATTAGTACCTAGTCGGTTTGTATACTTAAAATCAAAATAAGTTTATTATCTACTGTTTTTATTTCAACATGTTTATAAAAAAATCTGTTGATAAATAATAGAGTATAGACCATCAACATTCTACATGAAGACAACAATTTTATTCAAGAATGTTTACAAAATATAATGTAGATTGCAGGTTTATACCTAATCTGGCTTTGATGCTTGAGTTTGTTTTTATAAACAACATCATTTACGTCAATAATATACCAAACCTATTGTTTTTCTTTTTTCTGGATTTGCATCATAAAGATAATTTTATGATTTGATTATACAAGGGTCACACTGAAACTTTTTAGAATTGGTCAATAAGAAAAGTTACTGATGAAAAATTCATTTAAATTACAAATAAATAACTCTTTAGGAAGCTGTTAGTCCAGTAACTTTAACATCTGAAAGTACGGGGTACCTTTCGTCAAATCGGGTATTTCTGATTTTTGGCAAACTTGTTCATGATGTTGGCTCAATGAATAATCCAAATTTGTGACCTCGAACGCCAAACGCAACTTTGTCAAAAGTCGAAAAAACCGCGAAAATTTCGATTTTTTTTCATATTTTGCTCATTATAACCTTTTTTGATTGTACCTTTTCAGGGCGTTTTGAAATTAAAATAAAATTGCTACAATTTAAGACCAGAATCAGCTCTGTAGGTACATTACTTACTGAGATGCTCGCGACTTCGCCCGCGTGGATTCGTAATCTCATACAAACTTCCATCTCCTATTTAACCAACTTGGAGGTAGTTTTTTCAATTTCTTAAAGTATCTCATTTTCACTTTAGATTTTTTCGAAAAAAATACTAAAAATATTTTTTTTTTAATCTATGGGACCATTTTGCAAACATCCTCAGCTGTCGATTAAAAAAAGAATCACGCAAATCGGTTCAGTAATCTCGGAGAAATTGGTAAAACAGGTAAATTTACATGGAAAAAATACATCTGAGCGGGTTGGATGACGTTATACGCTAGAGCGCCGCGTGAAACGATATTCGCATCTTTAAAGTTCAATAACTTTATCAGTTTTTGAGATAATTTAATAATTCTTTCAGAGTTTTGTTTTATTTTACTTAAGTTTTTATAATAAATTAAAAAAAAATATTGGAAACTTGTCCATTGTGTAGTAGTCTTGTCTGACTTGTCCATGTAGTCATCGGCTAAGAAAGGAATTTTGAAAATTCAACCTCTAAGGGGATTAAATAGGGTTTGAAAGTTTGTATGAGATTTATATGAATCCACGCAGATGAAGTCGCGGGCATCAGCTAGTAGGTATACCTATAATATTATATACATACAATACCTACATATTGTATTGATTACCTTTTTTAAAGTCGGTTAAACAACAAAAATATTAACATTATTCTACATTCTGTTCTGTTCCTACATTATTCTGTTTTGATTTTCTAAAAAGTTAGTGTGAACCATGATACGTAATACAAAGCTAAAACATTTTAATTATTATTATAGTTAACTACCTACAGAAATGTACATTTTAATTTTTACAAATGAACTGGTTTTAAATTATAAATTAAAATATGTAAGTAGTTAATATGAATAAAATTTTTGATAAGTCATGTGTGTTTAGGACAAAGGCTGTTTATGTAATTTGTTTACTTCACTTGAATAATTCACAATGTTATAGGCAAACAAGAATTCTTTACTCATTATAAACTCTTGATAAAAAGTTTATCTGAATAAAAAATACTTATGTCTATTCTATTCGGCTTTGCTTCAGCTGTCCACAAGATAGTTAAGCTACTTCTTGTAACAATTTTGTTTTGAAAAGAGCAACTGCTGAGTTTCTTGCCAGCTCTTCTCAGCAGAATCAGCATTCCGAACCGGTGGTAGATTCTTGACATGTCATAAGAGCCACACGTTGGCCTACATGAAATAAATGATTTAGAAATTTTTTTAATTTTTTAATTTTGATAAAGACATTTTGTGAATTTAATCCATTGTCAGTATTATTTCATAATAAATATGTTATTATGAATTTTATGCGTTATGTTATATTATAATGTGGCCGATTCTGTTGTACACAATCTCTAAATCTAAACTTAAATGACAGGTCTAAATATATTCCTGTCTCTTTCACAATCCTCCCTGCTGAAGGGGATAGCACCATTTTTAAACCTGTCAATTTAGTTTAGGTTTAGAGATTGTGTACAACAGAATTAGCCACAATGTTTCCTTACGTAATGCTCATTTCTCTTTAACTTTTTTTTCTTTATTTACAGTTAAAAATGACGAAAATTAAGGCTGGACCAGTAGTTGACATCCTTGGCGATGAAATGACTAGAATCATCTGGGACCTTATTAAGGATAAACTAATTTTACCATTTTTGGACATTGAGTTACACACCTATGATTTGGGTATGGAAAATCGTGACAAAACCGAAGATCAAGTAACAATTGATTGTGCGAATGCCGTTAAAAAGTATAATGTAGGCATAAAGTGCGCTACTATTACTCCTGATGAAAAGAGAGTGGAAGAATTCAAATTAAAGAAGATGTGGAAGAGTCCGAATGGTACAATTCGTAACATCCTCGGAGGAACTGTTTTCAGGGAAGCTATCATCTGCAAGAATATTCCTCGCCTTGTTACGGGATGGGAGAAACCCATTATTATTGGTCGTCATGCGCACGCAGATCAGTATAAGGCTACAGATTTTGTTGTCCCTGGTGAAGGCAAATTGGAACTTATATTCACCCCCAAGTCGGGCGAGCCCATAAAGCATGTTGTGAATGATTTCAAAGGTGCCGGTGTTGCACTTGGTATGTTTAATACTGATGCATCGATTGTAGATTTTGCCCATGCGTCGTTTAAGTACGCATTGGACAGAAAGTATCCTCTATACTTGAGCACAAAGAATACTATCCTCAAGAAGTACGATGGTCGTTTCAAGGACATTTTCCAAGAAATTTACGAGAGCGAATACAAAGCAAGTTTCGAAGCTGCAGGTATTTGGTACGAGCACCGCCTCATTGACGACATGGTCGCCTACGCAATGAAGTCCGAGGGTGGGTTTGTATGGGCTTGTAAGAATTACGACGGCGATGTTCAGTCGGATTCCGTAGCCCAAGGATACGGTTCATTGGGGCTTATGACTTCAGTTCTGATCTGTCCTGATGGCAAAACGGTCGAAGCGGAAGCCGCTCATGGGACTGTTACCAGACACTACCGCTTCTACCAACAAGGAAAGGAGACCTCCACGAATCCTATTGCCTCTATCTTTGCATGGACTAGAGGTCTTCTGCACCGTGCTAAGTTGGACAACAACCCTGAACTCACAAAGTTCGCCGAAACGCTCGAAAAAGTATGCGTTGATACCATAGAATCTGGTATCATGACTAAAGATCTCGCTATTTGCATCAAGGGCATGAGCAATGTTAAGAGATCTGATTACTATGAAACTTTCGAATTTATGGACAAGCTGGCTGAGAACTTAAAAAAGAGTTTGGGACAATGACTAAATCCTAAGCGGAAACTCAGCAATTTGTAACATTTTATATCTACGTTTTTCAGTGAACATTTATGGGCTTAAGGATAATAAACTATGGCATTTATTTATTTTTCTTGTTTACTTGTAATAAATCAGTTCTTTATTATCATCTTCTTTTATTTATTGTGGTATTTACGAATTGCATTATATTATTGCTGAGATGAATATGTAAATGCAGTGGAAACATTCTAGAAATATATCCAAAAATCCAGTCTACGGAGTCTGTAATAATGAGAAAATTTTACAAAAATGGTTTTCATTGTGGGAATTTTATCAGTGAAAATTGTAAAAGAAACCGACATTCGCTACTTATTGGAACAAAATAGCACATCGAGAGCTGTTAGTGATACACTATCTAACTGATAAGCATTTACGGTCATCGTGGTCACATAATATACCATCTAGATGCAAAACCGTTACAAGGACACTTTGCATACCTAAAAGCCTAGCGGTTTATTTGTTAGTAATGAAGTTCTACCCAAATTAGAACTTTAATTGCGTCAGTTTAAAATTTTTAATCCAATTTTCACTCCATAGATATTATGCATCGTCGTCGTCTTAACGGACAGGCGACCATTGCTGGACATACATAGGTCTCTTGCAAGGATCGCCACAGAATACGATCTTGTGCCTTTTGTGTCCATTGGCTGCCAGTTTTCTTGTGACGCTGCTGGTCTAAGATTCCTGTATGTATACTGACGACCTTCACCGAGCTGGTTAATGGATGAAAAGTACTTACTTATTTTTATATCAAATTAAATGTCAATAAATACATATATTGCAAATGGGTTCCCTAAAAAAATTTCTCCAGAATATGATTAATTAACAATTTGTAAATTGAGTGGCACGGCCAGGGTATTGAAGATAGGTAGAGGGTGCTCAAATATCACTCGTCCGATTGGCAGATGAGCTGAAAAAAATCCTAAAATGGCGGATTCAACATGGAGGACATACAAACGTCGGTGTCTATTTCACTTAGTATAAAAGATGGAAGAATGTTTTCTTGAAATAAAACCGGTCAAGTGCGAGTCAGACTCGCGCACCGAGGGTTCCGTACTCCAGAAGTATAAGTACAATCTGTTTTTCATTAGTTTGTCTTAAAAGGTAAGGCGCTAATTAAGCTAGACTTCTAAATTGTATGAGCGCTCATACAACTCAGAGGTCTATCTTAATTGGCTCCACTATGTACATATGTATGGGGACACCCTTTAATTTCCAACTTTTTTTAGTTTTTGGAATTTTTCCTTTATTTGTGCTGTAAGACCTGGCTTTTTGCCTTTCGTAATTCTAGGTCAACTGGAACTACCATTTAGGTTTTCGACCCAAAACCTATCTAGGGTACTTCCGGTTGACCTAGATTTGTCAATTTTAGTGAAAAGCAAGGTCGTACAGATCAAGTAAAGTAAAAATTCCGAAAACTAAAAAAAGTTGAAAATTAAGGTAAATTAAGGTAAATTACGAAATTTTGGTACTTACAAGTTTTCGTGAAAATCTAAATTTGCCCATATCTTTTTATTGTGTGGACTCAGGGCCTTAATTTTTATACACCTAATAGGGACTATAGACCTTAGTATCTGGTATAAATTTTAACTTGCTCACCCGTTCCTGAGAAAATCGGTGGTGACACACGGACAGACGGACAAGAAAGTGATCTTCCTTCCTTCGTCGTGAGGTTCCTTTTTAGGGTTCCGTACCCAAAGGGTAAAAATCAGCCAAGTGCGAGTCGGGCCTCGCTCTTTCAGGGTTCCGTACATAATTATGAACAATATAATATTTTGGGTCTAAGAAATATTTAATTTCCGAGATAGACATCGCAACAAACCGTGAAAGAAAAACCCAAAAAAATGTTCGTTTATTTTGGTCACAGCTTATAAACTATTTAATAAATCGTTGTTTTCAGTATTTGTTGTTTAAATAGAGCATATAGTACATAATATACTGAAATATCATATTCCCAACTAGTTTAGTTTTTGAGATAGCCCCCGTCACAAAAATGGTCTAAAACTGACAACTTTGATGGCCTCCC
Source organism: Melanargia galathea (assembly GCA_920104075.1). Classification (NCBI taxonomy): domain Eukaryota; kingdom Metazoa; phylum Arthropoda; class Insecta; order Lepidoptera; family Nymphalidae; genus Melanargia; species Melanargia galathea. The sequence goes on from OV049864.1 coordinate 9,299,186, forward strand.
ATTCCCTTATTTTTTGAGATAAAAATTAAAAAAATATATATTTGTACTCTACTTAATGAGCTCTAAACAATGATACCCCACAAGCTAGGGTAAAGAAAAAATTTTTTTTTCCGGCTCCTTTTTCATGTATGGGAGCCCCCCTGAAAAATAATTTAATTCAATTTCTAATTCAATATTTGATTTTGGGTTAACGTTTTACACTAAATACCAAAATTTCAGGTTTGTAACTCATTTCGTCTGCGAGCTAGAGACCTGTGACCGGCGGACAGACGGACAGACAGACAGACAGACAGCCGAGTGACATTAATAGGGCTCCGTTTTTTACCCTTCGGGTACGGAACCCTAAAAACGGAGCCCTATTAATGTCACTCGGCTGTCTGTCTGTCTGTCTCAGGTCTCTAGCTCGCAGACGAAATGAGTTACAAACCTGAAATTTTGGTATTTGGTGTAAAACGTTGACCCAAAATCAAATATTGAATTAAAAATTGAATTAAATTATTTTTCAGGGGGGCTCCCATACATGAGAAAGGAGCCGGAAAAAAAAAATTTTTTCTTACCCTAGCTTGTGGGGTATCATTGTTTAGAGCTCATTGAGTAGAGTACGAATATATATTTTTTTAATTTTTTGCTTAAAAAGGAAGGAAATGGGGGGTCATCAAAGTCAGTTTTAGACCATTTTTGTGACGGGGGCTATCTAAAAAACTAAACTAGTTAGGAATATGATATTTCGGTATATTATGTACTATATGCTCTATTTGTACAACAAATACTGAAAACAACGATTCATAAAATAGTTTATAAGCTGTGACCAAAACAAACGAACTTATTTTGCGTTTTTCTTTCACGATTTCTTGCGATGTCTAACTCGGAAATTAAATATTTCTTAGACCCAAAATATTATATTGTTCATAATTATGAACGGAACCCTGAAAGAGCGAGGCCCGACTCGCACTTGGCTGATTTTTTTTATCTATTGAAGTACGGAACCCTAAAAGATGATCAAGAGCTAAGGCCTAATTCGTACGAGCGTAAAAAATGCGTCGCGTTAAAACCCGGCGTTGGCGTTTTTTTAACGCTCGTCTGAATTAAAGGTCTACTTGATGAACAGATTATATTTTGTATGGAAAAATAAATTCCACCATCTTGATTATTTTTCTGTTCTGTCTACTGTGTTTCTTGTTGAAACGGAAAACCTTATTAGCCTAGTAAGTAGGTACTTACTAGGCTAATAAGATTTTCCTTTACGTAGGTACGTATTTACGTATAATAATGACTGTGATTAGATATTTCTTATGTAGGTAAGTATACCTATATTGGTAGCAACCGGAAAGCTAAAATTCAAAAACAAGTAGGTAGTTAAGTAATGGACTAGGAGCAACTACACCTACCTACTTAGACATTGCTCAGAAAGACAAGTAAGTATAAATTAAAAATTTAAAAAACCCCCGACATTCGCAATTTTGTGGCGGCGGCCATCTTGGATTTGCATAGTGGTATTCTACTAGTCAAGCCCTTTCATTTGGTACCCATATTAAGGGAGTTGTGAAAAAATATGTAATCCGCCATTATGTAGCGGCGGCCATCTTGGATCAATAATTTTCATCAAACAGCTAACAACACTCGACTAATTCACCTTTCAAACAAAAAAAACCTCATTCAAATCGGTCCGGTCCACCCACAGAATAATGAATAAGAGGAGAAGTGCCCTTTACATCAAATGGTATGGAAACCTGCTGTCGTTAGTTTGTCCCCACCACTTGCTACAAAATGCTATATTACATACTGATAGGTCAGTGCAAGCAGCACCAGCAAATATAGACTTTATCGTTTAGTACACAGCGTTCAATTTCAATCACCGTACATCACACGTTATCGATGTTGAGCGAAGGCGCCCGTTCCATGAAAAGTCTACGTTTTAGTGAAGGAATATATTTATATAGTACAAGTACCATTGCGTCCTAAGACCGACCGATTCAATGTTTGATTTCTACTAAGCAAGTAATGGTTTTTGTTCATAATGAGATACAGACTTCTCAATTTAACACTTTTTGAGCATAATGTAAATATACAAAGTAATGTTTTCTTGTTTTTTATGGAAAATAACAACAATAACTTGTACTTAAGTGTGAAATGAGATGCCATCTTTCGTGTGATTTACTTTTTTGCTTGATTTTTTTCAAACAACCACTGAACAACACGGCATTTTGTTAAAAATCGAGAGCGGTGAAGCGATCGTTGGACGACATTCGACTAAAGACAAAAACGGTTCTCAGGTGTATTTAACGCCAGAAGAGTTCTCAGGAACCACGCCCCCTTGTCATATCTCTCTTATTCCTTTATCTATGGGTCCACCCGTTTGAGCGCCACAGGCCCACAGGGGAACAGACAGACACACACAGACACTTTAAACACCCCGTCGTTTTTGCGTCAGGGGTTATTTAATACATGCCATCCTGACGTTCACCGTTGGTTGACGCCAGCTCAAGATGAGCCGTACGTTCTAAGGTTCGTACAATATTTTCCTTACATAGTGAAATATTTTTATACAAATATAGGTACACAGAAAAATGAAATGTCTTTTTTTTATTCTGTGGAAATATAAATAATGGGTTCCTAAGTAAATTAAACAGCAAATAAAAATAGGTAAGTATACCATATATTGATATTTATTTTAGGCAGGCGTTACCATGGTCTGTGAAAATTACAAATGAATGAAGAATAATAACACCTAATTAAGTAGGTATGTTCTTCAATTTATGTACTTACTAGCTTTTGCCCGCAGCTTCGCCCGCGTGAATTTCTGTTTGGCAAAAATCCCGAGGGAATCGTGGATTTCCGGTTCCCGTTCTCGCTCCCTTTTCCAACCTTTATACCTACTTTCAAGGAAGTTTGCTAAAGTAGCTGTAGCTAGATTTCGGATTTTAGGTTTCCGTACCCAAAGGGTAAAAACTGAACCCTATTACTAAGAGTCCGCTGTCCGTCTGTCTTAGGTTTTTAAATCCCGCGGGAAGCTTTTTCCCATCACCAAACATTTCTTAATGAAAGTCCTATCAAAATCTGTCCAGCATTTCGGAGACAGACAATCACAAATTTTAATGTAGGTACCAAATTTTTATACAGCTAAGTAGTTACCTACACATTTTGACTTTCATCCTCTCTCCCAAGGGAACCGTGCTGAATTTCGGGATAAAAGTATTCTATTTATGTTACCCCGTAGTATGAAGAATGAACATAAATCATGCCAAGTTTCATTTCAATCCATTCAGTAGTTTTTGCGTGATGCGCGCACAAACATACAGACAAACATATAAACAGACAAACAGATAATTTCAGTTAATTTTAACAGTTGTTATTTTGCAAAAATCTACGGCAGTCTAAGATTTTATTATAGGTAGGTAGGTAATGTATAGATTGCAAATGATGAGGTTTTTGAAAAATTCTGTAGGAATTCTTTGATTTCCCGGAATGAAAAGTATGTAGCCTATTTTGACCTCCAGAATACAAGTTATTTCTGTGCTTTTTGTCAATATCTACAGTTACAATAAGGCAGTAGGTACATATTAGGTATGCATGTATTGTTAAAAAATTATAATTGGTATGCCGTGCTACAAAAATCAATAGGCAGGTGAAGTTGCTATTTTATTCAATAGACCGTAAGTAGGGTAGGAACACCGGTTTCCGGACACGCACCTGTTATCGTCCACCGAGCGGATCACTCTTAAGGAATGCTTAAAAATAGAAACATTATAAGACTCACATAAAAATAATGCATCTCTATGCCAACTTGAATGTCTTATCAAGACACAGAGAAAGAAAAAAGTCTATTTCACTTAAGTTTCTTCGGAAACAAAGCGATCGAATTTTGAGTATGCAATTAAGGAATGAAAACGAGCCCTGTGGAGCAAAAAAATTAGTGGCATGCTTCAACTATCATGGAAAGTTATTAAACATTTTACTATAATATTTAGTTTGATTCTTCTTTGTAGCACTTACTTATGTTTCATAAAATACTGTGAACGTGTTTTTTTACTTTTGATTATATTGGAACACAAAAAAAAGGGGTGGACGGCAACTAGTTCACTATTTTCTTAAGAAAACCTGTTATCGTCCGGGCGGTCAAACACAGGTTTAGCGTCTTAATTTTAGGTAGTCCTGTTATCAATCGAGGTGTGCACAAAATTGGAATTAAGTTTATTAATTCGAATCCTATATACATACACTAGTTAGTGACTAGTCTTCGTCCACTTTTTTCTCATTGTATATAAAACTATGGGTCTTCAAAATCACGCGTGGACGATATCTAAATTTGCACTGAATAAATATTCTAAGTTTCGACCGCCAAGCTATTATTTGAAAATAAATAGATTTAGTAAAAATATAAATAATTAAACTTGTTTGACAAAAGAATTACCTTATATTTTATGTGTTTCTCCTTGGAACTTCGATATATTTATAAGTTAAGATAGTATTATCGATCATTATAATTTGTGGACGAAATTTAAAATAGAGAATCTGAAGTGCACCAGTTATCCGTCCACCTATATTTTAAACTGTATGAAAAACATATATTTTTTAATATTATGTTATTATTTAGGCGAATTTTGATTATTACTCAAATATCTATAATTTATTTTTTATTCATCTACAAGTTAGTTCTTGACTGCGATCTCATCTGATGTTAAGTGACGATGCAGTCTAAGATGGATGCGGGATAACCTGAAAGAGGTACGGCAGAATCCGTACCCTTAAACGCTAAATGACTTGGAAGTAAGGCATACTAGACTAGAGACAATTTTGAAATTATTAAATTGAATTTACCAAATTGCTCTGCCGAGAATCAAGTAGAGGACCTTCTACTAATAAGACTTACCCCTGCGCCAGGGAGGCTGCGAAATTATATGTACCTACTTATAGTTTTTTTACCTGTTTTATTTTAAAACAAGCAGTTGACTGCTATTGCGTATGCGTAGAAAGACCACATCACTTTGTATAAAGTTCTCTATCACCCTGTGAAAGTTCTGTCAAAATAGGTTCAGCTGTTTTGAAAAGTAAGTATTGCGAATAGACGAAGAACAGAAAAACATTTTTTTTATAAACAGTTATGTGGCTTTTTAATAATGTATAAGTAAACATAAGTTCACTAATAAAAACCCATATATTTCGAAAACACGGACAGGAAGTTAATTTTAATTGATATAGATATTAAATACATATTAAAGTCGTGTTAATATTACATATTCAATTACTTACTCATTACATGCATACTTTTTCATAGTAAATTTCTCATAGAAATCAGTGGACGGATAACAGGTACAAGGGTGGACGATAACTAGATTTAGTGGACGATAACCGGTGAAATCGGCATTTTCAGCTTTTTATTAGGATTAAAAAAAAGCTAGTTACCTGACTATAAAAATACTAACATGCAATGAAAATAGACTATACTAGAAGTATATTTTAATAAGTTTTTGTTTAATTGTTTTTATAGAACATATATTTTCACCCTCTCAAACTCAGTAACTCCACTAAATGGACGATAACCGGTAAGAAAACCCTACCTAGGACCTACATAAAACATCGATTGCGCGAGGTACCGCGGCGAATAGCCGATCGAAGGGTCAATAAAGTCCAGAACTGAGATAAACTACATAACTAGGCATATGTACCTATATACCAACTTTTAATAAGTAAGTACTTATCTCTAGAATTAGGAATTTTTTATGTGTAACCATAATTTTACTTTCAAATTAGGGAACTACATAATATCTATCTACTCGTACCTTTACATCAGGGTTCCGAAGTGAAACACTTACAGTCTGGTCTAAGGAACTCATAATAAAATAAATAGTCTCGTCCAGTCGGTCCGTTCTTTATTCACAGTACCTACCTACCTACAGTTTGATTCAAAATCAGGTTGATTGATGAAAATGAGCCGGTGTTTCAATTCCTTAAAAATGAATATCACTCACGATAGTTTAAATGTTAAAATAGGGTCCGAATATTTCCAAATAATGAGGTTATAAAAATGATTAAAAATTATTAATAACTAGAAAGCAACTAAGCACTCGAGTAGCTACCTCCATCGAGAATTTTCGTAGATAAAAAAATTGTTCGTCTTGTCTAAACGAACCTACTCACGAAAATTCAGCTTGTTATTAATCACTTAAAAATTTGTTCCAGGGCTGCCGTACCTACTATAAGGGACATGTTTGATACGGTGTTTTAGGTAGGGTGTGTAATCGAAAACTTTTGCACTCTATGATTGGTTCTTTCTTTTCAAATTTCTCTCAGTTTTGTCATCTTATGTTCTGGATACATCATACCTACATAATTAACAAGTTGGTTTACCTAGCAGAAAAATCGTCCCTTCGAAGCAATCAACAAGCTAGTTATACCTAGCTTGTTTAATTTAATAATTTTTTCTAAGACTATAACCTACTTATAAGTTACGTTATTGTAAATTAACTAAAGTTATGTCTTAGAAAAAAATTAAAACGACTTCACCGACTTCAGAGAAAATCAGTGGTAGGTACCTAGCAGGGGCGTAGCTACCGCCGTATATGCCGTATCAATTATACGGGGCCCCCAAGCCACGGGGGCCCCCGACGTGCGTAAGCAAAAATTAACAAAAACTTCCCAAATTTTTGTTTATTTCAGAAATGACAAAAGTAAAAAAATGTTGTCCAATAAGTTGTCCATAGAGGCACAATCTTTAGAAAAACTTAAGTCATCATTAGCTATAAATCTATCTATCTATAATATAATAAGACTGTAACAGATCCAATTCTGTACATTGAAGATATTTTGGATTTTTTTATTGGAGGGCACTATATATAATCGATACTGAAGCCAAAACTGCAATTTTTTTCATTTTTGTCTGTCTGTCTGTCTGTCTGTATCTTGGCCGCGCATCACGCCGAAACTACTGAATGGATTTGAATGAAACTTGGTACAATTTTAGTTTATACTCCGAGGTAGGACAAGGATACTTTTTATCCCGAAATTCAGCACGGTTCCCTTGGGAGAGGGGAAGAAAGTTAAAACGTGTATTTAGCTGTAATTCATTAACGTGTTGTTCGATTTAACTCATTCTTTTTTTGTTAGAAAGGTAGTACTTTAAGTATTGTCCCGTAAATGTTTCAAGGTCATAGGTTTTTCAGTTCAGAAATGACAGACATTTATTGGGTTCAAATAACTTGGGACCCGGATCTTTGAACGTACGGCTTATTTTAAACTGGTGTGCCTTTAAATTTATGTTTGTCGGTCTGTCTATTTGTTCCAACTAATCTCCGAAACGGCTGGATCGATTTTAACGGAGCTTTCAATGGCAGATAGGTGATGTTATAAGGAGTAACTTAGGCTACATTTAGTTTAGGCACATAAAAGAATTATGGGATCCAATCCGATCCTACATAAAACCTATAAACACGCGAACGAAGTTGCGGGGGTCAGCTAGTCTATAATATAATAAAACTGTAACAGATCCAATTCTGTACATTGAAGATATTTTGAATTTTTTATTGGAGGGCACTCTATAATCGATACCGAAGCCAAAACTGCAATTTGTTTCATTTTTGTCTGTCTGTCTGTCTGTCTGTCTGTCTGTCTGTCTGTATCTTGGCCGCGCATCACGCCGAAACTACTGAATGGATTCGAATGAAACTTGGTACGATTTGAGTTTATACTCCGAGGTAGGACATAGGATACTTTTTATCCCGAAATTCAGCACGGTTCCCTTGGGAGAGGGGATGAAAGTTAAAACGTATATTAAGCTGTAATTCATTAACGCGTTGTTCGATTTCACTCATTCTTTTTTTGTTAGAAAGGTAGTACTTTATATATTGTCCCGTAAATATTTCAAGGTCATAGGTTTTTTAGTTAAGAAATGACAGCCATTACAACCCTCAGTATTGGGTTCAAATAACTTGGGACCCGGATCTTTGAACGTACGGCTTATTTTAAACTGGTGTGCGTTTAAATTTATGTTTATTGGTCTGTCTATTTCTTCCAGCTAATCTCCGAAACGGCTGGATCGATTTTAATGGAACTTTCAATGTCATAAGGAGTAACTTAGGCTACATTTAGTTTAGGTACATAAATGAATTATGGGATCCGATCCGATCCTATATAAAAACCTATATCTACGCGAATTAAGTTGCGGGGTTCAGCTAGTGATTTAATAAATCAGTTTGCCGAAAAAAAGGCAAGGAGAGTATATATTTAATTTGAAATGTTTGTAAAAATTTTAGAAAAAGTGACAGATAAACAATTATGATGAATAAATATTGCTTTTAATTTTATGCAATTTTTTTTTCTTTTGTGAGAAATCCTTACCCTTCATAAGGGCCCCCAAACAAATTTTTATACGGGGCCCCGCCAAGGTACGCTACGCCACTGGTACCTAGGTATCAAAAGTATTAGCGGCATAATATGGGCCATAATGGGGGTATATTTATTATTTATGCGTGTAACTTCGTACACAAGATGATACAAACTAGATTAACTCGGTGTGTTAATTGTTTTACCTATACCTTGCAAAAAGTATGTAGATTAAGATAGTGAAAAAAAATCATCAAAATCGGTTCATTGGTTTTTGTAATAATTGCGAACATACACTTATTATGTCATACGGATTGAATACAGAACCTCCTTTTCTGAGGTCGGTTAATAAAAGGTCTTCGATTTTATTATCCGGAGTCCCTTCGAAGCAATCAAAAAATAACTTTTCTTTAGTGAATTACCGGAGGCGGTTGACGCGGTTTCCCCTACAAGAACGTCCCTCCCGCCATTTCTCCCTCCGTGGAGTGGGCCATACATTGCAGAGAGCGTTCGCGAAGCTCTCACGGTGCTTACTGCTTACTCCTCAGTTTAGCGGGCAGACCGGCGTCACACACTCGCGTACAAGTCTCCCACGTCTTTGGCGGGAATCGCGACGTCAATCGTAACATACGGAACCTCGTATCGTGTATATCGTGAACGATGCATAAACTCAGTTCCCCTACACTGTATCAGTGGTTCGCCGTAGCAAATATTTTGGTAAGCACCATTCTTCTATCGCCATTCTACGAACAACTATTTTAAAATATTATTGTTTTAATTACTTAACCTTTATCTAAGTAAATTAATTAAAATTAATTGTGAATGAAAATAAAATAATTAGAAACCTCATCATCATCATCATCAACCAACCTACCTCTACTTACGCAATTAGTTTTAATTTAAAATAACTAGTAGTTATTTTAAATTAGTAACAAACTTCGAAAAATCACTAAAGTAAAATCCTCATAACTACTTACGTTTAACTAATAGGTACTACCCTACCTACCTAATTATTAAAATTCTTATAAGAAACACTACTTATAGCTTATAATTACTTATTACCTAAGATCTGCAAAACCACTAAAGACTGGACTGCTATTTACCTACTAGACAAGTTTTAAAATTTAAAACATGCCAGTTTTTCAAGCGTACGCACAAATTAAGCTTAACAAAACGGATAAGTTATCCATACATAATAGGTGCCTACTGCCTACTGCTTGTAAAATAGTTTAGGTCAATACATAAATTTTTAGTCAAATTGAAACTCAACGTCTTCTAACTGTACCTATCGCACCTATTGCAACATCGGTGCATAGGTAGGTAGTTTAAATTGCTTTTCGCCCAGAAGCACACCAATTCGATTGCCGCGTGCGGTAACGACTCAAAGATCGCCATCGCAGCCATCACAATCAAAGGGCGCAGATACAAGTAGGCACAAGGTAGGTAGGTGGGTATCGACAAAGCTGAAGAACCGCTAGGCTGCCGTATCAATTACTTACAAGCGCCGCTCGGGTGCACCCAATTACTAGCTCTGCTTCACATGATTCCTACTCATAACCGTAAGATTACAGGAACAATCCTCGAGTGCGGCGCGAGCTGATGTTACTCCAAATGTAGAGCCCTTCCGCGTGTAACGTAAAGTTGTTTGCTTTCATGTTGTTTTCATGTCCTTAGTCTGGTTCACTGTGAAATGTAGCATTTATCATTTATCTACGCGTGACTGTTAATTCATTAATGATACCTAGGTAGTCATTTTGGACATTGTAGATTAGTAAAAAGCTGTGATAGCCTAGTGGTTAGGACGACCGACTTCTAATCGGAGGTCGTGGGTTCGATCCCGGGGCACGCACCTCTAACTTTTCGGAGTTATGTGCGTTTTAAGTATTTAAATATCACTTGCTTTAACGGTGAAGTAGAACATCGTGAGGAAACCTGCACGCCTGAGAGTTCTCCATAACGTTCTCAAAGGTGTCTGAAGTCTGCCAATCCGCTTGGCCAGCGTGGTAGACTATGGCCAAAACCCTTCTCACTCTGAGAGGAGACCCGTGCTTTGTAGTGAGCCGGTAATGGGTTGATCATGATGATGATGATGAGATTAGTAAAACCAAGTTAGTAATTAAAAATAGACGCGGTTATAATAATTATTTATAGGATAGGAAGGGCTCTATATTTGACTCTACACTAACAGAATAACCTGAGTTAGTTGAACTTTATAACCAGATTCATCAACATTCCCTTATTCTTAGTACCTACTTAGTGTTTTAAAACCATTATACCTACTTAACCGGTGAAGCAGGCACGAGGGTCAGTTTAGTGGCAGCACGAAGTACCTACCTACCTACTTTACACGGCTCAGCAAAACTCCTTACGCGTAGGTAAAACTTTTATTGCTCCCGTCTTTGTACATACCAACATGCGGCTTAATAGCCCCTCATGTTGTGTTCTTTACCGATAGGCCGTAGGCGTACATTATAAATAGGTATTCGTACTTACTATATTCCCACCCAGAAACATTGCAAGGTCCATTTTTATCGAGATCCCAAGAACAAGACTGACGTGATGTTATTATGTCACCCGTGTTGTTATCGATCGGTAATAACATCGACTTATAACTAATAGGCTATAAAGCCTTCCTCTTTTTAACCCCCGACGCAAAAACGACGGGGTGTTATAAGTTTGACGTGTCTGTGTGTGTGTGTGTGTCTGTGTCTGTCTGTTCCCCTGTAGCACTCAAACGGGTGAACCTATTTGAACGCGGTTTTTTTGTTTGAAAGGTGAATTAGTCGAGAGTGTTGTTACTTGTTAGCTATGTTTGATCAAAATCGATACAAGATGGCCGCCGCTACAAAATGGCGGATTACATATTTTTTCACAACTCCCTTAATATGGGTACCAAATTAAAGGGCTTGACTAGTAGAATAACACTATGCAAATCCAAGATGGCCGCCGCTACATAATGGCGAATGTCGGGGGTTTTTAAATTTTTAATTTATACTTGTAAGGAATTTCGATTGAGTTACATAAGAAGCAAGGATGATCCAAGGCGTGGGAAACGATCGTGCAATCAGGGAATGTCGGGAGGGTGCTCAATTACCTACGCGATCTGTTTTTATTGTTTTGCTCTTTGATGCTATGAAACCATCTCCATTAGATCGCTGTACTTTCTTTGAATTCCCTGTTTGTAAAAAGAACTCCCCCTTTTTTGTAAAGTGGACGTGCATTGTATTTTTTTTGCGTAGGTATTTCAGTACAAAGGTTTCTGCAGGGATATTAATTATATTATCACTCCACCTCCTTCAATATCAGATGCGATAGACGAAAGTACAAATTATTGATCAGATGGTTGTTACCATTAGACTGTTCTACTTATAGAGACAGCTTGTATACCAGTTGCAATAATTTACTCGTGGGTCACATGTTAGCTAGCATGGAAAACTGGAAAATATTACCTGTCTTCATCCCACTTTAAAGAAAATTAAAATATGTGACTTGTTGGTACCTAGGTACCTAAGTAGGTACAAATAAATATTTAAATGTTTCTCTATAATTTCGCAACAACTGCTCGTATTATGATTTGAACTAGGTATAATAATAGAACAACCTAAACACGCGTTTTTAGTTTTTTTCTGACTGTTGTCCGGAATAATCTTCCGAACGGCTGAACTGATTTTGACGGAAATGCGGCAGGTAGGTACAGGATTATGAGGATTATACAAAAAGACTAAGTATAACTTTTACGGCCTGTTTCACCACCTTCTGATAAGTGTCGGATAGCCTAAACGTACGTTTTATCACTTTATTACCTACTAAGTATAATATCGAAAAAGCTGTGATAGCCTAGTGGTTAGGACGACCGACTTCTAATCGGAGGTCGTGGGTTCGATCCCGGGGCACGCACCTCTAACTTTTCAGAGTTATGTGCGTTTTAAGTATTTAAATATCACTTGCTTTAACGATGAAGGAAAACATCGTGAGGAAACCTGCATGCCTGAGAGTTCTCCATAACGTTCTCAAAGGTGTGTGAAGTCTGCCAATCCGCTTGGCCAGCGTGGTAGACTATGGCCAAAACCCTTCTCACTCTGAGAGGAGACCCGTGCTCTGTAGTGAGCCGGTAATGGGTTGATCATGATGAAGTATAATATCAAGTATAATATCATATCAAGTATCAAACGGAGAACCGATGAACGTTGGGGTCCCAAGGTGCTTGAATGGCGACCTAACACCAGTAAACGAAGCGTAGGTTGACCCCCCACTCGTTGGACAGATGATCTCAAGGGTGTCGCTGGTAGCCGCTGAAATCAGGCGGCACAAGATCGTGTTCTGTGGCGATCCTTGCAAAAGACCTATGTCCAGCAGTGGACGTCTATTGGTTGAAACGAACGAACGAAATACTATAATAATATCAAGTGACAAAGACAAAAGTTGTACCTGGATAGCTATCCGATACTTATCAGGTGTTGAAACAAGCCCTTAATCTCGGAAATAGTAGGTAGGTATATTTAGGACTGAAAATGTTGATAGACATTTTCACGGATTCCCTAACCACTGGAACTGATCTTGACAAAGGCACAGAGATATCTTGCATCCCGGAGACGGTCATAGGCTGGGACTGGGAACTCTGGAAATCAAAGAGTTTTCATTTCATTTCTAATAACTTTTGTTTTTAACCCCCGACGCAAAAACGACGGGGTGTTATAAGTTTGACGTGTCTGTGTGTGTGTGTCTGTCTGTTCCCCTGTGGCGCTCAAACGGGTGGACCGATTTGAATGCGGTTTTTTTTGTTTGAAAGGTGAATTAGTCGAGAGTGTTGTTAGCTATGTTTGATGAAAATCGGTCCATGATGGCCGCCGCTACAAAATGGCGGATTACATTTCTTTTCACAACTCCCTTAATATGGGTATCAAATGAAAGGGCTTGACTAGTAGAATAGCACTATTGCAAATTCAAGATGGCCGCCGCCACAAAATGGCGAATGTCGGGGGTTTTTTAAATTTTAAATTTATACTTGTATAATATAAAGTTCACGTGAAAAATAGAAACGAATATCGTGGACAAAAGCTATTGTGTTAAACTAGAGCACTTGCAGAAGATATTGCGAAAACTTGGTATTATGTTCACATGGTAAGGTAGATGAATATAATTATTCTAACAGCTTAGTCGGCGGGGTATCTACTTGTATAACCGCGCGGCGTCAGCATTTATTTAAAACACAGCCAAGTGCAAGTCAGATTAGCGCACCGAGGGTTCCGTACTCCAGAAGTAAAAGTATTTAACATAATAATTATGTTCACACAAATCCCTTCTTAACCACAAATTCACGGTTTTCGGATTTTTTCATTTACTTGTGTCACTGCTGCCAAACATGATTCTAGGTTAACGGGAAATACCTATGTACTCTATAGGTTCTCTTGACGGACACGACAGACAAACAGACAGACAAAAAGGCGATCCTATAAGGTTTCCTTTTATCCTTTTGACTTTGAGGTACGAAACCCTAAAAACAAGAAAAACTTAATTACTTACTATTATAATTGGTATGTTGTTGCGTGTTGCATTTTTAGTGCAACAACATAATATTACGGTAGAGTTCAGGTACTTGTAAGTCGTAACTAACTAAGAAGCATTTTACATTGTTGTGGTCTGTTGACGGTCTAAGTACAGCGCTTGTATTATTTTCGTCATTGTGCCTTGCGATTACTTTTTATACACGCAAGGCTCCTTTCCGATGCATCTTTATTCTTTACCTTTACCGAGAAACGTCCATTACAAAAGCTAATAGACCCTTTTATTTGAATGGGCGGTTTGTTTTCAGCTCGTGTTCCAACAATAAGCGACGTGACGCGGTCCAACTAAGAAGATAAAACACTTAGCAAATGTTTTATTTGTTGATTAGTGATAAAATATTAATAGGTACTTACTTAATCATAACAAAACTAATAGACAGGTAGGTAATTAATACTATTTTTTTTGGATTTTTCCAGGATAATTTTTGGATTTGAAACTGGAATTTTCCAGGATAAAAAGTAGCCTGTGTTAAATCAGGGCTTAATCTATCTCCATTCAATCAATTTCAGCCAAATCGGTCCTTTAGTTGCGGCGTTAAAGAGTTAAACATACACACAAACTTTCGCCTTTATAATATTAGTGAGTTAAACTCTTCAATGAGATAAGTTACACGATGACAATAGACCGTAAGTTAGGTCAAACATACTATGTTGTTTGACTTCGTGTCAATGAACCAATTCAATTATATTGCATAACAGAAGATAGGTTGTAGAGAACCTTTTTTCCAAAGCAAATTGGTTTTTTTATGCGTTAACCAATTACTGTTCGATTCGATAGACAGAGTCCATAATGTTGTTTGCGATATGGGAACGATGTCTAACATAGTAACAGACACGTCAATAAAGATACGATAGCAAAAAAGTTTAAAAAGAAGCTTGTCCCACTTTTTAATAAGTAGGAACCTACTTAGGTAGGTACAATTTGTAACTTCTAGATTATATCTATTGCAGACAGTCGAAATCCAAACTTTTTTTGGCCTTTGGTTGGTTTTTTTTTGGTGATGGTTTGCCAAAATTTTTTTTCAAGAGTTAATGCTAGCAAAAAGGTGGTTCAAAAATAAAATAAACGTGAAAGTTCACTGCATTACGTAGTCGAGATCGTGACTTGGTCGATACTCGATACTCATCTTACAAACCATTTTTGAAATAAGCTCACTTTATGGTATCACTAATTTTTAGGGTTCCGTACCCAAAGGGTAAAACGGGACCCTATTATTAAGACTCCGCTGTCCGTCTGTCACCAGGCTGTATCTCATGAACCGTCTTTCGTCTTTCCACATATTTCTGTTGTCGAGCTATAACAACAAATACTAAAAACAGAATAAAATAAATATTTAAGGGGGCTCCCATACAACAAACAAAATTTTTTGCCGTTTTTATAGATAATGGTACGGAACTCTTCGTGCGTGAGTCAGACTCGCACTTGGCCGGTTTTTTTAAGTTATACCTAGGAAGGTGCTAGTTTGAATACCCACATAATTAAGTTAGCGTGACTATCCCATTTTTATGAATACTTACTTACTATTATAAAATTTTTGTTGTGTAGATAGTATAAACATCATCATTACAGAAGCAGGATAAGGTTTAATATTAAAACTACTTAAATCAAACTATTATTAAAATATCTTTATTTATCACCCGCACAAACTTAATTAATATCGAATCACAGATTAGTTTAACTGAGATCTCTTGTCAAAATCTATTTTATACTAATTAATTTAATTACACTCAGCCAATCCAAAATGGCAGCACTTTATTCGATTAGGGTGTGATTGCTATCGCAACCCTCAATCAAATATCACGACCTAGATGCTGAAGCATCTAATAATCGGTTGAGTCTCTGGAGGAGACTGAATTCATGGCTTCGAAGTGCCCGTATTTATACCAATAATTCAAGATGGCGGTTCGCGCCAATAAATGAATCAAATGTCAGTTTATTCTAACATATTTCAAATATGAAATTAATATTATAATCTGTAAACCATTTCTAAAAATTCTAATTGAATTTCAACAATAATCTGACAATAGGTAGAGATACTTACTATCTTTATTCAAAATCTTTGCGTTTCGATCTCTCCTACGTCTAAGCTTGCAAAAATGCAGTGATAACCATCAGGTTTCTCTCCTTTTAGTGCACGAATTAAAATTTCCGAAAAGGAAAAAGTAGGTAAGTACCTACTTAGATAGATACTTAGTTACTTATTTGCATTGTATAAAGTAATAATCGATCTTTTTTTAGTTCAAAAATATTCAAAAATCATAGTGAGCAATCAACCCAAATTCGGATCCTTTTGCATACATAATATAACGGCACTTTAATATAATATAAGTACTACTTACTAAGTGACTCTCGTTATACCTACTTATTGTTTAACTATCGATTTGATCATCTAATAGAGCACAACGAACTTTTAAATGTCGGTCGGATGCCATTTCGACTTTGAAAAATAAAAATAAAAATTTGCACTTCATAAAGTGAATTTCATCAAAACATAATAAGTAGGTAGCTGTTGTTATAGTCACGGCTTTGGTTCGTATTTTACCTGATTTAAGTCCAGTCAGAACGAGCACAAACTTCAGACTTTGTTTCTGTCGTTTGTTTTGTTCGATTTTGATTTTCCAAGTCTTATAGGAGGCGCCCCATGATGAGAACGGAATTTTACCGATACTTTGGGTTCCTTCCGGACTTATCAATTTCTTCCGGTGATGTTATAATGGCCCATGTGGCCAGGCAAATGAAATACATAGTAACCTAGTATCAAATAAAACCGGCCAAGTGCGTGGCGGGCCACGCGCAGTGTAGGGTTCCGTAGTCACAATCCTCGAAAAACAGATATAACTCCTAACCTGTGAACCCTACTTAGCCGTGATAGTTTTCCTTTAAAATTGATTATATACCCTACTGCTGTGAATTTTTTCAAGTTCCTATATACTGCCATTTGGCTGATAGAGGGGGGGGGGGGGGGACACTTGACTCTAATAAAAATTTGCACTTTAAAACATCATATTTTACAAACGGATCTAGAAAATTGATGTTCCCACACCCACAGTATTTTTAAAAGACCTATTCAACGATACCCCACACTATGGGGTAGACGAGAAAAAAATATTCATCCCCACTTTACATGTAGGGGAGCTACCCTAAAAAAAAATATTTATCAAAATTTTATTTCACCACTTTGTCGGCGTGATTAATATTTATACTCATGCCAAATTACGGATTTCTAGCACTAATAGTCTTTGAGATTAACCGAGGACGGACAGACGGACAGACGGACGGACATGGCGAAACTATAAGGGTTCCTTGTTTACTACGGAACCCTAAAAACCATTTATTTTATTTATAGAATAGAATAGCACAGAAAAGTTTTTTATTCAAATAAATTTTACAAGTACTTACTTTTGAATCGTCAATTGAATCTACCACTGGTTCGGAATGTCATTCCAACCGAGAAGAACCAGCAAGAAACTCGGCAATATAATTTATATATTAAACAGGTATAGGTACCCGTACACAAGAGTCTACAGTTAACACTCGCCCTTATTTTTAAGCAGCGGTGTTGTATCGTTTCGATTCTTTTAGGACGTGATGAACTATTTTTAAATTGCCTTAAGTTATCCACCTTGTGCCTACAGCTACATACGCATAAGAAAAAAACTATAATAAAGTGATATGCGTGTCTCCTACTGACCCAATAAACAACTGTTAGTTTGACTGTATCGCATACTCAATCACACTTTTATATTCTATCCATATATAGACTATAAAGAAGTCACACTGTGCCGGTATCTATACATATAAACAAAAAAACTATTTTCCTCATTTTACGTGACTCTCGCAGAGGGCAATGCGCCGTGTGGGCTCTGCTGCCATGTAAAAAAGAATTGACTTGATATTATGACCGTTGAAAATCTAGTCCAATGATCGACTATGAATATGGCGTTTTTTACTCAATTACGTACCTACAAGAGCAAGACTCGAGTAGGCTGCTTCTATACTAGGTATCCATAATGATTGGTATGATATGAGATAATGAGCCACAATTAATCAAAAAATATTGTTCAGATTATATTTATTGCTGGCACTTACTTATCTATGTGATTCACATAGATTAGACCCGTGTTTTAGGTAAAAAAACAGGAAGGTACAATTACCTAGACAAGGTATTTGAGAGGGTAGACCGTAGACCACAAGCTTTGATTATATTTACTCAGATGGTACATGTTTCAATGGTGGATCAAGTAGGCATATAGGTATGTAGGTACTATGTACCTGCCTGCCCATTGACCTTATTGCGTATTAGTTGGTCACGTATACCGTTTCACACATGACCCTGTGTGCCCTATCAATCCTCATGCGCGCCAACGAACTTCTTAAATTCAATTTATCATTGAAGTTACCTCCTACTGATTACAACCGCTTTCCTAATAAGGTGTCAACACAGCATTATTTATCTCAAACGTCCTTTGCTCATTGGATGCAGTTAATCTAGGCACCTATAAGGCAAGTTGAACCTGTGGTTTAGAGGCATTAAATCTAGTATTGGCATGCTGGTGAATTGACTGGTCATAGTACCGTTGCGTGCGTTCCAACTTCCAGTGTCTGATGGTAAGGTTGCGCGCCCTAGCTAAAGAATATTTACGACCTGTGAACTTCATATTATAATACCTACTTATTCTTTTGTTCTTTGTGTGTGAACTGTATGATGATGTTCTACATGAGTCAAAAATTGTTACTATTACTATTACAACTCTTTATTTATGGGAATTTCGAGGAGATATAGGTAATTATAGTACCTGCTTGAAAAGTTGAAAATGGATGAAGTCTACTATCGTAACCAGCCCCCTCGATTGTCTAAGAGCTGAATCAGTCATTGCTACAATCTCAATTGTGATGATTGGCTAATTTTATGGTAATACGGCTACAGAAATGCATTTTAGCTAACAGCGAGAGAGTGTCGGACAATTAGATGCGAATACGATCATTACACTAGCAATCATTAGGTGATAATATATTTATAACATATTTTTTATGAGTGTAAACTGTAGACAGTAGAAATGAAAGGTGGCTTTCCATCGAGTCGCACCCAATCATGTCACAGTTTGTGTGACACACTAGATGGGAAAAAAATCCCAACGAGTCACACTGTGACACTGTTGGGTGTGACTTCCTACTGAAAATGAACTGAATGAAACAAAGTAGATAGGAGCTATACTTAGTTCACATTAGAGAACGTGAGAGATATGCGTAGGTATGTATTTCGTAAAAACTAAGATTAGCCGCAGACAAAATTATGGTTGACAGTGACATATAATTGCCAAATTAAAGGACTAAACGTTTTATAAAGAAAAGCTTTTAACTATAACGGTTCGCCCCGAAAGCTTGTACTCAATTAATTTTATTAAGACTCTTTGCTTGTCGCCCCACTTGTTCTTGTCATGATTTGATCTATTGTAAAGATATTTAAATGAAAATAATAGCACAATATTTTGCCGATGTTAATTGGTACATCTATTATTTTTTGCTATCGCGGCCGTTTAATTCAATTAGAGGAATGACAGGCGGTGTCAGTACACCATTGAAACATGACAGGTCACAAAAAATAATTTGTAACGATCAATACAATCATGTTTGGCCCACTTACCCCGGATAAAGTGAGAACGTAATCAGGATTAATTAACACAGTTATTTCCCAGACAAAAGCGTCAGTGTAGATAGGTATAAAAACATAACGGAAAGTGTTGTTTTCGTACTCATTATAGCCGTTATTGACGTAACTAAATATGGATTATAATAATTTTCGGTGACAAGAAAAGTGGCATTAACATAAAAGAGAAATTGTGTTTGAAAAAGCAATTATGTAAAATTTATGATACGTTGTAAGCCTACATAAATAACTAATTCCAGTTATTGCTATGACTTTGCTGCGAATTAAAGAAACCTTTTTAACTTCCGAGTTTTTCAGAATAGTACCTATAGGATCCCTCCATACAACGACCTTCACCGAGATGCTTATTTGATGAAACGTATTTTATATTTAATTTAATACGTCAATAAATATATTGCATATGGGTTGCCTAACAAATTCCAGTCCAGGATATGATTAATTAATAATTGCAAAAAAAAAAAAACAATTTTTTTTAAAATTTCACTGGTTTGATTTTATTAGACAAATTCATAATGAAATCATCTTTATTTTCATTTAATTTTAATTCCATAATCAGACCGGTGCAAAATGCTAGTATCGATTTACCTGTTTACACCTGGCTACCCGAGAGTTGTGACCGGAAAAGAATAAGCAACCTAACGTTTGCATATTCTATGGGCATCATACTTTCGATTGGTATAGAATTTGTCTAATAATCAAACCGGTGAAATGTTAAATTTATTTATTTATTTTTTATTTATTAATTAATCATATCCTGGACTGAAATTTGTTAGGCAACCCATAAGCAATATATTTATTGACATGTTAAATTAAATATAATATACGTTTCATCAAATAAACATCTCGGTGAAGGTCGTTGTATAGCGGGATCTTAGACCAGAAGGGAAGTTTTTGTTATGGAGCTGATTTTGTACCTAAATCCAAAATTTTGGTATATTTCCAGGTTTTAAGACTTCTAGACTAAAATGTTATAAGTAGTTCTTAAGTGCATGTCTGTGTGTGTGTAGGTATGTACTCGTACGTAGGTACCTATGTGCGTTCGGACTTCGGAATGATTTTATCGTCTCGATTATCTCGCGAACGAAATATGATATTGACATGGGACTGAGTTCATTCAACGCATAATTACGTAGGCAACTTGAAACTGAGTAGATTTTCAGCAAAATCGGTCCAGCCTTGGTCCAGCCATTATTTTACCCCACTGGGAAGTTTCAAGTTAGTCGTGTGGAGAGTGGAGCTCGAGGGTTGCACCCAGACCACTTTCTTTACATAGCAATCGTAGATTCGTACCTATCTATAAAATATACCTATCTACGTAATCTTTTATGCGTATAGATATAAATAAATAAATAAATAAATACTCACACATACACACACGGTCGTCTGTTCCTAAAGTAGGCAATTTAATGCCTGTGTTATAGGAACAACCGACTGATAGACATATTTACATATATATATTATATATATTTTAATAAATGTATAAATACATAGTATATACTTATTACTTACATATATACATATACACCCAGACTCGGGGCGGGTATCGAACCCGCGACCTGCGAACGGGAGGCAGGGTCACTGCCAAACGCGCCAACGGGCCAGTCAAAATGTTCAAGATATGGTTATTACTTATTACGTAGGTAAGGAGTAGTAGTAGGAGCCTGTTCAGTAAGTAGGTACTATCTGAGAAAATTATGGGTCCAACTTCGATATGAATTAGAATAACTTCCTACCTACTCTATTAAGTTATTGAAAGAATGCAAGTAGAAATTGTGGTTTATCTCTACAATATTTTGCATCAAAATCTGTTCATTGCCTTCACCTACTAAACTTGGTAGAAGTTAGAACCCACCTATCATAGAATACTTACTTACCTAGTTATATAGTAATGTCCTGACCGAATTTCGGCCACGGCGGCCAATCTCAACCGAGGCAGAGACTAGTCATCTACGCAGGAGATATTATAGTGCACAAGTGTGTGCGCATACACAGGTGCACTCTCTATTCTCTCACTCTCATAGTCCGATGGGACGCGAATGCGACACGACCGGAGAGAGATCAGGCGCAGGACCGACGGCTTTACGTGCTCTCCGAGGCACGGGGGTGTATCTAACACCGCCAACTTCCAACTCCGGGCTGGCACTGAGAATTTCTTGACAGAAAAACCCAGTACCTCGAATTTTTTTTTTGGCCCGACCCGGGAATCGAACCCAGGACCTCGTGATCCACAGTCAAACGTGCTAACCGCGAGACCAACGAGGCAGTTATATACGAATTTCTATAATATCTAGACTGACAAACGTATCACGCATGTAAATGTAAAAAAATACTTACTAAGTACAGAAAATAACATTTAGCTGTACAGTAGGTAAGTATAGGTACTCGTTTATTTATCTCGCTGTTCGCATCATTCGCGACAACTCAAAATTTCTTTCGATTTCAGAAATCAATGTTTGCGTTGCGATATTGCGGTGGCCGGTGCCCCTTGCGAGGGTGGCACACCCCCTTTATAAATCACTGTCCGAAATACGAGCAGAATTTCTATAAGTTGGCAAATAATCCCGATGGTCGAACACGCGTCCGTTTGTTGGCACAATTGCTACAACCGACGCTGACATCGCAAATTAATTATTACATCGACAAATTGATATTGCTTGTGGGGTGGTAGCTGCCTGTTTTGAGGGTCAAATTGAACTTTATACATAAGTACTTCAACTTCCTTCGAAGTATACCTACAAACTAGGTAGATCTTTATTTGAGCTTTACTGGACAAGTTCTTATTACTAAGTATCTTCCTAGATATTCTTCTCTCTAGTTACCTACTACTTATAAAATATTTTTACAAAAATATGGAAAAGGTAAGTAACATTTTTTCAACAAAGAAAAGTTTTTTGAAATGTTGTACCTACTTATAGCTTAAAGACTAAAGTACTACGTATATTAACTGTAATACCCAATTATAGACTCGATATAAGATCTTTACTCGAATTGGGAAGAAGATTAATTATTTACCAACATTATACGGGGAAGAGATTAGGGCTGTCAAAAGCACAGATTTTTCGAACTTAGACCTGTATAGATTTTGTAGAGCAAATAAGAAAGTAAAATCTGTTTAAACTTAGCACATACATACAAAGAACATAGATACATACCTATACAAAAACATTAACTTATCACAATGATCTTTCTGGTTTACTGTACCTAGTGTATGGCAAAAAAATCATTTTTTACATGCCAGTGTAATTACGCATTACGGTACAATACATACCTAGGTGTTCTGTACTTTTCACTTAGGTGATATCTATCTATAATATAATAAGACTGTAACAGATCCAATTCTGTACATTGAAGATATTTTGAAAATTTTTGTTGGAGGGCATTCTATAATCGATACTGAAGCCAAAACTGCAATTTGTTTCATTTTTGTCTGTCTGTCTGTCTGTCTGTCTGTCTGTCTGTCTGTCTGTCTGTCTGTCTGTCTGTCTGTCTGTATCTTGGCCGCGCATCACGCCGAAACTACTGAATGGATTCAAATAAAACTTGGTACGATTTGAGTTTATACTCCGAGGTAGGTTATAGGATACTTTTTATCCCGAAATTCAGCACGGTTCCCTAGGGAGAGGGGAAGAAAGTTAAAACATGTATTTAGCTGTAATTCATTAACGCGTAGTTCGATTTAACTCATTCTTTTTTTGTTAGAAAGGTAGTACTTTAAGTATTGTCCCGTAAATATTTCAAGGTCATAGGTTTATTAGTTCAGAAATGACAGACATTTATTGGGTTCAAATAACTTGGGACCCGGATCTTTGAACGTACGGCTTAATTTAAACTGGTGTGCGTTTAAATTTATGTTTGTCGATCTGTCTATTTGTTCCAGCTAATTACCGAAACGGCTGGATCAATTTTGATGGAACTTTCAATGGCAGATAGGTGATGTTATAAGGAGTAACTTAGGCTACATTTAGTTTAGGTTCAAAAAAGGATTATGGGATCCAATCCGATCCTATATAAAACCTATATCCAGGCGGACGAAGTCGCGGGGGTCGGCTAGTAATATAATAAAACTGTAACAGATCCAATTCTGTACATTGAAGATATTTTGAAAATTTTTATTGGAGGGCACTCTATAATCGATACTGAAGCCAAAACTGCAATTTGTTTCATTTTTGTCTGTCTGTCTGTCTTTCTGTCTGTCTGTCTGTCTGTCTGTCTGTCTGTCTGTCTGTCTGTCTGTATCTTGGCCGCGCATCACGCCGAAACTACTGAATGGATTCGAATGAAACTTGGTACGATTTGAGTTTATACTCCGAGGTAGGACATAGGATACTTTTTATCCCGAAATTCAGCACGGTTCCCTTGGGAGAGGGGATGAAAGTTAAAACGTGTATTTAGCTGTAATTCATTAACGCGTTGTTCGATTTCACTCATTCTTTTTTTGTTAGAAAGGTAATACTTTATGTATTGTCCCGTAAATATTTCAAGGTCATAGGTTTTTTAGTTTAGAAATGACAGACATTACAATCCTCAGTATTGGGTTCAAATAACTTGGGACCCGGATCTTTGAACGTACGGCCTATTTTAAACTGGTGTGTGTTTATGTTTGTCGGTCTGTCTATTTATTCCAGCTAATCTCCGAAACGGCTGAATCGATTTTAATGGAACTTTCAATGTTATAAGGAGTAACTTAGGCTACATTTAGTTTAGGTACCTATATAAAAGAATTATGGGATCCGATCCGATCCTATATAAAACCTATAAACACGCGAACAAAGTCGCGGGGGTCAGCTAGTCTGAAATATAAGCAATTCTTATTATAAACCTTGTAAGGAAATACATATTTAGAACGTAGTACTGGCTATCAGGTAGGCAGGTAAGTAGGTACCTACTACCTAGGTAGTTGGTAGGTTTGCGAAATAGGCAGCGGGAGCTAACAATGTTGACACATCCTTTGAATTTTTTTGAAAAGGGGTTTTCAGTTCACGTGAACTGCAATGTTTGTGAACGTTTAAAATTGGATAAGTTGATACGGGAGTCTAGACGGCCCGGTCCCCTGGGATGCGATATTGACACGATAATAACTTGACATTCAATATACCTACCTAATATGTGTGTAGGTAAGTACCTACCTATCTACCTCTACTTTACAACTTAGAACGTCGCTATTTCGCTACTTTAGTATAACCTGCTAAGGTTATACTTACCAATTTAAAGTAAATAGACTACGTAATTAATTGTCGTAGTTATATTAATAACGCAAGTACATAAATAAAGATTAGATAACAGCTGGAAAAGCACCCAAAAATAAAAATAAAGGTTTTATTAAATAAATTTAAAATTTAGAAATTATAAAATTCGAAATTGCCGCTGCCGGGAATCGAATCCGGGACCTCCCACTTATAAGACCACAGCGCTCACCACTGCGCTAGGGAGGTCGTCCAAAGTCGTCGTACCTAGGTATAACTAAAATAAAATTGTTCTTTCAATTCAAAAGTTCAATAGTCGACTTTAACGTATTTATCTATACTCTATACTAATAAATAAAATTGAAGTGTATGTCTGTAATTTCGAAATAACTACCACATATTAAGCTCATATGGTTATTTGAACGATACCATAACCGAGTCACACGTTTTTAAAATTTTTGTCTGTCTGTCTGTTTGAACGGGCTAATCTTCGGAACGGCTAAACCGATTTTGACGGGACTTTCACAGACAAGTAGAGGATTAACCAAGGAGTAACATAGGCTACTTTTTTAACCGACTTTCAAAAAAGGAGTTGTGTCGAAATCGGTAAGTTAAAAAACGCCCTGATAGGTATTTTCGCTGCTCGCGACCGCGGCCGACGCTCGCGCTGCACGGAACTCCCCGCGCCGCGCCGCGCGCCCCTGCGCCCTGCGCCCTGCGCCCGCCGTACGCGGTACCGCGGTACGCCGCCGCACAGCGGGGGGCGGGTGGACCAGAAATCTACTTATCCCTCAGGATTTGTGAAAAACCGAAATTCACGCGGGCGAAGCCGCGGGCAAAAGCTAGTTAGAAATAAATTAACAGATAGGTAGTAGGTACAGACAGGTAACCACCTACAGAGTATATAGAGATCATTTCCAATATTGAATCGTTTCACAAGTTATTATGTTGTTATCGTATTATAGAACGAGAAAGTTGCTATAATTTTCGCAGCACGAGCCACTGCGTTGTGACTTGTGTCGAACGCGAGACGAACCTAATCATGAAAAAGAAAAGTAATTCAAAGCAAATAATGGAAAGCCAACCGCGATCCATAGAACACCGAGACACAAATTATACTTATTTCATCAAATTAACTTTCCTATAAAACGATAAATTATTTATCTAACTTATTGTGTAGGTACCTGTATATCTACTTAGTACGACTTGCACATCTCGACAACTTTGAACGGCAACGTGAAGCGTACTTAAAACTCATATTAAGGCCTGTTTCACCAGCTTCTGATAAGAATCGGATAGCTATTTACAACTTTTGTCTTTGTAACTTGACGTAAAGTAAGAAAGTGACAAAAGTTACGTTTAGGCTATCAGTCACTTATCAGAAGGTGGTGAAACAGGCCCGAGTCGCAAATTCAATACTAGACCGTTTTTATCTAGCTAGGTAATTATCCGCTTGGGGCGCTGGCTGTAGCTTTACTTTGACGTAATAGTGTTTCGATACTCGAAGTGTAATTAATGTTGTCAAGATGTGCGAAGTCGGACTAAGTGCACTGCTTATCTTTAGCCATTTCTTAAACTACCTAGGTACCTATTTATTATTCAAAAGTTTAGAGGAAAAGCGAAAACTGTGGGTAATAGTGGTTCCATATAACTCCTTCATATGTATCTTTCTAGTTTCTACAACCGCGGGTCAAACAAATAGACAAACAACCTATTTAGTCTATTTATCAAAATAGGTATTTTAGATGAATAGAAATAGGTACCTACTTACCTACTAAGCCTACTTTACTAAATAGGTGATACGATAGAATTACATCGAGATTAGAAACCATTTCTGAGAACTCGACCGCCCACCTAACGGTCAAGATGAACTTTGACACAGTGGGTAAACAAAAAAGTTCGCACCAAATTTACTTATTAACAATACTTACCAAGTGCTGAGTCAGAACAGAACATGGGGCACATTGTTATAAGCTTCGGTGTTTTGAAATGAAATCATGTTTAATTTTTATAAGATCACTATTCATTCTTAAATGGATATTAATAATGTTTATTTATTTAGGATTTATAAAACTTAAATGTGTTTACTGTTTATACGTGTACTGTTTTAAATTATGACAAAAACCGTATTGACTTCCACAACATGTTATGAATTATTTTTTATATAATATCTACTATACTAGCTCAAGAACTCTTTGATTTTCTGGAGTAAAAAGTAGTCTGTCCGTCTTTAGGATGAAATCTATCTCTGTTCCAAGTTTTATCTTCAAGTAACAGCAACTCTTAAAATTTCTAAGATTAAATGTAGCCTACAAGACTCTTTGTGTAATGTTTACTTGCCGGTTAAAGTCCCAACAAAATCTGTTCAGCCGTTCCGAAGATAATTCTTCACAAATAGACAGAGACAAAAAGTTTGTAAAATTTGTTGAGGTTATTGTATCATTCAAATAATTATGTAAGCCTTCATTCAAATAATTATGTAAGTTATTTTGCAAACATAGACTGACACTTTAATTTTGTATATTTTGTATACTTAGGGACCTTTCAGACAGACCGGCGCGGAGAGCAGAGCAAATTTTAATCGCATTTAAAATAGAATCTTAAGACATTGAAATAGGCTTTATTTTTACATGTTAACTCTTTTATGATAAGAGGATGCTCGAGCATGCTCCCAATACGCTCTGTGTGAAATATATGAGAGCAGCCGGTCGGCTACTCGTCGAGCCGGTCGGCTGCTCCATGCCCGTGCCCTTTCGCGCTCGAGCATCCGACCGGCTCCGTTCGCGTGCTCTTTCATGCTCGCACAGCCGACCGTAGGCCGAATATGCTCTGCCGTCCGGCCCAAGAGCGTACGCTCGGCTCCGAGCGCATCCGCGTGTCCGTTCACACAGACCGGCGCGGAGAGCAGAGCAAATTTGAACGGCCGGTCTGTGTGAAAAAAAAAATGCTCTCCGACGCTCTCCGCGCCGGTCTGTCTGAAAGGTCCCTTAGACGTATTAGAAACGTTACAAGCAGTCCTCATCACCACCAATAGATAAAGAAGACTGCCGGACATGGATTAATTTTTTATCTCATCACGTATTCACGCTTTAAGGGACCTTTCAGACAGACCGGCGCGGAGAGCGTCGGAGAGCATTTTTTTTTTCACACAGACCGGCCGTTCAAATTTGCTCTGCTCTCCGCGCCGGTCTGTGTGAACGGACACGCGGATGCGCTCGGAGCCGAGCGTACGCTCTTGGGCCGGACGGCAGAGCATATTCGGCCTACGGTCGGCTGTGCGAGCATGAAAGAGCACGCGAACGGAGCCGGTCGGATGCTCGAGCGCGAAAGGGCACGGGCATGGAGCAGCCGACCGGCTCGACGAGTAGCCGACCGGCTGCTCTCATATATTTCACACAGAGCGTATTGGGAGCATGCTCGAGCATCCTCTTATCATAAAAGAGTTAACATGTAAAAATAAAGCCTATTTCAATGTCTTAAGATTCTATTTTAAATGCGATTAAAATTTGCTCTGCTCTCCGCGCCGGTCTGTCTGAAAGGTCCCTAACTTGCAGAGAACTTAAAGATGTTATCAGTGAAAAAATTAAGGCAATTCTAAGCACATTAACAGCAAAGCCGCAAGGCGCGTGTGCGGTCAACGACCACTCATTGCAAGCACGGGAAGTGACGATGATTGCGAGTACAACTCCACTAGATGCACTGTAATGTGAGAAATAGATAAAAACACAAAATTTCTACGCATATAGGTCCAAGAGAATCTAGTATGTCGTAGAAATACTTACTCTGACATGTCTCCGAGATTATCTAGGTCTTACCTAGTCGCTCACTTGCTATACAAGTATAAATTAAAAATTTAAAATACCCCCGACAATCGCTATTTTGTGGCAGCGACCATCTTGGATTTCTAATAGTGCTATTCTACTAGTCAAGCCCTTTCATTTGATTCCCATATTAAGAGTGTTGTGAAAAAATATGTAATCCGCCATTTCGTAGCGGCGGCCATCTTGGATCGATTTTCTTCAAACATAGCTAACAACACTCTCGACTAATTCACCTTTCAAACAAAAAAAAACCGCATTCAAATCGGTCCACCCGTTTGAGCGCCACAGAGGAACAGACAGACACACACACACACACAGACACGTCAAACTTATAACACCCCGTCGTTTTTGCGTCGGGGGTTAAAGATAGATAAAAACACAAAATTTCTACGCATATAGGTCCAAGAGATCTAGGATGTCGTAGAAATACTTACTCTGACATGTCTCCGAGATTATCTAGGTCTTACCTTAGTCGCTCACTTGCTATAAAATGGCAAAGGCCTGTGTAGATTTAGTATTTTTTTTTAATATGACGATGATTTTTTTCAAATGAGAATGCAGCTTCTGCATTACTTTATTTCTGACTCTATTTTACTAAAGCCAACTGAACGACTTAAATCATCATAATTCATACATGACAATTAATTTACGGCGAACATTCGATCGCCTAAAGGCACTTATGTAAGAAGAAATTGGAAATAAATTAAACTGTACAGCTTACTAGTAGCAGATAATAGTTTGCAGCCTTCGTTTAGGGTTAGGTTTCCAGGCAATCGAGCGTTTGAGAGGAACCGTCTCGATTCTAAACATTGTTTACAAACGACAGTGCAAGTAGTAAATGTAGTTAACTCGGCACAAATTGTAAGGTTAATGCAGGGCGCGTGCGGTCAACGACCATTCATGCGGCCCACAAAAGTCGCACGACTCTTGAAACTACGTAACACCTATAAGCTGGTCTAGGGTTTCTCAATGATTACAGGTCGGCGTTTTATGGCCTACGTGTTCATTACTATCATTTGCTTCGTTTCAGCTTTGCCGGTTGCACTAAGCAGCTCTTAGGTATGAATATTTTTTTTAGAACCCTGGGAACATCGAACTATTACGCTTAGAATGGAAGTTTCTAACAAATTTCCGCTCGAAACGTAAGCTATAAACCAACCCATGTGTGCCCTGTAATTACATCTGCCGACACACACACAAGCGCATGAGTACCTTGAACACTGACGCGACAATAGACGTAGCTAGCCGCCGAGGCTTGCTAAAAACGGCTTATCGCCGCGTCGACGACTGCCTTTCTTTACCTATTTATTCTAAGCCTGGGAATGTGCTGCATTACCTAATTTTTTTTTATTCTACTACTTAGGTACTAATATAGCACTGCTTTTTTATACATCTACAAGTTAGCCCTTGACTGCGATCTAACCTGATGATAAGTGACGATGCAGTCTAAGATGGAAACGGACAAACCTGGAAGTGGTAAAGAAGTTTTTATTAAACCCATATCTGTACCCCTGATCGGTTTTTGCGTGGTTTCGCATCTTATGTAATCATTTTGCGGTGTAGCTTTGCCGGTAGGGTGGTAATTAGCAGCGGCTGAAGCCTCCCACCAATCCAGACAAGAAGCAATTAAGAAATTTTAAAGTCCCAAATTGTCTCTGCTAGGAATCTAACCCAGGACCTCCCAATTATAAGATCGCAACGCTCACCACTCACGGAGATTGTCAAAAATCTGCTTCGGAGATTAAGGGCCGGCATACCTTGAGCGCGTAGTCAAAACTAGGCATATAACGCTACACACAGAGCCACCGTCGGCGCACGCACACATAGATACATTCAGCAGCGGTACTACGGGTGCGCGCACTCGATTCACGGCAGGCGATGTGCGAGCGAGTTCCTCACCTAGGCATACTTAGCTATCTTTATATTATCGAGATGTTTGTCGATATTATACCTACCGTGTAATAAAATAACAGCTACTACTACTTTACTGACTTATTAATATTATTTTTTATGTATCTTACTCTCACGTCCGTGTACAAAATGTTAATATTATTATTATTAACCTATTTGTTTCTAATCATCATGGGCGTAGGCGTTAGATTAAAAAAAATCTAAATAATAGACACGGCTTTTGCAACCGAAATGTCTGCCACACTTTCATGATCAATGATCAACGTGAATTTACTGAAGTGTGCGTGAATTATTTGTATTGATTAAGTCATATTTTGGCAGATGATGATGAGATGAGATGGCAGTGTAGGTATTTTAATTTAGCATAAAGTATTTTTTGCGCATTAATACATAAAACGTCGATTGTAAACTCTATTTTTTCTATGGGTTTAGGTATTAGGTAAATAGGTATTTCTTTAGGCCATTTAAAGGTATGGTTTAGTAAATGAAATTCAGATCTTTATTTATTTTTAAAGTGGAAATTTTATAGGTAGCCTTTGCCTTTTATGAGTACTAGCTTCTTCGACACTGCGTCATAATTCCACGAATTTAAAGATTGAGTATCAAGTACTTTCAAGCAACATGGGGTTGTGGACCATAGTTTTGGAGATAAAAGCTTTCAAAAATAATGGTTGATCTCGACTGACCACGCGATCATACAGACATCACGAAAATAAAAAGATTGAGTACCAACAACATGGGGCTGCACCCTATAATTTCGGATATGTAAGGTTTTAAAAATCTGACCACGTGAGCACATAGATATCGCGAAAATAAGAAGTTTGAGTACCAACAACATAGGGCTGCACCCTATAGTTTCGGAGATATAAGCTTTTAAAAATCTGACTATGTGAGCACATAGATATCGCAAAAATAAGAAGTTTGAGTACCAACAACATGGGGCTGCACCCTATAGTTTCGGAGATATAAGCTTTTAAAAATCTGACTACGTGAGCACATAGATATCGCGAAAATAAAAAGTTTGAGTACCAACAACATGGGGCTGCACCCTATAGTTTCGGATATGTAATGTTTTAAAAATCTGACCACGTGAGCACATAGATATCGCGAAAATAAAAAGTTTGAGTACCAACAACATGGGGCTGCACCCTATAGTTTCGGAGATATATGCTTTTAAAAACCTGACTACGTGAGCACATAGATATCGCGAAAATAAAAAGTTTGAGTACCAACAACATGGGGCTGCACCCTATAGTTTCGGATATGTAAGGTTTTAAAAATCTGACCACGTGAGCACATAGACATCGCGAAAATAAGAAGTTTGAGTACCAACAACATGGGGCTGCACCCTATAGTTTCGGAGATATAAGCCTTTAAAAATCTAACCACGTGAGCAATATAGACATCACGTAAATAAGAAGTTTGAGTACCAACAACATGGGGCTGCACCCTATAGTTTCGGAGATATATGCTTTTAAAAACCTGACTACGTGAGCACATAGATATCGCGAAAATAAAAAGTTTGAGTACCAACAACATGGGGCTGCACCCTATAGTTTCGGATATGTAAGGTTTTAAAAATCTGACCACGTGAGCACATAGATATCGCGAAAATAAAAAGTTTGAGTACCAACAACATGGGGCTGCACCCTATAGTTTCGGATATGTAAGGTTTTAAAAATCTGACCACGTGAGCACATAGATATCGCGAAAATAAGAAGTTTGAGTACCAACAACATGGGGCTGCACCCTATAGTTTCGGAGATATAAGCCTTTAAAAATCTAACCACGTGAGCAATATAGACATCACGTAAATAAGAAGGTTGAGTAACATTAAGGGACCTATAGACCATGGTTTTGGAAGTAAAAACTTTCAAAAATCTGACTACGCGATCATACAAACATCACAAAAAAAATTAGTTGTCTGAAAAATCGGTTTACGGAAGATAATTTTACGTGACAACATAACGAGAAAACATTGATGAAACCAAACACTTAGGAAGATCGTGCCTCTCTATAGCTTGTTCCGCGCTCTCGCTTGCACGCTCGGCTCAAGTGTCATGCTTTTTCGTGCGTGCAGCCGGCGTTCATCGATTTATAAGACTTTATCACGTCAAAAAAAAAATTAACACCAACACCATGGGGCTATGAGCCATAGTTTCGGCGATAAAAGCTTTCAAAAATGATTGATTAAATGATGACGACTGACTTAATAATTATACAGATATAACAAAAGTTAGAGTTCAAAAATTATGGGGTTGACAGGAAAAAAAAAATTTCTCTAAAATAATTTTGGAATTTCACATACACATAGTGCAAGAATTTGGTATATTTTACATTTTTTTAATTTTATCATTTACTGAAGTTAACTAAATAAAGGTTAAAAAAATCCTAATTTATAGAAAAATATTATAATCTCGCACGAACTACGTAGGTAGCAGCCCCTCACAGCGGAGCTTCTCGTCATGGTAGGTATTTAGTCACGTGCTTTTGTCCAATGGTACCGCTCCAGCGAGTTTTTGTGTTTGTACACGAGCAGAGATCGCGACAGGATTTTTGAAGCGACGAGCGCACCTTCCACCTTGACAGCCCGCGGGCGATTGAAACGCAAGCTTCGCGTTCCGGGAATATATAGGTTGAATTTTGCAGCGGTGCACGCCATAGTAATTTGTATGAAGAAATCGTGGATAAAAATGTGGTATGTTTGCTACCCAATTGCAAAAAAACTTAAAGTTGTATTGAAAAACAAATTTATTTATCGTGTTCCTTGGTCTTTTACCATTAGTTTAAGACAATTTTTGTTGTTTTTATGTCTCAAACTAATTCAGGAGACTTCAAATGCGGCAACGCTATTTTAAAGTTTTCTATGAATTTCTCGATTTTTTTTCTATTATTAATATAAGACTTTATGACTATTTTTTTTAATGATCTTATACTTCATTTTATAGAGTAGTGCATAATATTTATTATGTTTAGAAATTTAAATATTTACTATTGTAAAAACTTAAAATGCTGGACCTTGTTTAACCCGATTTAGGTGTGCCGGTCCTTTTAAGCAGAATCATCCGTTTTTAGAATACCGGAACTACTCTTGCGTCAACTTAATAACGTTATCTAATAGCGTTAATTGGAAAATTGGAATAGCTAATGTAATTTTTAACTCCATCATGGTCATCATGATTGATACTACTCTACAATTTCAATGATCCTTTTACTCTACATTCAATTATCAGTAAGCTTAGTTTATTTTGTAGATGTAAGTACTGTTTCCACTTATAAATCTTTTTAGAGTCTAACTCTAGGCTATTCTATCTTTTAAATAAAACGCCCATCATTATTTATAATTCTATGTGGGTCTCACTCATGAGAAAGATAAAGTTGTCTTCGCATCTAACTTGCATTTAAATTGCTTTATGCAATCGACGCTCTCCAGCATTATGTTAATTGACGAACCGATGGGCATATATTATGTATATTTTCTTTCTCCAACTTGAAGATTTTATATACATTCATTATATTGTATGTGTGATCACTATTATATTTTATGGAAGTAGGTATATGCGTAGTCACTACCCAGATTAGGGAGGCCCTTTGAAAATTTAGCAACAGTTATTTACTAATTTATCAATTCGGTATCTTATCACCAACGTTACTTTTGCACAACGCTTGTGTCAGATTTTTTCATGATCCTTTAGGAAAATATTTGTTGAATATAAAATGATCAAGCTTCTTAATATTTTCACGTCTTTACATCTTGGTAGAGATTTTAGAAAATGTAGAAATTAAATAGCCGATATTTTAAAGATCGATTATTGATAAGGCGAATATTTTTAGAGCTCGACAATTGCATATTCACAGAAGGAATAAGCACTCGAGACACGCATTGTTAGCAGTCACGGGCGCCAACTAGTGAAACAATACTTGTGCTAGCTTCATTACCGAAGCTCGAAGCGTTCGCATGCACGTTAGTTTCCGGTCACAGGCGTCGCAGCAACAGGTTCCTCTGATCGAACCACTGTAAATCCTAACACCACGCTCTAAAATACACTATCGTTTAACTCTCTGTCGTCATTTAGATTGCATACTACAATATTTGAACATACTTAACCAGAATGGCTCTTAAATTTTAATTGGCCAACGCTGTACACGAATAAACGTTTGCTTTAAACAGTTTAATATCATGGTTTGCATAATTATAGTAAAATTTTATGGGTTTTGCTTTGGTAGATATGAATTTATACAGGGCTATAACAAACAGGTACCTACAGGCTACATAGT
Source organism: Melanargia galathea (assembly GCA_920104075.1). Classification (NCBI taxonomy): domain Eukaryota; kingdom Metazoa; phylum Arthropoda; class Insecta; order Lepidoptera; family Nymphalidae; genus Melanargia; species Melanargia galathea. The sequence continues at coordinate 9,333,931 of OV049864.1, forward strand.
TAAGAAAGCTGTATCATGCATGTCCTAATAACCAAGTATATGTTACTGCACATTGACCTAACTAAAGAAATGCGGACGTGAGTCAGGCACTCTTGGATTCCAGTTTTGTTTATTTTTAACCCCCGACGCAAAAACGACGGGGTGTTATAAGTTTGACGTGTCTGTGTGTGTGTGTCTGTCTGTCTGTTCCCCTGTAGCGCTCAAACGGGTGAACCGATTTGAATGCGGTTTTTTTTTTTGTTTGAAAGGTGAATTAGTCGAGAGTGTTGTCAGCTATGTTTGATGAAAATCGATCCAAGATGGCCGCCTCTACAAAATGGCGGATTACATATTTTTTCACAACTCCTTTAATATGGGTATCAAATGAAAGGGCTTGACTAGTAGAATAGCACTATGCAAATCCAGTATGGCCGCCGTCACAAAATGGCGAATGTCGGGGGTTTTATAAATTTTTAATTTATACTTGTTCAAAAATTGGTACAATGTAGGTACCTACTTTTTTTGAATTTTAGTGTTGGGGCACATAGTTCGAAGAACCGATAGACTTTGAGGTCCCAAGGTCCAAGGAATGGCGACCACGAACCGGAAAGCGCAATGCTTTCAGAACCTCGCCAAGTGGACAGGTGAAGCGGATCGACGCGAAGCGGAACCACTGGATACAAGCGGCACAAAACGGCGGCTGTGAATATCGGTTCATGATGATGACGACGACTCTTTTTGAATGACAGTTAATTTTAAATGTAGGTACCTAATGGAAGCGAAATGATGATAATAATAATTAATTATTGAAGAACCTTCAACAAACTTATTCAGCTTATTACCACAATTCTTATTACCACAATATCTTATAGAGTCTATAAATGATATTGTCATATTTTAGATGATAAGTTCCTACTATGATTAGGTGGGTATCTAATCTACTCATATTAGGAATCTAACGATATATTCTAACCTATCGTATCTAAGAATCTAAGATAGGTAACAAACATAAAATATTATATATATTCTTTGCTTGCGACTGTTTCTTTCTGATCTATAATGAAAGCTTGTTTATCAAAGGCTATTATTTATTGACAAGTGGATACCCGCGACTTCGTTCGCGTGGATATTGGTTTTTGAAAATCCCGTGAGAATCATTTTGTTTTTCCTAAGCTCCTTTGAGCTCATACCTTGCTAAAAACTGATAAAAGTTCACTGGCGGATGTTTAGGTAGATCAAAACGCAAACATCCGCCAGTGAAAGTCCCATCAAAATCGGTCCAGCCTTTCAGAGCTTAGCCAGTAATCTTTAAAGTATTTGCTTTCTAACAAAAAAAGAATGAATGAAATCGGACCACCCGTTAACGAATTACAGCTAAGTAAACATTTTGACTTTCATCCCCTCTCCCAAGGGAACCGTGCTGAATTTCGGGATAAAAAGTATCTTATATGTTACTCCATAGTATGAACTTTAATCATACCGAGTTTCATTTCAATCCATTCAGTAGTTTTTACGTGATGCGCGCACAAACATACAGACAAACAGACAAACAGATAAACAGACAAACAGATAAACAGACAAACAGACAAACAGATAAACAGACAAACAGACAAAAATTTCAAAAATAGTTTTTTTACGTTATATTACTTATCCCTAACATCCCCCAGTTATTATTTTGCAAAAATCTTCAATGTACAGATACGGCAATTCTACGATTTTATTATATGTATAGATGTATAGATATAGGTAGCTGGTAACTAACCGATTAGATGATTACATAGATTTAAATTCAGTTGGTTTTGCTGGTTATTAAGTATATTGACGAATACTTATATCTTAACTAAATAACATTTATTTTATTCGAGTAATTTTATTTAGTACTGAAGACAAACAGGTCTAACTTAACAGGTAAACCAACAGGTAAACTTGAAAAGCTTGAGATGGCACTCCGTGAATAGTTTTTAGCGGCCGCCTGTTCACCAACCACTACATAATTTACGCCGCAAGTTTATTTATTACATCATTTTACTGTACTCTTGTCATGTGTGAATAGTGCGGCACCGTGAGGCTTTCTCAAGGCCCATAAAGATACAGTTAAGTTTTTGTTGAATACAGAATACTCAGTAGCTTTATTGCTGCACATTTTTATATAAACAAGCATAATATTATGATGATACGAGTGCGTATATGTAAATTGTGAATCTATCTATCTATACTAATAAATAAAATTGAAGTGTCTGTCTGTAATATCGAAATAACTACCTCATATTAAGCTCATATGGTTATTTGAACGCTACCATAACCGAATCACACGTTTTTAAAATTTTTGTCTGTCTGTCTGTCTGTCTGTCTGTCTGTCTGTCTGTCTGTTTGAACGGGCTAATCTTCGGAACGGCTGAACCGATTTTGACGGGACTTTCACATACAAGTAGAGAATTAACCAGGGAGTAACATAGGCTACTTTTTTAACCGACTTTCAAAAAAGGAGGAGTTGTGTTTTTCTACCTATGTACACCGATATCTCCGAGATTTCTGAACCGATTTGCGTAATTTTTTTTTTATCGATAGAGAAACATTGCGACCCTGTTCTATAAAAAATTTGGATTCCAACTCCTCAATCCTGATGCTGTAGGGGACCTAATCCCCAAAATAAATTCTAATGGATTTTTTGGATGGACTCTTCAAAACTAATGGATTTTAGAAACTTTCGGTTATTTAAATTAATATTGGGGGTACCAATTAAAGACTTTATCGTTGAATGAACTCGAGTAGGTACATATCCAACTCCTCAACCCTGATGCTGTAAGGAATTATATTCCGAAATCGTGGGGATCCCACGATGCATTTTTCCGTTTTGGGGACGGGTTTCTACAGGTAAGCTACTTTTTGTTCTGGAAAATCAAAAGTTCCCACGGGATTTTTAAAAACCTAAATCCACACGGGCGAAGCCGTGGGCATCATCTAGTAATATAATAAAACTGTAACAGATCCAATTCTGTACATTGAAGATATTTTGAAATTTTTTATTGGAGGGCACTCTATAATCGATACTGAAGCCAAAACTGCAATTTTTTTTCATTTTTGTCTGTCTGTCTGTCTGTCTTTCTGTCTGTCTGTCTGTCTGTCTGTCTGTATCTTGGCCGCGCATCACGCCGAAACTACTGAATGGATTCGAATGAAACTTGGTACGATATGAGTTTATACTCCGAGGTAGGACATAGGATACTTTTTATCCCGAAATTCAGCACGGTTCCCTTGGGAGAGGGGAAGAAAGTTAAAACGTGTATTTAGCTCTAATTCAATAACGGGTACTTCGATTTAACTCATTCTTTTTTTGTTAGAAAGGTAGTACTTTAAGTATTGTCCCGTAAATATTTCAAGGTCATAGGTTTTTTAGTTCAGAAATGACAGACATTTATTGGGTTCAAATAACTTGGGACCCGGATCTTTGAACGTACGGCTTATTTTAAACTGGTGTGCGTTTAAATTTATGTTTTTGGTCTGTCTATTTCATCCAGCTAATCTCCAAAACGGCTGGATCGATTTTAGCGGAACTTTCAATGGCAGATAGGTGATGTTATAAGGAGTAACTTAGGCTACATTTAGTTTAGGTACATAAAAGAATTATGGGATCCGATTCGGCCCTATATAAAACCTATAAACACGCGAACGAAGTTGCGGGGGTCAGCTAGTAAATAATAATCATATCAACAGTGGGCCAGACGCTGTATATTCTAAGTTATTTGTAAGCCGCGATTTCGTGTGTTTCTGTTTTCTCTTGAAAGTAAAATTCTTGAATTCTGGAAGTCTAGACGTCGTGTCGAACATAAAACACCCATAATATCCGTTGAGGTGTAGCCGTGATGAAATGTGACAAATAGACATATTATTATAGGAAGACGACCTCCCTGGCGCAGTGGTGAGCGCTGTGGTCTTATAAGTGGGAGGTCCCGGGTTCGATTCCCGGCAGGGGCAATTTGGGATTTTATAATTTCCAAATTGTATCTGGTCTGGTCTGGTGGGAGGCTTAAGCCGTGGCTGGTTACCAGTTTACCACCCTACCGGGTAAGCCGTGCCGCCAAGCGATTTAGCGTTCCTGTACGATGCCGTGTAGAAACCGATCAGGGGTATGCATACCTCTTCCAAGTTAGCCCGCTTCCATTAGACTGCATCATCACTTACAATTAGGTGAGATTGCAGTCAAGGGCTAACTTGTAGTTGAATAATAAAAAAAAGACACTCAGAATTTGGCTATTCGTTTATTATAAACATCTTCGAGATAAATTTTTAGTCTCCGCTACAAAAATTTATCTCGAAGATGTTTATTAGTTTCCGCTATACATGTAAATTCTTACTCATATCAGAAATAGTTTCTGATATAAGAATTTTAAGATAGACGAGTATTTATTTATTGGTCACGGAAAGCCTACTGTTGTTGTAGAGTATAGAGTAGGTATTTTAAATATGTAGGTATAAGTATATAATATTTTTTTAAATATTTTATTAGTCATGATGAACATGACTAATTTTCCCCTTTCCCCTCCAATTAAGTGAAAACTTGTGCTAGGAGTGGATACAACAATAGTGTAACGGTGGGGTTTGAACCGTCGACCCTACGGTTCTCGATCCGCCCCCGACAACCGTTGCGATATTAAGGCTTTATTAGGCTATAGGTATAGGCTTATTTGTAAAGGAAGAGAGAGCAAAATGGGTTCCTACAATAAATGGTACGGAAATTATTAAGTATCTACGCAGCGGTAAAACATTGCAAATGAACTTTTTGTCCCCAATGAAAGCTCAGCTTGATACATGATATAAACAACATCCTTTTCCTGGACTTAAGTCATGGGAGATGAGGCAAGTGCGTCACGGTCTCTTGCCTCCATTAATAGGAAACATTCTCATTTTATGTTATCTGAGACGTTATCGCGCTGTTCAGCTAATTATATTTACAAAATAATCACATATTTCGTCATCATGGAATGTTGTAATCAGTAATTTGTAACGGAAACCGTTAGAAAAACTACAGAAACAGCTTCTGCGTACCTAGTAGTTAGCTGCATTTTTTTTTTCTTTTTCACTCTATGAGAAACACAAGGCAATATAACACTTTCTGTAACTTTAGATCGTCGCCGTTGTCATCCCTAATGGACTTTCACTAATACTTAATATCATAATGACATGATATATGAATATGTTATGGTAATTTTAGCTTTTATGTAAAACAGAACATAAATATTTACCTCCCTGGTAGATTAGTTTTTGGTAAATAAACTGATTGTTGCTTTACAAGGGTGAAAATAATGCGTTTTGCGTAATGGAACAAAAGAATTATTTTTATCGCAAACAAAAGGAAATGCAAACCAGTAACACTCGTTAGTCGTAAATCGTAATATATCATGACAAAGAGTTATCAACCGCTATTCAAACGGCATCAGTCAATGGAATGAAAGTTTTCCTAAGATGCCATGATATTCTGATTTCTGAACATGTTAAGGTGCGTCCAGACTTGAACATTTCACCGAACCGAACAGCGAACATTTCGGCGAACTTGTTACGCTCAATGTGGACGGCGCGCTTGGAGCGCTTGAATCGGGTTACTGCGTAACAGTTCGGCGAAACTTTCGCCGAACTGTTACGCAGTAACCCATCTCAAGCGCTCCAAGCGCGCCGTCCACATTGAGCGTAACAAGTTCGCCGAAATGTTCGCTGTTCGGTTCGGTGAAATGTTCAAGTCTGGACGCACCTTTACAGTCAGCGGCGTGTGGACGAGACGAACGGAGACAGATGAATGGCGGAACTGATGGCAAGATCAGCGCAGTATTTTCGTTATATTTGTCTTGAATGAAGAGACTACATAAATCTCTTGTACTTTTACTGAATCTATTTATCATCTACTTATCTATTTTATTTTATTTTATATATTACTGTTAAATAATACAGGTTTTCGATAGGTAGGAACATTGTAAACCTATATTTAACAGACGTTACTGCAGGTTTTTAAGCCTGTTTTACAACGGAGCAACAATATGCGCTGTTGCGAGATGCTGCATGTTTTCATTTAGGTACAGTACTTACACCTCAAGAAACCAAAATATGTAGCATGCTATTCAGGCGTAAAATAGTCTATATGGAGAGCAAGTGACAGCGAGGAGAGCAACTGGTACAAAATTAACTTAGCGTTAAGAATAATTTCCACAAAGCTAGGAAGGAAATAAATGCCCTTTGTAACCATCAAATTCTTGTGTCATTAGTTTACCGACTTGGATTGACGATTTTTAAATTGATACATTTGTCACAAAAATAGGACCCTCAAATATTATCGATTTACCGTAATATTTTATTTATAATGCTTCACTAGAGCCTCCCCCTGCGACAAATTAAATTTGAAAGGAACGGTTCAGAAATGTATCTATAAGTTATTCAAACTCTGGAAACATGGAATTATTCAGAGAGGAAGAAGGGTCCGACATGTTACGTTGCTCCATAATTTACGAGAAGTTTCTTTTATAACGAATATCAATTGTTTGATCGAAGAAAACTTTATGCCTTGAATAAATAAGAGGGTAAAATACAAATTGAGTGTTGGAAAACTTTCCTTTGACACATATCCTTTGTTTTTATTTTTTATCTCAACTGTTATTCCCTTTGTGTCTGTTAGTCGTTACGTATCTATTATTCAACCTTGAACTGTGCTTGAAGACTTTTGGATATTCGGCAGTCTCGAATAAATACAACTTTCATTAGCAATAGGTACACAGATTCAACTAATATTATAATAATAAGTATTAAAAAATAAGTACCTACCTTCCTATACGTAAGTAAAACGAGATGATCAGATGACTGTGTTGATAAACCACGCGGACTGTCGCCTTACTAATGGAGTATCTGACAGGAATAACTGAACATACAGCGGTAGCATATTATCTTTGTAACGAAACGATAGATAGAGTACGAAAGAGCTTTCTTTCCATCCGCGCTATGGTTTCACGATGAGGCTGTGCTACCGCCTTAAATAAATTGAGTACCTAAGTAATTATAAGTAAAAATAGGGTGGATTTCCTGGAGCGCATAACTTGGTAAGCAAGCGCCATCATGAATTCTCAGAGAAGGCACTTGTGCAGCATTAAGTACATTTAATTGAATTAACATTACAAATCACGCACCATTGAATAAGACACCTATTGAATATCTTATGAATGAGTTTTTAGCTTGGCTTACAGTAAGCTAGTGTAAATAATCTAAGACTACCAAAGGCAATGACTGTTTTTCGCTTTGTAGCTGACATTAATTTAGGTACCTATGACTGACTGTTTAAAAATATAATTTCCGGATTGACTTCAGCCGGAATTTCACGATTTTGCTAAAGTAAAAAAATCAGCCAAGTGCGAGTCGGGCCTCGCTCTTTCAGGGTTCCGCACATAATTATGAACAATATAATATTTTGGGTCTAAGAAATATTTAATTTCCGAGCTAGACATCGCAACAAACCGTGAAAGAAAAACCCAAAAAAATGTTCGTTTATTTTGGTCACAGCTTATAAACTATTTAATAAATCGTTGTTTTCAGTATTTTTTGTTTAAATAGAGCATATAGTACATAATATACTGAAATATCATATTCCCAACTAGTTTAGTTTTTGAGATAGCCCCGTCACAAAAATGGTCTAAAACTGACAACTTTGATGGCCTCCCATTCCCTTATTTTTTGAGATAAAAATTAAAAAAATATATATTTGTACTCTACTTAATGAGCTCTAAACAATGATACCCCACAAGCTAGGGTAAAGAAAAAAATTTTTTTTCCGGCTCCTTTTTCATGTATGGGAGCCCCCCTGAAAAATAATCGGGTTACTGCGTAACAGTTCGGCGAAACTTTCGCCGAACTGTTACGCAGTAACCCATCTCAAGCGCTCCAAGCGCGCCGTCCACATTGAGCGTAACAAGTTCGCCGAAATGTTCGCTGTTCGGTTCGGTGAAATGTTCAAGTCTGGACGCACCTTTACAGTCAGCGGCGTGTGGACGAGACGAACGGAGACAGATGAATGGCGGAACTGATGGCAAGATCAGCGCAGTATTTTCGTTATATTTGTCTTGAATGAAGAGACTACATAAATCTCTTGTACTTTTACTGAATCTATTTATCATCTACTTATCTATTTTATTTTATTTTATATATTATCTATTTTATTTTATATGGTTACCTATCTTCAAAATACGGTTTATTTTCAAACTGTTGTAACAACAGTGAAATTATTGTCTTAGAATATTTTCTTGTCTTGCCGGGTTTTAGAAAATTAACTTTAACAATAAGTAGTAGGTAGTAGGCTATGAAACTGTGGAATTCGCAAATACCCCAATAAATTGTAAGGAATCATCCAAAACACATTCTCGACTACCTAGATAATGGAGAAATTGCAGATGAGGAATCGTGAGTAGTCCGAGTACCTACCTATTGAAATCATGATATAAACGGCATGTTGGTATGCATAGATAGGCGAAATGTGGTTTGAAGTCAATTTAATGTAGGTAGGTAGGTACTTTGATTGTTTTTTTAGGGTTCCGTACCCGAAGGGTAAAAAACGGAGCCCTATTAATGTCACTCGGCTGTCTGTCCGTCTGTCCGCCGGTCACAGGTCTCTAGCTCGCAGACGAAATGAGTTACAAACCTGAAATTTTGGTATTTAGTGTAAAACGTTAACCCAAAATCAAATATTGAATTAGAAATTGAATTAAATTATTTTTCAGGGGGGCTCCCATACATGAAAAAGGAGCCGGAAAAAAAATTTTTTTCTTTACCCTAGCTTGTGGGGTATCATTGTTTAGAGCTCATTAAGTAGAGTACAAATATATATTTTTTTAATTTTTATCTCAAAAAATAAGGGAATGGGAGGCCATCAAAGTTGTCAGTTTTAGACCATTTTTGTGACGGGGCTATCTCAAAAACTAAACTAGTTGGGAATATGATATTTCAGTATATTATGTACTATATGCTCTATTTAAACAAAAAATACTGAAAACAACGATTTATTAAATAGTTTATAAGCTGTGACCAAAATAAACGAACATTTTTTTGGGTTTTTCTTTCACGGTTTGTTGCGATGTCTAGCTCGGAAATTAAATATTTCTTAGACCCAAAATATTATATTGTTCATAATTATGTGCGGAACCCTGAAAGAGCGAGGCCCGACTCGCACTTGGCTGATTTTTTTACTTTAGCAAAATCGTGAAATTCCGGCTGAAGTCAATCCGGAAATTATATTTTTAAACAGTCAGTCATAGGTACCTAAATTAATGTCAGCTACAAAGCGAAAAACAGTCATTGCCTTTGGTAGTCTTAGATTATTTACACTAGCTTACTGTAAGCCAAGCTAAAAACTCATTCATAAGATATTCAATAGGTGTCTTATTCAATGGTGCGTGATTTGTAATGTTAATTCAATTAAATGTACTTAATGCTGCACAAGTGCCTTCTCTGAGAATTCATGATGGCGCTTGCTTACCAAGTTATGCGCTCCAGGAAATCCACCCTATTTTTACTTATAATTACTTAGGTACTCAATTTATTTAAGGCGGTAGCACAGCCTCATCGTGAAACCATAGCGCGGATGGAAAGAAAGCTCTTTCGTACTCTATCTATCGTTTCGTTACAAAGATAATATGCTACCGCTGTATGTTCAGTTATTCCTGTCAGATACTCCATTAGTAAGGCGACAGTCCGCGTGGTTTATCAACACAGTCATCTGATCATCTCGTTTTACTTACGTATAGGAAGGTAGGTACTTATTTTTTAATACTTATTATTATAATATTAGTTGAATCTGTGTACCTATTGCTAATGAAAGTTGTATTTATTCGAGACTGCCGAATATCCAAAAGTCTTCAAGCACAGTTCAAGGTTGAATAATAGATACGTAACGACTAACAGACACAAAGGGAATAACAGTTGAGATAAAAAATAAAAACAAAGGATATGTGTCAAAGGAAAGTTTTCCAACACTCAATTTGTATTTTACCCTCTTATTTATTCAAGGCATAAAGTTTTCTTCGATCAAACAATTGATATTCGTTATAAAAGAAACTTCTCGTAAATTATGGAGCAACGTAACATGTCGGACCCTTCTTCCTCTCTGAATAATTCCATGTTTCCAGAGTTTGAATAACTTATAGATACATTTCTGAACCGTTCCTTTCAAATTTAATTTGTCGCAGGGGGAGGCTCTAGTGAAGCATTATAAATAAAATATTACGGTAAATCGATAATATTTGAGGGTCCTATTTTTGTGACAAATGTATCAATTTAAAAATCGTCAATCCAAGTCGGTAAACTAATGACACAAGAATTTGATGGTTACAAAGGGCATTTATTTCCTTCCTAGCTTTGTGGAAATTATTCTTAACGCTAAGTTAATTTTGTACCAGTTGCTCTCCTCGCTGTCACTTGCTCTCCATATAGACTATTTTACGCCTGAATAGCATGCTACATATTTTGGTTTCTTGAGGTGTAAGTACTGTACCTAAATGAAAACATGCAGCATCTCGCAACAGCGCATATTGTTGCTCCGTTGTAAAACAGGCTTAAAAACCTGCAGTAACGTCTGTTAAATATAGGTTTACAATGTTCCTACCTATCGAAAACCTGTATTATTTAACAGTCTTTACCCTCGTCCAGCTCATCCTATTATAGAAATCTAGACGAAGATTTTGGTTAATTAACCATCTTAATTATATATTAATTTGTCTTTCCTGAACCAACTATGTCTGTGCCTAAGTCTTAAATTTCCAGTAGATATACCTTCGCGTTTATAAAGTTTTAGTCCATTTTGCATGTTATGTCATAGCGGGCAATTGGTGAGACTATCTAACAAGTCTTCACGTATATGAGGATGTCCGCCAGGCCCACGCCGATGTATCACGTAGTGTCTTAACAATAAATACTTCATTCGATCTAGGTAAATTCTCGTACTTACCTGTTACATTAATACAGCTGGACATGAAGTTATTTACAATGTAATAATTAAGAGCCTAATTCTGTCTCTTCTCTTTATACTCCCACCAAACGAGATCAAGATACTTGTATACCTACCAGTCGGACAGATCACAGAACCAATGAACCGGGGTAACAAACATAATATTAACCAGGATAGATATTATATTAACCAGCTGGAGGTGGTCATATGCTCCGAGACATCCAAGGAAAGTGAAGTACCCTAGTGACACAGTTCCCATGAGACATAAGAAGAAAAAAGGACTGGCAACTAAGCTATATGTTAATGGCAGGACGCGGACGTGCTGAAACTTAAAACTGGTCGAGAAAAAACTGGTCTGGTTTTTGAGAAGGATAGGACCATAATCTCTGGTGGGAGCTGGAGAAGGTCTTTCGAGGCACTCAGTGCTCGGGGATTTTTTATATAATGTATTACATATTTATTTATTTTTTGTCTACATCGTAAAGGGAATATCTGTGCAAAATTTTATCTTTCTATATTTCTAAGAATTTGGGCTGGGCGTTTTGATGAGTGAGTCAGAAGTCGGGACTCAAGACTGTTCTTCTTATGTACTATGTATATTTATAGATAGATAGAAGATTTGAGGACTATTGTAAACTCTAAAATAAAAGGCTATTTTCATCAAGGTCCTATGGTCGTCCTCGTGGTCTCGACCATGGGCATCCACTGCTGGACGTATCTTCTCGGTAGACATCTAATCATAGTAAGATTACCAGGATCGCAACTCGCAGCTCTCATAAATCTGAGCAAAATAAGAAAACATGCCAAAGGAAACTTGATTTTCTGGCTACCTGCTTAAAACCTACCACCCACAGGTGCCCACAGTGACCACATATAGACAGCGCTTTTAATTAGATATTATATCAAAAAACATTGCTATTTCACTGCTTACTACGAGTAAGTAGATAAGTACACTATACATTAACTTTACTCAACTTAGAGAATAACTAATCCTACTTTTCTTAATTAGCAGGACCATTAATTGGAGTCATCGAGGGAACCGACCCTCTTTTAATCACAGCTAAGGTTTTATGACTGGTTTACGGCCTCTTTACGATATACAGCAGTAATATAGTATACATAACTAACTACGAACATAGGTAACTCGTTTGAAGTAGATACGGTCACTACTTCGATAGATAGTCTATGTAAAATAAATAATCGCAGATGGATTCTTTACTAGTACGAATACTGACATCTGTTAGGATTTCATTACAATTCCCTACCAGTGTCTATTCCTGTAACTGCCTCGTTGGTCTAGTGGTTAGCATATTCGACTGCAGATCACGTCTCGGGTTCAATTCCCGGGTCAGACAAATAACTGTTAGGTATTGGGTTTTTCTATCAAGAAATTCTCAGTGCCAGCCCGGAGTTGGAAGCTATGCGGTGTTTCACCTCCGTGCCTCGGAGAGCACGTTCCGGTTATTATCACTATAATGTAACAAGCCCGCCAACCCGCATTGGAGCAGTGTGGAAGGTCTAAGCTCTAAATCCCTCTCACTCTCCTATAAGAGTGAAGGTCTGTGCCCAGCAATGGGACGTTAATAGGCTGTAGTTGTGGTGGTGCTGATGGTCTATTCCTGTAATATTAGTAATATTATAGAGTTATAGACGATTGTTGATTACCTATTTATTTTTTTGATGAAATCTTTTTTTACAGATAGCCCTAGTCAATGGATCGTCGTTGGGATCGAGCTGTCGCTCCAGCGCGGACTGTAGCGCGACTAACGCGCAATGCACGCGCGGAGTCTGCGCTTGTCAATCATACTACGCGCAGGTGGACGACAATACATGCCTGCAATGTAAGAATCATACATACACTTAGCATATATCTCTCTATTATGCGCGGATAGTGGCCACATTAAAGGGATATGCCATTGGGCATTGGGTCGGGTGGCGGTAAATTTTGACAGATCGAGTTTCCAATGGCAGATTTACGCATTAAAGCGGCCACACGGTACGGTTATCGCTATGTTCAATGGCATATCCCGTAGATGTGGCCGCTACATTAGTGAGTAGTAGCTAAGCTCATAAATAAGTTGTAGAAGTTTGCCAAATATTCAAAAATAAACCATATTTCGAGTTTAACTTCAATGAGAGTAAGTATATTACAATAATGAGATTTAAGAATTAGGATTTTTCCTGTGAACTTAGATCTTTCTCTACCTATTAAGATAAAATACCTGATGCTTAAAACTTTTGACTTTCTTTTACTAGAACCGAACTTATACTTAACTACCGTGTGAGCTTATTTGTTACTTTGAGAACTTAGATGTATTTATTAGTATAAATAGGTCAAAATGATTGTAAAAAATGTCATCTAAAAGACTCCGACTGTATAGTGGTAGATCCAGTCAGACAACCTTCTGAACCAGGATCTCGCCAGTATCCCGCTAGGCACATTTAACCGGTAGGTACATATAATAGTAGGTAGGTATATATTGTATGACTTTGGCTTATACAATATCTAGGTATGCCTATGGCTAAACTCAACATAGTATCAATATTTATATTGACGGAAAAACCACGTGAGATAAACGAAAAAGGCGTTTTTCAGCCCTTAAAATGCGAATGATGTCATTCCGTATATAATGTGTATGTGCATGTTGAATAAATGCGGCGACTGGACTGCTGAAAATTAAAGAGATGTGATTAAAAAAAAACCATAACCCACATACGTTTCTAAAATTTTGTCTGTCAGTCAGTCTATTTGAACAGGCTAATCTTCGGTATGGCTGAACCGATTGTGCGACCATTGCCGAGAAAATCGGCATTTAGGTTATTAGTTTTAAATAATGAAAATCTGTGTAGACTGTAGGTTATTAAAAAAAATCTCCCTTCGAGGGTGATGAAATAGGGGATGAAAGGTTTTACGGCAAGTTTTAATTATTGTTGTTATTAACTTGAAATTTGAAAGGTAAGTTCTTTCTAGGGATTACAGTATTAGAAAATATTTGACGAAAATCCTTCCCTGAGGGGGTAAAATGGGGGTTGGAAGGTTATATGGTCCTATGTCTTTGAAATTACAGACATGAAAATAGGCATGTAAGTTATTCGTTTTAAATAATGAAAATCTATATTTAAGTTATTTTGGTAAATCTCCATTTAAGGGTTGTAAAATAGGGGATGGAAGTTTGATGGGGAAATATTGTTAAAATACCCTACAAGCTAGGGTAAGAAAAAAAATTTTTTTTCGGCTCTTTTTTCACGTATCACGGAGCCCCCCTGAAAAATAATTTAATTCAATTTCTTATTCAATATTTAGTTATCGTTCTACGCCAAATACCAAAATTTTAGGTTTGTAACTCATTTAGTCTACGAGCTAGAGACCTGTGACCGGCGGACGGACAGACAAACGGACAGACAGCCGATTGACATTGATAGGGTTCCGTTTTTACCCTTTGAGTACGGAACCTTTCTTAATTAGTAAGGAAAGCAGGTTCTTTCTAGGGAGGAGGTAAGTAGTAAAGATTTCACGAAAATTCTCCCCTAAGGGGGTAAAATGGTTTACTTATATTGCATCTGACATCAGCTGTTTATTACTTAAACTTAACTTAAATACCTATAATAATAATAATTAATAATACAGGATTCCTACTAATTATCGGATATTACCTACTACGGATTGACGTGATTTTTTGCAATTGCATTTTTTAATTGAGGACCTGGAGAGTGATAGGCTACTATTTTGTCCCGGAAAACCAAAGGGCTTTTAAAAAACCTAATACCGCGGACAAAGTCGCGGGCAACAACTAGTAATAATATATTATGTATTTTATAAATAAGTATAATTATTTATTAATGTATATCGTTTACCACTGTATTTAAGTGGAATATGCCACAGCTTTCATGTCAAAGACTTATTATCTCTTTACCAAGTCTTGTCGGAATTTCAAGAGTAGAGGTGATAGGTAATTAGTATGAAAGTGGAAGTTTTTGTATTTAAAGTGAATGCTTTCATTTTCTATTCTTTTTGTATCATGGATGTTAATTTAAATCTTTCATGTTACTCGTAGATGATTATGCTTTGTGATGTGATTATGATCATTATGTACTTATTTTAATTGCAAAATTATTTTATTGTATTGTCTTAAGTTAATATGAATTAAGAATTTTAAGTGGACCCGTTATCGTTAAGTTGAATATCGTGTTCGCTTTCTTTCGGGGATCAAAGAATTATTTCCGAGATAATATCAAAATATGCAAATAAAGTTTTTATGAAAGGCGGATTTTTACACGCTTTATATTAGCTTCACCTGTATGTTTGTATGTTTGTAACCGACTTCTTTGAGCGCGATTTTGACCCACTTTAAACGGTCAGATTTCATTCAAACTTTTTTAATAAATATAAATTAATAATAGTGTGCATATGAAAAAAATGAATTTTTATTTAAAAAAAAGCGTGGGGTGCATGGGTGTACCTATAGAGGATTATCATTTCGATAATATCTTAAAAGCACCCCACGCTTTTTTTAAATAAAATACATTTTTTTCATATGCACACTATTATTAATTTATATTTATTAAAATTTATTTTCTACTAGATGATGCCCACGGCTTCGCCCGTGTGTATTTAGGTTTGTAAAAATCTTGTGGGAACTTTGATTTTCCAGAACAAAAAGTAGCCTATCTGTAGTAAGTAGTAACCCGTCCACAAAACGGAAAAATTCCGTGGGATCCTTATGATTTCGGAATGCAATTCCTTACAGCATCAGGGTTGAGGAGTTGGACATGTACCTACTCGAGGTCATCTATACTTTCTATACTAATAAATAAAATTGAAGTGTCTGTCTGTAATTTCGAAATAACTACCTCATATTAAGCTCATATGGTTATTTGAACGGTATCATAACCGAATCACACGTTTCTAAAAATTTTGTCTGTCTGTCTGTCTGTCTGTCTGTCTGTCTGTCTGTCTGTCTGTCTGTTTGAACGGGCTAATCTTCAGAACGGCTGAACCGATTTTGACGGGACTTTCACATACAAGTAGAGAATTAACCAGGGAGTAACATAGGCTACTTTTTTAACCGACTTTCAAAAAAGGAGGAGTTGTGTTTTTCTACCTATGTACACCGATATCTCCGAGATTTCTGAACCAATTTGCGTAATTTTTTTTTTAATCAATAGAAATTTAGGAACTGTCGGTTATTTAAATTATATTGGGGGTACCAATTATACCTATATATATATATAAATTAATTAACCAAAAGTTTCTAAAACCCATTAGTTTTGGGGATTAGGTCCCCTACAGCATCAGGATTGAAGAGTTGGAATCCAATTTTTTTGTAGGACAGTGTCGCAATGTTTCTCTATCGATTAAAAAAAAAATTACGCAAATCGGTTCAGAAATCTCGGAGATATCGGTGTACATAGGTAGAAAAACACAACTCCTCCTTTTTTGAAAGTCAGTTAAAAAAGTAGCCTATGTTACTCCCTGGTTAATTCTCTACTTGTATGTGAAAGTCCCGTCAAAATCGGTTCAGCCGTTCCCAAGATTAGCCCGTTCAAACAGACAGACAGACAGACAGACAGACAGACAGACAGACAGACAAAAATTTTAAAAACGTGTGATTCGGTTATAGTATCGTTCAAAGAACCATATGAGCTTAATATGAGGTAGTTATTTCGATATTACAGACAGACACTTCAATTTTATTTATTAGTATAGATTTTTTACTTTGGTTTTCTATAAAAAGCGTGTTTTTTAGTTTTTTTTAAACTATTATTTATTACTATAGGTACGTATGTACTATGTACTGTATACGTACCTACTTAATTTTATGTTTACTTAAGATAACAATAGATAAAGTAATGTTACTTGCAAGTTAACCGTTTGAATAATTAATTATGGACATGTTCTTTATTTTTATAGGTAGCTAGATCTTACATTTTTACTTAGGTAGGGAACTAGCCAGCATGTAAATATAATGTAGCGTCTGGGAATTCATATGCATAAAACTTTAGAACCTCCTATAAATAAATAATTAATCGGATGTTGTGCGTTTTTACTCGGACCACCGCACAATGCGACAAAATTGCAGCTGCGAGAACTACACTGACCGCTGTAATAAATCTAGTAATCTAATTCGAAAGTACCTACTTAAAAAAGTTAATTTAAACAAAAAAAAGCTGTTCTATTCTATTCTAGGTAGGTCCTATAAATCATTTAAGTACCTATTCTTACGACACCGCAGAGCGCGATGCACGTTTTGCAAATCTTTAAAAGTTTTGCAAACGTACCTATTAGGTGAAAATCCGTATACTGAAAAAAAAAGTGGTTGTCTGTAAATCCGGTTTACGGACTTACGTGATAATATCATAAGAAAACAAAGAAAGAAAGATGCGTCACAAGCCGAATGCTTAGGCCGATCGTGCCTTCTCTATCGCTTGTTCAATTTGTGACAATGAATAATTATGCTTTTTCGTGCATGTAGCCGGCGTTCATCTATTTTTATGACGTAATATCACGTAAAAACCGCAGTGTAGGGTAGGCCTTAGACCTGTAATTTTAGTTTACTTTAGAGATTGTGTATTATACAGAATTAGCCCCAATATGATGTTGAATAGTTGCTACGCACAGTGGGTATAATAAAACAACTTTTACGGACAAAACACAAATATCAATTTGCAGACAAGATTATTACGATCTCCCCAACAAACAAACAGACCAGTACGCCAATAAATCTGCATTGAACCTCGTACATAATAATGTACATACCTACTTGCGAAATCACTTAACAGTTATTCACTTAACTTGCACGCGTTTTTAACCCCCGACGCAAATACGAAGGGGTGTTATAAGTTTGACGTGTCTGTGTGTGTGTGTGTGTCTTTTTTTTTTTTTTTTTTTATTTATTGCATATGACACAACATAGGCCCCGTCAGGGCATTGCAAATCATTCTTAACTTACCTAGTTATTTTCTTATAATAAACACATAATAATATGAAATACAAATATTGCAATTAAATTTAATAGCTACAAATATAGTTAATTAGATTAGAATTACAAGATTACAACAAGAATTAGCAAATATTACAATTAAATTTAATAGCTACAAATTCCCTGCTACCTACTACAAACTCTGTTCCCCTGTGGCGCTCAAACGCGAGGACCTATTTGAATGCGGTTTTTTTTGTTTGAAAGCTGAATTAGTCGAGAGTGTTGTTAGCTATGTTTAATGAAAATCGGTCCAAGATGGCCGTCGCTACAAAATGGCGGATTACAAATTTTTTCACAACTCCCTTATTATGGGTATCAAATGCTTGACTAGTAGAATGACACTATTGCAAATCCAAGATGGCCGCTGCCACAAAATGGTGAATGTCGGGGGTTTTTAAAATTTTTAATTTATTTAAATTATATTAGAAGAGGCTATTTATAGAAGAGGAATTCTAATAAAAATAAAATTAAGATGATCGATCATCTTTCGGCACCAGTATTTTGAAACGAATTTCATAAAGGAGAATCGAAGGAAACCTTTTGGTTTGTTGAGGTCTTTTTCAATTCAATGTCGTTTAGTAAAATGTTTTCAATGAAAAAAAATTGCTCGCGGTTTACCTGCATGGTAAATTTTAACATGACGTAAATTCACACAAAACTTTTCCGCCGTTCATAAAATTAAGGTTCAGTGTTTATTGAAATTGTTTGTTATCAAGAATACGAAGTAGGTAGGTATTCGTGTCAGGTGAAATATATGAACAAGATGACACGGAAACCAGAAAATATGTAGGTATGAGAAAAACGCTTGAATGTAAACCAGGTGCTACTTTATAGTATCCGTGAGAGTTTATGAGCATAGTAATTTAGAAGATCAGTTAAAGTATGTGTAGCATAGCATACCAACACTTATTTATAACGATCTATACCTAGCTCTGCCCTTTATATTATTTTTTTTAACTTACAAAACATTGAACCCAAATCGATCAAAAAATTAAATCATAAAACAGAACGAAAGTGTTTCGGTTTAACTCGGTGACTCTAAAGTACCTCTAGTCTTGTATGTATACAAGCGGACACCCGCGACTTCGTTCGCGTGGATATAGGTTTTTAAAAATCCCGTGAGAATCATTTTGTTTTTGTTGTTATGATCAAAATGTAAACATCCGCCAGTGAAAGTCCCATCAAAATCGGTCCAGCCTTTCAGAGATTAGCCAGTAATCTTTAAAGTATTTCCTTTCTAACAAAAAAATAATGAATAAAATCGGACCACCCGTTAACGAATTACAGCTAAGTACACATTTTGACTTTCATCCCCTCTCCCAAGGGAACCGTGCTGAATTTCGGGATAAAAAGTATCCTATATATGTTACTCCGTAGTACGAACTTAAATCATGACGAGTTTCATTTCAATCCATTCAGTAGTTTTTACGTGATGCGCGCACAAACATACAGACAAACAGACAAAAATTTTAAAAATAGCGTTTTTAAGTTCTATTACTTATCCCTAACATCCCCCAGTTATTTTTGCAAAAATCTTCAATGTTCAGATACGGCAATTCTACGATTTTATTATATGTACATAGATAAAATAATAATTACTTATTACTTAACTACTATAATAATTAATTAATTATTACTTATAATAATTGTTTATAAAAATATAATCAGAGAGAACTTTGCGAAATCGAATAAAATGAATAACCGCCAGAAAACATCCACTCTATAATGTATTTTTTGGATTAAAACATTAGATACCTACCATTCGCAGAGTCATTAATCACAGTTAAGACTGTTGTGGAACATAAAAGAAGTAATTTGAATCTGTTGAAAATATCTAATTTGTGAATAAATTTATCTATCTTGAACAACAACATCCTCCAATGTGATGTATGATTAGCATAACGGTATGCTACTATGAAGTTATATCACACATTAAAAATTCGATACATAACAACGTTGAATTTTATAAGCATAGGTAACTAATATTATGCTACTTACCGTTATGTATTAAACGTTAAATGTCCATTTAATATGCAAACTCTAATAGATCACAAATCAGAATCACATGTTAAAATAATTTCAGTGGTATAGTAGGTACCTAGATATATCGTGGTATATTTTAATATTAAGTTAGGTATGTAAGTATATATAGGGTATATTGTATATTAATAGTAGTTTATGAAACGGTTGCATAATAGAGGTTATTAAAACACGAGTGTTAGTTTAAAAAACGAGCCGCAGGCGAGTTTTTTAATAGTATTACACGAGTGTTTTAATAACTAATTATGTAGAGTTTCATACACTACTTTATCTAAGCTCATCAATAGGTATCTTACGTATAAAAGAAAAGACTAAGAAATTAACAAAATTATTTATTATAATAAGTATTCATGTTTTGGATATTGCAATTTATAAATGTACTCAATTCTTCAGGGGAGAACGTTTTTGCATTTTTTCCCTTAAAGCCCTGCGATTTTCTTTTTAAAACAGCAATCAGTCTTGTGTATTTAATAATATCGATTTGGTTGTAGATACTCAATATACTTTTGAGCATTGAGTATTTAGCCCATAAGGACAAAGACTTAAATTTATTTGATAATTCTTGGAAATATGCTAGCATTACATTTTCTGAAAATGAAGTGGTTTTTTTCAAAATTTTCCAACTCATAAAATCTTGGTAACATTTATCGTAAATTTTCTTTGATTTTGCTGGCAAAAGATTATTTGTCATTCCCGATGCTATTTCCAGAATGTCTGGTGGAGTTAAATTCTCTTCAGTATCACTGCTAGACATTTTTCCGCGCAACAAAAATCACTTGCAAAATTTTGAGTTACAAAAACTGAATAGTAAATAAATAATAAATTAAAAATTTAAATAATAGGCGCCAAAATTCAATTGTCAATTTCGAATGTGCGGTGCGTGCAGTGCGTCTATGGTCAATTATGGTAGCACTACACTCTGTCCTCTGACCGCATCTTGCTACCGCCACACTTTCGCAGTAGTAGTAATAGGGTAACTTTGATAGCGGGATAATCATTGTAAGTAACAAAATTAAACTAACTAACTATTGTAAACTAACTATTGTACCTATTTCTTTTAAAATGTTTCTTTTGTTTAATTTATGTTTTTTTGGTGTACAATAAAGTATTAAATAATAATAATAATAATAAACACCCGGCATGGCTCAAAAATACCAGAACCCAGTGCCTGTACTATAATGTAGAAAAAATTATTTTTTAACATTGTTTTGCAATAATTTCCTAACAAAGTAGTGTTATAATGAACTTTTTTAATTTTTTTTTTAAATATTATAGATGTATGTGAATAAAGTAGTCCAATATATGACACATTTTGATTTCATATTCGGAATTTTATGATATGAGAGTAGATAAACGTTATAATGTAATACTTACTAGATTACGAGAGCTCGTAGAAAATTTTGAGTTGTTTCATAAAAGATGAAAGTTGGTAGGTATGGTGGTTTTCGACATTGCCTCATACATATACCTATAACAAACAAAGCGTGCCATAACGGAGAACCGCTTCGCGCACTTGCTTTTATCATGCACATCCTCAAATCATAAGAGTTCTGAAGAATCGAATCATGACGCAGACGTGTTACAGAAATGGCTATATAATTTTTATAAAATTGCGTTCGTGCTACGATATATTACGAGTGTATAAAAATAGGAGCGTTCGTGTTATCAAACCAATCTCGCAAGACAAACGCGGTCACTAGGCGTTCTGTTAAATAGCCACAGATTTAAAAATTTGAGATTGGAAATCGGAAACCGCTCAAATTAAATTTTTATGCCTTTCAATCCATAACCGATGTAATAAACGCAAGTGTTCTCTCTGTGAGCTTCGGTCTGTGGCTTCGGTTTTGGTGTGCATATAAAATGTATATTTCTTCACTTTAGGTAAACCTGAGTATCACTAATTTTAATACAATATTGGTTGGATAGCTTAAAAATTAATTCGAAACTAATTATTTTTTGTGCGCTCACCTACGTGATTTGATTAAAGTATTTAATTTTGGTAGGTAGTACCAGCTACGTCTACAAATAAGTAGGTAATAATTTGTAAGTGGCAGCAAGCGTGAAGTTTCATTTGCATTATGTAAAGCAGCAATGTACTTAGTCATTTTAATGTCATAATATTACGTACATAGCCACTCAGTTATTCATAGAGACCGCTGACAAACCAAATTACCTACTTGTTAAACGACAGTATCATTAGGCGTTAATCATTCGAAAGTGCTAGATATGTTTACACAAGCGGGAAGTTAACACTGTCATTAAACGATTGGATAGTATTAGAATTAGAAAATAACTTTCCGAATACTATAAATTACATCGTGTCAACATTACGCGGGCATTATGATTACCTAGTAGCAGCAATTTCGCTTCCTATAATTGGTGCTGTTCCTACATTTTAACCCTAGATTACTAAACTATCCTACGAGTGACGTTGTTACTAAACTTTCGTAAAAATTACGACGGAAATGAAATGGGAATAAATAAGAAAATCAAACACTTTAATTATTTTAAAATTAATAGTAACAGTCTTTGGGTTTTATAAATCACGTAATAACGAAAAAAAAATGAAAAAATATTTTAAACAGTTAGGACACATGTTCATGTTATGTGCCCTACGTATGGCTTTTTACATTTCATGTAAAAGTTTGTTGTCATTTTTCTTGACTTGGATGGATAAAAGTTACACATTTCTCTTGATTTTGGTTCTTGAATTATTACTGCTTCAGGAACAGATTCAAAGTTTAAGATATTTTTTATTAGCTCTTTTATTTCACGTCGCAAAGTTGGAATATTTATTCTCTCTTTCAGCTGAGGCTCCATAAGGTCATCACAGTCATTTCGAAAACAAATTCTCATCTGGATTGGTTTTTTTTTACTGTTTCTTTATGAGCTCTCTCAATATCTCTCGCTTTTATGCGCTTTCTTCATCATCTTCATGAGTATCCACCTCCAACAACAACAACAACCGGCTAATCTCATCGACTCAAAGTCATCGAGACATCTAAAACAAAGTACTTTAAGCAAAAGAATTAAATATAAGTGACATATAGTGGTGAATATATACATATAACACAAAATGAACGATAATCAATATAAAATATTTATAAATAAGTGATAAAAACAAGTGCACTCACCTTTGCCGAAAAGTCACGTAAACACTAAACTTTCGTAAATTTTACGACACTCATGCTATAAATCAACACACAAATGACACCTGACTACAATCACAGCACGAAGCACATGGACAGAACAAATTAGGAAGGTACTGTGAAGCGGGGGGCGCGAGAAAAATGCGAACATTGTTTTTTTTAGGAATCGTCATTTTTTAGGAATCGTAATTTTTACGATAGTTTAGTATTCTAGGGTTAAATATCAATAAATAATCACTACATAGTATAAAACAAAGTCGCGTTCTCTGTCCCTATGTCCTTATGTCCCTATGTCCCTATTATATGCTTAAATCTTTAAAACTACGCAACGGATTTTGATGCGGCTTTTTTTTATAGATAGTGATTCAAGAGGAAGGTTTATAAGTAGAAAAACGGCAGGACGACGTCTGCCGGGTCCGCTAGTTTATAATATTTCACTTCGTAACTGTGGGTAGGTAGCTATAGTCAGAGAATAGGGATGCTGTAATAGTTGCCAGCAAATATGGTTTTTTTATCGTCAAAATTCAATCCAAATTTTAAGTAAATGATAACAATAATTCAAACTTCCTTGTACAAACTTCCATCCCCTATTTTACCACCCTTCAGAAGAGATTTACCAAAATAATTTAAATAGGTTTTTATTATTTAAAACTAATAACTTACGTGCCGATTTTCATATCTGTAACTTCAAAAACATAATATGAAAGTTCTATGTTTTATATAACTGTTATTTAAGATGGTTATATAACCGTCCTACCCCCATTTTACCCCCATAGGGGAGGAATTTCGTGGAATATTTTCTAGGCTGATTTTGATTATTCTAGGTCTACGCTCTAGAAAGAACCTACATTCCAAATTTCAAGTTTGTTACTAACAATAATATAATTAAAACTTTCATCCCTTATTATACCAACCTTCAGGGAAGATTTTTCAGAATAAAATATACAGGCTTTTATTATTTAAAACTAATAATCTAAATACCGATTTTCAGGTCTGTAACTTTAAAAACATAGGACTTTCATACAAACTTTCTACCCCAATTTTACCCCTTTAGGGGAGGATTTTAGGGATATTAAATAGCGTATAACCTTCCCTAAAAATTGGACTACCAAATGCAAAAAGAATTTTTCAAATCCGACAGGTACTTCCAGAGATAAGCGCGTTCAAACAAACAAACAAACAAACTCTGCCGCTTTATTATATTACTAGCTGATCCCCGCGACTTCGTCCGCGTGGATATAGGTTTTATATAGGATCGGATCGGATCCCATAATTCTTTTATGTACCTAAACTAAATGTAGCCTGTTACTCCTTATAACATTGAAAGTTCCATTAAAATCGATCCAGCCGTTTCAGAGATTAGTTGGAACAAATAGACAGAACGACAAACATAAATTTAAACGCACGCCAGTTTAAAATAAGCCGTACGTACAAAGATCCGGGTCCCAAGTTATTGGAACCCACTAAATGCCTGTCATTTCTGAACTAAAAAACCTATGACCTTGAAATATTTACGGGACAATATATAAAGTACTACCTTTCTAACAAAAAAAGAATGAGTGAAATCGAACCACGCGTTAATGAATTACAGCTAAATACACGTTTTAACTTTCATCCCCTCTCTCAAGGGAACCATGCTGAATTTCGGTATAAAAAGTATTCTATAACCTACCTCGGAGTATAAACTCAAATCGTACCAAGTTTCATTCGAATCTATTCAGTAGTTTCTGCGTGATGCGCGGCCAAGATACAGACAGACAGACAGACAGACAGACAGACAGACAGACAGACAGACAAAAATGAAAAAAAATGCAGTTTTGGCTTCAGTATCGATTATAGAGTGCCCTCCAATAAAAATTTTCAAAATATCTTCAATGTACAGAATTGGATCTGTTACAGTTTTATTATATTACTAGCTGACCCCCGCGACTTCGTTCGCGTGTTTATAGGTTTTATATAGGATCGGATCGGATCTCATAATTATTTTATGTACCTAAACTAAATGTAGCCTAAGTTACTCCTTATAACATCACCTATCTGCCAATGAAAGTTCCGTTAAAATCGATACAGCCGTTTCGGAGATTAGTTGGAACAAATAGACAGACCAACAAACATAAATTTAAACGCACACCAGTTTAAAATAAGCCGTACGTTCAAAGATCCGGGTTCCAAGTTATTTGAACCCAATACTGAGGGTTGTAATGTCTGTCATTTCGGAACTAAAAAACCTATGACCTTGAAATATTTACAGAACAATATATAAAGTACTACCTTTCTAACAAAAAAAGAATAAGTGAAATCGAACCACGCGTTAATGAATTACAGCTAAATACTCGTTTTAACTTTCTTATCCTCTCCCAAGGGAACCGTGCTGAATTTTGGGATAAAAAGTATCCTATGTCCTACCTCGGAGTAAAAACTCAAATCGTACCAAGTTTCATTTGAATCCATTCAGTAGTTTCGGCGTGATGCGCGGCCAAGATACAGACAGACAGACAGACAGACAAAAATGAAAAAAATTGCAGTTTTGGCTTCAGTATCGATTATAGAGTGCCCTCCGATAAAAAATTTCAAAATATCTTCAATGTACAGAATTGGATCTGTTACAGTTTTATTATATTATAGATAGATAGATAGAAGATAGAAGTATAGATACTAGATAGTATAGATATTATAGATATTGGTAGGTATGGATTGCTTAGTTAATAAGTACTCAATATCCACTCCATACAGTTCCCTTAAAAATAATAGGTATGTCAAAAGAATAAGATTAGGTGTTATTGGATGCAAATTGAAGGTCGCATCACAACAATGAACTTGAGCTGAGAGGAACAGGGTCGCGATCGCGAACGTGCGGTGTCACGACCTCGTCATTCAATTTTCACTGTCCAGCTTCATTCATTACGCCTCGACAGTCGAGTGCTGACAGCTAACGCCCAGCCTTTGAAACATTAATAATAGCGTTAGGTTTTTTTCGAACTTTCTATCACATCATTACCTCGCTTTTCCTCTAATCGTTCTGAAATCTGACCAGATTTCTCCGACCACAACGAAAATAAGTATTTCTTTAAATCGCCGGACTCAACGGCAAATACTTTGTGTTTATGCATGCTTTTCAAAATAAAGTTTTAGGTAATAATTATGTATTTATACTGCAGCTACATTATTGTCCTGAGTTTGTTGTGGGATCTTCTCAGACTAGGGCACGTTTGGAACCCTCGTAGTTTTAGTTTTCGTAAGTATTTATCACCATTACCTCAATGTATCTACTTAAATTGACTGAATATTAATTTTTAACAAAGTTTATTTGACTTCTGACTTTGCAGTTTGAATTGGAACCTGGTCAAAGGAATCTTCGAGCATCAAAAGCCCACTTGAATATCTGACATGAAATTTTGTCTGATAGCGAAATATAGTTCGCGTTTAGTTTTGATCCCAATCATGCCTAACTGCACTAGACAGATTTGTCTGCCTTCTCATTGTCGTAATAACTACTGCTATCTATTGAAGTCGATAGATTCTATCTAGCATTTTCGCAGTATTCAACCAGGGTCTGCTATTGATATCAAATTCGCACGTTGCTGATTTCGGTCGATGAACGGTATGTAGTTACAAAGAACTTAAACTCATTCAGACCGCTGGCGCTGATTGTAACTGAAGCTCTTAAAAAATTCAGTCACTTTTTATTCAAATGGGCTTTTACAAGAGAGGGTAACTTAATAGAAGTTAATAGCATAGAAAATAATCAAGTGAGATTCGTCAAGGTTTGTGCGTTGGTAGTAAATCAATTAAAGTTCAAAATTGAGGAAGGGTTGCAGTCTGCAGATATTAGATAAAAACTCCTAGACAATAATCAGTTTTAGTTCTTTTTAATTTTCAACTAAATAAAATAGCTCCCAGATGGACGCAGAAGCGTTGGTCGGCCAAAACTTGTGTTGTTAGATGAAGTTAACCAAGACGCCAAGCGGATTCTTTTAAAAGACTGGAAATTGAGCGCTAAAACAGAGAACGATGGAGGAACCTTCTAAACCAGACCCGGATCCACAAAGGGAAGTCTATGGAGTCGATGTCATCAACACAATAACTAATAATTTTTTTCAAAGAAAAATGAACCGACTTCAAACGAATCGAACTAAAAAGTTTAAAATAATTTTTATTCATTTAGATTGACGATTAAACTACCTAACTCAAATGATATATAATTTTTTGAAGTCGGCGCCAAATGACTTCAAGTTCACTTCAAGTCGAAAATGTGCCCCCCGGGTCCCAGACTCACCCTCCGCGACTAGGTTCACCGCGCTCACATTCAAAAGTGGATATTCTGATTTTGTTGTGGTTGTCACACGAATTGAATGTGGTTTGGCGCCGACTTCAAAAAATTATATATCATTTGAGTTAGGTAGTTTAATCGTCAATCTAAATGAATAAAAATTATTTTAAACTTTTTAGTTCGATTCGTTTGAAGTCGGTTCATTTTTCTTTGAAAAAAATTATTTTACGCTTTTTAGTGATTTGTTTTCTTTATATTAGGTAATAATAATAATAATAATATAAATGAGAACTATGTAAAATAGATTAATACCTATATATTATTAATTATTATTAAATATCCTGTGACATATACATTTTATGTGTCATACTATAGGTGAGTGGTTTTATTATGTTCTAACCCAACCTAACCTAACTTCTGATCTATACGAGATTAGTTTGTATGCGTAAAACTCTTGTATAATTTGGATAGACCGTAATTTACAATCTATACGCCACTAGTTTCACACCCTTGCGGGTATAGAATGGAAATACACGTAACTATGCACAAACTCCAAGGAATCACTCTATATGCAACTGTACTGACTTCGGCCCAAAACTTTTTGCAAAAGGTCAATGTTACGTAGGCGTAGCAGAGTGAAGTCTTTGGACAGAATAGCTATATCAGACTTCAGCAAAAGGTCTGGCAATCTCAGAGAACATATTAGTGACATATGTGTACATTTATGCTTATAACTCCGTACGTAAGAATGATAACTCGATGTGTTTTATACTAAAACCTTCTTGAAAGTATGTAGATAACGATAGTGAAACAATCATCAAAATCGGTTCATTAGTTGCGGAGATAATCGCGAACATACTTACATACATACATACATACATACATACATACATACATACATACATACATACATACGGGTCGAATACAGAACCTCCTTTTTTTGAAGTCGGTTAAAAAGTGATACCTATCAGTGCAGCCACTGGTATCTATACTTACAACTAACAAACCCTGACAAACATGAAAAATTATTTGGTTTTTATAA
Organism: Melanargia galathea; assembly: GCA_920104075.1. Lineage (NCBI taxonomy): Eukaryota > Metazoa > Arthropoda > Insecta > Lepidoptera > Nymphalidae > Melanargia > Melanargia galathea. The sequence continues at coordinate 9,362,360 of OV049864.1, forward strand.
TATAAAAGGATTTATTTTGTTCCAGCAACTCTTCTGGGATCGGAATGCGTGGTGTCAGAGCAGTGTACCCTGAAAGTTGCCTACAGCGCTTGTTTGGATAACGTTTGTCGATGTTCGGACGGCCATTTGCAGTTCAGAAAACATACGTGCCTTTCCCGTAAGTATATTTTAATCTTGGAAATTTCAAGTAGGTGACTCAGGACTCTATCAAACAAAATAATAATTTAACTATTATTCAAATGCTCATCATTCAAAGTCATCATATTCTGTAGAGAACAGAGAAAGTTAAAGTTAGATGCAATACGAGTAATTCTTAGATATTTCTCACTTAATTTATTTAGAAGCTAATAATTTATACCTGAGTAGACAGTAGACATACAAATAAACATTATCGCTTCGATAATACTGGAGGTTACGGAGGTCAGATGAGAGTCGCTGATTAAATATATCGGGAACGTGCTACGTCGAAGAGGTTTCCCTCAATGCAACGATAGAGAAAAGTAGTTCAATAGTGCGTGTCTTACTTTCGGTTTCTTCGTCATGAACTTACGCCAAATCGGTCACGTCACGGGCTCTAGCGTTTAACGCTTCGGATTGGGAAGCAGATAAATCACCATGTAATTTTGTAGACATAAAAACAGATGAAAGTCGAGATAACGAGTAGAGTAAGCTATTTAGGTGTCTTACAATGTGAGATTGCGTTTTGAGAATCACGTCTTCTCACAAACCAATTTCGGTAACAAGGTAATAGGTATATCTGATGATCTACTGTAAATTAGAATTTTATTGTGATCAATCCGTAACTTGTAACTTGTAAGTGTGAGAACAATGAGGTGATTGTTCTGAGGAGTGAATGCGGTTTCTTTTGTATGTATGTATATGCGGATGTTATTAACCGCTAAACAGTCGTTTTCCGCGTTTTCATCTGCGTAATATTGTTTACTTTCTTTAAGTCCCACGACGCTGTAGAAAAATGGTAGATAGAATAAAGTCTGTTCATTTTCTTACGGTCACCTTTGTGTGTCGCCGCCTCAGCTCCGTCGCGCGGCGTTTTGCCAAAGACACCGCCCGTGACTTCAAAAGATACCGCGCGGGGTGTACAGGCACAAGGGGTTTTGGCGTTTTATACCTACTCATATTTTTGTATTAAAATTCTCTTTCTTTTTTATATTTTTTTATATTCGTATTTTATTACAATATAACCATAAACATAAAATATAATATTATCATGAACAGTGAACACGGGTCTTCTCTCAAAATGAGAAGGATTTTAACCATAGTCTACCACGATGGCCAAGTGCGGATTGGCAGACTATTCGGAGATTCTGTTAGAATAGAAAAAAAAATACAACAGAAAAAAAAATTAAAAAATAAAAGCAGAATACTAAGAGCACCTGCGCCTGTACCGACACTATGTTACCGAATGGACTATACAATGCTCTACTTGTCTTTTAAAATGTCTAGTAAAATTGCAAAACATCTTTCAAAATAAAGCAGTTTTGTATGATTCTGCATTCTTTGTAATAAATTCGACTTTAAACGTAAACAAAGATTTTTGGATGTAGACCGCAGACTAAATCCGGCATCACAAAAACTCGCGTGACGATTTACTGTGTATCAAAATTATCATACAATAACCGAATATAACTTATTTCACGGCTTAAATTCGTGACACAATAAACCAGTTAGGTACGGTTATGCATTTTTGTTAATTTTTCGAACACCAAAACAAGATAAGTATTTTATAAATAGGTAAATTCCTAAGTTTGTATTAAAATATTGATATTAGACAATAGCAAAAAATTTAGCTGTAGCTTTTCGGAAGTTGCTCATACACAGATATACATTAATAACATGGATCTAAATAATACAGATACAGTACCTATAAATAACTTAAATCTCTTCGTTGAAAAGTAAGGTGCGTTAGGGTAAGATCGGAGGTGGGTTAAGACCGTATGACTCAAATTTCGGAAGAATTAGGGCATATTTTTAAATGCGGGCAATATTGTGTATTAGGCCATTTAATTGGGCCCCGGCCCGTGGTTCCCGCAAATCGCTCCATCAAGTCGGACGTGTGCTATGCGCCATTAAACAAAACAAGGTAATTTTCGTAATTTTTTCGTCAATCCGGTCTTCAACTTTTATTTTTATCTGTCTTTTTTAGCGAAGATATAGCTTTTTTTGTAATTATTTTGCCTGGATAGTTAGTTTTATGATGCCACAAAGAGATTAATTTGATTCAAATAGAGCTAACATTGATGTTGGCGAAGATCCGGTGTACCCCCTCGCAAGTGAAGATCGGATGAAAATTTTCCGATCTTTGCAAGTTTCAAATAAGGCAGTGATAGTCAAACTTTTATTAAGTAAACATAAATGTTTCTGCTGTACGAGGTTTCTTTCACTATTGCTTTTACTGAGATTACTCAGTAAAAGCAATCTAAAACGGATATAAAAATAAAATAAAAAAAGATCCTAAAACGGATTAACAGTATGATTAATTAATCGGAGTAATAGTAAGATTCCAAAGTAGAATTAAAACACAAATTTTGCGCCTTAATAGCACAATCTGGTACGAGTACTTTTCATAGATCGTTAATAACAAGATACATTATGTGACAATTTAAAAAAAAAGTTTATTGAAAGTTGGTTACTATAATTACTTATCTTACAAGCATGAACTAGGCTAATAAGTACCATTAATGAAAAAAAAAATGAATTTTACATTGCTAATCATTTCTTAGTTTTTATAGTTGCCTAAAGTTTTATCCGAAGGCAAACCAGGGACCTTACGTATTAAGTAGTAATTCAGTTTCCTTTTCCAAATATCTGATATCCTGGTCCACTTAGTCACATTTGCTTTACTTTATCAAGTTCTATACCTTTATTCCGATTCTAATCGACTCTTTTATGCCTACTCCCTTCCTGTTTATAATAAGACACGCGCCTGCTACACGTACATGAACTTGTACTCACAATAAATTTAACAATTGAGTAGGTTAGTAGTAAGTAGTACTACACCAGGCTTCCCCACTGGGCACCGGCAAATGCATCCAATCTTTACCGTTTTACTTACTTTGTGGCATGCCAAAGTTTGAGAACCACAAAATCACAATTTTTTTACATCAGGGGTAAGTTCGAATGGCATAAAACCAAAAATGAAAGAATCGATTGGAACATTTTTGTTTCTAGTCATTTATAATTCATATTCAAATATGTTTTAGAATAGGAAAGACCGAATGTATTCCTTATTAAGACTTTGTTCTCCAAGCACTAGAAGTGACTTTAAATTTATGTCCGGTCATACCCCTTGGTGGCCAATTCTTAATCATGGTCATAAAAAAATTGTGTTGACTTTGCGTACGTATAAAACAAAAACCGTTGAGTTTACATAAACAAACTATTTTTAGAGCTAAACTACGTTTAACCATTAACCGCTTACGATATATTACATTAATATAAGATGTATGGATTTCGAGAAAAAAATTTTTTTGCGACACTCTTCCAACTAGTCGAAAATCCGTCCGGTATTACCCCAACGCACCTTAGTATGAAAGTTTTTGTTTAGCCTGAATATTTCGGCTGTTTACTTAGAACTATGTTAATTCATGGCCTCCATAACTTTTGATAGCCTAGTGGTTAGGACGACCGACTTCTAATCGGAGGTCGTGGGTTCGATCCCGGGCACGCACCTCTAACTTTTCGGAGTTATGTGCGTTTTAAGTATTTAAATATCACTTGCTTTAACGGTGAAGGAAAATATCGTGAGGAAACCTGCATGCCTGAGAGTTCTCCATAACGTTCTCAAAGGTGTGTGAAGTCTGCTAATCCGCTTGGCCAGCGTGGTAGACTATGGCCAAAACCCTTCTCACTCTGAGAGGAGACCCGTGCTTTGTAGTGAGCCGGTAATGGGTTGATCATGAGTGATGATAATGATGATAACTTTTGATAGACATAATATTTTATCGATTGAAATTCTCCTTCCCTCGAAGATATGTTTTCATTTGAACTTAATTTTAGCTTTACGGTATCTAGCTTTTCAGGTTAAGCGACTTAACGCACTATTCCCACTAGTTCAACTGATTAGTTCAACCGTTGAACTAATAAGTGTTGTGACTTGTGACAGTTGCCTATCATGCATATCGTACTAACATTACTACAACAAGTTATCTATTAGCTGCAGTTGTTATTGAACAAATATTTAGAGCATACAACGTTTATTCATTGTCAAGAAAATTGCTGTCCGCATTTCGGAACATATACATTGTACACTAATGGTTTTCATGGCTCATAAGTTCACTACTGTTATCGAAGCTAACATCTAATGTTTACCGCAAGCTTATTTTTACCACATTTTCTTTTATAGCTGCACCGCCTGGTCACGTGTGTTATAGTAACGAACACTGTCGTTTGTGGGATAAAGAAAGTCATTGTGAATTCGTGATTCACAATCACAATTGTATGATAATTTTGATACACAGTAAATCGTCACGCGAGTTTTTGTGATGCCGGATTTAGTCTGCGGTCTACATCCAAAAATCTTTGTTTACGTTTAAAGTCGAATTTATTACAAAGAATGCAGAATCATACAAAACTGCTTTATTTTGAAAGATGTTTTGCAATTTTACTAGACATTTTAAAAGACAAGTAGAGCATTGTATAGTCCATTCGGTAACATAGTGTCGGTACAGGCGCAGGTGCTCTTAGTATTCTGCTTTTATTTTTTAATTTTTTTTTCTGTTGTATTTTTTTTTCTATTCTAACAGAATCTCCGAATAGTCTGCCAATCCGCACTTGGCCAGCGTGGTAGACTATGGCCAAAACCCTTCTCACTCTGAGAGGAGACCCGTGCTTTGTAGTGAGCCGGTAATGGGTTGATCATGAGTGATGATAATGATGATAACTTTTGATAGACATAATATTTTATCGATTGAAATTCTCCTTCCCTCGAAGATATGTTTTCATTTGAACTTAATTTTAGCTTTACGGTATCTAGCTTTTCAGGTTAAGCGACTTAACGCACTATTCCCACTAGTTCAACTGATTAGTTCAACCGTTGAACTAATAAGTGTTGTGACTTGTGACAGTTGCCTATCATGCATATCGTACTAACATTACTACAACAAGTTATCTATTAGCTGCAGTTGTTATTGAACAAATATTTAGAGCATACAACGTTTATTCATTGTCAAGAAAATTGCTGTCCGCATTTCGGAACATATTATACATTGTACACTAATGGTTTTCATGGCTCATAAGTTCACTACTGTTATCGAAGCTAACATCTAATGTTTACCGCAAGCTTATTTTTACCACATTTTCTTTTATAGCTGCACCGCCTGGTCACGTGTGTTATAGTAACGAACACTGTCGTTTGTGGGATAAAGAAAGTCATTGTGAATTCGTGATTCACAATCTGTTCGGAAGATGCGCCTGTAATCCATATTTCAAACAAACAGGCGATAAGTGTATAGCGCAAAAAGCACCATCATATGCCACAGAGGCAGTAATTGTCGACCAAGACGAAGCAATAGGTTCTACTAAAGGAACCTTAAAACAGGAGTTACCTTTGAAATCATCTCTTCCACCGATTAATCCCAACACAGAAGAGGACTTTAAAAAATCCAACCCGCTGACAGACAAAGATGTCAAGCCTAGTAATTTACCTATGTTTACCAGTAAAAATGATGTGCTCAGTACTCAAGAAGACAGTCCATTAATGCAAGCCGTAATGAAAGTTCCAACAGTAGAACCGAGTAAACGACTGCCAGTTTCAAACAGAAAAGACGGTGAACCAAATGAATTGATCCGAGTAGATGAAATGATAGCAAATTTGCATGCTAACGATCAACCAATTTATAGAGTTGTAACCCAGCCTTCAGTGGAAAAGAAATCAAACAAGAAAGGATCATCAAAAGAACAAATTAGCAGTAAATCAAAAGGCGGACATCAGAAAAAATCATCGCTAAAAGGTTAGTTAACGTCTTTCGTAGTAAACATAAATCTTGTCTTTATTTTCATTAAAATAAAGCATCACGTTATAATAACTTTATTCTATTACCATCAAGCCTATGGGCTAATAATTTATAGGTATTAATTAATACTACTTACTTAAAATTAATTTCTCTAAAATACTTTCTAGTATAATAAAATTACCTTCCAACATTATTCAATCATCATATTTATGTTATTGGAGTTTTATATCTCCATGTTCTATGTCAACTACTAGTTGACATGGGGCAATTCGGAAGATAATATTTCAGACAAGAATCGTATTCGAGCGGACGCTGTATCACCGTCCGGGCTGGGGCCGGCCTCTCTGGGGATGCCCTGTTTCACAGACAATCAGTGTCACATGGTGGATCCGAACACGCGATGCCTGAACAAACGATGCGATTGCGCGTATCGAACCAATTCCACGTCGGCTTGCTCGGCGCGCAACAGAGGATGTTTACCTGGAACATTCCAAGTGAGTGGCGTTCGAGATTTGACTGATGGCATTTTAATCATCCTAACAAAAGCGAATATCGCCGTAGATTTGGAATGCTGATTGGGTGACTGTGAGAATAAAACTTTGAGATCTCAGATATCATTCACATAGATCCACATCTAGATTAGGCAATTGGGATACTTTGAACAAAAAAATAACCTAGAGTTTCACTGTAAATGTTTCATTTTATTACAGTCAAAGATGCAACGTTAAATTGCCATAGGTAACTCTTCTACATTAGCCCGTTTCCATTTCATTCTGCATCGTCAATTACCAACACGTGAGATCGCAGTCAAGGCTAACATGTAGAAGAAAAAAAAATTATCAAGTTGAATATCCTTCTTTTCATTACCTACTTAATGTTAAGTAAATCTATGCCGTTTCTGTTATGCTGTTGAACACAATTTCTCTGTACTAATTTACGCTCCTACAAGGGATGAAGTTCGTAAACTAAAACCCGACTACGCTTAATAATTTAAAAATAATTTAGTGTGCAGAAAGCGCGGGGCAAGCAGCTATAGTGGCGCCATCTGTTATTCGATCCGAAACTAATTTATATTCAAGTTTGGCCGCGCGAAGGTCACTTCTCGATTTTTTTCGTATATAAAATGTCACCCGGACCATAACAACGAAGTCAACGAATCAATTGACACCTCATTCATGAAAATCGGCTCAGTAGTTTAGACGCTACGGTGGAACATACAGAATCTCTTACGAAAATCGGACACAAACATACATACATACATAGAGTGCTAAAATCATAGCCCCATAAGCTTTGCCGTAGTCGGGTAAAAAGTAGTGCTATTTTTTTCACAATGCTCCCCGCAGAAAAGGTTAGCACTAATTTTAAACCTGTCGGTTCAGTTTAGAGATTCAGTTAATTCAGTGACATGTCAACAGTGTCGTTCAACCGGCGCCTGCATCAGCTGGTACTTCGTGTGCGACGGCCGCACCGACTGCCCGGACGGCTCAGATGAGTCATGTCAAGGTACTGGTAGAGGTAACTATCTATGCACTTTTCCTTTTCATTGCACGTACATCTCATCTTATCTCTGTCAATCTGATTTCGAACATGAGTTCTAAGTCTGAGTTTTCAATTTTAAAACTTTTTCAACACCTCTTTAATGGCTGGAAGTATCTACCTAAATGTCTATTATTATGATTTCAAACATGAATAATTCTGAGTTTTCAATTCTAAAACTTTTTCAATACATAGGTACCTCTTTAATGGCTGCAAGTATGTTGTAACTCCGTTCGTGAAGTAAATGATAGATGATAGATTGTCGATATGAATCGTGAAGGTGGAATGAAGATTCTGACCTTCAAACTGGTTAGTGATCTCAGATTGGAAAGTTTTGATTAAAATAAGTATATCTAATAGGTACATAATTACCGCAAACGTATACTTACATAATATGCAATTTATAATATACGAATAGGTACCCACATGCAGTGGCGTGCACAAGATTTCGATAGTGTAGGCAGTTTTACTGGCCTATGACAGTGAAAAATTCTATAGGCAATCCTATCTGCAATAGGTTATGACGTCTTCAGGGTAGGCGGAGATTTTATGCCTATATGAAGAAACATTACCTAGTTAATCTCAAAATGATAATTACACGATCATTCATTCTTTGAATAGATAAAAAATTATAATAGAGGTCAATTTATTAATTGCTATCTGCTTCTGTCGTAATTGCAGATGGAACGGGCGAACGTTGTCCGATGCACTCGTTCCGCTGCGGCGGGCCGGGCTCCCCGTGCGTGTCGCGGGCGTCCCGCTGCGATGGAAAGCCGCAGTGTCCCGGTGGAGAGGACGAGAGGAACTGTCGCGCTACTAAAAGGAGAGGGTAGGTTGTAAAAATATTAGAGGGTAGGTTGCAACAATATTAGAGGGTAGGTTGCAACAATATTAGAGGGTAGGTTGCAACAATATTAGAGGGTAGGTTGCAACAATATTGCTTTAGGTACCTACTAGGGACCGCCCCCAGCTTTTTTTTAATAACATGCTTCACGGCTCTGGGTTCTAGCCCCTTTGAGCCTCCTTCAGCGTCGTTCGCATCATTATCATCAGCTCATTTCCGTCCACTACTGGACGTAAGCCTCTCTTAGGATTCGCCACACCGTCCGGTTCTCTGCCTTTCACATCCAATCCCTGGGTCTTCCTACACTGCGCTTGTCGGTTCGCGGTCTCCACTAGAGGACACGTCTGCTCCAGCGGCCATCGGTCCTCCGACAGAGACATGGTCTTTTTTTCAAACTTTCCTGCACACTTCTTAGAAAAGTCTTAGTGTCCAGATTCCGCACACGTTTCCCGCGTCCCAGTTAAGACGCTCATTAAGACGCGGTCCGAGGCCCGAGGCCAAGAGCGAAAAACGCAGGAAAATGCGTGTAATAGATTCCCAAGAACGCCCCAACAGGTTGTCTATGCAGCGTTCGCGCGTTGTATAACAGTATAGCTATTCTGAGTTTGCGCACCTCCAAAACTATACCAAATAGGTACTACGTATCGAAAAACTGTAATAATATGTACATTAAGTACATATTATTACAGTTTTTAGTAATAATTTAAGGCTTATTTCGTGGTTTAACGAATAATCAACATGGACAGTCTCGTTGTGACCACGGTCCATGTATCTAACTGGATTGAAATATAGACAAACAAACAAACATTGTTATCGTGGTGTGTACCCGTAATTTACATTTGATTATGTAATATGTAATGCAAAATGAACCCAAAGACTTTTATTTTAAAGTCACGTACCTAATTCAATAATTCCAATATTTATTTTACCACATTTCTGCTTGGGGCGCTGGCTGTAAACTAGACCTGAATGTATTGGCGAACTAAAACCTTAAAATAAACCATTACCATTAGGTCGATTTTACTTTGAAGTCATTGCGTTTCGAACAGTAGTATATTTAGTAAAGTTTTCGAGCTGTGCAAAGTGAGACTAAGCACAAATACAGTACGGGCGTGTATTTCCAGTTGTCCGCGACACACATTCCGCTGCGGGTCGGGCGAGTGCCTGCCCGAGTACGAGTTCTGCAACGCGATCATCTCGTGCAAGGACGCCTCGGACGAGCCGCCCCACCTCTGCAACGAGCAATCAAGGTGAGATACACTCATTTTTTAGGGTTCCGTAGTAAACAAGGAACCCTTATAGTTTCGCCATGTCCGTCCGTCTGTCCGTCCGTCCGTCATCGGTTAATCTCAGAGACTATTAGTGCTAGAAATCTGTAATTTGGCATGGGCATAAATATAAAATCACGCCGACAAAGTGGTGAAATAAAATTTTGATAAATATTTTTTTTTTTAGGGTAGCTCCCCTACATGTAAAGTGGGGATGAATATTTTTCTCTCGTCTACCCCATAGTGTGGGGTATCGTTGAATAGGTCTTTTAAAAATACTGTGGGTGTGGGAACATCATTTTTCGATTTCTAGATCCGTTTGTAAAATATGATGTTTTAAAGTGCTAATTTTTGTTAGTCAAGTGTCATCTTCATACATAGGGTCGTAACGCGCTACAAATTCTCAGTGAACCTCGGTAGCTATGAATCGCGAGTGATCAGTAGGGCTATTCTGTAAAGCCATTTTCGAATTATAGAGAGTGAATTCGAGATGAGTTTGCTAATTTGTACTCTGTAAAACTCGATAGTACAGGTCTTCTTACTCAAACTCACTTCACTTCGCAAGTGCGTAGCAGATGTTTACAGAATATCAAACCAAGGTGAAGTGAGTTTGCTTTCGAAGCGAGTTATCTCACTTGAGTGAGCTTCGATATCGAGATGGTATTTTAGAGAATAGCCCTACAGCAATTAAGTAGGTACCACATAACAAATATGATTTTTTTTGCCGTTTTTATAGATAATGGTACGGAACCCTTCGTGCGCGAGTCCGACTCGCACTTGACCGGTTTTATTTTATTTAGTTACGTACGGACGGCGCGGCGCGGCGTAAGATACCTACTAGCAACACTAGACTCCAAGAAATTTGTGTACTTACCAGTTATACTACGGGAGCTCGATGACCAATTGAAAAAGTCATTTTATACCGACTGGAAATTTTAACAACAATAGTTTAGACCGAACCCATCACAGCTCCGAACGTCAGCTGCCGCACCAGTGGTGGAGTTAAGAGTGAGAGCATGTGAAAGTGCTTGAAAATCAAAGCGCTCCGAGTGATTTTATCCCGGACAAAAATGGTCTTAAATCATTGTTCCGATCATTTTTGATACAGAAACAATCGTCAGCTGCAGCGCCGAGGGTGGGTTATACGTCCGCTACGCGCATGAAGTGCATTAAAATTTTGGCAAAAAAAGTTATTTTATACCTTATGAAATTTATGCAGCAGAATTTTCACACTTTTAAAATAATAAAGAAAATCGTCAGCTGCACTTCTGGTGGGGAAAAGACCGTCAGTCAGCGTGATAAACATTTTGCGTGCTCAGTACATTTAGCCTAGTAAATCTAGGAAAAATATCCTATAGTTTCAAAAATTAGCCAAATGTATTCTTTGGGCCTTCCTCTTGAATATATCCAAAAACCCCATATGGGGGATGCATAACCAGCCGCCATTTTTAATTTTTTCCTTTTTTTCGGTTTTTTTCTCATATCACGAAAATCTCTACGAATAGAATCATAATTACTTCTGACAAAAGTTTTAACATACAATTTGCCACAAATGTAGTCTCTTGCAGTTTTACTCTAAGTTTATTACTTTAAGAGCTATAGGGTATTTTAGGTCCCTTTTTCGTTTTTTTTTGCTCATATCTCGAAAGTCTCTACGAATAGCATTATAATTACTTCTGATAAAAGTTTTCGTATAAAACTTTCTACAAATTTGGTTCTATGCATATTTACTCTAAGTTTATTATTTTAAGAGCTATAGGATGTTTAAGTTAATATTTGAGGTCCTTTTTTTAATTTTTTGCTCATATCTCGAAAATCTCTACGAATAGCATTATAATTACTCCTGTAAAAAGTTTTTACATAAAATTTTGTACAAATTTGGTCATGGTAATTTTTACGCTAAGCTTACTACTTTAGGAGTTATAGGGTGTTTAAGTTTATATTTGAGGTCCCTTTTTCAGTTTTTTGCTCATACCTCGAAAATCTCTACGAATACCTATAAAATTACTTCTGACAAAAGTTTTAATATAAAATTTTCTACAAATTTTGTCCTGTTCATTTTTACGCATTTCAAACAAAAAAAACCGCATTGCGGTTTTTTTTGTTTGAAATGCGTAAAAATTAATTAATACAAAAAAAACCGCATTGCGGTTTTTTTTGTATTAAAGGTGAATTAGTCGGAAGTGTTCTTAGCTATGTTTGATGAAAATTGGTCCAAGATAGCCGCCGCTACAAAATAACGAATGTCAGGGGTTTAATCTATACTAGTTTATCTCTCTGTTAATTTTAACACTCTGTAGCTCCTAAAGTAATAAGCTCAGCGTAAATTAAATAGGACCAAATTTGTAGAAAATTTTATGTAAAAACTTTTGTCAGAAGTAATTTTATTGGTATTCGTAGAGATTTTCGAGATATGAGCAAAAAACTGAAAAAGGGACCTCAAATATAAACTTAAACACCCTATAACTCCTAAAGTAGTAAACTTAGCGTAAAAATTACCATGACCAAATTTGTACAAAATTTTATGTAAAAACTTTTTACAGGAGTAATTATAATGCTATTCGTAGAGATTTTCGAGATATGAGCAAAAAACTAAAAAAAGGACCTCAAATATTAACTTAAACATCCTATAGCTCTTAAAATAATAAACTTAGAGTAAAAATGCATGGAACCAAATTTGTAGAAAATTTTATGTAAAAACTTTTATCATAAGTAATTATAATGCTTTTCGTAGAGACTTTCGAGATATGAGCAAAAAAAACGAAAAAGGGACCTAAAATACCCTATAGCTCCTAAAGTAATAAACTTAGAGTAAAACTGCAAGAGACTACATTTGTGGCAAATTGTATGTTAAAACTTTTGTCAGAAGTAATTATGATGCTATTCGTAGAGATTTTCGTGATACGAGAAAAAAACCGAAAAAAAGGACAAAATTAAAAATGGCGGCTGGTTATGCATCCCCCATATGGGGTTTTTGGATATATTCAAGAGGAAGGCCCAAAGAATACATTTGGCCAATTTTTTAAACTATAGGATATTTTTCCTAGATTTACTAGGCTAAATGTACTGAGCACGCAAAATGTTTATCACGCTGACTGACGGTCTTTCCCCCACCAGAAGTGCAGCTGACGATTTTCTTTATTATTTCAAAAGTGTGAAAATTCTGCTGCATAAATTTCATAAGGTATAAAATAACTTTTTTTGCCAAAATTTTAATGCACTTCATGCGCGTAGCGGACGTATAACCCACCCTCGGCGCCGCAGCTGACGATTGTTTCTGTATCAAAAATGATCGGAACAATGATTTAAGACCATTTTTGTCCGGGATAAAATCACTCGGAGCGCTTTGATTTTCAAGCACTTTCACATGCTCTCACTCTTAACTCCATCACTGGTGCGGCAGCTGACGTTCGGAGCTGTGATGGGTTCGGTCTAAACTATTGTTGTTAAAATTTCCAGTCGGTATAAAATGACTTTTTCAATTGGTCATCGAGCTCCCGTAGTATTACCTATTCTCTTCTACACTCCGACCGCGTTGTTGCCATCGACATAATATTATCCTGCATTGTCTATATTCAGCATTTACCGCAGTTTCGATAGGTCGTATAATGTTTTTATAGGTAGACCTACAGTATCTAAAAAAAAATTAATCTTGTTAACAAGTGCAAAGTTATTGTTATAATAACACAATACACAATGCTTAAGATAAAAGTGCAATTAGCTATAACATTGCTTTAACATGATAAAATTAATCCTTTCAGCGATTCAATGTTTATTGTACCTACCAGAAATTATTGTCACTCGTCAAGTCACAACATAAAACTGCACTTAAATTATTATTGTCAATGCATTTATATTTTGATTCGATATGATTTGTTTAATTTTAAATACAAAACATATCGAATATGATTTACAATCATGGAAATAATTTTAGCCAAAGATTATGTACACAGGTGGATATCTTCGAAATAATAAATATTATACAATTCTCGGACATAATGAAATTCAAAATTTGATATTTTTTGGAAAAAATTGGATACTTACTTAGAAACCTTGTCCATTTATTTCGCTGCACGAAACTGCAAGTTTTTCATGGTATATACTATATTCTCAGTCAGTCAGTTGGTTTCTACAGCTCTACATTCTTAGGTCGAATACCTTAGTCAGTTGGTTAAAGATACGCAGGTTATATTATCATCGAACCTGATATTGAACCACAAAAAAATAATTTTGATGTGTACATATTTTGTTCTTACCAAAACTCTTATTGCGATTGTAGCAATAATAATAATTAATTGATGCAACTCTTACACAATCAGGGAGTTGGTTTTGACCTTTGCTGCATTTATACTAAAAGAAGGATCCCACAGTCGAAAATCAGGATATCAAAACCATAGTGTCCATTATGGTCGAGGCACACTAGAGGAGAAGCGAATTGAAAGCGTAAATTACGGCATATTGACACCTATGTATAGGTACCAAACAAGGCATACTATCAAAAAATAAAAAGTCGCGCGAATGCGCGCGACTTCCGTGTACCTCGTGCCCAGGGCCGGATTATCCATAAGGCGGATTAGGCAATTGCCTAGGGGCCCCACGCCAACTAGGGGGTGCCATAGTGTAGATGTAGAAGAGATCGAAGTAACAGTATACCAAAGGAATCGATCTGATCGACTCGACTTTTGTGATAGAAAAAATATACCTATTTTAAAAAGTAAGAAAAGGGTAAAGGAAAGGGGCCTCGACTCTCGAGAATTCCATTGCCTAGGGGCCCTGATAGGGTTTAATCCGGCCCTGCTCGTGCCTTATTTTGTGGAGATAGGCGGCAATATGCCATGAACATTTTTTTCGATACGATTCAATGCGTTTCGACTCTGCGCATGTATGCCCCGACCCTTATCTACTATCTTAAAACGAAACTTTTTTAGAGAATATTAGCCATGATGAACATGACTAATATTCTCCTTTCTACGAAAATAGTACCTACGACAATACGATTTACGACGAATTACGACAATAGTATAAGGGGCTGTCCATTAATCGCGTGAGGTTCGAAAGGGGGGGAGGGGTTCGGCAAAAATCACGAAATATCACATGGGGGGGGGGAAGGAGGTATAGTAAGATATTATTATTTTTTCGTCAAACGCGTGATTTCTAAACCAAATTAATTTTATTTTTTCGTCAAACGCGTGATTTCTAAACCAAATTAATTTTCTCGAATTGAGGATTAGATTATACTTTATACCGATTGCCGGTAGGTACTTAACAATAATATTAGATATTATAAAAAATTTAAGATTCTTTGTAGGTACTAAAAATATGCGTGATTTTTGGTGGGGTGTGGGGGGTAGTCTTAAACCTCACCACGTATCGCCATGGGGGAGGGACGGGTTAAACAGCCCCTAACGGGTGGCGTTTGAACCGTCAACCGTACGGTTCCCGATCCGCGCCCGATGACAGTTGCGCGATTGAGGCTTTTAAAACTGTTATAACTTTATTTGTAGCAGATGGAGAGCGGCGGACTTCTGTCCCCTGCGATGCGGGAACGGTCGGTGCCGCAGCACGGCGGTGGCGTGCTCGGGGCGGGACGGGTGCGGCGACAACAGCGACGAGATCGCGTGCTCCGTCTGCAGTGAGTAACAGCTGACTGTAGCTGTAGCTGTAACAGCTGAGCACCATTAACTTATAAGCAACGATCGGAATAGACGGTGCAATTTCTCATGATATCATAATGTGGATATGCTAAATTATAATTTTTGAACGAAGTTCCTTATTGCGCGTTGCGAAAGGGGGCTAGACGGAAAAATTAAGAGAAAAGATTTTAACGACACTTTTTGCTAGTTGTAAGCCTTGCGGCGTGCGCGTGTTTCTCTGTCTGTCTCTCTATCTCTCTCTTATAGAAAGCAAGCCAGTTATTTTCGTTTAGGTTGGTAGGTAGGTAGAGGTAGTTAGAGGTAGAGGTAGTTAGAGGTAGAGGTAGAGGTAGAGTTAGAGGTAGAGGTAGGGGTAAGGGTAGGGGTAGGGGTAGAGGTAGAGGTAGAGGTAGAGGTAGAGGGACACCTGGATGGAACTTCGTTCCATCCGGGTGTCCCTTGACACCTCTCAAGTTTTTTTTAGTATCCCTGGTTTCCTTACTCAGTTTTTATTACTACAACATGAAAAAGTGAAATCTCTTTGATACTGAACATTATATGAGGTATCAAAATCGCGTAAGAAAGAAATCCCGCAGTCATATCCATACTATTGATAATGTTCCAGGTCGTTCACCCCAAATTGCACTACCTATTCCGATCTTTGCTTATAAGTATACTTCTAGATAGGCACTTCAGAACTAAAACTGTGTCGCAGTTGAATGTTTGAGTTTCGAATGTCAACTGTGAATAATAAGAATGTCACGATTAAGCAGGGGTTATGAAGAATTAATCGAAACTCAGTGTCCTGTGTCAGTGTCCCTGTTGGTGGACAGACATAGAGTCCGTCAGGTTAGGTACTAGATACTGACACAAAATACGACGACGAAATAATACGTCTATTAAGTCATTTATTGAATTGTTGTTTGTTATAAAGCTAACCGTTTACAAAAATGTAGCTGCAGGGAAAAGATGTAAGGGCACAGTATGAAAGCTGTCGTAGGTTGAATATATACTTACTCGTAGATAGGTGCACGCTTGCGCAAGTGTTACCGACTTCTGATTGTAGAGCAAGCACCTGGCCAAATACGCCCTAAATACTTTTAGTCCACCTAAATTGTTTATTTGTCACGAACTTTTACCGTTATTTGGGCATAGCAAATGCCGAATGCAACACAACGGTTATGTACTTACATAGGTACTTGAACAGAATGTACCTACCTATGCGCGACAACTATGTACGTACTCAAAATAGTACGACACAGAATCAATGTCAGAACGCAAAATATCATCAAAGAAGATGAGAAGAATATCAGCAAAATAAAAACTCCCTAAATTCATTTCCATGAAAAAGTACTTACGGTACAAATCACTAAGGGCCTGTTTCATCACCTTCTGATAAATATCAGATAGCTATCTACAACTTTTATCTTTGTCACTTGACATAAAGTAAGAAAGTGACAAAACTTACGTTTAGGCTATCCGACACTTATCAGAAGATGGTGAAACAGGCCTTGAGACTTGTAAACATTGCGATCAAAGTACCTACACTCAAATTAATTTCTTTTTCAGGGTGTCCATCCCCTCCAAGGCAGCCGTGAGCGGTTTGAAGACGAAACCATTGGAATACCCTTACGGCTCTCATCGCAAACCATTGATTCCCACTTAGGTGAAGCTTTTCAACTGCCAGGAATAAATTATAACTAACTTTTAAAGTCAAAGACTGCGGAATGCGGATTGATTTGTGTTCGGCGCATTAACGCCTCTCTCAAATAAGTGTGAAATATGGTAAATCAATGAATAAAATTCTATCAGTTGATTCTAACATTATCTAGACGCACGGCAGTGCGTCCGGCAAGTTCTGGCCGTGATGCATGCCAGAGTGTATACTGTATATTTACACTATAACCATTTTACAGGAAAATGAGCGTAAAACTACCATAAAAGGTAAATTTACGCCTATTTTCTGAAACGCTATTCATTGAATTAGTGAATCGGCTGAATAATTATTATTTGGCGGATTTGTTGAAATGTTGATCATTTCCAAAGCGGATTGCAAATAGCATTCGGTTATTACAAATCAGTTCATTTTTAACATTTTAAATTCATTTCGTTAACTTTAATCAGTTATCATAGATTTGGTAATTCATACCGAAACAACGATTTATATTTTACGATTGGCTTAGTATCACATCAAAAAGTGATACCATATTTTACGATTGGCTTTATATCACATCAAAAAGTGATACCATATTATAACTTAATAAGTAATTAAAGTTTTTGAAACTGGGTGTTAATTTCTGCTCGGCCAAATTACGTCAATGTCAACCAATCACTAATCGGTCGTTTTTGCGCGGCAATAAGTTGTCAATAAATTGATATTATTTTTAATAATATATTGAATTGAAATCTATTAAAATAATGTAAATAAGTTAGATGTAATAATCAAACAATTAATGATGAGTTTGTATCTACAACTATTAATAGCTGGGTAGACTTGTAACAATTCATTAGCTCTACTCATATAATTAATGTTGTCTAGTAAGTACCTAAATAATATTGTATTAATTCAAAACAAGAATTAAATTATCTAGATGACGACTTTACCCACACTTTGCTTTTAGAAATTACATAGAACCACATAATACATATTAGTTGATAGAACACAAAGGAATAAGACTGAGAACTGACACTGTGCTACAATTTCACATAATATTATATACTTATGCGTTTAAAAAAATTAAATTATCGATTTCTGGTCTTTTATATATTTACCTACCTAAATACCTACCTACCTATATTTAAAAAAAAATTAAAAGAATACAACTTGAATAACTCGTGCATATTTTATCGAATACTTAGTAGATATTTACTTATAAGTTTTAGGGCCTGTTTCACCACCTTCTGGTATTTGTCGGATAGCTTATTCACAACTTTATTCTAAAAAGTGACAAAACTTACGTTTAGGCTTACCGATACTTATCAGAAGGTGGTGAAACAGGGACTTAGATTTATCTTTTAAGCTGCTGTACATACATTTTCTTTAAAAAATCGAGAAACTTTAATTAGATATTATATAAAAACCAACCTTTTTTACTTAAAACAAATACAGTAAGTACCTATTGATCGAATAACATAGTAAAATCGACATTTTGCCAGTAGTAGGTACTTTTGAAGAAAAATATCCAAAACGTATTTATTTTTCCAGTTGATTATTATTTATTTAAAATTCCTATATACCTACCTAATCACCGCAAAATTTTAGTTTATTAACTAGGTAAGTATCATTTTGGAATTTTATACTTACTCGACTCATTCAACTTTTCGCACATATTAATCCTTATGTATTATAGTTCGTTCGGTAACTTAGTGTCGGTACAGGCGCAGGTGCTCTTAGTATTCTGTTTTTATTTTTATAACTTTTTTTCTGTTTGT
This sequence comes from Melanargia galathea, assembly GCA_920104075.1. Lineage (NCBI taxonomy): Eukaryota > Metazoa > Arthropoda > Insecta > Lepidoptera > Nymphalidae > Melanargia > Melanargia galathea. The sequence goes on from OV049864.1 coordinate 9,381,045, forward strand.
AATTTTTTTTCTATTCTAACAGAATCTCCGAATAGTCTGCCAATCCGCACTTGGCCATCGTGGTAGACTATGGTTAAAATCCTTCTCATTTTGAGAGACGACCCGTGTTCATGATAATATTATATTTTATGTTTATGGTTATATTATAATAAAATACGAATATAAAAAATATAAAAAGGAAAGAGAATTTTAATAAAAAAAAATATGAGTAGGTATAAAACGCCAAAACCCCTTGTGCCTGTATACTTCGCGCGGCATCTTTTGAAGTCACCGGCGGTCCCTTTGCGGCGGCAAAGGCGGCGAGAGACAAAGGTGACCCGTAAGAAAACGAACAGACTATACATATGATTATTGCAATACGTGCTGAATAGGTGCATGCTGATACTCGTACTTACGAGTAAAACCTGGGTATTTTTTTATTAAGTAATTGTATTTTATAAAACCTTAGTAGAGTTTAGATAAGTGTGCGAGTGTAACTTATTGTAAAATAGTGTGCGTGTGTGAATGTGAATAAACAAATATATTTATACATAATTGATGAATAAATTATTTAATACTATAATTTTGTTATTTTATTTTGACAAAACTTTTGCGAAATTTCATTTCACCCCACTGAAGATCAAAATATATACCTACAAACAATTAGTATAAAGTTCGTAAACTAAAACCCGACTACGCAACCGAAACCCGAAATCGCGGGGCAAGCAGCTAGTGGCGCCATCTGTTATGTCTATCCGAAACTAAATAATAATAAACTTTTGCCGCTCGCACGTAGCTTCTCGATTTTTTTCGTGTATAAAATGTAGCCTATGTCACCCGGACCATAACAAAGAATTAATCGACACCTCATTGATCAAAATCGGCCTAGTAGTTTAGGCGCTACGGTGGTACACACAGAATCTCATACTAAAATCGGCCACCTACATATACTATAGACTGCTAAAATCATAACCCTTCCTTTTGTACTTTACCGTAGTCGGGTAATATGATAATTACATATCATCGAGACACTGCTGTATTTATATCAACCAATAATGTTGTTGATGAATGATGATAACGTATAGACGTCTAAATTGCTATCACATAAGTCTTCCAAGATCGCTATAGAACACAAATCTTGTGCCCCTTGTAAACTAGGCTGTCCATTAATCACGTGATGTTTTTTAACATTTTTAACCCCTCCCTCCCCCATGGTGATACGTGGTGAGGTTTAAGACTAGGTGTATTTTTTAGTACCTACAAAGAATCTTAAATTTTTTATAATAGGTATTATTTTTAAGTACCGCTATAAAGTATAACCTAATCCTTAATACTAGAAAATTAGTTCGGTTTAGAAATCACGCGTTTGACGAAAAAATATAAGTACACGTGATATCTTACTATATCCCCCCTCCCCCCACCCCTTTCGAACCTCACGTGATTAATGGACAGCCCCTAAGTGGGTATCGGCAGGAAGCGACAGGCGAAGTGGGGAAGGAAGAAGGTGAAAATTACTTACGAAAACTTAAAACTAAAACTACAAGGGTTCCAAACGCGCCCTGTTTGAGAAAAGCCTACAACAAACTCAGCCGGGTTTTTTTAAAATATTAATTGATGGATTTGATAATATATCTAGGTACGTAGGTACTTGAAATAAATGCTACCTTTAGCGATGTTTTTGTACATTACAAATCGAAATAATGAGACTAAAAGTTACGAGTAGTTTTTAACCCCCGACGCAAAAACGACGGGGTGTTATAAGTTTGATGTGTCTGTGTGTGTGTGTGTCTGTCTGTTCCCATGTGGCGCTCAAACGGGTGGACCGATTTGAATGCGGTTTTTTTTGTTTGAAAGGTGAATTAGTCGGCAGTGTTGTTAGCTACGTTTGAAGAAAATCAGTCCAAAATGGCCGCCGCTACAAAATGGCGGATTACATATTTTTTCACAACTCCCTTAATATGGGCACAGCCTTATGGGTATCAAATGAAAGGGTTTGACTAGTAAAATAGTACTATTGCAAATCCAAGATGGCCGCTGCCACAAAATAGCGAATGTCGGGGGTTATTTAAAATAACTTATACTTGTATGAATTATAATATTAATGTTGACATATTTTATAAATGCCATTGCTTTCGTAAACACAAAACAATATTTGTTTATAAAAACTTTACGACGCATTATACTTGGAAAACGTCGCTTGTAACTCAACCACGGCTCTTCAATAGGAGCCTGCATTTCACTAACAAGTAAATATTATGTCTTCTTCGGAAAGACGCAACCAGAAGTCTCTATTTGATACCGCAATGATAAAATGTTTCTAACTACAACATCAAGGTTAATGAAGTACGTACTCACACCTTTATTAGACGGATAGCTGCTTAAGTAGTCTTCACCTTCAAAGTTCGTGGTTCCTCAAGTTACTTCGTGATTTCATCTGGCCCATTATGCGTGTTAGGCCTAGGCCGCATTGCGAAATTTATTCGCGAGAATTTTATTCGCGCGGTTTATATTCCGCATTTTAATATATTTTTCTCGCGAATTTTGAATCGCAAGTGCGTGCAGCTTCATACATTCCCATATGCCACAGAATTTTGCGTAAAAATTCTCGCGAATAAATTTCGCAATGCGGCCTAGGCCTTAGAGCGGGGCCGCACTGCGAAAATTATTCGCGCGAATTTTATTCGGCTAGGCCTAGGCCTTAACAATTAAGTATTAATATATAATTGCACATACACGGCATGTCTATTGTATTTTGTTTCTGTCTAAAGAGTAATTTTATATTGTGTAATTTGCTATCATCATTCATGTTCGATTCATGCATTTGCTTCCAACTTGTAAGCTAACATCTAAGAGAATTAAATATGTATCTATTTAAGTAAATTTTTAATCCCCGACGCAAAAACGACGGGGTGTTATAAGTTTCACGTGTCTGTGTGTATGTGTGTGTGTGTCTATCTGTTCCCCTGTAGAGCTCAAACGGGTGAACCGATTTGAATGCGGTTTTTTTTTGTTTGAAAAGTGAATTAGTCGAGAGTGTTGTTAGCTATGTTTGATGAAAATCGATTCAAGATGGCCGCCGCTACAAAATGGCGGATTACATATTTTTTCACAACTCCCTTAATATGGGTATCAAATGAAAGGGCTTGACTAGTAAAATAGCACTATGCAAATCCAAGATGGCCGCCGCCACAAAATGGCGAATGTCGGGGTTTTAAATTTTTAATTTATACTTGTTATAGTAGGTATACCTACCGTATAATATCACTATCACTATCACATCACTGTAAAGTACTTATATGACTCTTTGTATGGGCATCAGAGGCCAGAGCTAAATTATGGAAACAGGACTTTTTTTCAGATTAAGGCATTTCAGGCGAAAACTGAACATGAATGCAGTAAAAATAAGTTTATGTATTGTGACAATTAGTTTCTCCGTTTTTGTAATAATTATGTACCACATGCACAATTTTTCATTCGAGCGGAATCACCACGAATCAGATAAAAATCGATTTTCATCAAGCGCTAAACGTAACTACGTCACACCCATGAGGCACATACCATTAGATGAGATCTACAAAGACATCCCGCTCCGTGATGACCTTTCTCTTGAATTCGAAGAGACCGCACCAGGTACCTAACTTCGCAGATGAATAGATAGATTCACTGACGTTTTGTAGAACTTTATTTGAAAAAAAAAAAAAAAAAATCTCGACTACCTACCTGGCTACCTATTCGCATTTCTAATTTCATTTATTAGTTTAGCAACTAATAACAAACCACATAGGTAGAATAGGTATCTAGTTCCTAATTCCCTTATAATTTTTAATCTTTTTATTTAGACGCGCGGCAGCGCGTCCGGCAATTTCCGCGGTTTACATTACATTATTATTATTCATGTTTTTACATTTAGCACTAATTTTGTATAGATATAATTTATTTCCCTAATATTTTATATATTAAGGCAATTAATTATAATATATTCTAACAATGAATGGTCTACTTAATTTATAAACAGTTTTTTATTCCTTTTATTTTAGTTCAAAATATGTTAAACACGCCGGGATGCCGTATCCCACTTGCAATGGTAAATTACAAAAAACCTCAGAAAAAAAGGAAAAGAGGTTCCTGCGGATACCGTGCAATTTTCTTTAAAAGGGAAGATGTAGATAAAGTGCGCGTAGTAATAAAGGAGAAAGCAATGAGAAAATATCTACGTAAAGGCAAAAATTACCACTGTTGTTACAGATTCTTCCACAGATCAACACGACCCGGCTTTGAACACAGGATGCTTCGGTGAGTTAATTTGTAGGCAAGTATAATAAATATGTTGGTAATCATGCATTTATCGATAGCCTTTTGTAAAATAAAATAAAAATATACAATTATCTATAGTGTAGGTTGCCAGATTAAGATTTTTTTTCAGCTCCGTAACATACGGACGGACAGACAGACAGATAGACCCACAAACAGATAACAGAATGACAATAATACGGCTCGGTTTAGGTGCCTTTGGGTATGGAACCCTAAAACTGATTAAACAATATTATATTTCTGTAATAAAACAAGTAAGTACCCATATATCTTGTATATTTCAATGTTCACAATGTTTTCACAGATTCTCAAAATGTAAAAAAATGCATGATAAAGAAACAATAGTCCTGGAACAAGATTTCATTAATGTTCAATGTTTCGAAAATGGCGTCGGCAATCAAACCCATCGTATTTATGATGACATATACGCATTTTGTAAAAAAATTAACGTTAGAAACGGTACAAGATGTGGAAAAATGTACAATGTATTGCTTCTGGGAATGGACTCGATGTCTCTACCTCGCTTTGTCCAAACAATGACAAAGACTGCAACGTTTTTAAATGGCAAATTTTGGCCTAGCTACAAAGGATATCATAAGGTATCTAATTCCTGAAAAAATTTAATAAAACGATATGTACCACATTACATCCTTTGAAATGTTTAATCGGACTGGTCTCTTTATAATTTCAGGTTGGTGATAATACCTTCCCTAATTTTATGGCCGCTTTAACAGGCCGTAATATATCGACTATTGTGGATTCGTGTGCAAGAAGAATGGACGAGTGCAACGACAAGCTCATTTGGTCTACCTTCAAAAAATCCGGCTACGTAACTGCATACGGTGAAGATCATTTACGACTCCCTGATATTTTTAGTAAGGATTATATTTTTCGGAAGCCTCCCACGGACCACTACATGAGACCACTTTTCTTAAAAGGAGAAAACGAAATAAACAATCACTCTCTACTTTGCGCTGGCAGAATTTCGTCTGGCCAGCAGCTGTTGGACTACGCAATAGATTTTGTTATAACTTACAGAGATGATCCCTTTTTTGGCTTTTTCTGGATGAACTCTTTCAGTCACAACATGAACAGCCATCCGGAAGATGCCGACAGAATGTTCGAGAGCTTTTTCAACCGTCTCTCCTATACGGGAGCGTTCGACAACACGTTCATTATATTTCTGAGTGATCATGGCATTCGTTTCGGCGAAAGTCGCCTTCTAATAGAATCATATTACGACGATCGTATGCCGTTATTATATATCTGGCCACCTGGAGCATTTAAAATGAGTTACCCCAGTAAATTAAAATCGATGATAATCAACCAGTTCCGATTGATCACTCCGTACGATCTGTTCGATACGCTGTACGAAATTAGTGAATTATCTCAGTGCGACAGAGTAGAAAAATATATAGATCCCAAACACCAAAGTATATTCAGTGTTATTAGCCCTAATCGCACTTGTCGGGACGTTGGCATTCACGATAAATGGTGCAGTTGCCACAATTTGTATCCCCTTGACGCCGAAGACACGGAGGGGATTAGGAGTGTTCACTTTGTAGTATCACATATTGAGTCCGTGGTAAAGATTATCAAAACGAAAAGATGTTGGAGCTGTACGCATCTTTCACTTAAAAATGTAAGCAGAATTCATTTCTACTATGACAAGGACAAAGTCGATCTGTATTTTGTTGTCGCATTTTCTATGAACCCAAAGAATATTTTTTTTGAAGCTACTGTACAACATAAAGGTACGCAGATGTATCTCGTCGGTTCGGTTAGCATTATATCACCTTATAAACGTTTCGGTGACTGCACTATTAAACACGAAGATAGATTTTACTGTGTGTGCCAAAAAAACACGGATTGTCGGTCTGCCTCTACATTTTAACTATCCGTTAATTAACTACGTTAATTTTATGAATGATATACTTAATAATATCTAAATAGTATTTTAAATCTCTGTTTATAAGTGAATCTGTGATATCCTTATTATGAAAATGTTCTATTAGGTACCTGTTATTTATAGAATAAGGTTTATTTTAAAACTAGCTGACCCCTGCGACTTCGTTCGCGTTTTTATAGGTTTTATATAGGATCGGATCGGATCCCATAATTCTTTTATGTACCTAAACTAAGTGTAGCCTAAGTTACTCCTTATAACATCACCTATCTGCCATTGAAAGTTCCGTTAAAATCAATCCAGCTGTTTCGGAGATTAGTTGGAACAAATAGACAGACCGACAAACATAAATTTAAACGCACACCAGTTTAAAATAAGCCGTACGTTAAAAGATCCAGGTCCCAAGTTATTTGAACCCAATACTGACAGTTGTAATGTCTGTCATTTCTGAACTAAAAAACCTATGACCTTGAAATATTTACGGGACAATACTTGAAGTATAACCTTTCTAAAAAAAAAAGAATGAGTGAAATCGAACTACGCGTTAGTGAATTACAGTTAAATACTCGTTTTAACTTTCTTCCCCTCTCCCAAAGGAACCGTGTTGAATTTCGGGATAAAAAGTATCCTATGTCCTACCTTGGAGTATAAACTCAAATCGTACCAAGTTTCATTTGAATCCATTCAGTAGTTTCGGCGTGATGCGCGGCCAAGATACAGACAGACAGACAGACAGACAGACAGACAGACAGACAGAAGGACAAAAATGAAAAAAATTGCAGTTTTTGCTTCAGTATCGATTATAGAGTGCCCTCCAATAAAAATTTTCAAAATATCTTCAATGTACAGAATTGGATCTGTTACAGTTTTATTATATTATAGATTAAGAAAATATGTAACGTAAAAGAATTACATGTATCTAAAGTAAAAGAAATTAAATTAATTTTGTACCCTAAGCAAGTTGTTTTAATACATATCTCAGAATATAACGAATAATATTCATGTCACATGAAAATGGTGCTAAATACAAATAATATTTAGTAATTTACTTAATTTTAAAGATTATAAAAACTAATTAAGTTTTATAACATATTTTCTAAATATAGCCCACCAACTCATATTTATTAGAGCAGCGTGGCGGGTCTAAGCTAATAATGCCTATCCTATAAAAGAGGAGGCCTGTGCCCAGCCGTGGGACGTAAAGGGGCTGCAGTGATGGTGGTGGTGGTAGGTACCTACTCTTATACTAATATTTTTTTCTCTTTTTTAGGGTTCCGTACCTCAAAAGGTAAACAAGTATAAATTGAAAATTTAAAAAACCCCCGACATTCGCCATTTTGTGGCGGCGGCCATCTTGAATTTGAAACAGTGCTATTCTACTAGTCAAGCCCTTTCATTTGATACCCATATCAAGGGAGTTGTGAAAAAATATGTCATCCGCCATTTTGTAACGGCGGCCATCTTGGACCGATTTTCATCAAACATAGCTAACAACATTCTCGACTAATCCACCTTTCAAACAAAAAAAACCGCATTCAAATCGGTCCACCCGTTAGAGCGCCACAGGGGAACAGACAGACACACACACACACACACACACACACACAGACACGTCAAACTTATAACACCCCGTCGTTTTTGCGTCGGGGGTTAAAAAGGAACCCTTATAAGATCACTTTCTTGTCCGTCTGTCTGTCCGTCTGTCCGTGTGTCACCACCGATTTTCTCAGGTACGGGTGGACCTAGCAAGTTGTTATTTATACCAGATACTAAGGTCTAATAGTCTCTATTAGGTGTATAAAAATTAAGGTCCTGAGTCCACACAGTAAAAAGATATGGGAAAATTTAGATTTTTACGGAAACTTGTAAGTACCAAAATTTACCTTAATTTTCAACTTTTTTTTTAGGAATTTTTCCTTTACTTGATCTGTAAGACCTTGCTTTTAACCAAAATTGACAAATCTACGTCAACCGGAAGTACCCTATAGGTTTTGGGTCGAAAACCTAAATGGTAGTTCCAGTTGACCTAGAATTATGAAAATTGGCAAAAAGCCAGGTCTTACAACACAAATAAAGAAAAAATTCCAGAAACTAAAATAAGTTGGAAATTAAAGGGTGTCCCTATACATACATAGTTGAGCCAATTAAGATAGACCTCTGAGTTGTATGAGCGCTCATACAATTTAGAGGCCTAGCTTAATTAGCACTTTCTTTTAAGACAAACTAATGAAAAACAGATTTTACTTATACTTCTGGAGTACGGAACCCTCGATGCACGAGTCTGACTCGCACTTGACCGGTTTTTTATGTTATCAACTTAATTAATTAATTTAATTTTATAGTTATCCATTGTTTCTAAGTACATTATGTTAAAACTCTGAAAAATACATAGGTCTACAAATAGTAGGTACCTGTGGTACCTACTACGAAAAATAACATATTTCTGTGTTAAGTAGATAAAAATATGGTATTCATCTAAAAACCATCATTCTCAATTCAGTTTACTACAAGTTACAACAGAACAACAAGATGTACATATTGGTATATCTAACATGTTTTCCCATATTATTATAAAATGTATATTTTTATTTTTAACGTATATTACGTTGAGAAAGAATCCCATCAAACGGTCCAATTTTAAAACATATATATTTTTTTAATTTAAAAAGAATTATAATATTTTTCGCTTTAGGCTTCTGATGCATGCCGGTTTGACTTGCAGATTATAATAAGAAGTTGAAAACTACAATCAACTAGTGCTAGAATCACTACTTAGTACAATTAAATAAAAAGACTTCATAAAAGATTGCCTTATAGCCTGTACTTAGTATCTAGCATAGAATAATAATGGTATCTAGCTACTTAATAGTGGAACGCACTGCCGAACGCTAGGAAAGACTGGGACCCTTCAAAGGTTGAACCATGATAACGAAATGATTGCGTTTATAAGTATCTAATATTATATTTTAAATTTTAATTGAACTTGATAAAAAAATATGAGTATGGTTGGAGATCCAAGTTTGCAGTTGCCCGCCGTACGTTATTACGAATGGATGTGTTGTTTGCAATTGATAAATTATATTTACGTGTGTTTCAAATATAATAGATGCAAGATTTATAAATTAATAAAATACAAGAAATGGAATTTCTATTTTTGTGAAACAATTAAAAAAGCTTTCAGAAAGTTTACAAAATATGAATAAAATCTCTTGCATTAAAACAAAAAATAAAAGAGAAAAAGTGATGATTGACTTTTTTTATTTTTTATTTCATATAGAACAAAGTGCACTGTTATAAGAAAATAATAATTAAGGATCGCTTTTATATGTAAATTAAAAAATATAAAAATCACAAATTTCAGTGACTATACCTAAGGTAATTTTTTTTCCTTGACTTTTAGATAATTTAGTGCTTCCTCTGCGTTCCCTGTTAGAACGATTATTTATTTTCAAGTTTACTAGGTAGGTACATTAAACTATGATAATAATTATTACCATCCTAGTTACATTAACATTTATTTCATAGAGATCTAGTTACAAGGTCGCACCGTATAACACAAGTAGCTGTACTTATATAGCTACACGAGATTATGCGTTGACTAGCTGATGCCAGCGACTTCGTCCGCTTAGATTCTTATAAATCTCATCCCCTATTTAACCGACTTAGGGGTAGAATTTCCAAAATTCCTGAAATACGTGATTTTTTATTTTTAACCGACAATACAAGTACCGATTTTCATAGATATAACTTTAAAAATGACGGACTTTCATACAAAACTTTCATCCCCTTTTTTACCGACTTAGGGGAAGAATATTCAATAATCCGGAAATACCTAAATATTCTTTATTTTTAACCAAAAGTCGAAATAAAAATTTTCATGGATATAATTTAAAAAATTACGAACTTTCATACAAACTTCCATCCCCTATTTAACTCCCTTAGGGATGGAATTTGCAATAATCCTTTCTTAATGTGCACCTACGTCATAAAAGGAAGTTACTGTGAAAATTTCAAGTTTTTAACTTCAGTGGTTAAGGCTGTGCGTTGATGATTAGTCAGGCAGTCAGTCAGGAGTCAGGACAAGCCTCTTTATATTAGTATGCAGATAGACCCTACATAACTATTTTGTATGGTTTTATTTTAGTTTTATTTTAAGGCCTTTATAAAACTCCTTTTTAGGGTTCCGTAGTAAACAAGGAACCCTTATAGTTTCGCCATGTCCGTCCGTCTGTATCTGCCTGTCTGTCTGTCCGTCCGTCCGTCCGTCCTCGGTTAATCTCAGAGACTATTAGTGCTAGAAATCTGTAATTTGGCATGGGTAAATATTAATCACGCCGACAAAGTGGTGAAATAAAATTTTGATAAAAACATTTTTTAGGGTAGCTCCCCCACATGTAAAGTGGGGATGAATATTTTTTTTTCGTCTACCCCATAGTGTGGGGTATCGTTGAATAGGTCTTTTAAAAATACTGTGGGTGTGGGAACATCATTTTTCGATTTCTAGATCCGTTTGTAAAATATGATGTTTTAAAGTGCTCATTTTTATTAGAGTCAAGTGTCCCCCCCCCCCCCCTCTATCAGCCAAATGGCAGTATATAGGAACTTGAAAAAATTCACAGCAGTAGTAGATATAATCAATTTTAAAGGAAAACTATCATGGCTAAGTAGGGTTCACAGGTTAAGGAGTTATATCTGTTTTTCGAGGATTGTGACTACGGAACCCTACACTGCCCGCCACGCACTTGGCCGGTTTTGTTTTCTGTAACGCAAGAGGTGAAATATCTACTAGAAAATCATAGCTCAATAGGTAGTAGTCCTAGTCAACAATTGTGCGACGGGTGGGATTTGTATCGTCGACCTTTGGGTTTTCAATTCACGCCCTGACCATTGCGCCATTGATGTTTCTCTTTATCTATATAGTTTAACGCATCCGTTTCCTATTCTGTACTATTTACAATCATGTACTATTTTTTAAGTAGGACTTTAATATGTTCGCTTAATAATGACCAAACATCGACATTAAATGTCGCGGTCAGTTTACCGACTGCAAATAAGTTTATATACCTAATTATATACTTCATACTAATATTATAAAGGCGAAAGTTTGTGTGTATGTATGTAAGTTTGTTACTCTTTCACGCAAAAACTACTGAACCGATTTGGCTGTTTAAGACATAGGTACATAGCTTATAATCTAGAATTACACATAGGCTACTTTTTATCTTAGAAAAATCTATAGCTCCCGCGGGATTTGGAAAACCCCAAATTTGCTATTGCTACAGCTACAGCTATAGGTAGATTACTATAGCAAACTTCCTTGAAAGTATGTACATATAAAGGGTGGAAAAGGGAGCGGGAACAGGAACCGGAAATCCACGATTCCTCAAAATTCCACGAAAACCTAGTAGGTAATCTATACTAATAAATAAAATTGAAGTGTCTGTCTGTAATTTCGAAATAACTACCACATATTAAGCTCATATGGTTATTTGAACGATACCATAACCGAATCACACGTTTTTAAAATTTTGACGGGACTTTCACAGACAAGTAGAGAATTAGCCAAGGAGTAACATAGGCTACTTTTTTAACCGACTTTCAAAAAAGGAGTTGTGTTGAAATCGGTAAGTACCTATGTTAAAAAAATCAGCCAAGTGCGAGTCGGGCCTCGCTCTTTCAGGGTTCCGTACATAATTATGAACAATATAATATTTTGGGTCTAAGAAATATTTAATTTCCGAGTTAGACATCGCAAGAAACCGTGAAAGAAAAACGCAAAATAAGTTCGTTTGTTTTGGTCACAGCTTATAAACTATTTTATGAATCGTTGTTTTCAGTATTTGTTGTACAAATAGAGCATATAGTACATAATATACCGAAATATCATATTCCTAACTAGTTTAGTTTTTTAGATAGCCCCCGTCACAAAAATGGTCTAAAACTGTCAATTTTGATGACCCCCCATTTCCTTACTTTTTAAGCAAAAAATTAAAAATATATATATTCGTACTCTACTCAATGAGCTCTAAACAATGATACCCCACAAGCTAGGGTAAGAAAAAAATTTTTTTTTCCGGCTCCTTTCTCATGTATGGGAGCCCCCCTGAAAAATAATTTAATTCAATATTTGATTTTGGGTCAACGTTTTACACCAAATACCAAAATTTCAGGTTTGTAACTCATTTCGTCTGCGAGCTAGAGACCTGTGACCGGCGGACAGACGGACAGACAGACAGACAGACAGACAGACAGACAGACAGACAGCCGAGTGACATTAATAGGGCTCCGTTTTTACCCTTTGGGTACGGAACCCTAAAAACGCCCTGATAGGTAAGTATTTTACGGCCGACGCGACGCTCGCGCTGCACGGAACTCCCCGCGCCGCGCCCCTGCGCCCTGCGTCCGCCGTACGCGGTACCGCGGTACGCCGTCGCGCGGCGGGGGGCGGGTGGACCAGAAATCTACTTATCCCTCAGGATTTGTGAAAAACTGAAATTCACGCGGGCGAAGCCGCGGGCAAAAGCTAGTTATAATAATTTTTGTGATGTACTTAACTACTAAACAGTTTTCGGATTCTTCCCTTTACTTGTGCTATAAGACATTGTTTTTAATCCCCGACGCAAAAACGACGGGGTGTTATAAGTTTGACGTGTCTGTGTGTGTGTGTGTCTGTCTGTTCCCCTGTTATAGCGCTCAAACGGGTGAACCGATTTGATTGGGGTTTTTTTTTTGTTTGAAAGGTGAATTAGTCGAGAGTGTTGTTAGCTATGTTTGATAAAAATCGATCCAAGATGGCCGCCGCTACAATATGGCAGATTACATATTTTTTCACAACTACCTTAATATGGGTATCAAATGAAAGGGCTTGACCGGTAGAAAAACACTATGCAAATCCAAGATGGCGATGGCCGCCACAAAATGGCGAATGTCGGGGGTTTTTTAAATTTTAAATTTATACTTGTGTGCCAAATTTCAGGATTCTAGGTCAACAGGAAGTATCCTGGTTTTGACTGCCTCACGAGTGTCAAAATATGCGGCATAAACGGCCGCATATTTTGCTCACGAGTGTCAAAATATGTGGATTTAGAAGTTTGATTTTTTTCACAACTGCAAGGGATTACAGACCAGCTGGGTTATTCTGTAACTTAGTTAGCAACTGAAAATAGTTGCCAACGAATTAGTTTGATATACATTGCTGCTTTACTGTGTGAAATATAAAGTGTTTTCATAATTTTACATAGTAAAGCAGCAATGTATATCGAACTAATTCGTTGGCAACTATTTTCAGTTGCTAACTAAGTTACAGAATAACCCCCCTGATATTTTATTTCCATACCATCATCTTTATTACCGTCTACATAATTTTCTTCTGGAAAATGTAGAAGACCATGCGTATTTTATACAGACTCGTCACAATCTAGCAAAAAAGAAAGAATACTATATTACCTACTCAATGAATATGGATTCGTGTCATATCTACTTACTATATGTATCGATGCATGTCTTCAGTACCTACTTTTCAGGGATTGCGTTCAATGGGAGAAGGAACAGAAGCAAAACTTGTGGAGACATTAAGATTTGCTGACAGCGAAAACAAGATGTTATTTTCGAGTCTCATAGAAGCCGCAAGGCAGAAAAAATGCTAACGAATCAAAAGGTATCGAGCGTTGGCTGATTTGGATTTAACTAAAGCGCAATATTTGTACATGAAACATTTACGCTCTCGGAAACGAAGACAGGTGATAGTACTGATGATTACTGATAAGATACTATAAAAAACGTGGAGAAAATTTGCATTTTTTGTGCAATACTCGTGAGGGTTAAATAGAATTGTAATTGCAAAAAAATATTTCCTGTATTTTTTAAAGTTCGTAACGTAATTCGAATAAAATCAGCTGACGCTGGAGGTCAGCGAACGTTGCGTTACCTTGACTTCCAGCGTGCGGTAGATACCTACATTGCGCGCGATACCTATTACCTACGCTATAAGGTAAATGGTTATTGGTATTGGATTGTGTTCAGGTAGTAGTTATTGATCAATAAAAAAGTGGGAATATTAAACATGATAAAGAAACGCAAATTAGAATATCTGGGCCATATAATGCGCAGCAATAAGTACCAACTGCTCCAGCTTATAATGCAGGGGAAGATACAAGGAAGAAGACCCCCTGGAAGAAGAAGAACCTCATGACTGAAAAATCTCAGGACGTGGTTCAAATTAAGCACCAGATCCTTGTTTCGTGCGGCTGTCTGTAAAATCAAAATTGCCAGAATGATAGCCAACCTCGCTAGGAGATGGCACCATAAGAAGAAGAAGTAATCACTAGGTAGTATAATAGTAGCGCTAAGTTTTCGGAAGCGGTCTCCTTATACCCTGTAAACCTAGACTTTAAATGGTAGAGAAACAGCTGGTCAATGTGGTTAATTCTGTTGTACACAATCTCTAAACTAAACTAAAATGACAGGTCTACATCTATTGCTATCTCTTTCACAATGCTCCCTGCGGAAAGGATAACACTGTTTTTAAACCTGTCAATTTAGTTTAGTTCAGGCCTAGGACGCACTGCGAAATTTATTCGCGCGAATTTTTTCGCAAAATTCTGTGACATATGGGTATGTATGAAGCTGCACGCACATGCGATTTAAAATTCGCGAGAAAAATATTATATTAAAATGCGGAATATAAACAGCGCGAATAAAATTCGCGCGAATAATTTACGCAATGTGGCCTCGCTCTTAGAGCAGGGCCATAGCGAGGTTTATATTCCGCATTTTAATATATTTTTCTCGCGAATTTTAAATCGCATGTGCGTGCAGCTTCATACATTCCCAATTCCCATATGTCACAGAATTTTGCGAAAAAATTCGCAGTGCGGCCTAGGCCTTAGAGATTCTGTACAATAGAATTAGCCACATTATCTACATAATTTTGAGAAATACCTACCTACTAAGAAATTAATTATTTTCCTAATAAGGGTTTAAAAATCTTTTTTTTTTTTTCAGAAATCGAGTCACTTGGAACATGTACTACACAAAACGCTTAAAGTTACTGTTAGTTTGTTGGTTGGTTATAGTGTCGCTTTTCTACGTTATAAGTTTAGTCAACGTCGATACCAAAAAATTGTTATTAAAAAGCACATTCGAAGAGAGCACAGAATATATAGATTCATATAGTGAGTATGTCGTAATTTCTATCAAAGGAATAGAAGTAATACTTATCTAGCCTTAGAAAGCTTAATTAATTCAAAAAACTAATTCCTACGCTAAAACTTCATGCTACGGCAAAATATAAATTATTGGCCTGCCTGCCGGATACGTATATTTTGTTGTAATCTATAGCTATTATGTTGCAGTATTTTTGATAAAACCAGCTCTTTGATCAATATCCCAGGATTTTGATTAAAATCGGATTATCCTATAATAAATAACCGGCCAAGTGCGTGGCGGGCCACGCGCAGTGTAGGGTTCCGTAGTCACAATCCTCGGAAAACAGGTATAACTCCTTAACCTGTGAACCCTACTTAGCCGTGATAGTTTTCCTTTAAAATTGATTATATACCCTACTGCTGTGAATTTTTTCAAGTTCCTATATACTGCCATTTGGCTGATAGAGGGGGGGGACACTTGACTCTAATAAAAATTTGCACTTTAAAACATTATATTTTACAAACGGATCTAGAAATCGAAAAATGATGTTCCCACACCCACAGTATTTTTAAAAGACCTATTCAACGATACCCCACACTATGGGGTAGACGAGAAAAAAAATATTCATCCCCACTTTACATGTAGGGGAGCTACCCTAAAAAAAATATTTATCAAAATTTTATTTCACCACTTTGTCGGCGTGATTAATATTTATACTCATGCCAAATTACGGATTTCTAGCACTAATAGTCTTTGAGATTAACCGAGGACGGACGGACAGACGGACAGACGGACAGACGGACAGACGGACAGACGGACAGACGGACGGACATGGCGAAACTATAAGGGTTCCTTGTTTACTACGGAACCCTAATAAAATGGATAGACTCGATTTCATCATAATATTCATGAGCAGATCCAGTAATTACAAGGTTTACGTAAAAATAGTTATTAAAAATTTCATTATGATAAAAGCCAGAAAATTTGCTTTCTTCGTCCCTTCATATTAAGCTTCACCGACTTTAGTTTCGCTACGGTTCGCATTTTACAAAAACACTCTAGGGTTAGGGCAGACGTGACTACGTGGAATCGAGGTTTTTCAGATTTCGCTTAAAGGTTACATTTGACCTGCTTAAACCCGATTTAAAACATTTTTATTTTTAAAAGATGAATTAATATAAACTTTTATAAAAAAAACTTTTACAAATATTGTAACATTTGATAAAAAACCTAGATTTGTTCAGTATTATGAGTTTCCATTTTATCATAATCCGACTTTTGATCAAAAAACTGATTTCATCATAATCCTGCAACATATTCTACACTATCCATTGACTCTATCCTATGGGACAGGGTGGGGACGCGTCAAGCGGCCTTTTGTTTAAATTAATTTTTACGATAACACGCAAAATATGTATTAAACTGCGAAAATTGATAAGTGTGTGTGTGTGATAAGTACCTATCCTCTCCGAATTTGCCTCTACATATTATTTAAAGCTTTTTATATTGTGCTATTTATTACTATTAAACATCATTTTTGATTTTGGGCCATAGATTTACTTACATTTTTATTGTTTGTGAATTTGAAGTTATTATGTTTATTATTTCAGAAGCAATAAGGCTCTGTCAGACTGATAGACGGACGGACAAAGTTTAAATTTAACCAAGTAATACGAGACCTTGCTTCATTCGGTCAATTCAAGTCCTCAGTTGCCTGCCTCGTTGGTCTAGTGGTTAGCATACTCGACTGCAGATAACGAGGTCCCGGGTTCGATTCTCGGGTCGGACAAATAATTGTTAAGGTTTTTCTGTCAAGAAATTCTCAGTGCCAGTCCGGAGTTTGTAGTTGGCGGTGTTTTACCCCCGTGCCTCGGAGAGCTCGTTAAGCAGTCGGTTCCTGTTATCACTATATTATCACTATCATGTGACAATAGTCGTTAAAGCCCGCCAACCCACATTGAAGCAGCGTGGCGGGTCTAAGCTCTAAATTCCTCTCTCCTATGAGAGAGGCCTGTGCCCAGCAGTGGGACGTTAAAAGGCTGTAGTGGTGGAAGTCCTCAGTACTTACCAACTTCATTATTTTTTTCAGGTGAAACTATTGAAGAAGAAAACCCAAATTACTTAATTAACACCCCTGGATGTTCTATACCAAACTATTTAAAAACATATAAAATAATAGAAGCCAAATATTCAAAGGCAAGTACGTGTGGCACACGAGCTGTATTTATTGAGAAAATATCTGACGAAGAAATTGCATTTAGGATTGACGAAGTAAAAATGAAGCTTTACACCAAGGGGAAGAAATATTCATGTTGTTATCAATTTGTCTATCCGGCTGTGAGTGAGGGAAAAGAAGACTATACAAAATTGAGGTAAACACTCAATAGGGAATGGAATATCTATATCCAAGTTTTTTTTATAATATAAATACTCACACACACAAGGTAGTCTGATCCTAAAGTAGGCAACTTAATATACCTGTGTTATAGGTAACAACCGACTGATAGACATATTTACATTTATATAAATTTGATAAATGTATAAACACAAAATATATTATGCTTACATACTTACTCCCACACTTCGGGGCGGGAATCGAACCCACAATTACGGAGCGGAAGGCAGGGTCACTGCCAACCGCACCAAAGGGCCAAAGTATTTCCAATAGGTCCTTAAAATTACAGGAATTACTTATTTATAATCAAATGCAGCTGCCCTACTCCTCAATGTTTTCCTTCATCCACAGATATTCTAGCTGTACACATTTTAAAAATAGCAGCAAAACGAAATTGGAAAACGAAGTAATAAGCGTAACCTGTGTACTAGATGCATCTAAAAACCGTGTCCTATATGAAGATGCATACTTAATACTCAAGAAACTAAACAGAAACACCGCTGACGTGGAACAAAAAAGTAAAAAACCTTGGAACGTTTTAGTATTGGGAATGGACACGGTATCAAGAGCGCGAGTGTACCACAGCATGCCAAAAACCATTCAATATATGTTGCAAAACGATTGGTTAGACTACAGAGCATATCAAAAGGTAACGGTCATCCACTAATTACTTATGTACTTACATATTTTGATGGACCTTGAGCCTTCCTTCATAATAATTATGCACACCGTCACAAGGTTCCAACAAGGTGGTTTCATGAAAATAACCGTTATTTTCATGAAACCACCCATCTGCACAGATGAAACCTGCTACAAAACACTGTATAATGTAGCAGAAGGAATCATAATTCGTTATTTAAATACTGTGTGCCTCCCTTCAATTTGTTCTCCTTTTCAGTATATTAAACCATTGTTTGTTTTTATGGACTTACGTAGTAAGTAGGTATTTGTTACAGGTAGGTTACAACACATTTCCCAATGTGATGTCTCTATTAACGGGCAGGAAAATGTCAACAATTTACAGAAACTGCTCATCGGGTATGGATCATTGTAACGATCTAATAGTATGGACAGAATTTAAAAAAGCCGGATACGTAACAGCAACTGGAGAAGACGACCTGAAACTTCCCGATACATTTTCTAAACTCGGATACACGTCGCCACCTACCGATCATTACATACGACCGCTTTTTCTGACTGGTGAAAAAGATCACGGCAACATTATATGCACTAAAAAGATACCATCAGCAAAACATATGATAGATTACGCAACTATTTTCACAGAGACCTATAAAGATGATAACTTTTTTGGATTTTTTTGGTTAAACTCGTACAGTCACAATTTAGAGCATATACCCACACTTATTGATAAGGATATTGTAAATTTTTTCTCGAAACTCAACGAGACCGGTGTTTTACAGAATACATTTGTATATTTTTTAAGTGACCATGGTTTAAGAAGTGGTAAACTGAGAGTGCCTTACGAATCGTATTATGACGAACGACTACCTATGTTTTTCTTGTGGGTTCCCACAGAGTTCCGGAATATTAGACCACAAGAGTACACGAACTTGAAAATCAACCAACACAGACTTATCACACCTTATGATTTATATCTTACACTCTATGATACTTTAGTTATATCTATGAACTCTACGGGATCAAATTCGGAAGCCTGTCCTAAGTGTAAGAGTATATTTAATAGAGTCAGTAATAACAGAACATGTGAAGAAGCAGGCGTTGACGATAGATGGTGTTCGTGTCATGAAATGACCGACATCAGCCACAAAAACGATGATGTAGTTCAGGCTACAAATTTAGCTGTAACTCAAATACAAAACAAAGTTGGCGCAATCAAGACGACACACTGTATGAAATGTGTAATGTTAAAATTAAAAAAAGTTTTACGAAGTCACACGTACCGTGACGAAAATCGCAACAATACTTATTTTGTTATAGCATTCGTTATGTCTCCGGCCGATGTCGCTTACGAGGTTTCATTTATGAAGCATGACGAGAAGTTAACTTTGCTTCAAATAAATACAATATCAGTGTATAATATCCGAGGAAGATGCGCCATTGAACAAAATGATCGTGCGTACTGTGTGTGTGCGAGTAGTTGTACAAAAAAACACTAATACGTGCATATTCATAATACTCTTGGAAGCAAATAAATTGAAACAGAGTCCCTATTTTTATAGAAAACTAGCTGACCCCCGCGACTTCGCTCGCGTGGTTTTCTTTGCTATAAACCTCACGGAGCCCGAGACCTTTCCAACGAATGCAAAACCGTGGAAATCGGTTCGTGCGTTCTGGAGTTATAGCGTCATTCAGGAAGGAAAACCAGACTTAGTTTTATATAGTAGATTATGCATACATATAGATACTGATTCCAAATCTGACAAGATAAATTCACGACGATTCCAAAACCATGTGATGTTTAAACCAATCTATACAAATCTATTTGAAATAATTTTCTATAAAAAAAAATTGGTTATCTGTAAAGTCGGTTTACCGTTTAGTGTAGCCGGCATAGATTTATAAGACATTATCAAAATTACATTATCATTATCACGTCAAAAGACCTTCTCACGCCAAAAAAATCCTGATTCAATTTATTTGCTTCCAAGTTTATTGAAGCACGGCGTAAATTTTCCTTCATTTACTTATTATAAAGAATACTAGTTAAATCCTAACTTCAACATCCCTTTCTCCTTCAAGAACTGGTCAGCCGTAGAAAACTTATGCGATCATGAGAGATGTTTTTCCAAGTCCACTCCTTTATTATACCTCCTCCTCACTTCATATCGTAGAATCATTTCCTTATATCTTCAAATGCTTCTTCTCTGGATAATAGGTATGTTATCTTTCTTTCTACCAACTGTACCTGTTCGAGTCCAAATAATTGTATAAATTAATAAATTATTATTCATAAAATGACAAATTGTATTATTAATTTGTACTTACATATATTATATTCATTCACAGAAGACATTACGGTAGATATACATAATATAATTTAATTGAATAAAATTTTTTATAGTGACACTAGAAAAGATAGAAATTGTTTTCTAGTATGTAACTTTCTGAATATGAAAATATCCTATGGAGGCCATGGATAGACATATGCCTACAAAAACATTAAATAAAAATATCCATAATTGTATTTATTTATCCTTTCACATAAGTGCCCTCGTCAACATGATATCATAGGTTAATCCATGTACTATAACATCGAGAATTTTCATAGATGAAAAACTTGTTCGTCTCGTCGAAACGAACCTACTTACGAAAATTCAGCTTGTTATTAATCACTAAAAAATTTGTTCCGGCTGCCATACTAACAGGGTCACGCAGAAAAGGGGTCCTAATTCAAAAGAGGGTCATATTGTGGTCATCGTTATAAAATAGTTATACCGGCATCGTTATAAGACCGGCATCGTAAAAAAAATACCAGCTATTCCATAGTCGATACACCCTTGTGGAGTGGCATTTTTGTATGGGACCTCTTATTGAGTTAGGACACTCTTTATGTATCACCAAAAGTGTGAATGCATTATTGATGGTATGTAAAAAGGATTTACAAAAAAAGAAATTAATAATTATATAATCTTCTATTTTATTAAAATAACTATACATGAACACAACACAAACGTTATATGTAGAAACCGCCGGTTTCCGTCGTGCTTTTGATAAATACACAAAACAGCTGCCATTGTTACAATGACAGCTATTTTGATCCTTAGGTATTGCAACACAATTCAAAAGATGTTAGGTACTGCAACACAATTCAAAAGATATTAGGTATTGCAAAACAATTTGCAAAAAAGATCAAACTATCATTCGTTAGTTGATCGGGAACAGCGGTGGCAGCAACCAGAGGGAAACATTGCAAACTAAAATAAATAAATATTACCTACTAGACTTTGTGACCCTCATTGTCCTTCACACTTTCGTAAAAAAAATCTTTACGTAAACATTCCAATAACCCATACAATACTAGTACAATACTTAGTTTAATCGATACTAATAACCAAAGATCGGAATAGGTAGTG
Source organism: Melanargia galathea (assembly GCA_920104075.1). NCBI lineage: Eukaryota > Metazoa > Arthropoda > Insecta > Lepidoptera > Nymphalidae > Melanargia > Melanargia galathea. The sequence continues at coordinate 9,402,838 of OV049864.1, forward strand.
CAATTTGGGGTGAACGACCTGAAACATTATCAATGGTATGAATATGACTGCCGGATTTCTGTCTTTCGCGATTTTGATACCTCATATAAGTAATGTTCAGTATCGAAGAGATTTCTCTTTTTATGTTGTACTAATAAAAACTGAGTAAGGAAACCAAGGAAAATTAAGGGATAATATTTAAAAAAATATGAATTGGCATATCCACATTATGATATCATGAGAAATTGCAGCGTCAATTCCGATCATTGCTAATAACAGTGAACACACTTAAATGTCTCATTGTTCACACTTCCTTTTCGCTTATATTTTTCGTATTTATCTCAGGCTTTCGACCGAGTATGGCATGATTATGAAGAGTTACGATGTAAACTAAAACTTTGTCAAATAAACATACTCTATTCATACTCAAAATATGTATTAATATTATCTATCCAGATAATAAATCTTTCATAAAATTGAAGTAGGAATGCCACAAGGGATCTTAGCCCAATTTTTCCTATAAGGGTGCGTTTCCATTACCGCGAAACGGAGACGTGTTAAGTTTATTTTTAATTAATTATTATCATACCAGATCTCCGCTTCAATTACAATACAGTATGCACCTATTTTCTATTTCTATCTTGCTTATGTGTTTTAGACTGAGCAAGACAGAAATAGAAAATGGCGGTTTAACATTCCTATTTTTGTCTTGATCACAAACGATTTACAATAAACGCAGTGAAATGCAATAAAAAAATGTTTCACATAAAGTTCCGTGTGACATACTAATTTATGAATACCGAACCGCGTTTCACGGAATGCGTGAGCAGCCGTGAGGATTCCCAGATTTCAACTTTTACTGTCAAATTTTAGTAGTAGAGAGATTTGACGTTTTCAATTTTCTGTATTGCATTGCCGTTGCGCTCCGATGCGCTGCATCTAATGTGTATTTTAGGGTTACAACGGACCTTTGTATATCAGAAGCAAATCATCAGTACTATGCATGGTATACATAAATGACTTTAAATAAATAAATATTCACAACAAACTACGAACCTACTTTAAGAGTATGCCAATCAATTAAAAATACTTATTATTTATTTTCAATTGATTGAAATATTATTACATATTAAAACTACACGAACAACCGCGCTCATAAATTAGTTAATTTTAATTTTACATACATACTTAATGACAGTTTAAAATAAATACCACAACCCTTAAAGGTAAAAGAGATTTTAAAGCATTTTATGAAGTAATACAATTTCATCTATAATAATTTTAAAGATAAAGAAACTTTTGTGTTGAGTTTTTCTTTGCTAAATAACTTTCAAATAATGGCACTTTTGAAGTAGATTAAGATTATAAAATTGAACAATGTTTGTACTGTAACATTACATTATTGTAATGTACATTAATGTAATTAGGTAGGTTAATTTAATGTGTCATGTTAAAAATTTGGGATTCTTGGCTCAGAAAAAATCAATGTACCTATATTATACAAAAATTTACACAACTATTCACATACTACAATTATTCACATTATTATAATAATACAGCATTGTATTGGCGTTCAACACTTTAATAATATTAATAGTCTTAAAATATAGTCTTGACTTGTCTTGTTTTAAACATTTCGATGCCTCAGTTCCAAAGTGTAAAAAATCTGAAATCATTCCACTCAGTGTCACACTGAAGTTTATCGATGTTCAAAATAGTAGTTCATCTTTTAACGTGATAACGTCTTAGAGCGGGGCCGCACTGCGAAAATTATTCCCATATGTCACAGAATTTTGCGAAAAAATTCGCGCGAATAAATTTCGCAGTGCGGCCTAGGCCTTAGAGCGGGGCCGCACTGCGAAAATTATTCCGGTTTATATTCCGCATTTTAAAATATTTTTCTCACGAATTTTAAATCGCATGTGCGTGCAGCTTCATACATTCCCATGTCACAGGCCTAGGCCTTAGAGCGGGGCCGCACTGCGAAAATTATTCCGGTTTATATTCCGCATTTCAATATATTTTTCTCGCGAATTTTAAATCGCATGTGCGTGCAGCTTCATACATTCCCATATGTCACAGAATTTTGCGAAAAAATTCGCGCGAATAAATTTCGCAGTGCGGCCTAGGCCTTATAAATCGATGAACACCGGCCGCACGCATGACTCTTGTCACGTCCCGTCTAGCCGAACGTGCAAGCAAGAGCGCGGAACAAGCGATAGAGAGGCAATGTTTTCTTGACGTTATCACGTAAAATTATCGTTATCACGTAAAAATATCGTCCATAAACCGACTTTACAGGCAACCAATTTATTTATAAGTCCAGAATATTTTCATTTCAAACAGTAACTTTCACTGGAATATAATAACTAATGAAATAGAAAAACTAGAAAGATCCATTCATAGCAACATCTCAGTTCACAATAAAATAATGGTTATAAAAATAAAAAATATTCTAATTATTTCAGAAATTTATGTTTCCAAATGTCACACTTTGGAACTGAGGGGTCGATATAATAATTTCCTATCTAAATAACGAGGTAAGGATCGAGATCATGCCAATGTTGCCTTTGTGCTGAGTGGCGAGTATGGAGTGGCTGGGTATATGACGAACAAAGAGAGCTGCACCACCGCTAGTCCTCCGCCGATGGCATTCGGTATCTGAAAATTGTAAAAGTTTTTTTAAAAACATTGCCGAGTTGTTTTTTATACATACACTTTTTGGCAACCTCCCTGGCGCAGTGGGGAGTTGGAGGTCCCAGGTTCAATTCCGGGCAGGGGCAATTTGGGACTTTATAATTTCTAAATAGTCTCTGGTCTGGTCTGGGAGCTGCGGCTGGTTAACTGGTTACCACCCTACCGGCAAAGCCGTGCCGCCAAGCGATTTAGCGTTCCAACACAATACGTGTAGAAACCGATCAGGGCTATGCATACCTCTTCCAAGTTAGCCCGCTTGACGCTTCCATCTTAGACTGCATCATCACTTACCATCAGGTGAGATTGCAGTCAAAGGCAGTCAAAGGCAATTGTAGTTGAATAAAAAAAAACAAGAAACATCAAATGCATGCATAATTAGAATTAGTGATGTGCCAGATCGTTAATAATGTTCGCGGAAACGGATCCGAATATTTGGTGTCAAGATTTGTGGATATGGATACGGATCTAAACTTTTTTACTAGCTGTGTCAATACGACATGATAGTTGACGATAGTTGATAGTTGACAGGACATATTTTGGCTTGCATTATGCGGGTCTTTCACTGGTTTTAACGCCAAAAAGATCCACCAAAAAAGTAATATATGGAGAATCGGCGGAAACAAAGCTGCACATAATCCATCACTGCCCCGCTCTAATGCATACCCAAAGCCTCCTACTAGGGAAATATTTCGTACACCCTGAGGAGGCTATGTTCATTCCAGCCACAAAAGTGTTGCTATTCCTGACGGCAACGAACATCGGTGAGGAAATATAAATAGCGGCGAGCACAATAGATCGGCGACAAGCACAACAGAGCAAAATAGAACGGCGAAGAAGAACGGATATGGATCTTTCTTCTCCCTCAGATACGGATACTGATGTCCGGCACATCCTGTATTAGAATAATTCATTTATGAAAAACTGCTACCTACTTAATGCAAATTTTTCATTTAATCAGAAAGTGTAATTTCATAAACTAGGTCAACCCCAACCCTCTCACTTAAAAGCTCAAAGGTTTAGGTTTGGTTAAGGTTTTTAATAGGGCAAAATTTGCATTTAGGTATGCTTACAAAAAATAAAAAAGCAAAGTACTTTACCGTCATATAAATGTCCTGTTCCATTAAACCATATAAAAACCAAAGGCTTGACACTATGAAGGACATTAATATCATGGGAAACGGAAGGCAATCTGTGCACTTGGTCTTAATTACGTATAACAACTTGCTCATTGGTGCGGCAATTGTTATCAAAGTGAGTGTACATGCTGATAGACCTGAAAACAAAATACAGTTAGAGAATTTAAATTTATAAAGGAACTATAAAATAATAATTAAAAAAAGGTTAAGGCCTTAGTAGTCGTTGATTGTCCATGAGAGGCACACAAAATAAGGTACCCCTTTCCAAAAATTTAAGTTCTATCTTCTCAATTCTCATTCAATAGTAATGTTGATCATAAGTGTTTTTATCCATACTAATTTATATGTACTATAAATGCAAAAGTATGTTTGTCTATCTATCTGCTATCTTTTCACGGCCCAACAGTTTAACCGATTTTGATGAAATTTGGTACAGGGTAGCTTATATCCCGGGGACTGACATAGGCTACTTTTTATCCTGGAAAATTAAAGAGTTCCCACAGGATTCTTCAAGGTCTATCCGTTTAACCGATTTATACGAAATTTGGTACAGAGGTAGCTTGCATCTCAGAAATTGACATAGGCAACTTTTATCCCGCAAAAGCAAATAGTTCCCACAGGATTTTAAAAACCTAAATCCATGCGGACAATGTTGCGGGCATCATCTAGTTTTTAATAAAATTAATACATACCCACTCTGCTTAAAAGTATTTCATTGTCAGTCTCTACTGATACATATGCCATAATAAACACATACAACACCAGTGATAATAGAAACTGCTTCAACAGACTAGATTTCTTGAAGGTGTAAATATAATATACGATTACATATGAGATCATAAGTGAAACCCCAACTATATTAACTAAAGTTACTATGTTATCTTGTTTTATTAATCCATATATTAACCAAACGCCACATCTGTAACAGAAAGATTAATATTAAAAAAGTCTTCCAATCATAAGTTTCTTATAAACTGAATGAGTTCACTTTCAGTGAAAAGGTCAACTTTTGCTTGTTAACCCCCGACGCAAAAACGATGGGGTGTTATAAGTTTCACGTGTCTGTGTGTGTGTGTCTGTCTGTTCCCCTGTGGCGCTCAAACGGGTGGACCGATTTGAATGCGGTTTTTTTTTATTTGAAAGGTGAATTAGTCGAGAGTGTTGTTAGCTATGTTTGAAGAAAATCAATCCAAGATGGCCGCTACTACAAAATGGCGGATTACATATTTTTTCACAACTCCCTTAATATGGGTATCAAATGAAAGGGCTTGACTAGTAGAATAGTACTATTGCAAATCCAAGATGGCCGCCACCACAAAATGGCGAATGTCGGGGGTTTTTTAAATTTTTAATTTATACTTGTGCATACATCTTGTATCACTTGTACCTCCGTTGTGTATATATTTTTTTATTCTTCTTCAATTTGCAAGTGATGATGCAGTCTAAGATAGAAGCAGGCTATGGCAGTTTTACTAAATCCATATCCATAATCTGTTTCTGCGCAGCACTGAACCTCAACACTCAATCACTTGGTGGTATGTCTTTCCTAGTAGCGTCACTAGCCATGACTTAAAAAATCAATTCACACAGACAAAGTCGCGGGCATCAGCTAGTCTGGTACAAAATAATCAGTTCGGTAACAGTATCGGTACAGGTGCAGGTGCTCTTAGTATTCTGCTTTTATTTTATTTTTGTCTGTTTGTAATTTTTTTCTATTCTAACAGAATCTCCGAATAGTCTGCCAATCCGCACTTGGCCAGCGTGGTAGACTATGGTTAAAATCCTTCTCATTTTGAGAGAAAACCAGTGTTCATGATAATATTATATTTTATGTTTATGGTTATATTGTAATAAAATACGATTATAAAAAGGAAAGAGAATTTTAATATAAAAATATGAGTAGGTATAAAACGCCAAAATCCCTTGTGCCTGTACACCCCGCGCGGCATCTTTTGAAGTCACCGGCGGTGCCTTTGGCAAAACGCCGCGCGGCGGAGGCAGCGAGAGACAAATGTGACCGTAAGAAAACGAACAGACTTTACAGTTGTTATGAATGTAAAGTACGTCATTATCTTATTTTACCAGTAATAATCAACTGGAAAGTGTGAAAACGTGTAAGTGCTTAAAAATAACATAGTAAATCACTAATGATTTCAATAGAAAATACCTATTTCACTTACGATAAAAATCCGCAGATAAAAGGTAGTGGTGATGATTCCGCTGTTGTCCGATTAACCACATATTGTTTGCAAACCAAGCTAAAATAGGCAAAGTGATTAATTTTCACATGAAGCGCATGAAAGATGTATTTATTAATGAATAAACTTACATTCCGGATAAAAATTGAAGTATCGTAGTTACAACAGCTGAAAATGATACTAATTCTTTCATACCCACTAAATTCATTGTAGATCATTTATAGATATCGTTTAAGACGTAACAATTCACTTAATTAAAATGATAATGGGACAACTCACAATCACAACATATTTTTATTTTTGTATTTGTTGACGAATTCAAATTGCGCAAATCGCAATGACACTGACACTTGACAGTAAAGTCCACAGATTACTAGAGGATGTAAAGTCAGTCCATAAAGTAGGTATAGATCGAACAGAATCTCATGAAAAATAGGGAAATTAAATTTTTAACCCCCGACGCAAAAACGACGGGGTGTTATAAGTTTGACGTGTCTGTGTGTGTGTGTGTGTGTGTGTGTGTGTGTGTGTCTGTCTGTTCCCCTGTGGTGCTCAAACGGGTGGACCGATTTGAATGCGGTTTTTTTTGTTTGAAAGGTGAATTAGTCGAGAGTGTTCTTAGCTATGTTTGATGAAAATCGGTCCAAGATGGCCGCCGCTACAAAATGGCGGATGATATATTTTTTCACAACTCCCTTGATATGGGTATCAAATGAAAGGGCTTGACTAGTAGAATAGCACTATTGCAAATTCAAGATGGCCGCCGCCACTAAATGGCGAATGTCGGGGGTTTTTTAAATTTTAAATTTACACTTGTGTAGTAAGCAACACTAGGTTAACTCGGCTGCCCTAGTGATAAACAAAGTAATAGGGTATTTGACTAATTTTTGGAAATTGTTTTAAATTATTCTTTATTACTTATTAAAACACACTACATTGATATTTTTCGCAATATCTACAGTATTAAGAATTAAATCAATGATAAAGTTTAAGTTTTGAAAACCACGCCAAAAACGACATTTCTGATCACATGATACGCGTGACGTCACAAATCGCTATGCAAGTCACTTCTCTCGCTCGCTCCTTTTCGGAACTCGGTGCGTGCGACAGAGACGCTACGCAAGGCGACTGCTGTATCGTAATGTTGTAAATTGTTATACCTACTCATTTTAATATCAATCTTATTCTTGTCTCTTTCACACTTATGAAAATTTTGATAAGCTTGAGCTATTTTCCGATCCACTAATTTCTATAGGACATTATGCCAACTCTATTTATTATTATTATCTCTATGTGATGAACAGACAGATATAAATCAAATCATTAGATCGTAGATATTAATCATTACTCTGTGATCATTAGGTGATCATTAGTCTGTGGCATTATCTGTGGTGATCACAGAGTACATTATATATACTTTATTAGAGATTGCACTCGCCTGTTCACCTAAAGCGACCTCCACAGGGAAGTGGCTAAACTAAAATATATATAACTACAACGCTATAGTACTATATATATAGGTACTACTGGTACTATTATCCTATATGTTATTGGTCTGTGGGTACTATCCTATATGTTATTGGTCTGTGGTGGGTACTATATACTATACTATTGTCCTTGTGTATCGTATAAAATAATTTATCTTAATTATTACAAGATCACTAAAGAATGATGTGACCTTGTAATAATTAAGATAAATTATTATTATACAATACTTACATTAAAATTGTAAGAGGTGGTCTCCAGATGTTAGGAAATGAAACGCATGTTGATAATTTTCTGCTTTTTAATCGAGTCTTTTTTACATGCGTGGGTCACTGTTATTTATGCAAAGATAATCGGAGTCGATCACGTCCACGATCACGAGATGAAATGCACAGATAATTGGAGTCCAAGAATGGCGAAATAGTAATAAAATAAGAAAAAACTAACGAAGCACCATTAACACAATAATTATCCAACTGTCATACTAGAAAATAGTGATGTGCGTAATCGATTATCAATAATCGATTAATCGATTATTAAAATGATCGATTGTAATCGATTATGATTTTGCATAATCGATCATGATCGATTATAAAGATATACGTTAATTACCAAACTTTACTACCAGCTTTCTGTTATTAATTTGCTTGCTAAAATATAATATGGTTTGGCAACCCTATCATTGCAAAAAGGGTATTCCCTCAAAGTTAGTTTTAGGCTTTGTTCACACCAAACGGGTAGTCAGCCGCCGACTGTGAGTGAGCGTTATGCAGCTTACAGCTTTTTCATACATACTCAACTTTTCGAACACACCGAACCGACGATACGCCTTTACCAACTGTAGTGAAATTACCCCCGCTATGAGTATCTATATATGTACAAGCTGTGCCCCGCGATGTTACCCGTGATTAATAAGTTTGTACACATAAAAAATATTTTCATCCCATCTATTCGAAAAGGACGACTTGGTTCGCCTTTAAGTGCACCCAAAGGTGGTGTTTGCGGCGTACTTACTTATAAGTGCGCGTAAAAGATAATTGCGGCGCACTTATAAATAATTGCGCCGCAATTATCTTTGCCGCGCACTTTTTGAAGATGAAGGGCCCGTGGTCCCACCGGGCTAGGCGCGAATGATATCGATTGTTGTTATTGTTGTAACAAGTTTGACGTCTGTGTATGTATGTGTGTCTGTATCTGTCTGTTCCCCCGTAGCGCTCAAATGGTTGAACCGATTTGAATGCGGTTTTTTTTGTTTGAAAGTTGAATTAGTCGGGAGTATTTTTAGCTATGTTTGATGAAAATTGGTTCAAGATGGCCGCCGCCACAAAATGGCGGATTACATATTTTTTCACAACTCCCTCAATATCGGTATTAAATGAAAGGTCTTGTTGTCACGACCTTTCATTTTGACGTCTGTGTGTGTATGTGTGTGTGTCTGTCTGTTCCCCCGTAGCGCTCAAACGGTTGAACCGATTTGAATGCGGTTTTTTTGTTTGAAAGGTGAATTAGTCGGGAGTGTTCTTAGTTGTGAACGATGAAAATCGGTCCAAGATGGCCGCCGCCACAAAATGGCGGATTACATATTTTTTCACAACTCCCTCAATATGGGTATCAAATGAAAGGTCTTGACTAGTAGAATAACACTATGCAAATCCAAGATGGCCGCCATCACAAAATGGCGAAATTCGGGGGTTTCTTAAATTTTTAATTTATACTTTTATTATTAATCCGCCATTTTGTGGCGGCGGCCATCTTGGACCGATTTTCATCAAACATAGCTAAAACACTCCCGAACTAATTCACCTTTCAAACAAAAAAACCGCATTCAAATTGGTCTATCCGTTCGAGAGCTATGGGGGAACAGACAGACATACACATACACACACACAGACACGTCAAACTTATAACACCCCGTCTTTTTTGCGTCGAGGGTTAAAAATATGAGGCGCCTTTTATTTCCTCATAGAGGGTGATGAAAAGTAGAGTGTATCACTCGGGCCGTCGGACTCGGGCGCAATATATTTTTGGCTCGGGCGACGTACTTTGAATCCCTCGCTACGTTCAGGATTGCACTAAAGAATCCCTCGCTACGCTCGGGATTCTACTATACAATCCCTCACTTCGCTCTGGATTCAAAAAAGCGCCCTCGCCGTAAAAATATTATTTTGCTCCCTTATGATACAATCTACTATTGAACAAAATCATCTAAGAGTAACTTAGCAACGAGAACGACAGTAAATTCATGCAAAAGCATACAAATGCATGCAACGACAGCAAACTATTGCAATAATTTGTTATGTGAGCGCGTAGACAGTGTGAGCGTGATGTACCTAAGAACAATCAGCGTTTAACAGTACCTATCTCGTTTTTGGAAGTCTATATCTATTTAAGTCCCTCAGGAACACTTTTCCGGGATAAAAAGTAGCCTATGTGTTATTCCAGGACATAACCAGCTATCTCCAATCCAAATGTCAGCCAAATCGGTCCAGTAGTTGCGGCGTTAAAAAGTAATAAACATACACACATATATACACACACACACACAAACTTTCGCCTTAGTGTAATAAATAGGTACCTAATAGGTAGGGTATTCTTACCGGTTATCGTCCATTTAGTGGAGTTACTGAGTTTGAGAGGGTGAAAATATATGTTCTATAAAAAAAATTAAACAAAAACTTGTTGGAATATACTTCTAGTATAGTCTATTTTCATTGCATGTTAGTATTTTTTTAGTCAGATAACTAGTTTTTTTTTAATCCTAATAAAAAGCTGAAAATGCCGATTTCACCGGTTATCGTCCACTAAATCTAGTTATCGTCCACCCTTGTACCTGTTATCCGTCCACTGATTTCTATGAGAAATTTAGTATGAAAAAGTATGCATGTAATGAGTAAGTAATTGAATATGTAATATTAACACGACTTTAATATGTATTTAATATCCATACCAATTAAAATTAACTTCCTGTCCGTGTTTTTGAAATATATGGGTTTTTATTAGTGAACTTATGTTTACTTATACATTATTAAAAAGCCACATAACCGTTTATAAAAAAATTGTTTTTCTGTTTTTCATCTATTCGTAATACTTACTTTTCAAAATAGCTGAACCTATTTTGACAGAACTTTCACAGGGTGATAGAGAACTTTACACAAAGTGATGTGGTCTTTCTACGCATACGCAATAGCGGTCAACTGCTTGTTTTAAAATAAAACAGGTAAAAAAACTATAAGTAGGTACATATAATTTAGCAGCCTCCCTGGCGCAGGGGTAAGTCTTATTAGTAGAAGGTCCTCTACTTGATTCTCGACCGAGCAATTTGGTAAATTCAATTTAATAATTTCAAAATTGTCTCTAGTCTAGTATGCCTTACTTCCAAGTCATTTAGCGTTTAAGGGTACGGATTCTGCCGTACCTCTTTCAGGTTATCCCGCATCCATCTTAGACTGCATCGTCACTTAACATCAGATGAGATCGCAGTCAAGGACTAACTTGTAGATGAATAAAAAATAAATTATAGATATTTGAATAATAATCAAAATTCGCCTAAATAATAACATAATATTAAAAAATATATGTTTTTCATACAGTTTAAAATATAGGTGGACGGATAACTGGTGCACTTCAGATTCTCTATTTTAAATTTCGTCCACAAATTATAATGATCGACAATACTATCTTAACTTATAAATATATCGAAGTTCCCAGGAGAAACACATAAAATATAAGGTAATTCTTTTGTCAAACAAGTTTAATTATTTATATTTTTACTAAATCTATTTATTTTCAAATAATAGCTTGGCGGTCGAAACTTAGAATATTTATTCAGTGCAAATTTAGATATCGTCCACGCGTGATTTTGAAGACCTATAGTTTTATATACAATGCGAAAAAAGTGGACGAAGACTAGTCACTAACTAGTGTATGTGTATAGGATTCGAATTAATAAACTTAATTCCAATTTTGTGCACACCTCGATTGATAACAGGACTACCTAAAATTAAGACGCTAAACCTGTGTTTGACCGCCCGGACGATAACAGGTTTTCTTAAGAAAATAGTGAACTAGTTGCCGTCCACCCCTTTTTTTTGTGTTCCAATATAATCAAAAGTAAAAACACACGTTCACAGTATTTTATGAAACATAAGTAAGTGCTACAAAGAAGAATCAAACTAAATATTATAGTAAAATGTTTAATAACTTTCCGTGATAGTTGAAGCATGCCACTAATTTTTTTGCTCCACACGGCTCGTTTTCATTCCTTAATTGCATACTCAAAATTCGATCGCTTTGTTTTCGAAGAAACTTAAGTGAAATAGACTTTTTTCTTTCTCTGTATCTTGATAAGACATTCAAGTTGGCATAGAGATGCATTATTTTTATGTGAGTCTTATAATGTTTCTATTTTTAAGCATTCCTTAAGAGTGATCCGCTCGGTGGACGATAACAGGTGCGTGTCCGGAAACCGGTGTTCCAACCCTATGTATATTTAATTTTGATCAATTACATTATTTTTTAATTATTCTATTTAATTTTCTAATTTCAATTTCAAAAAATTTAAAAAATAGTGTTTGTTTTTCTTTTTAACCCCCGACGCAAAAACGACGGGGTGTTATAAGTTTGACGTGTCTGTGTGTGTGTGTGTGTGTGTGTGTGTGTGTGTGTCTGTCTGTTCCCCTGTGGCGCTCAAACGGGTGGACCGATTTGAATGCGGTTTTTTTTGTTTGAAAGGTGAATTAGTCGAGAGTGTTGTTAGCTATGTTTGATGAAAATCGGTCCAAGATGGCCGCCGCTACAAAATGGCGGATTACATATTTTTTCGCAACTCCCTTAATTTGGGTATCAAATGAAAGGGCTTGACTCGTAGAATAGCACTATGTAAATCCAAGATGGCCACCGCCACAAAATGGCGAATGTCGGGGGTTTTTTAAATTTTTAATTTATACTTGTTTCAGAACAGTCTAAAAGGTTATAATATAGATGTTGCTACTAAATGCAAGGGTTCAGAATTTTTTCCAGAAAGTAGAATTGTTTTTTCAGTTCTTTCTAAGAATTATTTCATAATCGATCATTAATCGATTAATAATCGATTATTATTTTATAATCGATTAATATAATCGATTAATCGATTATCAAAATAATCGAATCGGCACATCTATACTAGAAAAACTTCAATGTCAAACTAATTATTGTTGTCAATGTTGGTCAAACTGAAATGGCCGTTCGCTACGTTTAGAAATTAAATCATAAATGTTTCATTAAACTTCCAACTTATATAGAAATATTTACAATGACTGTTATGTGAGTTTTAACTTAGAAATTTATCCTACTAACTCATATTACTCTCAAAAAAATATTTTACATATTATTAGCTGAACTGTTTAATTAAATGACATTAAAATAAATTAGACTAAAACTTAAACTTCTGAACGAACACTTACTTCAGTGGCATCATAGATAAAGAGGCACAGATTATAAATACAAGATAAGCGCCATCTTTAGGGAAGTGGTAACCGGGGTAATTTTCATACAATGAAAAAATGTTTGAAGTGCAAAGGCCCTGGTGGTGATGAAAATGAAAACAAGAAACAAATATTTAATATTTTAATATAAAATAACTGAAATCAAATTAATTTACACTATTATCATCGACTCGAGTGCTAAATTAGAAGTTTCAAATAATTATTAATTATTGCTACATTATTCGATGAGCTGAGATATTTTCTGAATGATAAACGACGGAATATTTTGTCGGACACTTTTGTCCTCATAAAATAATTAGAAAACAACAATGAAGTCTTTTAAATTGATTGTTCATCAGTCTAGTTTTAGTTGTAAGTACATATCTATTTCCTTTATATAGAAAAATACTTAAATAAAGTTTCCTTTTGTGAGATAACTGAGTATCTTAAAGTTGTTTGTTTTAAATCATACATTTAAAATGTGGCCGATTCTGTTGTACACAATCTCTAAATCTAAACTAAATTGACAGGTTTAAAAATAGTGCTATCCCCTTCAGCAGGGAGGATTGTGAAAGAGACGGGAATATATTTAGACCTGTCATTTTAGTTTAGATTTAGAGATTGTGTACAACAGAATCGACCACAGTGTCTTTTGAAACTATAAATAAATTCAAGTGTATAGTGTATATTTACTAGTGGCAAATCTGTCTTTAATTTTAAAATTATTTCAGCTGAAGATCTGATAATAAATCTGAAAGATTATCCTGGTTTAAAGGAAAAAGATATTGTTGAAATTTACCATCCAGAAAATGATTACCCAAGATTGCTTTTGCAAGTTACTAAAGTTGATACTCCAGGACGAGGAAGAGGTAGGTATTACTTATTTATTAGCTGTTTTGGTCCTTGGTTGTAAAGGCTTCATTTGTAACTTTCCACTTATGCTGGTATATTGAGGCCAGTCCTTCAAATCTGTATTGAATTAGTTGCACCATGGATGCCTCAGCCTGCTTAAAGTTTTTGTACTTTGCTGTGTGTTAATGTGTTGCAGTAACCTAATAAATAGTTCTTACTGCTGCTGTTTGTCTTTCTAGTTTGAAAATAATATCTTACTTTCATTCAATAGTCAAAATGTATGTTATTTTCTTAGAAAATAGGTTACCTAATATTATGATTTGGAAGATGTCTTGCTAATACTGGCATTGAATAGTATTAAAATTTTCGTATTTTTGTTTACATGTATTGATTTGAAGCCTGCAATATGAATAATTATAGAATTCCTATGGTATTAGAAGAAACCTAAATCCACATAGCTGAGGTCTTGTGCACCAAATATTATTCAGTATATACAAAGTATGTTTGTTTGCAGATGCTATCAGTGTGGAGCAAAGCATTGCCACAACATTTCAATTGCGAACATTTGCCGATGTGTATGTAAATATTGTAAATGTAGCGGATGTTGCACTTGACTCTGTAGAATTGACCTTCAAAGATCAGTACTTGGGGAGGTCTGAAATGTGGAGGCTTAAGAATCATTTGGTAATTTTTTTTTATAAATATAGATTTAAAATTTTTACCAATATAATATTGCAAATTTGATTTTACACATGTATTTGGTTGTATACATTTAGTTATACACATATTGTGATAGAATGTCCAATGTAATATTGCAATTTAATTCATCTTGATATCAATATTCTGAAGAAAGAGGGTCTTGATGCATGAACAGACCTCTAAACATTATGATCCTTATTCTTTAATGTTTCTGTTAACATACAGTTTTTAATTTAAATTAATATTACAAGAAAAATAAAAAATAAAAAAACAAAAAATGAAAATAAGTATATTAAAACATAAAATATGAACACTGCACTGCAGTGAGGAAATGTGCCCAGAAGTATTACTTACTTAGGTATGTATTTTATTTTAGGTCAGTACTTGTGTGTACCTGAATAAGAAGATAGAATATTGTGGAGGCGCAATCAGATGTCAAGTGTACGAAATGTGGTCACAAGGTGACAGGGTCGCTTGTGGAGTTATAACAGAAGACACAAAAATTGTGTTCCGCTCCTCTACATCTATGGTCTATCTTTTCATACAAATGTCCTCTGAGATGTGGGACTTTGATATCCATGGTGACTTATACTTTGAGAAGGCTGTCAATGGATTTCTTGCAGATCTGTTTACCAAATGGAAGGCAGGTGTTATCAAAACTTTATTTTCATTTTATTTATCAATTTTTTTACCCAATTACAGCAAAGCTAAAATGAAGTATGTATGTACATATGTATGTTAGTGTCCGATTTTTGTATGAGATTCTGTGTGTTCGACTGTAGCGCCTAAACTACTGGGCCGATTTTGATGAGTGAGGTGTCAATTAATTCTTTGTTAGGCTAAACTAGTCTAGTTTTGGCTAAACTAGTCTAGTCTAGGCTAAACTAAAATATTAGTTAGTTTTGGATAGACTTTAATAGATGGTGCCACTAGCTACTAGCAGAATGCCCTGCACATTCTGCACACTAGATTATTATTTTATATTAAACTAGCTGACTCCCGCGACTTCGTTCGCGTGTTTTTCTTTGCTATAAACCTCACAGAGCCCGAGACCTTTCCAACAAATGCAAAACCGTGGAAATCGGTTCGTGCGTTCTGGAGTTATAGCGTCAGGAAGGAAAACCCGACTTATTTTTATATAGTAGATTAAATTACTAAGCATAGTCTGGTTTTAGTTTACGAATTTTATCTCTTCATACAGTAATATTTGTCAGATTATTGGTAACCAACTGCAATAGAGATGCAGTCAGCTTATAGTTTAAATGCAGTCCGTCAGTCTAGCTAGTCCCTAAGTGAGTATTAATTTTCCATGACTGACAAATACTGCATTTTAAAAATTTATTACTCCTTTGTGTGATTGCAAGTTACACAAGAGTTATTTTTACAGAAAAATGGCAGTAATCATGAAGTGACCATTGTATTGTTTTCAAGAACATTTTATAAAGCCAAAACTTTAGAGGAATTCCCCCAGCACATGAAAGAGTGTTTACAGAAAGATTACAGAGGACGATTTTATGAAGATTTTTACAGGTTATTATTAATTTTAAATTTAATTTTTATACAAAGGGAAAATTTTATTTTATTAGTTTGTTTTACTTTGTCTGATTGTATTTACCAAATGCAGGGTGGCAGTCCAGAATGAAAGATATGAAGATTGGTCAAATGTTCTACTGCAGCTACGGAGACTTTTCACAGACTATCAAAAGATTGTATTGCAGTACCATGAGAGGCCAAACATGGAAATACCAACAGCCATTAATTCCACCGCAGCTCAGGGGAATTTCCTTGAAGTTCTGAATATGAGTTTAAATGGTAAAACTATAAAATACGACTCGCATTTAACAGAACTCGTCAAGCCGTAGTGTAACGCTTTCCGTAGTGGAACCACTTTCTGATAAGTATCGGTTAGCTATCTACAACTTTTGTCTTTGTCACTTGATATTAAGTATGTGACAAAAATTAACATTTAGGCTATCCAACATTTATCAGGTGGTGAAAGAGGCTGTAAATGTACAATTTGACATTTTAACTTTTAAATACATAATATGTTCCGCGGAACGTGCAAGCAATCACGAGGATTCCCAAATTTATATACCACATCCAAATATGAACTCTAAGCCCTCATACGCATTAGCGGTCAACCGCGTACGCGGCTGACCGCGCGGCTGGCCGCTTTTATATTTTTATATGCAACCGCTCATTTTGTACGCATTAAACCGCGACGAAATTCTATGAAGAGCCTAGCCGCGCGGTTAGCCGCGTACGCGGTTGACCGCTAATGCGTATGAGGGCTAAGTGCCAAATTGTACATTTCAGTTTTCTTTGTTATATTGTCTGTCTGATCGGCTTTTTGTTGGTCAGGCTAAACTGATTGCAGAGGTCCAATGGTACATGCTCTCTAATCTTTTGATTAGAGAGCATGTACCATTGGACCTCTGCAATCAGTTTAGGTTAAAAGAGTAGCTCAGGTTTAGAAAAATATTTGGCTTACGACTGTTATATAATAATAATTATTTGGCTGACGATTATTATCAGGTATTATTGTTAGAGTTTCCCCATTCGTTTTTCAGTGTTCGAAAAACATTACTTGGACCGATGTTTCGACCGGACCGGCCAACTCAGTGTTGTGATCACACCCGGCGTGGGTGTCTTCGAGGTCGACAGGGAGCTGACCAACGTCACAAAGCAGAGGATCATCGACAACGGTGTAGGAAGCGATTTAGTGTGCGTCGGCGAACAACCCTTGCACGCCGTCCCCCTACTCAAGTTCCACAACAAAGACAGCAACATAAACTCCATAGACGATTACTCTATGCCGCATTGGATCAATTTGTCGTTCTACTCCACTAACAAGAAGGTCGCATACTCGAATTTCATACCGAGAATCAAACTGCCTCCGAGGAAAAGTCAGGAGCCGTTGAAGAAGATGTATGAGGACGAGTGTAAAGGGAAACTGTTGAAAGAGGACGACTATATGCACAACTCAATATTCGATTACGATGCATACGACGCGCAGGTGTTCCAGCTGCCGCCGGCTCATAGCACATGGTATGCTTATTTTTTATCTAAAAAAAAAATTAATGAATTTTTTTTTTTTTTTTTGCCAAAAAGCAACTTTACAAAGATTGTTATATCTGTTGAGACCTAGGTTCTGTATCGTGGGGCTCAATTCTAAGCCGTTTCTAATTTGAAAATGAAAATGAAAAATGAAAATTGTTTTCTTAGATTTGTAAAACTACACTTTATGCAAAGGCTAGATTTTGGATCTCTATGCTTAAAGGATTTTTTTGGCAATCCTAGGATTTAATTTACAAAAAAAAGGTATGTGTACTTATGTACACGCGTAAGTTGAATTTCTTTGCATGTAAATAATTAATTACAATCAGACAATAGATGTGGCGACAGATGGCTATGTTTGCTTGCGAATGGTCGATATAAAACTTCGACATGTCGTTTTTCGTGTCACCCTGTGCGTGCGCTTCATAAAAATTCACTCTAATCATTTTTTCATAACACACCTAAGGCCCCTATCCCACTGGCGTTTTGCGAGCGTTGGCGTTTCTCCAACGTCTGTGCAGCGACAACGTCGCGTTAACGCGACGTCAACGTTGAGAGTGTCCAATAGTAGAGGAGCCCAAGAGGGGATTTTTGGATTTACTCGAGCGCGGCAGATTAAGATAAGAGAGGCGAGGCATCTTGCATCCTGGCATTTTCTTCTTCCTATCAACTAATCTATAAAATCTACTAAGTCCCGATGACGCTCGAGTAAATCCACATTTAACATCCTCGGCTCCCCTACTATAATGGCAACTGTTCACGCTTCACAATGTCAACGCAACGTTAACGTCGCGACAACGCTGCGCAGACGTTGGAGGAACGCCAACGCTCGCAAAACGCCAGTGGGATAGCGGCCTAAAGAAGTATAACTTCAAAATAGACATTTTAGTGTTTAACAAACAACACTTAAAATGGTGGCACTTTGTTTCTTTGGATGGCCTTTGCCCTTTAGCCTATAAAAGCGACAGCTCTTGACTCATAAGGATCAGCTTTTGAAACACGAAATACAACATACATAAATCATATATAATTTTAAATTTGTAATATTTTTTTTGTAGGGTACAGAAAGTGGCTCGCACAAAGAAAACATCGGTGGCGGGTTTGGAAGGCATCAACAGACGCAGTCCGCCCGTCTCTGGCATTCACCACAGGAAGATGTCGGACCCAGACATCCATCACAGTCTGGGGAATGATATACTGACTAGTCGTGAGTAAATTATATTATCTATACTAATAATGAAAATTAATATTAACTGCGTCTTATTAAGCTCATATGATTTTATTTGAACACTAGCTTTTGCCCGCGGCTTCGCCCGCGTGAATTTCGGTTTTTCACAAATCCTGAGGGATAAGTAGATTTCTGGTTCCCGTTCCCGCTCCCTTTTCCAACCTTTATACTTACTTAGGGAATTTTTTATCTCCATTCAAAATTGCAGCCAAATCTGTTCAGTAGTTTTGACTGGCCCGTTGGCGCGGTTGGCAGTGACCCTGCCTTCGACATACATACGACTAAAACAAACTAAAGAAATAAAAAACATCATAACCCCTAATAAAAACAAAATCTCCGATTCAAAATAAAAATTACGAAAACGCACGCAACAAACGCAGTACACATCCGCACGCATTAGCTTCCTCGTTCGAAATGGAGATTGGAATTGGATTGGAGCATGCACCCTCTTCACCGCACCCGCCCGCCGCGCGGCGGCGTACCGCCGCACCGCGTGCGCGGCCGTCGCGCGCAGCGAAAATACCTATCAGGGCGTTTTTTAACATAGGTACTTACCGATTTCAACACAACTCCTTTTTTGAAAGTCGGTTAAAAAAGTAGCCTATGTTACTCCTTGGTTAATCCTCTACTTGTCTGTGAAAGTCCCGTCAAAATCGGTTCAGCCGTTCCGAAGATTAGCCCGTTCAAACAGACAGACAGACAGACAAAAATTTTAAAAACGTGTGATTCGGTTATGGTATCGTTCAAATAACCATATGAGCTTAATATGTGGTAGTTATTTCGAAATTACAGACAGACACTTCAATTTTATTTATTAGTATAGATTGTGGCCAATTCTGTTGTACACAATCTCTAAAACCTAAACTAAATTGACAGGTTTAAAAATAGTGCTATCCCCTTCAGCAGGGAGGATTGTGATAGAGACAGGAATATATTTAGACCTGTCATTTTAGTTTAGATTTAGAGATTGTGTACAACAGAATTAGCCACATTGTATAGCATAACCTAAACACGTTTTTATTGTCTGTTCTTTCTCTAGTCTTTTTTAACAGGCTAATCTTCAGATTGGCTGCATAAGTAAGATATACTTGGGCTATTTTTTGTACTTGAAATATGTATTTATGTTTCATGCATAATATTTATTAGTATTTATGTTTTATGCATAAAAAATAGAAACTGTTAACACTGGGAACAACTTATAGGTTAATACATTTTCACGGCGTAACTGCTGAAACGATCTTGACGAAACTAGACCCTGATATAGCTCGCATCCCGGACACGGACATAGGCAACTTTATATCCTCAGATAAAAAACCTAGATGCACGAGGTTGAAGTAACCAAGTATCAACTGTTCTTGATATAAAAAAAGCAGGCCAGCGTAAGTATCGTAGTTGTTTACTTTGATTTATTCATTTCAGCAAAATACGGGGTGAACGAAGCCAGAAGTGACTCAACTGACTCGTCCATGTCGGTGAACCGTCTGTCGCCTCGCAGCTCGGTGTCCAACAAGCCCGTGATACGGACGGGCCGGGCGCTCATCAACCCCTTCGACCCCTCACACGTCACTGTCAAGCTCACCAGTAACCGACGCAGATGGACCCATATATTTCCCAAAGGTAAGTGCATAATAACTAAATTAAATTCTATAGCCAAAATGTTCTGTGATTTGCCTTTATTAAGGCACCTGTTCCCTGTAGCGGAGCGAGTAAGCAGAGCAAGCAAGCAGAGCGGATAGCACCGGAACCCACTCAGAAAGCCGGTCTCCCAAACCCATTTCCTTTCCCCAACCTCGCTCCGTTGTCTCTATTTGCAATCTTGCTCGGCTGATTCCTCCGCCACTTTGCTTCGTTCCGCAACCTCACTCCGCTACTTCGCTCCGCAACCTCACTTCGCTCCTTCGCTTTGCAATCTCGATCTAAGCGCTCGCTTCGCTAGGCACAGGCAAGCCGACAGTTTATGTGTTTTATGTGGTTATAATGGATATCACTCCCGAACGGTTAAACGCTAAACAATTTAGAATTCAAATAGAAAGCCTTCCTACTCCATTCAAAAAATGGTAATCCACTAACACAACCACCACAACTTATTACAGCTGTTGATCAGATCCCACAGGCGTGCTGATTCAACTTATTATGTTTGATCAGCTTCAAAAGGCGCGCTGATTAACTTGTTCTGTTTGATCAGCTTCAAAAGGCGCGCTGATTAACTTATTATGTTTGATCAGCTTCAAAAGGCGCGCTGATTAACTTATTATGTTTGTTCTGTTTGTTCAGGTCCCACAGGCGTGCTGATCCAACAGCACCACTACCAGGCGCGGCCGGCCGGCGAGCCCGCCTCGCGCCCCGACGACACCAATATGGCGAAGGAGATTGGCGCCTGCGTCATCAACAACAACCACTCCGTGTACCAAGTTGATGGTATTACACTTTATACTAGTATAGTAGGGCACTATCTCTCTAGCATACCAATAGTGGCGCAACCAGTCGTGCTACCAACAAAATGTATACAGCTCTATGAATGGTAAATTAGCTGGTGTCTGCTTGGTTGAGCAATCAATTTAGTGGGATGGCCTGGATATATATTTCTTAAGCCTAGCGGTATACCCGTGACTTCGTGGATGGCCTGTATCACCCGTTGGCGGTGCAACCATAATGTCCTAGTGAGATAATGTGGCCAATTCTGTTGTACACAATCTCTAAACCTAAACTAAAATGCATCGACGATACATCCCATAGACACCTCATGTTTATTTTAATTCTACTGAAACAATTCTGGCAACTAGCTGAAGTATGAAGGCGCGGGGAATCGCGTTCTGATTGGCCCGACCAAGGTCAGTACTTACCTAGGTTGCGAAAAGTACACGGACTAGGGATGGGACACGTTTGATTAAAACACGATAAGTAGATACTTACCTACCAAACATATTGTATGAATGTTATTTTATATTTTGTATTACAGATTGCTATATTGCCCCTACCTCTACATCTACCTACCTCTACCTACCTACCTAGAGGTAGGGGTAGAGGTAGGGGTAGGGGTAGAGGTAGAGAGGAGAGGGTTGTCGGTCACTGTCAGTCACTGTCAGTCAGTCAGCCAGTCAGTCACTGTCAGTCAGTCAGTCAGTCACTGTCAGTCACTGTCAGTCACTGTCAGTCAGTCAGTCAGTCACTGTCATTCATTGTCAGTCACTGTCAGTCAGTCAGTCACTCAGTCATTGTCAGTCAGTCACTGTCAGTCACTGACAGTCACTGTCAGTCACAGTCAGTCATTGTCAGTCACTGTCAGTCATTGTCGGTCATTGTCAGTCAGTCACTGTCAGTCACTGTCAGTCAGTCAGCCAGTCAGTCACTGTCAGTCAGTCACTGTCAGTCAGTCACTGTCAGTCAGTCACTGTCAGTCATTGTCAGTCACTGTCAGCCAGTCAGTCACTGTCAGCCAATCAGTCACTGTCAGTCATTGTCAGTCAGTCACTCTCAGTCATTGTCAGTTACTGTTAGTCACCGTCAGTCACTGTCTGTCACTGTCAGTCACTGTCAGTCAGTCACTCACTGTCAGTCATTTTCAGTCACTGTCAGTCAATCAGTCACTGTCAGTCATTGTCAGTCGCTGTCAGTCAGTCACCGTCAATCACTGTCAGTCATTGTCAGTCATTGTCAGCCAGTCAGTCACTGTCAGTCATTGTCAGTCAGTCACTGTCAGTCACTGTCAGTCATTGTCAGTCAGTCATTGTCAATCACTGTCAGTCATTCAGTCAGTCACTGTCAGTCATTGTCAGTCAGTCACTGTTAGTCATTGTCAGTCACTGTCAGTCAGTCGGTCAGTCAGTCAGTCAGTCACTGTCATTCAGTCAGTCACTGTCAGTCAACCAGTCAGTCAGTCAGTCACTGTCAGTCAGTCAGTCAGTCAGTCAGTCAGTCAGTCAGTCAGTCAGTCAGTCAGTCAGTCAGTCACAGTCAGTCAGTCTGTCAGTCAGTCAGTCAGTCAGTCACTGCCCAACGACGTGACGCGATTGTCGCGCGAATGCCTATTAGGACACCTATTCGAGATCAGTATGTTTGATCGCGAGTTCGTACGAGTAAAATTCGCGCGAACTTGCGATGATCGCGCATTCGCGTTGTATTAGGACAACGTCTAAGAGAAAAACAATTCGGTCTACGGCTTTATTATGTTCATACTATCGACAATAGAATAGAATTGATGTTGAACATCACTATCGTTCAGAAGGTAACTAATGAAACGAGATAAATACTTACGCGGCGAGTATGAATAAAAGAGATGCGGCGATAACGCGAGTAGATTTCAAGCTCCTCCTACTCTGAACATGACCAACATAAGATGAACCCCGCTATAAATTATTTTATTTATGATTATTTTGGTAAAATTAGTTTTACTGACTTATCGATGAAATGTTATGCTACCTTTCTTTACCTCGATGTTTGAGAGATTTTACCACACCATTTTACAAATCAGCAAGGCATCCTTGTATTTTTTGTCACTATATTTCATTCGCCAAAGCGGACGTGTTTACGGCGCTCAGAACTGGTCGATACTAATTCGGAATTTTCGAGCAGCCACTTATATAAGACTAAAAAAACTCAACTGTTACCTCACACCGCGTGCCTGTTATCATCCGTCTATGGGGTATGTCGTCGTTGCTAAAATGACAGGGCTAAATTTATTCCTATCTCTTTCACAGTGCTCATTGCGGAAAAGGATAGCAATAGATTTAGACCTATCATTTTAGTTTAGGTTTAGAGATTGTGTACAACAGAATTAGCCACATTGGCCTTAAAATGATTATTGGCAAATGTTGAGATTTGTTAAGGATCGAAAAAATTATCCTTAAATAAATTTTAATTAATCCTCGACTTAAACATCTACTTCTACCCTCGCCTTTGGCTCGGGTGGATAAATATCTCGGATGAAATCGCTTGCTTTATACTTTTTTATTTTTGGTAATTTAAGTAACGAATTAAAAATAATAGTACCTGCATAATGACATATATGCAGTTGTATAGGGTATATATGGAGTTGTATAAGGTATATACGCAGCGTAACTGTGTCTTCAGGAAACATGATGAGTCGCAAGCGCATGATAAGCGCTTCGGGCACTCTGAGCGTGCTCGGAGCGGCGTTAAGCGCGCCCTCCACCACCAACAACGCGTCCCTGGCGCTGCTGTGGGGCGCCACGGGCGAGCAGGAGTGGACGCCCGCCTTAACCACCGGTAAGATCAAAATTCTTATATGGTTTAACCACAAATATGTTAAAATGTGGATGTACATTGCCCCCTGAATATCTACAGGATCTTGATTTATAATTGCTACCAAGACAGTTTTTCGTGATTTATTTGTATTTTTTTTTTCTAGTAATATAATTTTTTCAGTTTTGGTACAATTGAAAGTCACAAAATATTTTCCATAAAGTAAAGTAAGCATTACAAAATCACATTTCCGAATGACCAATTTAACTTTTACGAATATTTTCAAAAATGACTATATAAAATGCTTGATATCTTGTCATTTGATTTGTTTATCCTCGTCCAAATCAGGTTCTAATGGTAATGAGGTACCTACCGCATTACCTCATATCATCTTGAATGCATCATGACAATGCCTGTCAGAATGCATTATGATTGAGTGTTGTTATCTTAATTTGAGCTTTTGATATGATGGAAAAGATCCTATATTCATGTGGTTCAAAAGATCGTTTCACCATATTTTATAGCATAATGATACTAAATATTCATTTCATTTTTAATGTTTCATGACATCGTCGCATTGAAAATACCGTCAAATCGTTTGGATCGAATGCGGCCCAAAGCGAACCGAGCCATAGGTTTGATATCCCGTTCATTGGATTTGCATCATGTAGTTGCCACACCCTCTATATAAATCTGATTTTTAATGATATATTATTATTTCTGGGGGTTATTTAAAATATATATTTTGCTTTTTAGAATTTCTGTAGCAATTCCAATTTATACCATCAAAAGAAATAAATGTAAAGCAGGGTAAACTTTTAGTATCAATTTTCTGCAACTTATGTGAAATCTATTAATTATAGAAGTCAGTCAGATATAATATCAGTTTTAACAAAAATTCTACAAATTAATGTGCTCGCAAGTGATATTTGATTGATAATATTGAAAAAAAAAAAAAACCTTAACTACCTTATAATAATTAAATTTTGTAGTTTTATTTTACAAAAAAAGTTTCCTTTTCATTGGAAACAATTGGAATTAATTTGTTTTATGCCTAAAGAAAACGCTGAGAAATCACATCCAATTTTGTGGTCATATTATTTTATTACTCAAACATGGAACCCTAAAAAAGTTTTATAATACTTACACCTGAAGGCCTGCTTTACCCAACCTTGTGATTGGTTTTAAATGAATCAGAAAACGACGAAACATGCCAAAATGAGTTGGTTAAATTGGCTTAGTAAAAATTTATATGTAGGTAACCATTGCATGCGACACCAATTAAATACTAACACAAACTAAATCGACTAGTTGAAACAACGCTTTGGGCCTTATTTCGGCGGCATTCGATTGATAAACTAACAAATTTACTTATATTTATGCCATTTCCATGTCACTAATAAAAGCTTCGCCGTACAATTGTTTTTTATATTTTCGAAGATGTGAATGTAACAGTCGTGTAGTCACTAGCAATTTTTTTTTTTTTCAAATACTCACTTATCTAAATTATATTTGCAAAACCTAATTATTTCTTGAAGGGCCACTTGTTCACAAGCCGTGTTACGGTTAATTCGCCGTGAAAAAACACGGACATCAGTGTTGCATGGAGCACAATGGAAGCTCAGGCACGGTTTATACAGCACGGTGCCGCTATCGTAGCTCCACACGGCGTGTTAACAAGCTCCCATTCTGCTCCATACAACACTGGACGATCGCGGCGAATCAACCGTAATTTTTCACGGCGGGTGAACAAGAGGTCTTATATTGCACCAATAATAAAGTGAAGACGGTCACTTGGGGCTATTGCAGCTTAAAAAAACAGCTTTTCTATAGATGTTGGTGCTCATTTGGAAGTAAATAGGAGGGAGACTGAGAGGCCTTTTTTGTCGAACATTCTTCTACATAATATATCCGATTCTCTACTGCCCGGCTGTGCCGAGTCTACTACGAGTATAACAACCATAATACAGAAGTAGTAGAGACATTGCTGCCACATCTTTTATCCATAGACTTGTCCAAACTTCTATAGCGTGAGTTATACGCAGGGGACCGCCATTACGAAAGTCAATGGAGGAAATGTTTCCGCGCCATGCATATCTCCGCCTCTCGCCACTTCCGCATAAATTAATAATTTCTAACATTCTATAATAATAAAAATACAATAAAACTATTCAGGTGTGGACTGGAAGTCACTGACGATCCCGGCCTGTCTGCCGATCACGACTGATTACTTTCCCGACAAGCGGTCGCTACAGAACGACTATCTAGTGTCGGACTACAATCTTCTGCCGGACGATGTGAATGCAGATTTTGCGAGGAACAGAGCCATCTATAAGGAACCTCTTACGACTACGGAGGTCTTTAAAGAGCTGGTGTCACAGCGGTTAGCGCAGGTAAATAATAATCTATATATATAAAACAAAGTCGTGTTTGTTCGAACACTTATAACTAGAGAACTGTATGAAATTTTGTGTGTATATTTCAATGGATTCCTGGATGGTTTGAAAACACAATTACCGGGTAGGTACAGGTAACCTACCGGGTCTCGGTAGGTGACGCCGATGTCGGTATGTCACCGGGCAGGACGAAGTCTGCCGGGTCCACTAGTACTTAATTAAAAGGATTGCTGCGAAACCCCTTGTATTATGAAACTCGCTCCACACATTAACGCCTGTATTCCTAATTTGAGAAATTATTCGAGAAAGGGATGGAAATGTACGATTGACATCAGCTGTCGAAGCACTTTCGCCACCCCCGACACTAAATACAACCAAAATACTATATACTGACAAGGACAACGCTATTCGTAAATCGAGCGAAATAAAGACAATAATTATCGTCATGCGTATTGATGGAGTAATAATTGAGGAGCTGGCGAACAAAACAGCATAATTACACCTCTGGTCAAAATTCTTTTGTTTTTGGTGGCTTTTGGCCTGCTGAACAAAAATCTCAACTTATCTCTATTGAAAACGCTCTAAACTGAATCAACATTGCATCAAAAGTTGGTTGGCTTCGAACAAGTCTTAACGGCTTTGAATACGTTTTTTGCTTCTCCTGTTTTTATTTTATGTAATTATGTCGTTTTGTTCGCCAGCTCCTCATTTAGTATTCTATGGCTTGAAACGAGTGCAGTAACAGTGCAATAAATAAAATTTAAAAGCATTATTTAAGAATTAAAGTTCAAACTTGGGAATTCTCGTGACTACTCGCTCATTCCGTGGAACACGGTTGGCTATTCATGTATCATGTCATATCACATGTACATAAATTTAAACTTCAAATCATTAATTTTTACCGTGAATAATCGGAACGGTACAAACGTCCTCCCCGTACATAAACCCAAAACTGAACTTAAAAACATAGTTAAGTGATTTTTAATGTCAACTTCCAGGGTTTTCAGCTAATAGTAGGCATAAGCGAAAACGAGGTCATAGAGTCGCACTGTCCGTCGAACCACGCGCCGCCGCCTTCCAAAGTGGCCCCCCAGAGTAGCAAGTCTGCCAACTCGGCGCCGACCAAGATCTACCTGCTGTCCATCGGTAGGATCTTCCACAAGCTGACACTGGTGGGCTCCACGATCACCGTCACGCGATATAGACCGAGGTAAGAGGTATATTTGTCCTTTTCTAATGTTGAGGACACAAAAAAGTTTATATTCAAAGAAAGATAAAAGCACCGTGGTTCTTCAATTCTGTTTTTAAAAGATGAAGAATTTTGAAACAACATTTTTAACCCCCGACGCAAAAACGACGGGGTGTTATAAGTTTGACGTGTCTGTGTGTGTGTCTGTGTCTGTCTGTTCCCCTGTGGCGCTCAAACGGGTGGACCGATTTGAATGCGGTTTTTTTTGTTTGAAAGCATAGCATTGCGTTTTGTTCCCCATTATTCGTCTCTTAATAGCTCTGGTCCAATCAAACAATTGGTCGCTATCAACTAGAGGAAATTAGCATCCGAGTTCCCTGGAATAATCGCTCTGCAGCGATAAGGCAGTGATGCCCTACAATTTGAGCAAGTTTATGAGTTGTAGAGACTATATACTCTGATTTTTAATTCCGTGGAATTCTGACAGCTGTCATTGTCATTTACAGATGAGTTATTTGTATGGAGAACAGGGTCAACATCTACGAAGTACGATTTTACCCCAAACTACTTTAATTCCCTGCCATCATAAAAAGATATGCCGCGTCGTTTAGTAGATTAGTCGTTTCGCCCTAAAATAGAAAACACCAAGAGTGGAAACTAGAAAGTGCACACTAACAGCAATAGAAAACAAAAGAAGCACATTTGATTTTTATTTATATGCGACATTTGATTTTTATTTACATAAGTTTTGATTTTTTTATCTTTTTTGTGGGAATTGTTTTATCTCTGGTAACATTACGAAACATCAGAATTCCACGGAATTAAAAATCAGATTATAGATGACGGTTGGAGCCTTGTTCGTCGACTGATAGACGTCCACTGTTCCACAAAGATCTCTAGGGAGCTCGCCACAGCATTGAACCTTCTTCGTCAAATGACAGACGTCTATTGCTCGACATTGATCTACTCTAGGGACCTATACACCGCGATCTTGTACCGTCTCCTGCTCCCTGCAACTTGTTTGACTTTGTTTCTCATGGTTATCTACCCTCTAGTTGTCATTTAAAAATAAAAAGAGTAATTTGTATGAAAAACAGGGTTTCCACCTAAAGTTCGTTTTTACTCCAAACTAAAGTGCCTGAGTTAACTGTCAGGCATCTGTCTTATCTACATGAGACAATTGAC
This sequence comes from Melanargia galathea, assembly GCA_920104075.1. Taxonomy (NCBI): domain Eukaryota; kingdom Metazoa; phylum Arthropoda; class Insecta; order Lepidoptera; family Nymphalidae; genus Melanargia; species Melanargia galathea. The sequence continues at coordinate 9,431,603 of OV049864.1, forward strand.
TTTAATTTAGTAAGTTTGAATTTATTACCTTTTTTGTGAGAACCGTTTTATCTCTGGTAACATTAAGAAACGGAGTTAAAAAAAAAAACAAAAAAAATCAGAGTACATAGGATAGAATAATATAGTACCTATAGTTTACGTTCTTGTAACATAGTTTATAGGACAATCCTTGTAATTTTTCTGTTCTTTAATCTGCGGCGCTGTAACCCGAAATAAATGATTATTATTATTATTATTACCCCAATCTCTGTCGGTCCTTCCGTATTGACCCTTAGTTAAATTCAATAATTGTATTCCAGACACCCGTACCCCCCGTTCAACATCCACTACCGGTACCGGTTCCACGCGCCCAACCACGACACGTACGAGGTGTCGTGGGTGTCCTTCACCACCGAGAAGCTGGAGAACTACAACTGGAACTACATGGACCACTACATCTGCACGCGAGGAGATACCGACTTCACTCTCGTTGAAGTATGTTCACACTATTATTTGTATACTAGATGGTGCCCACGGCTTCGTCCGTGTGGATTTAGGTTTTTGAAAATCCCGTGGGAACTTTTGATTTTCCAGAACAAAAAGTAGCTTAGGTATTTGTTAAGTAACCCGTCCCCAAAACGGAAAAATCCCGTGGGATCCCCACGATTTCGGAATTCAATTCCTTACAGCATCAGGGTTGAGGAGTTGGATATGTACATACCTCGAGTAGGTTCATTCAACGATAAAGTCTTTGGTACCGACCGCAATATCAATTTAAATAACCGAAAGTTTCTAAATCCCATTAGTTTTGGGGATCAGGTCCTCTACAGCATCAGGATTGAAGAGTTGGAATCCAAATTTTTTATAGAACAGGGTCGCAAAGTTTTTCTATCGATTAAAAAAAGAATTACTAAAATCGGGTCAGAAATCTCGGAGATATCGGTGTACATAGATAGAAAAACACAACTTCTCCTTTTTTGAAAGTCTCTACTTGTATGTGAAAGTCCCGTCAAAATCGGTTCAGCCGTTCCGAAGATTAGCCCGTTCAAACAGACAGACAGACAGACAAAAATTTTAAAAACGTGTGATTCAGTTATGGTACAGTTCAAATAACCGTATGAGCTTAATATGAGCTAGTTATTTCGAAATTACAGACAGACACTTCAATTTTATTTATTAGTATAGATGTAGCAATATTTAAGGAAAAATTAAGCAAACTTCAATATACCATAAAATTTGAAGAGTTCCCTCGATTTTCCAAGATCCCATCATCACATCTTGAACTGATGACCATGGCGCCACCTGGGAAGTATAACCCTTTCAAGCATAAGAAGAATGTTCCAAAGCTGTCCAGGCGTATTTGAGTAATGCGGGAACATACATAGAAAAAAGAATCCGACGAATTAAGAACCTCCCCCTTTTTTTAAGTCGGTAAAAACGGAGCCCTATTATTGTCACTCTACTGTCTGCCTGTCTGTCGGTCTGTCCGCGTGTCGCAGGTTTCTAGCTCGTAACTCGAAATGGGTTACAAACCTGAAATTTTGGTATCTATTTTCATTGTTTAGGCGCTGAAATACTGGCGGTTCCGCACACTGCTCCTGCCGCTGTACAACCCGGCGACCAAGACGATCCTCGAGGACGGCGCCACGCACTGCGACATCTACCCCACGCCCACGCGGCACGACCTCGACCACCTCACCGAGGGGTTCCTCAAGATGACCGAGGCGTACTTCAACAAGGTCAAACGACCCAACAGGCAACGGGTAACTATTCACATTGACCCAGAAAGAAAAAAAAAGAAAAAAAAAATAATTCATAAACTTAAATAAAGAAAAAAAAAATTAGTTCATAAAGTTAAGGCCCGGGCAGATATCAAGCAACAGCGGCGCGTCGGAACGCAATTAACGCGCGTGTGATTTATAATTATAACGCGCACAAAAACTGTATGAAGTCTTAAAAGTTTTAAAATTCCCAGAGGTAATAACAGATTTGGTAACGATCTCTGAAATAGCTGATTCTGGGTTCAAAGTGATATAGAGCAATATTCTTCGATATCAAATATGTCAGTCTGCCTTCGCTAAGATGTCGCGCCTCTTCTTAGGGTGACCAAATAAAAAACCTTAAGGAAAGATTAGATGCTGGTTGTATAAAGTAAGTACCAGCTGTTGTACTCTAGTGTATTTTATTAAAAAATTTCAAAGAATATGCCGAAAAAGCAATAAGGGAAATGGCTCAATCTTTTTAAGTACCAATTGTATTATTGTGTATAAAAACTGACTAAATATTCAGGGCGCAACTACTTAGCGCAGGCAGACTGACATTTGGCATCGTAGAGGTGCTCTCAATCCTGTGAGTCCAGAGTCAGCTATTTCGGAGATCGGTGCCAAAGTTATGAACTCTTAGAATTTAATTTATGGGCATTGAGTTTACAGTTTTTAGACCGAGGTCAAACTGGTTAGGTGACGCATTCGCCTTACTATTGCGGTCTCGGCTTTAGCAGTCGCGGTGGACGCGTTGCGGTCGCTCGTTATGTGTCCGAGCCTTTATTACTGAATTAAAAAAAAATCTTTACAATTTACTGTGATGTCTATAGCAATGTAAATATCTAACTGTACTTAGATCTGCATCTAACAAAGTGAGCATGACAGTTTATTTGCACTCGGAAGTAGTACGTGTAGAAAATGTAGCACCGCATGATCTCAGTAGATGCACAGTCTTAGCAAACTTACGGCCTGTTTCACTACCTTCTGATAAGTGTCGGATAGCTTATTCATAACTTTTGTCTTTGTCATTTGACATGAAGTAAGACAGTGACAAAATTTACGTTTAGGCTATTCGACAGGCTTATCAGAAGGTGGTGAAACAGGCCCTTAATGTCTTAAAGCTGATCGCACATTATGTGACTCGTCTCATGTCGCAAACGAATGTACGCAACGAATATTTCAGTACTGGTATTGCGAATGACGTCATCAGCGTGAAAATAATTGGGATTACGTCAGCACCAATAGTGGCATCCAATCCCCTTCTGTGGTTCGAGTAGTCGTGGTGACGTCATTTGCATTTTCAGATATATTTTTTTGTGAAATACGTTGCTTCCAATTCGTCGCGTGCGGAATGTGCTATCGGCATTAAAACGCCCTTTCTAGCATTGACACTGTCCGTCTGTAAAACCGTTAATATTTATTTATTTTATTTTATTTATTTATTTTATTTTATCGAAACTATACTATAGTTTCAAATCAAAACATTTGGTCATTTTTACATATTTTTTGAACAAAAATTTTTGGTCGTTTTTGTCGTAAATCACAGTTTGTATTAATTTTTAAATTGCATAAAGATTTTGTTTAATTTCTGTAAGATTAAGTTGAACGTCTGTCAAATCACAGTTATACCAATTAAGCATTAATAAACTGTGACTAGGTACCTTAAATCAATCAATCATACAATTAATTTTAATAATATTTCATTCGTTAAAATAAATTTTTCCTGTTGTCTTATGAACAAGTAAAAAATCAGTTATAACAATTATTAGGCATCAATCAACTCTGGATACCAGATCCTAAAAATCTGATAACAATAATTTATTTTACTCATATTTCATTCGTTAAAATAAATTGTTATTGCAATTTACGTCAAAAACAGCCGTCAGTCGTGAATTTGTATGTTTTCGTATATTCTTGTATTCTTGTGTATTATATAACTAAAAGTTTTCTCAGTATTACAGTCTGACAGTTCAATGTCAATGTACCATATTGTATTATGATAAAATATCTGTTATATAATAATAAAATAATTAACTGAACTCAAACATGAAATTTTTGCTTATATGTTTACTATTCGCGTATGACAAAATTTTTAATGTATTGTACGTCATTTCACATTATACATAGATAGTTTATTTAATATGTACCTACTCTTATTAATTAATTATCTTATCACATGCATGAGTTCTTGTCTATTTTTAACCAACTTCCAAAAAGGAGGAGGTTCTCAATTCGGTGCGTATTTTTTTTTCCCCAAAGACAAAATGATTTCCTGTTTGAGTACAACCGCATGTGTGTTTAATAATATTGTTTAATATTTAAATGTTCTGCCACATACGTGTTTTAATCTAAAAACTCTGTACGTAAAATAATTGTTGTAACAGTCTTCACAACGCTAAATTGCAAACAATATGCCTCAAAAGCACGGGCCATCAATCATTTGTTGAGTGTCCGGTCTGTGGGAGGCGACACTGAAACAAGTAAACCGGCCCTACACCTTACTTGAACCATCTTTCTTTTCTATTAGTCGAAAAATAGTTCAATTCTTTAAATATGTAATGTAATTTAGTTTTCAGTATTTCGAGCATTTATAGATAATATGTTGTATTCCAATAGATATTGCATTAATCTATTTTAGTGTCGAAGTTGTTGTCATATCACAAAGTTCTTTGAAAACTCAAGTATATGACTGATAGAACTGTCCATAAAAACACACAATCAATTTAACACCTTAACGATCAGCGCCTTGGTTTAAAAACCGAACACTGGCGCTAAAGTAATTCGATAATTTTATATGGAATTCGAAAAATTAGGAATTTTTCTAATTAGGAATTAGGAACAATTCGCTAATTTTATATGGAATTCTCAAATTAGGACTCACCAGCAAGCCGTAACCGTACGTTGCACGTTACTGTTATCACAAATCATAGTGTGTTCCACTACAAAGCATAGTGTGTTCCACCACAAATCATAGTGCGTTCCACCACAAATCATAGTGTGTTCCACCACAAATCATAGTGTAAACACAGCCTAATTATATGTATAGAGCTATTTGGTGTCACACTCACTCAACCACCAGTGACTACCAGGGACTTACTACGTGGTACGAATAGCACAAAACATAGTTGAACTCTTCGATGTCCATTTTGAAACTGACGATCCTGGTGTCTGCTCTGGTGCTTTAGCTAGTAGCTAAAGACACCACAGTAGTGAGACTGACGGCGCCGCGATGGTGTCCTAGTGAGATATTGGCTTTACGGTATTAATTATTATGGACATCGAGTACACATTAGAGGCTCATAACCGTATCTTATACATATGGTTACAGTTCGTTAGTGAGGACCCGATTTCAAATTATAGATTTACACCAACGCCAAAGTCACGTCAATTTGAAATGTTACACTAAACTTTTTTTTTATTCATCTACAAGCTAATGTCAGTAATACCTCTCTCATCTCTCTGATCTCAGTGTCAGTAATTTTTTCTCAAAGTGTCAGTAATTTTTTCTCAAAGTGTCAGTAATGGTTAAGGGTAGGGCCGGGTGTTCGGGGCTCGTGGGGTGGGAGCCGAGGAGGGGGTTAGGAATACAGCACGGCTGCTCCAGGTGGCGGGCGCGTGCGGCGCCTCGGACGCGGCGCTCACGCGGCGGCGGCACTCCACCTCCATCCTCACGCGGAACGCGCAGGTACAAGGGATTCTAGCGTTTACCACCCTCACTATAAAGTTTACAGTCGATGATACTTGGACATGCCAGATATCATATACATGTGTAATTTATAAAAATTGTCTGTAAAGACGGTTATCGGACGATAATTTTACGTGATAACGTCATAAGAAAACATTAGAGAACACATTATATAGTGCCTCTCTATCGCTTGTTCCGCGCTCTCGCTTGCACTTTCGGAAACGTGACAATGAGTCATGCTTTTTCGTGCGTGCAGCTGGCGTTATCACGTCAAAAAAAACTCATTGCGATCCACAATTCATTTACCTATTCCAAAGTGACTATTAAAAATACCCCATTAAATTTTCGTACATTTTTGTTTGTGTGTGTAGTAGGTTACTTCAGCCGGACACAACAAATAATATGTATTTGTATTTTGGCCACAGTAAACTACAATTTGATGTAAATATATCAAACTGCCATGATAAATATAATGTAGGATTTATCTTTCAAAAGGTTAATTTGAAATTTTAAAAATCAAAGTGGTTTCTCAAATATTTTGTAAATCGTAAATCCAAGCCAATATAGTGCCAAAATATTCATATTACATTATACTACAGTTACATACTAATATATTTTTTTAATAGATGATAATAATCGATATTTTATTTGCGGTCTCACAGTTGCTTTTTTAAGCACCGTTTTATTTTTTCATAATTTTTAGACTCACCATCTAGTGTTTTAGTACAGATTGAAAAGGCTCCGATAGTAGTGACTAGTGGCATTCGTGAAATTTATTTGCGCCGTTTTAAATACATACATGAGTTATAGGGTTTATAAAATATTAAAACTAAAATGGTGTGGTATTTCAAATATTTTTGCTTTAAGATTGAAAACTAATCATAACATAATAATATCTTACGAAGCAACTCACGCCGATTTTTTTTATTAAAAAATAATATAACAGTGCTTCTGTAGTTAGTACTGTTTGAGGTTTAACAAGTTCCTATTTTGTACGTAGTAAGCACATTGAGTTTATATCACATTCATATAATCAATAGCCATATATAATATACATCACATAATAGTTTCGGAATGTTATTTAAACGAATGCTATTGCGTATATAAAAGCACTGCTTACAAAAGTGGATAAATAATGCACGAAATTCACTACCACTGTAAATGAATTGGCTAGCTTATTCTGTTTAATTTAGTGATTATTCCTGTAAATTAGATCCACAAATCTGGCAATCGTTTTTCTGGCACTCTATAATCTCTAGATTGCGAGGAAAAATCTTTAAGGTCTGGCAAGAATTATTTTGTGCCGATAGTAATTAATTTGGTCCAATAAATTCAGTAACTATGCGTCAAAAAAGCGTTTGCTAATTCATAATTAAATTAGAAAAGTAGTGTAATTATTTCATTTTTATCTAGTCTGCAACGTTAGGAAGGTTTTTACGGAATAAGACCTGAAATTAATATTTTCTGCAATTTATATTAAAAAAAAGTACTTTTTGGCGACATCAATAATTCGTTATGTTTTGCTATGCGTTTGGTTTTTCCCCACCCTTGATGTTCGACGTAATAGAGAATGACTTTGCTTATGTTGATAAATAGAACTGCAAGCAAAATTATAGATAAGTGCGTAGAAAATGTCTACTCATTTTGTATATAATGTATTCTGTAAATACGCACGGCACGCTGCATTTGCATGAGATGCTGCGAAAATTATCCTATTAATTCCATATTCTAAGGACTTTTTTACAGAAATATGAATGATCATTTTTAATTGTCCATAGAAAATTTTGCCCACATCTTTGTTAAAGAAGTATTTAAAAGGTATTTTTTCGTCCAAAGACCTTTCTTCTAGAAACGTTGTAATAAACTGTAGTATCGTAACATTATAAGTGTCTATAAAGACGCACTGAAAGGCCGCTGTCAAATTAAAGTTTTGATGTGGTCCTATTGCAGATGACATAACTGTATTAAAATTAATGACGACCGAGTGTACTATTGGTGTGTAGTTCTAGCTAGTTCTAGGCACACGTATAGGCGGTTCTATAGTCGGCTATTATAATCGTGGGTTTCAAACCATACCCACGGGAACGCCCCAAAAGCGCTGAGTTTTGTCTGTATGGTCCTTGACTTTGCCCGTACGTTTTTTGTGACTTCCAGCCGGCGCCCACCCGCGGCGGGCCTCATAAAAGCGTTTATTATGACTTCACTTGATATTGTGAGGCTGTCAAGTGTTGTTTTTTACGTTTACTATGAATGAGGCTATAGAATACAGTCTTTTGTTTTTCAATATGCGACTCTGTTATCGTATTACGACGCGATAAATATTGAAATAGCGCGTTTCGGAGCGCCACTTGTGTTTAAAAATAAATCCTTGAAGATTAAAGCGGTAACCTAGGGGGTTTAACTTCAAATTACGTTAATTAGATATTAGGCAATAGGAAAATACATAAAAATATATACTCGTCTATACAAAAATATTTACTTACATCACTTTGATTCTGCAAAGTAGCCTGGCGCCGGCAGGCGTAATTTTTTTTGAAAATTCGCGATCCTTGCTTGATTAACTGTATTTTGCTAATTTTATTTCTAATTCCGGTCAATTATTAGTTATGTAACTTATTAATTTCGAATAATAAGATAATACGAAAAAAAAATATTAAAACTGAAGACAAACATTCGATTTTTAACTGCCAAATTATTGGAAACGAATATTTTGGTCTCCGTAAATAAAAAAATGTTGTGTTCTATGGTGAAATATTGTTAAAAACACATTAATTGTTTACTTATTTCGTTAAATATACAAAAACACAGCGAAAATACTCATAAATCACTTTAAAACACGCGAAAATATAAAACAAAAACTGTACGCCCGACCGCGCAACGGCGCGCCGCGACACAAACTGCCACTTGAAACTTTTTTTTTTTTTTAATCGTTCCTATAAACCTATGTTTTTTTCCTCTCTGACTACTAGGAAATTTAACGTAGAAGCGAGATAATATAAATAAATACGCCTGAGTGTAAGAGGAATAGGTATATTTTTGATATGCCCGCGCCCGGCGCAGACTAAGGCAATGTCCAGTATAATGGACACGGGGCATTCCAGAGTCCGATAAATTGTCACTGCTACCGTGACCGGGCAATACCGTGGGTATAGGCGTATTCATAGTAGCCCAACAAATTGTTCTTATTGTATTCTTCTTTTTGATTTGAAAATACTATCTTACTTTCAACCGATCATATACGTTAAAAAATTTTTCATTATCTCCTTAAAAAGTCATCATCATCATCATGATCAACCCATTACCGGCTCACTACAGAGCACGGGTCTCCTCTCAGAGTGAGAAGGGTTTTGGCCATAGTCTACCACGCTGGCCAAGCGGTTTGGCAGACTTCACACACCTTTGAGAACGTTATGGAGAACTCTCAGGCATGCAGGTTTCCTCACGATGTTTTCCTTCACCGTTAAAGCAAGTAATATTTAAATACTTAAAACGCACATAACTCCGAAAAGTTAGAGGTGCGTGCCCCGGGATCGAACCCACCCTTAAAAAGTACTTTAGCTTAAATATTATTATCAAGAATTCTATCTCGCTAATACCTACTACCATCGAGTAGCATTAAAACAGACGTATAAACAAATTCATTTTTTTGTTTATACGTCCCCACCCTTTGAAGCCTTGAACTGAAATAAGACCGCATCAAGACTGCAATTTTGCATGCGGCCCACAGTCCAAATACAAACTTTCTGTATATAAATAGACCCCTAGTGAGTAGTTAACGTGAGGTTAACGTGCGTGTTGTGTGGTGTAGCAGGGCGGCGTGTCCAACTCTCCGTTCAGAGAGCGCGTCGGCAGCACTCGCCTGCCCGACCGCCCGCGGCTTCGCGCCGACGCCATGTCAGTACCCTGCCCGAGTATACACGATCCTTCCACTATGCAATACAAATAGAACATACATATAACCCTGTGTACCCATTAGGCGAAAAATGAGCGGCCAAGCCGCTCAGTCGCTCAGGCAGTCAGTCAGCCAGCGTACTGTCCGCTGGCTGACTGAGCGCGGCGTATCGATCTCTAATGAAGCTAAGTTTCTTGATGTTGAAAATATCATATTTAACAAAATGGAATTAAAATATAGATCAAAACTAATAATGAATTTCTTTTTTAATCCATCAATAAACAACGGAGAAATTAATTGTTTAAGTTTATGTATTTTAACGCAAAATGATTGCCGCCTCTCACTCGAATGTGACGTCATCCAGACGGTTTAGGTATTTTTTCTGTGTAAATTCTTTCAGATCTTTGTTTTATTTTATTTAAATTTTTTTAATTAATAAAAAAAAATTGGAAACTTGTTAATTATAATTAGCTCTGGATCTCTCATAGTTTTGGAGGCATTTAAAGCGAACCAGCCGCTCACTGAATAAGTTGGCAAGCGAAATTGCATACATTACGCACTGTTTGGACACTCCATTTAAAAAGTATAGGGAGGCTAACTGGAAGCAAACAGTTAGCCGCTCACTGTTCCGCATCGCATAGTCGTCTTTATTTCTGGAGGTGAAGAAGGCTGCACACGGGCGACAGTCGCGACTGTCTCTCTCAGAAACTTAAAATATAGAACGAGTTGTCGACAGTGTGTAGACACCCATTTTAACTAAAAATGTGACGGCCACCGGCAACTCGGTCGACGGCGAAGTCCTAAGACTTGGGGATCGGAGCGCAGTCGAAAAAAAATTGTAAATTAATAAGAAAATGTTTAAACTATTTGTATTGCATAGTCCATACATTATAACTAACTATTATTTATTAATTGACACCGATCGAATATGCAAACAATATTGTGGCTAATTCTGTTTTACACAATCTCTAAACCCAAACTAAAATGATAGGGCTAAATATATTCTTATCTCTTTCACAAAGATATCGGCGGAAAAGTATAGCACTATTTTTAAACCTGTCAATTTAGTTTAGAGATTGTGTACAACAGAATTAGCCACATTGTCTCTTTGTGTATTCGATTTCGTCTTTAATTAAGTCCCCTAAACATACGAACACATCATTATCATTTCGTCATATGTATCACTACTAAGTACTACTATTTCTTTACTATTTAATGATTTTATTGGCAGTACATTGGCTTCCTTTCGAGCTTGGTTTGACGCTTGCTTCTCACGTATTCCATTCGTAGGACCAATTTTTCGTTGACTTTGCTTTTTCTTACCATTCAATTTGCTTTACTTGGGTTTCCATAAAGTAGAAAGTGTCCAGCTTATTTGTGGGTATAGTGTGCTTTATTGTGAGCTCCATTTCGTTGGTGTCTATTTAAGAAAAGATATCGGCAGATCAACTTTATTTATCTGGAGCGTTAATAATAGATAGGGCAATTCCATGCGTTTCAGATGTCTATTTGATCGACAATGGGGTTAGTTCTGTTTCACACAATCTGTAAACTAAACTTAACTAAAATGACAGGTCGAAATCTCTTCATATCTGTTTCACAATGCTCCCTGCGGAAGTAATTTGTAAGCCTGTCAATTTAGAGACTGTGTATAGTCCTATAAACTTATCTGACTCAGTGGCGGAAAGTGGAAATAATGGCGCCATTTTGAAGTTTCAATGCAAAGAAGTATTTATTGGCAACATTTATGTGAAAAGAACGACGCTAGCTGTCACCGGGCCAGACAAGTTTGTCGAACTATATAGGTAGACCAGAATCTCATGGAAAATAGAAAAATTAAATTTTGTAGTAAGCAACACTAGGTTAACTCGGCTGCCCTAGTGATTAACAAAGTAATTACATTCAAAACACCTTACATGGGATCGTTTCACGAAAATCAAGCAACTGCATTTTTAATACAAAAACAAAGTAATCAAAATCCAATTACTTTGTTTTTGTGTTGTGCTTGTTGTTTACTTGGTTTTTGAATTTATATTCCGGGTTAGTGTGTGCAGTTACTTTGTTTGGGCAATTCAAATTTCATTGAACGATTCAAGTTATTTGAAATATTAAACTGTGGTAAAAAACTACTCGACATAAAACTTTTGTTAATGCAAAAAAGTCAATTTCACAAAAAATGACAGTTACTTTGTTTATCGCTAGGGCAGCCGCGGTGTTGCTAACTTTGGAATTTCATTTCCGTATTTTTCATGAGATTCTGGTCGACCTATACAACAAAATGTACCATAAACTAAATTAACGGGTCTGTCATCAGTGTCATCTTTTTCACAATGTTCGATGTATTAGGATGGCACCACGTGTGGACTTGCCAATTTAGTTTATTTTACAGGTTTGTGTACATTCGAATAAGCACCATTGTCGTCTATCAAGACATTTAAAATGCTAAGTAGATTATTTTTATCCAGAGATGCGTTTCACAAGTTTAATAAGTTTCACCACTTTTCAGCACTTATTAAACTATGTACTATTTGTACCGACTGCTTTTAGCAAAATACTCTAACATGGATGGCGTACCTTTAATAGAGCATTGTGATACAAGGGTGGTAAGTATGTTTTTAACATCGAGTTAACGTGTATTAGCCTAAGCTAACGCGACGATTTGCCATCGTCATGAGTTTGTAAAATAACCATAACGCCCGTGTACCACACGACGTTTTTTCCCATACATTTGTGAGTAAAACAGATAAAATAGAGTACAAAATGAAACCAATAAAGGCAGCAGTACGCACTGCCCAGCCAAAAATAATCGATTTATATTTTAATCAGTTATTTTTCAAAATTAATCGATTGCATTCTATTATCATCACTTTGCAGTCAGATGAGGTTAATAACGTTAATTTAAAAAAAAATGCCAACGGTTCGTCATCCATGGCCTCTTGTTGTACGTTTGTCTGTTGTATGTTGCACAATATTCCTTTACATTTATAATACCTGCCTTTGATAGAAAATAACGTCCATTCTTTTTATTACCCTTAATTAGTTTTTTACTACTTGATGCCCGCGATTTCGTCCGCGTGGATTTAAGTTTTTAAAAGTTCTGAGGGAAGATTTGAGCCGATATAAGATTACCCGATATAAGTGATCTATGTTTGTCTCCAGGATGCAAGCTATCTCTGAGCTAAATTCCATCAAGATCGGTTCTTTATTAACTCCTTTATATTGGTCCCAATATTTTTTTACGAGGGAGGGATATTTCCGGGATGAACTGTAACCTTAATCACTCCTTGTATAATTCTCTACCTGCCTGTTGAAGTCTCGTCAAAATGGGTACAGCGATCCGAAGATTTGCCCGGACAAAGAATTTTAGCTCGGTTAAGTTTGGGTTACACTATCGTTCAAATAATCATACTAATTTAATGAACGGCAGTTCTTTCGAAACCACGGACAGACACTTCAATTTTATTTATTTGTATAGATGAAAATTTCGTTTTACTCAATTCCCAATAACTTTTTAACAGTTTGCTTTTCTTTCTTTTTCTTATTAATAGCTTGTCCCGATTTATTTGTCAAATGCTTGTTATTCTTATCCTTATTGAATGTTTCATTGCAGCAACTTTCACCCACTAAGTCACTAAATTCTAGCCAAGGGACCAAGTAAGTACGCTGTCAAGCTTTCATCGTCTAACATTTAGAAAAGTAACTGAAGTTATATTTACAGGTGCGTCCAGATTATATAACATGTTATAAAAATGTTGTTAGATACGTTCGTCGTTCTTATGTGTAATTTCCTTGCGCAGACAGTATAATAACATTAGGTACATAACAGTAATGTTTCTTTTCTCTTCTATTCTTCTGTCTTTGTGAAATAAATTAATTCATATTTTTCTTTGTCTTATTCATATTATTCTTATTGTTATAATATAACGCGAGTCTCTACAACGAATCATTGTTATAAAATCGTGTTTTATAACATGTTATTTAATATGAAAAATGAATTAGGCCAAAAATATTATTGGGTTTTTCTGTCAAGAAATTCTGAATAGCCCGGAGTTGGGAAGAGAGAGAATAGAAAGCCTGTGTTTGCGCACAAATTTTAATAACTACTGTGTAGTTGGCTAGTCTCCGATGAAATTGTCAACGCTGGTGGAAATTCGATAAGGAGAACATATGTTATATAGTCTGGACGCACCATTAGTAGATTACTCTTTTACAAGTGAAACCAAGTTTAGTTTATTATATTTATCGATACATATCAAAGGAAATGGATTTTAACGGCGATGAAGCAATTTACGCCTAAAATAACTTCAGTTACTAAAATATTCGCATTTCCGTAATAGTCTTACATTAAATTGTCTTACTTTCTCGCATTATAGATTTCCTTTGCTTGAGGTGCTTTAGCGAGATGCAAATATAACTTTCCTTTTAATCACCTCTCACGATCATCGTTACAAAAAATAGGTAATAATAAAACAGAATGTATTAAGCAATTTGTGTCAATATTTCAGAGCTGCCGCCAAAACCGTTCTTGAGAGATCGCAGTCTCAGACCGGCGAATGCGACGATACTTACGATGACGGGTGAGTATTCTTTGCATCGATAAATATGTCTTATGCCCGGTTTCTGAGCTACTTTTATCGGCCGTTTATCTGTTCAATAGGCCTATTGGTTCGATAACCTAAGAAAGCGCGTTTCTGAGCGACACAATCCCAGTTAAACTCCGTTTAAACTTCGTTTAACTTAACCGACCAATGTGCGCCGTTTATCGGTTCCATAAGTTTATTTGTCGTTTGCGGTTTGAAGTTTCATCTTAATATTTTAGGATATATCGTGTTATTATGAACATAAATTATATTGTAGAAAGCTTCAAATAATTATAGGGCTACCTAGGTAATTTTGCTGTAACTGCCTCGTTGGTCTAGTGGTTAGCATATTCGACTGCAGATCACGAGGTCCCGGGTTCGATTCCCGGGTCGGGCAAATATTTGTTAGGTATTGGGTTTTTCTGTCAAGAAATTCTCAGTGCCAGCCCGGAGTTGGTAGTTGGCGGTGTTTCACCCCCGTGCCTCGGAGAGCACGTTAAGCAGTCGGTCCCGGTTATTATCACTATCATGTGACAATAGTCGTTAAAGCCCGCCAACCCGCATTGGAGCAGCGTGGCGGGTCTATGCTCTAATCCCTCTCTCCTATGAGAGAGGAGGCCTATGCCCAGCAGTGGGACGTTAAAAAGGCTGTAGTGGTAGTGGTACCTAGGTAATACTACTTAATTTTTTAATAAAATAAAAAATTGTTTTAAGTACAAAACATAGGTAGGTATATATTTTATTTGTCAGCGCCATCCAAGCTTGTTTTGTAGCCTCTACAGAAGTGCCGTCTGTCTTTTTGTTGTCAATAATTATGCTGACAAATTCCTTAGCTAAGTACCTACATCAATAAGAAGCATCTTCTCTGTTTCGGTAAAATTTTTACTGCGTTTACCATCCATTTTTTACTTTAAAACAAAGTTTTTGGCATAAAACAATATCAAAAATCAGTTTATAGGTAAGTTAGAAATAACACCACGTGCAACAAACAAAACAATGAGCCTACTCTTTTGTCTTCGACATTGACGTTGACCGTTCGAACAACTTCATACATTCATTAATATTTATCAAAATATCGCAATTTTTAACTAAAACAGTGCTAAACCACTTATTTGCCCTCGAAAAAAATATTATAATAAATAAAACTAGTTTTGATGACGTATTAAATGAATATTATCCATTTTAAAATAGGT
Source organism: Melanargia galathea (assembly GCA_920104075.1). Taxonomy (NCBI): domain Eukaryota; kingdom Metazoa; phylum Arthropoda; class Insecta; order Lepidoptera; family Nymphalidae; genus Melanargia; species Melanargia galathea. The sequence goes on from OV049864.1 coordinate 9,446,695, forward strand.
TTTCATAGCAGACCCATCTAGCGGCAAATAAGGAACTGCTTATCGGTTCCCTAACTATTGAACGGTCACTTCTGTATTCAGAAACCCAGCGACAGTTAACTGACGTTTATCTTATACATAACTTTATTGAATCAATAGCTATTGAGAATATAACTGGGGGATTCAGAAACCGGGCACCAGACTTGCCTTTACACAAGTTTAAGAACTCTATTAAAAGTATGCTCATAAAAAAAAGCTTATTATACAATTGAATCTTCAATTGTAAACGATAAAAAAGCTTGGATTTAACTCGTTCCAGCAATGCGCGAGACGGCATTTCAATCATGTACATTAATAATAATAATTGTTATAATGTTTTTTTTAAAAAAGAGCAACCGCCGAGTTTCTTGCAGGTTCTTCTCGGCTGGAACTGCATTCCGAACCTGTGGTAGATTCAATTGACGATTCAAAAGTACTTGTAAAAGTTTATTTGAATAAAAAACTTTTCTATTCTATTCTATATTCCTGCAAAGAGCATAAGTAATTATAAAGAACTAGCTTTTGCCCGCTACTTCGCCCGCGTGAAAATCGTGTTTTCACAAATCTCGAGGGAATCGTGGATTTCCAGTTCCCGTTCCAGCTCCCTTTTCCAACCTTTATAATTACTTTCAAGGAAGTTTACTATAGTAATCTACCTATAGCTGTACATTTTGGTTTTTTTAAATCCCGTGGGAACTGTGGATTTTCCAAGCTAAAAAGTAGTCTATGTGCTAAGTCTGCAGGGCATAGTCGTAGTAGCGGCGATAAAGAGTAACAAACACACACACACACACAAACTTTCGCCTTTATACTATTAGTGTGATAGTACCTATAAGGCACCATTTTCTATTTCTCTCGCGTCTTGCACTGAGCAAGACAGAAATAGAAAATAGCGGTTTAAGGGTGAGATCCATAGAGCGTACTCTGACTACTCCGACTTGGGACAGGGTTAAAACCGGACATAAATATCTCCCTGACATAAGTCCGTCTCGTTTCAACTCTGTAATAAGTAAATAAATAAATTATAACAAATTATTATTGGCCTTAAACTCCAACCGCCTTGAACGTAAAAATTCTAGGACTAAGTTTTTATTCACCAACTTTTTATTAGGACGTTACTTTGACTATAGATCCAGCCGTCACATTTCCTAATTTCAGTGCTTTTAACCCACAACGCAAAAAACGTCGAGGTGTTATAAGTTTGACGTGTCTGTGTGTGTGTGTCTCTGTCTGTCTATCTGTTCCCCTGTAGCGCTCAAACGGGTGAACCGATTTGAATGCGGTTTTTTTGTTTGAAAGGTGAATTAGTCGAGTTTGCTAACAAGCTATGTTTGGTGAAAATCGATCCAAGATGGCCGCCGCTACAAAATGGCGGATTACATATTTTTTCACAACACCCTTATATATGGGTGTCAAATGAAAGGGTAGAATAGCACTATGCAAATCCAAGATGGCCGCCGCCACAAAATGGCGAATGTCGGGGGTATTTAAAATTTTTAATTTATACTTGTTTTGTTGCTATTTTAATTTTTACTGTCCTGATTCCCCCTTTTCGCTGGCAGAGTGATAGAACCGAAGTTGAAAGCCAACGCAACGCTGCAAGAGATCTTGGAGCGCATGCGTCACCCCAGCCTGGGCGTGGGCTTCTTGCAGCAAACGGTCAGCCTGCCCACGCACACCTTTGTATCGATATACGCCATCCAGTGGCTCCTAGCGAATATGGAGAATATGACGTACGAGAAAGCGACAGTAATTATGCAGGTAACGTGTGCGGTAAGGAAAATGCGCTGAAATGACTTTTAATTTGTATTCTAGTCGATTATCACGTGTATCGTTCGTACCCACGACGGAACGGAGATGGTATGTGCGTTTAACGCAAAACGCACAGACAAATAACTCCTTAAGGATCTTGGAGCGCATGCGTCACCCCAGCCTGGGCGTGGGCTTCTTGCAGCAAACGGTCAGCCTGCCCACGCACACCTTTGTATCGATATACGCCATACAGTGGCTCATAGCGAATATGGAGAATATGACGTACGAGAAGGCGACAGTAATTATTATGCAGGTAACGTGTGCGGTAAGGAAAATGCGTAGAAATCATTTATCTGGGATTCTCGTCAATTTTATTAATTATCCACAACGGAACGCATACACCATGCGTGGAACGCAAAACGCACACACAATCTTAAGGAATTGTTTGTGCGTTTTCGATTATTATTCATTTATCACGTATATCGTCGTATCCACAATGGCACGGAGACGGTGTATGCGTATAAAGCAAAACGCACAAACAAACAAACTTAAGAGTTTGTTTTTTTGTGTGTTTTGCGTTTCGGGATTCTAGTCTACCATTATTTATTTATGACGTATATCCTCGTACTCACGATGGAATGGAGACGGTATATGCGTATAACGCAAAACGCACAATCGAACAACTTCTTAAGGTTATCTGTTTGTGCGTCTTTATGTTACTATTTTCCTTGAAAACTACTGCGCCAATTTTGATGCAGTTTTTTGCATTACACAAGCATCAACTCAGAGTGGGTTCTAATTTGTATGTTTAAAGGTTATATATAGGTCGAGACCAGGGGAAGATGCAGTTATTCGTTTTTTTTTAATTTAAGTCTTGTTTTATCAAATATCTCTATTTGTGTGTCTGTCGCTTTTATAAGGGGGAGTATTTTGAGAAGTTGTTTTTACGAAAAACACTGGAATCAAGCTAGGACTGTTTTCTTTCAGGCAACTCAGCACCTCAAAACCAGAAAGAAGATTTCTTGCTCATGTTGGTGTAAAAAATCCGTGATAATTATTATTGTGACTTAAACCCCATATTACACAAACACACGCATACACACATACACAAACGCATACTCATGACACTACTTATGCCTCAAATTGTAAGTATGTTCCTTGTTCCAGAAACTTCTGCAAGAAAAAATGATTTGCCACGCGTCGGGTGACACTCTGAAACGCTACGTGGCTGGGTACTATATGTACCACATACTCCCACAAAAGAATTGCAAGGGTACGTATACACGTTTAACATTTTTTGACGTGTTACCGTCTTATAAATCGATGAACGCCGGCTACACGCACGAAAAAGCATGACTCATTGTCACGTAGAGCGCGGAACAAACGATAGAGAAGGCACGATCGGCCTAAGCGTTCAGCTTGTGACGCATCTATCTCTCTTTGTTTTCTTATGACGCTATCACGTAAACTTATTGTCCGTAAACCGACTGTACAGACAACGATTTTTTTTTAATTAAAACATCCTATTCATTTTCGAATTTTTACTGTGTCTTAGGCAATGGGCCCATCGCTGAAAATGGAAGGTGTTATATTTGTGTAAATATTTTCGTGCAAGGTTCTTTTTTTTTCTTTTTCTTTGTATATACCTAATTATTTGTAAATATTTGATATAGATGCATATTGTAGAATATTATGATAATACGTCTACTAATTTTTTTTATGCTCAAATAAATGATCCACTAAAAGTAATAATATTTTGAAACTACGTAGGACGAGTAGAGTACTGTATGTACCACATACTTGTAGATTTACTGCGCGTTTTATATTCTTTTTTCTATATCCAGAGCTAACAGATTACGTGAAGCCTCTGGGCGACCTGCAGAGCTTCGAGAACGAGTGGATGGAGGTGGAGGTGCTGGGGCCGCGGTCGCCGCTGCTGGCGCCCGACCTCACCTCCGGAGCGATCGACATCTCCGGGTCGAGTCCCGTCACCAACGAGTCCGGCATCCCGGCCTTCCTCTGCGATAATATCGATCCCAATTATATGCAACTGGAGAGCGACGATAGTGAGTCACTACATATACATAATTATTATAAAATAAAATCCCCCGCCACCTCTGTTTGTCTGCCTGTCTGTCCGCGTTGCTTGCTCCCGGGCTGACCTCTGGAGCGATCGACATCTCCGGCTCGAGTCCCGTCACCAACGAGTCCGGCATCCCGGCCTTCCTCTGCGATAACATCGATCCCAATTATATGCAACTGGAGAGCGACGATAGTGAGTCCCTACATACATAATTATTATAAAATAAAATCCCCCGCCACCTCTGTTTGTCTGCCTGTCTGTCCGCGTTGCTTGCTCCCGGGCTGACCTCTGGAGCGATCGACATCTCCGGCTCGAGTCCCGTCACCAACGAGTCCGGCATCCCGGCCTTCCTCTGCGATAATATCGATCCCAATTATATGCAACTGGAGAGCGACGATAGTGAGTCACTACATACATAATTATCTATAATATAATAAAACTGTAACAGATCCAATTCTGTACATTGAAGATATTTTGAAAATTTTTATTGGAGGGCACTCTATAATCGATACTGAAGCCAAAACTGCAATTTATTTCATTTTTGTCTGTCTGTCTGTCTGTCTGTCTGTCTGTATCTTGGCCGCGCATCACGCCGAAACTACTGAATGGATTCGAATGAAACTTGGTACGATTTGAGTTTATACTTCGAGGTAGGTTATAGGATACTTTTTATCCCGAAATTCAGCATGGTTCCCTTGGGAGAAGGGATGAAAGTTAAAACGTGTATTTAGCTGTAATTCATTAACGCGTTGTTCGATTTCACTCATTCTTTTTTTGTTAGAAAGGTAGTACTTTATATATTGTCCCGTAAAAATTTCAAGGTCATAGGTTTTTTAGTTCAGAAATGACAGGCATTTAGTGGGTTCCAATAACTTGGGACGCGGATGTTTGTACGTACGGCTTATTTTAAACTGGCGTGCGTTTAAATTTATGTTTGTTGGCCTGTCTATTTGTTCCAGCTAATCTCCGAAACGGCTGGATCGATTTTGATGGAACTTTCAATGGCAGATAAGTGATGTTAAGGAGTAACTTAGGATACATTTAGTTTAGGTACAAAAAAGAATTATGGGGTCCGATCTGATTCTATATAAAAACCTATATCCAGGCGAACGAAGTCGCGGGGGTCGGCTAGTTATAAAATAAAATCCCCCGCCACCTCTGTTTGTCTGCCTGTCTGTCCGCGTTGCGCTCCCGGGCTGACCTCTGGAGCGATCGACATCTCCGGCTCGAGCCCCGTCACCAACGAGTCCGGCATCCCGGCCTTCCTCTGCGATAATATCGATCCCAATTATATGCAACTGGAGAGCGACGATAGTGAGTCACTACCAAAGGCGGCTCGTCCTAAGGTGCGCTGGTGCAGTGCACCCCCACAAAAAATGATATAAAAATCTTTTTTAATCAATATAATTGATATTTTATTTTTACTAATTTGGTTATCCGTAACCACATTATTTTACGTACCTTCAGATATATAATTAATAATTAATACCTATTTAACTTGTACCGAATACTAAAAGTGGAGCGCTAGCAATATCGCTCCTATGAAATAAATGTCCATACAAGAAACAATACTGAATTCAAAGGGTGTGAAAGGGAAAGCTCTGCACGCTCCGAACCGTGAAACAAAAGATTTAGTACGAGAAAATAGTTGAATGTGGTGCGCCGCTCCTGTGCTACCATGTGCTACATTGCCAGTTCGCAGAGTTGATAAAAAAAATCCTCAGGGATCATGTCAAACGGTCAATAATGCGATGTTGCCAATTTTATGTAAACATCTGTGAAAAATATATCAAGTCAACCGAAACTAAACCTTAAAGTTGAAAGAGTAAGATTAATAATAAGATAAGATTAAACTTAACTTTATTATTAAACAAGTTACAACATTACGTTAACATAAAATTAGTTCTTAAAATTATTCAAGACTAGATGATGCCCACGGCTTCGCCCGTGTGGATTTAGGTTTTTAAAAATCCCGTGGGAACTTTTGATTTTCCAGAACAAAAAGTAGCTTATCTGTAGAAACCCGTCCTCAAAACGGAAAAATCCCGTGGGATCCCCACGATTTTGGAATACAATTCCTTACAGCATCAGGGTTGAGGAGTTGGATATGTACCTACTCGAGTTCATTCAACGATAAAGTCTTTAATTGGTACCCCCAATATCAATTTAAATAACCGAAAGTTTCTAAAACCCATTAGTTTTGGGGATTAGGTCCCCTACAGCATCAGGATTGAGGAGTTGGAATCCAAATTTTGTATAGAACAGGGTCGCAATGTTTCTCTATCGATTAAAAAAAAAATTACTTAAATCGGTTCAGAAATCTCGGAGATATCGGTGTATATAGGTAGAAAAACACAACTCCTCCTTTTTTGAAAGTCGGTTAAAAAAGTAGCCTATGTTACTCCCTGGTTAATTCTCTACTTGTATGTGAAAGTCCCGTCAAAATCGGTTCAGCCGTTCCGAAGATTAGCCCGTTCAAACAGACAGACAGACAGACAGACAGACAGACAGACAGACAGACAAAAATTTTAAAAACGTGTGATTCGGTTATGGTAGCGTTCAAATAACCATATGAGCTTAATATGAGGTAGTTATTTCGATATTACAGACAGACACTTCAATTTTATTTATTAGTATAGATTAGGTTCAAATTGTTTTTAATGTGATTATTCGACTAAAACAAGAAGTGTCTTGCTTTACCCATGTAAATAATGTACGTCGGAGGCTCGGACATCGGTCTATTAGTTCAGTACTAGTTTGCAATTTCAGTAGGTACAGTACTAATATAATACTTTAATCGTAAAACTGTACCTACCTACTACACAGAGGACATTGGATAAATTAATATACAACTTTAGTGACAAGCAAATGGCAGATAGGTACATCAAGATCGCGATGGCGACATAGCACAGTGAGTATTTCAGTAGTAGTTAGCAAGACATTTTCAATTTTTTTTGTGACACCCATTTTGAACACCCATGCAAAATTCTCACGAGCCGCCTCTGGTCACTACATACATAATTATTATAAAATAAAATCCCCCGCCACCTCTGTTTGTCTGCCTGTCTGTTCGCGTTGCTTGCTCCCGGGCTGACCTTGTTTGTCTGCCTGTCTGTCCGCGTTGCTTGCTCCCGGGCTGACCTCTGGAGCGATCGACATCTCCGGCTCGAGTCCCGTCACCAACGAGTCCGGCATCCCGGCCTTCCTCTGCGATAATATCGATCCCAATTATATGCAACTGGAGAGCGACGATAGTGAGTATCAACCCGCAAATTGTATTGCGCCTGGCCGCCATGTTAGTGACGTCACCACTAGACAGATGTCGGTACCGTTGACAAAACTGTTAGCAGAGTATGCGTATTGAGTTTTGAATACGTGCGTGCGTGCGTGCGTGCGTGCGTGTGTGGGCTTGACTAATAGAATAGCACTATGCAAATCAAAGATGGCCGCCGCCACAAAATGGCGAAAGTCGGGGGTTTTTTAAATTTTTAATTTATACTTGTATTATTTAAGTATTCTGTACTTTGTATTGTCCATCTCCGAAATGTAAGCTATTTCTATACTAAATTCTACTAAACCGTGCAATGGTTATATCTAGGCTAAGTTTTGTTCTTTAGTTTTTACGTTGTCAGGTCTTTTGTTTTTCTTTAAAATATCATGCTTATTTTTTACTGACCCGTTGGCGCGGTTGGCAGTGACCCCGCCTTCCGCTCCGGGGTCGCGGGTTCGATTCCCGCCCCGAGTCTGGGTGTATTTATAATATGTATGTATGTATGTATACCTTTATTAAAAATATATATATATATTTATATGTCTATCAGTCGGCTGTTACCTATAACACAGGCATTAAGTTGCCTACTTTAGGAACAGACGACCGACCGTGTGTGTATGTGTGAGTATTTATTTTTAATGCCTTATTCTCTCATTTATTTGCATACTCATATTTACAATTTTATTTTTAACAATGTTAAAGTATAAAAAATAAAAAAAAATATATACACATATTAAAAGTAACATTCTTAAAAATAAAATTACAAAATGGGTTCCATCGGCAGCGGTATAAAGTCCAAGCTGCCGGTGGTCAGGGCTCCAGAGTGAGGAACCTCCTCACAATGCGTGCCGTCTCGAGGAGAACTGCCTTCTGTATCCTGCTCTTGATCCAACAGTCAAGCGAAAGTTTCTTGAGATGTTGGTCGAGACTTTTCGCTATCAGACCATTTACCGAAACGACAATCGGAACAATAATCGTTGAATCAACGCTCCACATGGCGGTAATCTCGTGGGCAAGGTCTAAATATTTCGTTAATTTTTCTTTCTCTGCCTTCACAAGATTATCGTCATGGGGGATGGTGACGTCAACAATTATTGCTTGGCGCGCTGACCGGTCAACTAACACTATATCAGGTCTATTGGCTACAATATACCTATCAGTGATAATTGACCGATCCCAGTAGAGCAGAGCACTACTATTTTCAAGAACTGATACTGGGTCATACCTATAGTACGGTACCTCGGATTCTACAAGGCCGTATCGAAGAGCAAGTTGTTGATGGATTATCCTGGCTACTTGATTATGTCTGTGCAAGTACTCGCCGTTAGCAAGATGAGAACAACCGGAGACAATATGCCTGAGTGACTCCCCAGGACGATGACACGCTCGACATATGTCAATAGTGCCATCTTTCATAATGTGTCTTCGGTAGTTATTCGTCTTGATAACTTCGTCCATAATTGCACACACAAAACCCTCGGTTTCCCCAAAAAGGTCACCGAACTGTAACCAGGATATAGAGGCAATGGAATCTACATCAGGTCCGGTTATGGCCTTGTAGAACCTGCCATGTAACTCCTTGCTCTTCCACACAGCTATGCGATCCAAGGTACTGAGTACTATGGGCTTGTGCCAGTTCTCTTTGCCTAAGGAAAGCGGGGTAAGTCCCTTATCAACTGCAACTACATCCTTATGCACACCCGCGTTCTTCTTGAGAAAATAATCTCTAAGGTTGTACACCTCACGATTATGGAGGTTCTTGGCATTCAAAAAACCACGTCCTCCACACTTGCGTGGGATGTACAACCTCATAACAGATGAACGCGGATGATGCATGCGGTATGTTGTCAACAATTTTCGCACCTTTCGGTCCAGGGAATCCAGTTCAGTTTGAGTCCACTTTAGTATGCCAAAGGTGTATATGAGTAAGGGCATGACCCAACCATTAAAGGCGGGTGGCAACAAGGTGCGCACCTTGTTGCCACCCGATAAAAGACTACTAAGCACTTTTTTCAGGCGGCCAAAGAAACGCTCCTCTACTGCATGTTTCATAGTCCCTGCCTCAATACCAAGCGCCTCTGACATACCAAGGTATTTATATGTTTCACCTTCACAAAGAGATCTAAGAATCATATTATTTGAAATAACTAGATTCTCAGAGGTTACAACTCTTCCTCGCTCTATATTGACAACCGCACACTTATCAACACCAAACTCCATCCCTATGTCATTGCTAAAGTTCTGAGTGATCTTCAGCAATTTCACAAGGTCTTGTCGTTTTGATGCATATAGCTTGAGGTCGTCCATATAAAGTAAGTGAGATATGACCTCACCTCCCCTGCGAAGGCGAAAGCCTAACCCCGAATCCTTCAGTAGTGTACTGAGTGGATTAAGGGCCAAGCAAAACCATAAAGGGCTCAAACTGTCACCCTGGAATATACCTCGCTTAATCCTTATCGGTTCAACGGAATAAGAAAATTCAGTACTCCCTGGTTGACGAAGAACTGTCATCCACTGTCTCATACATGAATCCAGAAAAGAACATAGAGTTGCATCGACCTTATACAACTTCATGATCTCCATGAGCCATGTATGAGGCACCGAATCATAGGCCTTCTTGTAGTCAATCCAAGCAGCCACTAAATTTTTCTTATTTCGCCGTACCTGTTGACAAATAGCAGTGTCAATGAGGAGGAGTTCCTTTGTACCGCGGGAATTTTGCTTACATCCATTCTGAACCTGGGCCAAAATATTGTTTGCATTAATATGCGTAGTTATTTTAGTGGTCAGAATGGATGTGAGCAGCTTATAGATGGTAGGCAAGCACGTAATCGGACGATAGTTTTGTGGGTCCGCGGTACTACCGGACTTATGTAACAGGAACGTGACACCAGTTGTCAAGAATGTCGGTAGCGACCCTGAGTCAATGGCGTTCTGGAATTGCTCTGCCAAGACTGAATGCCCACTACGGAACCATTTAAGCCAGAAGTTGTGCAGTCCATCTGGTCCCGGACATTTCCAGTTCGAGGTCCTACGAACTGCACAACTTACATTCTCTGAACTAATGGTTATGGGAACCATTTGTTCCACCGCAGTGCACTCCTCCTTCACAGCACTCATCCACTCACCTTCGGTGTGATCTATGGGAGCCGACCAGATACTACGCCAAAACTCCGACATAGCATCAGGTGTCGGAAGCTCTCCATGGGCCACACAATCTCTAGGTCGCTCCCAGTTCCTGTACACCTTCCGTTGGTCACTCTGGAACATACGATTCTGTAAGTATCGATCCATGCGTTTCCTATATCGCCTGATCCGTTGTGCCCAAGCATAGACTTTCTGCTTCAGGAAGTCAATGCGATCTGTGACCAAAGACAAATACTGAGAGGGATTAGTATTAGTCCCAGCAAATGCTTGGTATACAAAACGCATTATTCTCGGGCGATTATTACCCGCCTTGAAACAGATTAGCTTGGCAATGAGAGTTCTAGTCAAAGTGATACGTCCTTCAATCCTAGACTGCCAAGCCGGAGTTGTATTCGGTCTTTGTATAGATTTATTAGTATTTATTATTATTATATTACACTAGTTTACAGTACATCTGTTGCCGAAGAAATTTTAGCTGTTGCTGTCTACATATAATATGCTATTTCCAAAAATATAACTAAAAGATTTTTATCAGCTCTAGTTTTTGAGTTTCAGCTATGTAGGTGTAAAACAGAAAAAAACATGTATTTTACTAAGAAAAACTTTACTAAAAAAATAATTAATCATTGATTTCTCTCTTCTCTGATGTGTAGACTTTGGAAAATGACGTATCAGAGACCAATAATAGTCAGATATCATATTCGTGTCCCAGAAACCCTGGTAGCGCTCTGCCATGACGCGTAATTCCTGATACATACGCTCACCCTGTTATTTGCTCATATCTCTTAAATTTTCAAGAAACCTGTCCAGGTGACTATGGAGGAAGTGGAGTTTTATGCTCATATTGCACCCCATATTTTTTAATTGTAGCAGAAGGTCTTCTACAAGTTCAATATAATTTTCAGATTTTTTATTTCCGAGAAAATTCTGCATCACAGAGACGAAAGCTGTCTAAGACTGTAGATCTAACTCAGACATAGAATTTCTAAATTGAGTTATATCTTTCGGAAGTTGTCTTATTTGGGGGCCATCAAAAATACCAGCTTTAATCTTTTCCATAGAAAGCTGAGGAAATTTCTGGCAAATGTAAGAACAAACTGTTTCATGATGCCCAGCTTTATGTGTACTGGTGGAAGGATAATTTTGTCACGAGCTACTAATGAATTCTGGACTATGTTTTACTTTCCAGGCTCCATAGTTTCTCTCAAGGGCCAGTTTCTTCTTATCCAATGCTCATGTTTAGTTCTACGATCCAAAAGACATATAAAACAGGGAATCTTAGTGTAACCATTTTGTTGACCAAATAGTCAGTGTTCAAAATTTAAAGGCACTTCTTTTACCACTTTTCCATAATTTTAAATATTCCACACACGATTTACAAACACAATTGGGAGCCCAAGACTTCTCATTTTTATCCAAGAGCAACATACTCAAAATAGGTATTTTTCACCAACTCTGATATACATTTCTACAATCGTTGAAACATATTCCCCGCATATATAGCAAAAATGATCTGGATTGTTTAAACAACGTCTTCTTGAACTACTCATGACGCAAAAACTTTAACACAGTAAAATACGCCTGTTATTGATTAACGTTACGTGTTATATACGCTTAAATGATAAGAATCCAAAACAAAGTAACTCGAGCTGCTTAAAAAATTTTGAGGGTAGATTTGACAAAAACAAGTCATAAGTGAACATTATCAATCACAAAATTCTCGGCAACAGACAAAAAGTTAAATTTTGTAAACTAGTGTTATTATTATTACTTCTTGAAGTTTTATTAATAATTTTCATTTATTTCAGTGCCGCTGTACAAGAACACGCACCTGGACATAGACGTGAACAACAAGAGCGACCGCATAGAGTGGGGGCACGCGCGCTACCAGGCCACCTTCCGCCCCGACCAGGCCTACGAGATGTGCATCCAGTGGGCCATCGCCAGCGGGAACATCGTCGCCGAGCTGGTGAGTGCGATTTTTAGGGTTTCGTACCCAAAGGGTAAAAACCGGCCAAGTGCGAGTCGGATCTCGCTCCAATATTTGATGGAAAAGTAAAAAAAATAAAACGAAAAAAATAACAAAAATATTTTGTTTCAATTGACTTTATGTCATGTATATAATAAGTCGCTTTAAGTCGAATAGCATTAACTAGAAAGTACGAGCAAATTCTAAGCACGCTCGATTCTATAGATTGCTCAGAATCGTCGATTTTTATACCCTGATTTCTAATTCCGTGGAATTCTAACCCTAATGTTACCAGAGATAAAACAATTTCCACAAAAAAGATAAAAAATTCAAAACTTATGTAAATAAAAATCAACAGACACTTCATGGTGAATATGTCATTTGACTTCCATTTTTGAATGAATTTTTTCAATGTGCTTCTTTTGTTTTCTATTGCTGTTAGTTTCTAGTTTCCACTCTTGGTGTTTTCTATTTTAGGCCGAAACGACTAATATTATTATTCGGCATATGGCTTTTTATGATGACAGGGAATTAAAGTAGTTTGGGGGTAAAATCGTACTTCGTAGATGTTAACCCTGTTCTCCATACAAATAACTCATCTGTAAATGACAATGACAGCTGTCAGAATTCCACGGAATTAGAAATCAGGGTATAGGTGACCTCTTAAGATAAGGGTGGTAGATTCAATTGACGATTCAAAAGTACTTGTAAAAGTTTATTTGAATAAAAAACTTTTCTATTCTATTCTTAATGCTTTTACGGTGGTATGTCGAAGATATAAGGAATTGCATGCATTATCACTAACATCTTACAGAAAAGTGAAGAGCACATCAATGTTTTACAAGGCAATGGAAATATAGAATAAAACATTGATATGCTCATGACTCATCATGACTCAATCTCTTGAACATCAACTGTTCAATTTTTATCGCAATGACAAGATACCTGTAGGTTGATATTAGGGATTTAATTATTTTTGAAAAGTGTTCATTGCTCGTTGTAAATAGAACCAATGATATCATCAAACGAAATGGTCGCTTAGGTGAACAACCGGCACAAACTTTATCGACCACAAGTCTAAAATATACAAACAATTTACGAGCTTACTACCCCTCCCTATAAGGCGAGTGGCGACCTCCTTTCGTTAGCCAGTGTATTTGTTTGCGTCAAAGTCGTCAAAGGTCGCTAGTTCAAACTTGCGATAAGAAGAACGACCTCTCATAAAGTAAAATGACGTGTTCTCGGTGTATCGATTTCACCGCATTGTTACTGCATGCGCTTTTTTCTATTTTTTCATGTTTACTTTTATTTCGTTAGGTAGATACAATTTTGGTGTTTAAGTGTTTAACCTTTTGAATTCTTTACCTTAGCTACTGGCGACAGATTTGCCGCTTTGTGTCTAGACAGACTGACTACAAGACGTCTGCAAAATTGCAGTTTTACTGCAGTTGACCCAACTGATTTGCAACCGCCAACCGACTGCGCAGTCAACGTCAGTGCATTTCTAATATAACGGACTGGTCCATTGCGGTGCACTTGTTTCAACTCATTAGAATTGTAGAGAATTACATGCAAATTGCAGTTTTGCAGTTGGCTTCCAATTGCAGTCCTTCTGTTTGGATCCTTCGTCACATCCACATCTCATGTGCAAAGATGATTCATGCTACTTAGGTGATTTTCAAGTGCATTCCCAACGTTCTATCATGTGATAAATACTTTTTGATAAGACAATGCATGCAATCAATGAAACTATACATATCGGGTGTAAAGAGACCGCTATCGGAAAAAGAAGGCAGCTAATAGTAGTCATGATTACACAAAAAACGTGAAAAAAAAATATTAAAATATTTACTGTATTTTTCAAAAGTTCGCAATTTAATGCAATCATAGCGCTAAGTTTTCTATAGCCGGTCCCCTTATACGCTGTATAGTTTGTTCTTGTCTAATCAGATTTCCTTTGTAGATAATCGGCTGGTTCCGCAAAGCGCAAACATGCCGCCTCCAAATGGTGCCCATACCGGCCGACCCCCTCGCGCTGCCGTTCACCGAAAAATCTGACCCCCTGCGTGGTCCCATCTACGTTCCACTGAATGAGGAACCGCTTTTGAGAGGCAAAAGCGCCTTGTTCGAGGGTAAGATTGTTTCGTAATCACTCATTTTTTTTATTTAGTACCAGGAACAAATTCAACGGAAAAATACCAAGAGAAATCCACTGCCTAGGGTAGCGTAAGGTAGCCCAAGTTACTCCTCATAACATCAGCTATCTGCCTGCGAAAGTCACCTTAAAATCGGTCCACTCGTTTGGCCGGAACAAACAGACAGACAGACAAAAAATTTAATTTTTTTATTATTTCCGTTCCATCAGCCTATAGTAGACCACTCATCAAACACGGTCCTCCGCCTTCTTGAGGTCATTGGTCTAGCGCGCTGGAGGTCGTCCTATACTGCGCTTGCCAGTACGTGGTCTCCACTCCAAAACGCGTCTGCCCCATTGGCCGTCAGTTTTGCGACAGACATGAATTCTGCCCACTGCCACTTCGCTTTTTTTGTTATAAATACCGTTTATACTTTCCTACTCATTTAGTAAAAAGCTATTATTTTAACACTAGCTTTTGCCCGCGGCTTCGCCCGCGTGAATTTTGATTTTTCAAAAATCCTGAGGGAATCGTGGACTTCCGGTTCCCGTTCCCGCACTTTTTTCCAACCTTTATACCTATTTTCAAGAAAGTTTGTTATAGTAATCTACCTATAGCTGTAGATATAGATTTCGGGTTTTTCAAAATCCCGCGGGAAATGTGGATTTTCCAGGATAAAAAGTAGCCTGTGTTTTAAGTCAGGGCATAATCTATCTCCGTTCAAAATTTCAGCCAAATCGGTTCAGTAGTTGCGGCGTGATTGAGTAACAAACATCCAAACATCCACACTTTCACATTTATAATAATAATAATAGAATTACAAATATACATTTTAATTTTATTTATTTATATGGATATATGGATGACTAAAACTCTTCTGTTCAGGCTTCCCGGAGGAGACGTGGCCGGAGAGACTGTTCCTCTTCCAGGAGGCGATAGTCGGGCGGTTCGGCTTCATCAAGTGCACGGTGGAGAGCACCTCGCACGCGGCCGACGTCGGCGACCACCTGTACGTGCACCTCACCGGCAACATGTTCATCCTGATACCCACCACCGTCAAGTCCGAGCAGCGGGGGCTGCGCGCCAAGCCGGTCAACAAGCTGGTCAACGCTGGCAGGTGAGACCTCGGTCTATAGCTGCGGTAGGGTTGATAGATAGGTAGATAGATAGATAGAATACTTTATTGCACACACAAAAAAAGGTACAGTTGAATAGAGCTTAGGCACTACAGATTTGTATGCAAAGACTGTCTCGCTCAGAGCGATCTCTCACAGACAACCTTTGAGGATTGGCGAAAGCTGGAACTGTCTCAGTTAAACGGTAGAACTATAAATCCGCGTACTTCGTCCACTCAATTTTTAATAACTTTTCCCGTGGGACTGCGGTGTTTTTTTCGGGATTAAAATGACAGATAGACATAGTACACCTTCGCATTTAGAAAATTATGTAATAGTGTAGACGTCGTCAGATTAGGTTGGTGTGTGAATGGACGGCTATAAGGGGCTTGGTTGGAGGCCGTATTAGGTAGGGGTCCATTCGAGTTAATTCCATGTTCTTAATGTGCCACATGTTGGTTAGGTTAGCGACATTCTTCCTCAGACAGACATTTTTTAACCCCCGACGCAAAAACGACGGGGTGTTATAAGTTTGACGTGTCTCTGTGTGTGTGTGTGTGTCTGTTCCCCTGTAGCGCTCAAACGGGTGGACCGATTTGAATGCGGTTTTTTTGTTTGAAAGGTGAATTAGTCGAGAGTGTTGTTAGCTATTTTTGATGAAAATTGATCCAAGATGGCCGCCCTTACAAAATGGCGGATTACATATTTTTTCACAACTCCCTTAATATGGGTATCAAATGAAACTATGAATGGCTTGACTAGTAGAATAGCACTATTGCAAATCCAAGATGGCCGCCGACACAAAATGGCGAATGTCGGGGGTTTTTTAATTTATACTTGTTTAACAAAGGATTCCCCCAATCCTAGTGATATAACGATATTGCTAGACTCGTTATAACGTTTCCATTCCATGTTAGTGTTCAAAATGCCATGATATAATTATATATGTATTCCTTTTTTATAGGTACCCCGTACATCCAGAAGCAGCGCCCAGTCCACACGAGGGCTACATAACGCGGCACGTCGACGTCAAGAATAAAGACTGCTATCATAACACTCGACGGGTAAGTGTCCACACGAACGGACCGCAAAATTGCAGTTTGGATGCAGTTGGCATCACTGCATTCCATCCGCCGAACTGTAGTCGTCTGCAGTTCTAGTACACCGGATTGTACAATCGATCAAGTGCAATACTGCGACCTGCATCTAAACTGCAATTTTGCACTTGGCTAGTTTTAAACGAAGCGCGAGTATCGTACTTAAATCATATTATATCGTGATATAGGTAAGTACTAACGAGCATTGAATTATGCTATTTTTAACCCCCGACACAAAAACGACGGGGTGTTATAGATTGACGTGTCTGTGTGTTCCACCGTAGCGCTCAAACGGGTGAACCGATTTGAATGCGGTTTTTTTTTGTTTGAAAAGTGAATTAGTCGTGAGTGTTCTTAGCTATGTTACATGAAAATCGGTCCAAGATACCGCACCGCCACAAAATGGCGGATTACATATTTTTTCACATTTTACCTCAATATGGGTATCAAATGAAAGGGCTTGAATAGTAGAATATAAAATAGCGTTATGCAAATCCAAGATGGCCGTCACCAAAATGGCGAATGTCGGGGGATTTTTTTTTTATTTTTAATTTATACTTGTTACCCAACAATTCAATCGATGCTGCGCTGTGTAGAAACATCTTTAACCAATTGTTTGTTTAATTCCAGATGGGATTTTTGTGGTCCTGGAATCACATGATATCCAAGAAATGGAAAGGTTCGCAGGCGCCCGCGGCCGGCGACGAAGTCTTTCAGATGAGAATGCTCCGAGATTTCAAGCATTTTTGTGCAAATCAAGAACAGAGATTGAGTCAGTTCTGGGATCAATGTTGGGAAATTCGGGAAAAGGCGACGGGAATTCAATGTTGTTGAAATATTTTGTAAATCTATACATATAATAAATTTTTAATAAAAATATCTAAGAGTAACTTATATTATTACATATTTTTCTTTTATTTAAAAATATCGTATTCAAAGCTAGACTTTTTAAACCTGAAACACATAGCGCGACGGAAACGAGTCTAACGCGACTCCTAAAAGTTGGAGTACCTACAAGGACACTGATACAATTTCTTGTACATATTACAAATCGTACACGCGTACGCGCGCGCCCAGTGTGCCGTCCTAAGCAGTTTCCATCACGCTTTCTCTGTTTTAAGCCTTTAGATTAGAGTTTTTAGATCCAAGGGAATAAACATTACATAATGGTTCTGTACCTCCAATATTACAGACTAGCATTTTTTAATTTGATAGGGAAAGAAAAGGGTTACGAAATCTAAATAACAAAAAAAAACTTTTGGAAGAATTTAATTATTGCTTACTCAAAATACAAAAATAAGGTTTGTTAACAAAATACGTCATTTCGTTGCATTGCAAAAGTCCATGAAGAGATTCATCCAGTTTGATATACTTTTTTATATATATAAAAAATCTAAGTGTCTTCAAGGCACAATTTTGAAGGGACCATAATAATAGGTCAGGGACAGTCTTCTCATATTTTGTATGTATGAAGTTATATAGCTGGCATTTTGGCTGTTTTGGCTGCTGTTTTGTTTGATAAGCCATCACAAGATTGCAACAAGTTATCAAACAAAACGGCACATACATACTATAATGTTATATATAAATATAAATGTTTTAAATCTTTGAAAAAAAAATGTCTTTAATTTATATATAAAATATGAAGAAACTTTTTTCCCCAACCTTATAATATAATATTTAATTTCAATCTCTTCACAGATATTTGAACCTAATCTTATCATACCCTAAATGTCAGTCGCATAGATATCACATACATTAATTCATTCCAATATTTATGAGGTAAACAGATTTAACTAAAATAATATTATGTTTATTATTAGGTTTAGTACATGTTAATTAAAATGGCAATCTTACCTACACTAGACAACTGTTATCAAAAAGGTGGTAAAAAGGCAAACCAAATATTTAATCTAACTTCTAACTCATTAAACATATGAGTTGAAAACTTATTCAAGAATTTACTACAATTTTAACATTCTACAACAACTAAAACAAATATAAAAAATTGGCAAAAATAAATTATGAATCTGTAAAATAACTCTTTACATTGTGTATAAAAACACATTTTGTGAAAGATTAAATAAAAAAAAATATTGAGCATTCAATAAGCAATCATAAATTAAGAAAATAATTGTATGCTCAATTATCTAGAGCCCACAGTTCAAAGTATTTTTATAAAATTGATGCTAGACCTTCATTTCATATAACTTCACTTTCTTTATGATATGTATTTAAAATATAGATACTTGATAAAAATTGTGAAAATAATGATTGACAGAACAATAATAATTATATCATATTATTGTAGTAGTGTTGACCGCCTAATATGTTATTGACAGTTTTCTTAAGTACATAATTTTTTTTGTTTATTTATTACAATAGAAAATATCAGAAGGTTTTATAATATAATATTATGATATATTATACTGCCTCGTTGGTCTAGTGGTTAGCATATTCGACTGCAGATCACGAGGTCCCGGGTTCGATTCCCGGGTCGGGCAAGCCCGCCAACCCGCATTGGAGCAGCGTGGCGGGTCTATGCTCTAATCCCTCTCTCCTATGAGAGAGGAGGCCTGTGCCCAGCAGTGGGACGTTAAAAAGGCTGTAGTGGTGGTGGTGGATATATTATAATATAATATTATGTGAAAGCTTAAGAATGCACTTGCTTATATACTTTTATCTTAATTTGAGCCCAATTTTTAAATCTATTCTTTTGAAGCTGTTATTTATTACTCTATGTACTTTTACACATCAGCAAATAGAGCTGTTACAATCATCAATTAAATTAATATCCTAAAATTAATAATTATTGTAAAATAACTAATACAAGTAACAAAATTTTACTTATACTGATTACAGATATCAAACTGTAATTTGTAATTACATTAAAACATCATCTTCAAAATCATTAAAACATTTATATTACGTATAAAACTATTCAGGAAAATTAAAAATCTCAAAAAAAAAGACAATCCTTGGAGATCATTATAACCCACAGAAATATCTTGTTTAGTAGTAGTTATCTGCTTTTTGAAATAATGAGAGCATCAGCAACATCAAACAATCAGCAATGTGACAAAGTCTACTCATTGAACATATGGTGACTTGACAGACTGCATTATGTTGCAGCAGATTGCACACCAATTCCATACAGAACCAAATGGCAGTTGTAACACATTTATATGTCAATATAATAGAACTGCATCTGGACTGTATTTTTGTAGACAGCATGCATGTTGAATGGAAGCAAGCGTTACTTTGCGGAATTCCATGATATACAATGAATATAAAATTATTTTGCTATAATCCGCTAACAGTGACAAATTTGTAGGCACAACACCACACAATCTTGTAGGCACAACACCACACAATCTTGTAGGCACAACACCACACAAATTCACCACAAAACAAACTCGACGATCGTTTCGCTCCGACACCGGAGCATCTTCAGGAGATGTCGACTTCACAACGGACGATTGCAAAGGACGGAAAAAACGGACGAAACGGATTCTGCAATCGTCCGTTGTGAAGTCGACATCTCCTGAAGATGCTCCGGTGTCGGAGCGAAACGATCGTCGAGTTTGTTTTGTGGTGAATTTGTGTGGTGTTGTGCCTACAAGATTGTGTGGTGTTGTGCCTACAAGATTGTGTGGTGTTGTGCCTACAAATTTGTCACTGTTAGCGGATTATAGCAAAATAATTTTATATTCATTGGACAGCATGCATGCAGTCCATTTGTTTATAACAAGATGAGAAAGTTCACTATTTACACATCATTGAGTGGGATTAGAGAGCGACACCAGTCCAGTTCTGAAAGAGTTAAGCATTTGGGAAATTTTGAAATGCTTGATAAACAATTAAAGTTTGTAAGGTAGTTCAGTTTAACATTACCATAGTATGGCAAAGTAGACCACAAAGGTAACCCAACAACATAGCCAGACAGGTTCTTAACTGGAACTCTAAGGGGAGAAGAAAACATACTTTGCTGCGTGCAGTTCTGGTCTGCATCTACCCCACTGGAGGGGACATAAGACAAGTACACACACAGTATTTGTCATGCACATCAATTTTCCATGTTCTTTAGGCCATTTATTTATTTCTGCAGGTTATATTTTACATGTTAAGATCAAAATACAAAAAATTATTAAAAAAGAAATAGGAATGCAATTTCCTAACATTAAAGAAAAAAACAATGAAAACATCCTAAGTAACAATAAAATGCTATCATTTTTGGTTCCAATCATTAAAATATTACTTCTTTCCAAAAACAAGTAATCTGATGAGCATGCTGTTGATGCACGGCACCTGCTTCTGCTGGTGCATAGTGGGCATATCTGGTGTGTTGGACTCAAAGTCGAGAGCTACCCGCTGTGCTACGAAGGTGAGCAATGTCAAGATGTCTCTATCAGTACCTGAGTAGCGAAGCTCCTCGCACAGTGCCTGCATGAACCAGGAGCCTCGGGTGGTGTTCCTCCAAGAATAATATCCAGGTACAGTTGAATATGCAACCAAAAAATCGGCATGGGTGGGAATTCTGTATGATGCACTAGACAGACCATCAGTTTCAGTTCTATTGGAGAGTGTTATTCCACCATCTAACTTATCGCCTTGGCAAGCTTGTATGAAGAAAATTTTCGGTTTTCCTGCCAACGTTGGACACCTATCCGCAGTGAAGTGATAGAACAGATTATCAGGCTTGTAATGGGTATCTTTTGCATACAACATTCCCATTTCGCCGTGAGACAACACCGCGATAAGCAAGCAGTCATTGTCAGTATGGTCCATTTCAGATATTTGCTGTAGATACTTGTTCACATCGTCAGCTTTGCGGTCAACCAGAATGGTCACACGGAATCCTAAGCCCTTCAACACGCGCGCCAAGTTGTCGCTGTCAACATTGGTACCTGTTCGTGCTTTCAAACTATGGATGTCGAAATGCTCATGATTGAAGATTATCGCCATGCCGCGGTTCTTATGGTTCATGTTATAGTATGCAGCGTTTCTATCTACCGTCATTCTCGCATAGCGACGTACCGAAGAAGTTTCGTGACTTCCCCATGCGTCGCCTTCATCACCACCACCGCCGTTAGGTCTTTGTTCTGGCTCAATCGATGATGGCTCAGTAGAACCATTGTCTTGAACTTCGGACATTTTCAAATCTCACAATTTATTTAGATTTTCGAATTAGGTATGATGCTTATTTTTAGAAATGGTACTAAATTCTTTATTTAGTTTCTTATATAGTAGAAAACAACCACTTCAACAGCGAGACCACGAGAATTTACAAAAATGCAATTTGTTTATGTCAAATGCAAATGTCAATTTAACCATAGACAGATAGACTTTGACGTTTCGACAGCAGAGGACGTTGACCGACGTTGACCTACCCACGACATAGAGATAATAATAATAATAATAATATAGAGGTGCCATAATGTCCTATAGAAAATAGTGGATCGGAAAATAGTTCGGTTAATATTTTGAATCGTGCCGCCCCGATAGGGGGTAGGTGAGGGTGGGGGAGGGGGGAGGGGGGAAGGTAAGTCATCCCCCCCTCAAACCCTTTGCCGGAAACGCATACTTTTTTTTCAATAAATTTTTTAATATTGATAAAACTGACATTGGTAAAACATTTAAAACGAATCGCCTCGTTAAGTGAAGGGAGAGGGGAGGGGGGAAGAAGGGAGTACGTCATCAAGACAAGACTGCTTGGGGTTGGGGTGCTCAGATTTCGATTTGGACCACATTCGACCAAGGATCCAATAGTGCACTAAGTGCCCGGCCTGCGGCCGGGCACATGAATATTTATGTTCTAACCTAACCTAACCTACCCTAGCTTCTTTCCACCCCTACTTGTTAATGGGGATTTACCAAAAGTGTGGTTAAAAAAACAAAACCTTTTTATAAACATTTATAAATAAATCCAATAAATTCCCAATCTATTTCAAATCTCCCCGCAGGTTGGGAAACTCCCCACAAAATGGCCACCCTGCGCTTGTCGTGTCAAACAACGTTTCATTTCACGCAAATTTTTATCAAAAATTTACGTTTCTAACCTAAAAACATACGCGATTTTTTGTAAAAAAAAAATCGCGCGTCCGGCAAAAAAAATTTGTTCCGGGGGCATCGACAGACCCTCTAAGACACCCCTATAAACTCACTTTTGCTCTATCAGGGCGGCACGTTTCAAAAGCCAACCCAATAGTTCAAGCTTATCAAAGTTTTCATAAGTGTGTAAGAGACAACATTACATTTTTGACATAATAATAAAACAGTTTGCGGCAGACTTAAAACAAAAAATGGCCTCTCTAAAATGTATACATGAACACTCACACAGTACGCACAACTTGAGACATCACAATGAACACCCGCCATTTTATGTTTCCGGATTGTGCGTGTTGATACCTAATCTAAGCGTGTGTGAGTGTATTTTTGACACGTTTTTAAAGTAGGTATGGCTCCTCCATTATTATTATTATCTCTATGACCCACGACCTACCATAGCTTGGGTCACAGACATTGAGAAATTAATAATATGGAGGCGCCATACCTAATTTAAAAACGTGTCAAAAATACACTCATACACGCTTAGATTAGGTATCATACATGCACAATCCGAAGACACAAAATGGCGCGTGTTTATTGTGATGTCTCATGTTGTGCGTGTGCGAGTGTTTATGTATACATTTTAGGGAGGCCATCTTTTGCCTTGAATCTGCCGCAAACTGTTTTATTGTTATGTTAAAAATGTAGTGTTGTCTCTTACACACTTATAAAAATATTGATAAGCTTGAGCTATTTTCCGATCCCCTATTTTCTATAGGTAATGTCCTATATTATTAACTAGATTCTGCCCGCGGCTTCGCCCGCGTGAATTTCGGTTTTTCACAAATCCCAAGGGAATCGTGGATTTCCGGCTCCCGTTCCCGCTCCCTTTTCCAAACTTTATACCTACTTTCAAGGAAGTTTGCTATAGTAATCTACCTATAGCTGTAGATATATATTTCGGTTTTATCAAAATCCCGTGGGAACTGTGGATTTTTCCAGGATAAAAAGTGCATACGCATACAGATGCATGCAACTATTGTAATAATGTACTATGTGAACGTGATTTACCAAAAAGTAAAAGCCTATGTTTTAAGTCAGGGCATAAGCTATCTCCATTCAAAATTTCAGCCAAATCGGTTGTTGCTACAAAACAGTAGTTGCGGCGTGATTGAGTAACAAACATCCAAACATCCAAACATCCACACTTTCACATTTATAATATTATTAGGATTAGGATTTCTCAATGGTCACAGACTTATAGAGAAGGGAGAGAGAAGGTCATGGTCATTCACCTTCTTGGCTCCTTGGGTCCTGTGACAGCTGTCAGAGTTCTGACCTGTCCATAGAGATAATAATAATAAATAGAGTTGGCATAATGTCCTATAGAAAATAGTGGATCGGAAAATAGTTCAAGCTTATCAAAGTTTTCATAAGTGTGTAAGAGACAACATTACATTTTTGACATGATAATAAAACAGTTTGCGGCAGACTTAAAACAAAAAATGGCCTCTCTAAAATGTATACATGAACACTCACACACGCACAACTTGAGACATCACAATGAACACCCGCCATTTTATGTTTCCGGATTGTGCGTGTTGATACCTAATCTAAGCGTGTGTGAGTGTATTTTTGACACGTTTTTAAAGTAAGTATGGCTCCTCCATTATTATTATTATATATATAAAGCTACTTGAAGTTACGTATTGATCACCTCTCCTGAACAATTTTGTATGGGACTTTTTCACCATACTTTTCGTGTGTGTAGAATTCAAAAAATTTAGGTCTACAAAATTATAGAGAGAGCTGGACGTGGAAAACTGACTAGAGTACCCTAAGGGATCTCGAAAACTATCAGTCGGAGAGGTATTATCCCCAAACAAAAAATGTTCAACACCTTGGGCAATTGGGTGAACTGGTGAAAAAAATATGGCCACCAAACAAAAAAAATTTTCGTCTCCATACAAAAATTTCTTAATTTTCAAGAGGCTCTCCAGAACAATTTTGTATGGAACTTTTTTCCCCTCACTATTTATGTGCGTAGAACTTATGGGTCTTCCTTCAGGAAAATTATGAAACGTCATGAACGTGGAAAATTTACCAGAGTACCCCAACGGCTCTCAAAAACTATCAATCATAGAGGCATGGTTCTGAAACTGAAAATGTTCAAGACCTTGGGCCCTTTGGTGAGCCAGTAAAAAAAAGATAGGTACAAAACAAAAAAAATTTTCGTGTCCATACAAATTTTGTTTTAAATTTTCAAAAGGCTCTCCAGAACATTTTTGTATAGAACTTTTTCCTCTTACTATTCATATACGTAGAACTTATGGGTCTTCCTTCAGGAAAATTATGAAACTTCATGAATGTGGAAAATTTATCAGGGTACCTCATGGGTCCTCTAAAACTACCCGTCATACAGGCATGGTCCCAAACAAATGTTATTAAGGACCTTGGGCCATTGGGTGAACCGGTAAAAAAAAGATGGCCGCCGAACAAAAAAATTTTTTCTCCATACAAATTTTTTGGGTTCTTTTCAAGAGGCTCTCCTGGACATTTTTGTATGAAACTTTTTCCCCCCACTACACGTATATATAAAACTTAAAGGTTTTTTTCACAAAAAATACAAAACGTAGTGAATGTGGAAAAATTACCAGGGTACCTCATGGGTCCTCTAAAACTACCAGTTATACAGGAATGGTCCCAAACAAATGTTGTTAAAGACCTTGGGCAATTTGGTGAACCGGCAAAAAAAAGATGGCCGCCCAACAAAAATTTTTTTTTAAAATTTTCAAAAGGCTCTCCGGAACATTTTTGTATGGAACTTTTTTCTCCTCACTATTTATATGCGTAGAACTTATATGTCTTCCTTCAGGAAAAATATGAAACGTCATGAATGTGGAAAATTTACCAGAGTACCCCAAAGGCTCTCAAAAACTATCAGTCATAGAGACATGGTCCTGAAAGTGAAAATGTTCAAAACCTTGGGCCCTTTGGTGAGCCAGTAAAAAAAAGATAGGCACCGAACAAAAAAAATTTTCGCGTCCATACAATTTTTTGTTTTAATTTTCAAGAGGCTCTCTAGAACATTTTTGTATAGAACTTTTTTTACCTCACTAAACGCATGCATAGAGCTCATAAATGTTCTTTCAGAAAAAATACGAAACGTTATGAATGTGGAATATTTACCAGAGTACCTCATGGGTCCTCCAAAACTACCAGTCATACCGACATGGTCCCAAACAAATGTTATTAAGGACCTTGGGCCATTGGGTGAACCGGTAAAAAAAAGATGGCCACCGAACAAAAAAAATTTTCTCCATACAAATTTTTTGGGTTCTTTTCAAGAGGCTCTCCAGAACAATTTTGTATGGAACTTTTTTCCTTTCACTATTTATGTGCGTAGAACTTATGGGTCTTCCTTCAGGAAAATTATTAAACGTCATGAATGTGGAAATTTTACCATATTGGGTCCTCCAAAACTACCAATCATACAGACATGGTCCCAAACAAATGTTATTAAAGACCTTGGGCCATTGGGTGAACCGGTAAAAAAAAGATGGCCGCCGAACAAAAAAAAAATTTCTCCATACAAATTTTTTGGGTCCTTTTCAAGAGGCTCTCCAGAACAATTTTGTATGGAACTTTTTCCCTTCACAATTTATGTGCGTAGAACTTATGGGTCTTCCTTCAGGAAAATTATGAAACGTCATGAATGTGGAAAATTTACCAGAGTACCTCATGGGTCCTCCAAAACTACCAGTCATACAGACATGGTCCCAAACAAATGTTATTAAAAACCTTGGGCCATTGGGTGAACCGGTTAAAAAAAGAAGAAGAAGAACTTAACAAACAAAATTCGAGTCCATACAAAATTTCTTTTTAATTTTCAAGTGGCTCTCCAGAACATTTTTGTATAGATCCTTTTTTTTTCACTAAACGCATGCATAGAACTGATTAGTGTCCTTTCAGAAAAGATACGAAACGTGATACCAATATTTCTTTCTATCTTTCAAGAGACTCTCCAGAATATTCTGGTATTTGGTATGGCCTCCCATTTCTTTATTTTACGAATATTGAAGAGACTACAAGGCACGCGAGCTGCTTGCAGCTCGCGCACCGAGCGCAACACTAGTTATCTCTATGACCCACGACCTACCATAGCTTGGGTCACAGACATTGAGAAATTAATAATATGGAGGCGCCATACCTAATTTAAAAACGTGTCAAAAATACACTCATACACGCTTAGATTAGGTATCATACATGCACAATCCGAAGACACAAAATGGCGCGTGTTTATTGTGATGTCTCATGTTGTGCGTGTGCGAGTGTTTATGTATACATTTTAGGGAGGCCATCTTTTGCCTTGAATCTGCCGCAAACTGTTTTATTGTTATGTTAAAAATGTAGTGTTGTCTCTTACACACTTATAAAAATATTGATAAGCTTGAGCTATTTTCCGATCCCCTATTTTCTATAGGTAATGTCCTATATTATTAACTAGATTCTGCCCGCGGCTTCGCCCGCGTGAATTTCGGTTTTTCACAAATCCCAAGGGAATCGTGGATTTCCGGCTCCCGTTCCCGCTCCCTTTTCCAAACTTTATACCTACTTTCAAGGAAGTTTGCTGTAGTAATCTACCTATAGCTGTAGATATATATTTCGGTTTTATCAATATCCCGTGGGAACTGTGGATTTTTCCAGGATAAAAAGTGCATACGCATACAGATGCATGCAACTATTGTAATAATGTGCTATGTGAACGTGATTTACCAAAAAGTAAAAGCCTATGTTTTAAGTCAGGGCATAAGCTATCTCCATTCAAAATTTCAGCCAAATCGGTTGTTGCTACAAAACAGTAGTTGCGGCGTGATTGAGTAACAAACATCCAAACATCCAAACATCCACACTTTCACATTTATAATATTATTAGGATTAGGATTTCTCAATGGTCACAGACTTATAGAGAAGGGAGAGAGAAGGTCATGGTCATTCACCTTCTTGGCTCCTTGGGTCCTGTGACAGCTGTCAGAGTTCTGACCTGTCCATAGAGATAATAATAATAAATAGAGTTGGCATAATGTCCTATAGAAATTAGTGGATCGGAAAATAGCTCAAGCTTATCAAAATTTTCATAAGTGTGAAAGAGACAACATTACATTTTTGACATAATAATAAAACAGTTTGCGGCAGACTCGTGACTTAAGATGGCCTCCCTAAAATGTATACATGAACACTCACACACGCACAACTTGAGACATCACAATGAACACGCGCCATTTTATGTCTTCGGATTGTGCGTGTGTGAGTGTATTTTTGGCACGTTTTTAAGGTAGGTATGCCAACTCTATTTATTATTATTATCTCTATGGACCTGTCGCAGGCCGCAGCCACAGAGTACTTTGTATAATACATACTGCCTACTGGCAGCTGGCCGCAGCCCAGCCTTTAAGGGCCCTTTACATTTGGCTGGATTCAGTGCACTAAATGAAAAAGACTCTCGAGAAAGACAAGTGTAAAGGCATTCAGACAGTAAGACACACTAATTAGACAGTCAGAGTCGACACTGCAGTTAGCATGCTGAATCCAGCCAAGTGTAAAGCGATTTAGCCAAAAAAATACGTTCAGTTGTCCGCTGACCGCCACTCGAGGTGGAGTGCCCACACATCCAGTACCTATAATATCGCTTCATTAGTCACCGAACGCAGCGCTTTTGAGGAGCGTTATCTATAATAATATACAGAGGCTTGTCTTGACTGACTGACTGACTTATTATCAACGCACTGCCTAAACCACTGAAGCTAGAAACTTGAAATTTTCACAGTAGCTTCCTTTTATGACGTAGGCGCACACTAAGAAAGGATTATTGCGAATTATACCCCTAAGGTGGTTAAATAGGGGATGAAAGTTTAAATGAAAGTCCGTCATTTATCAAGTTATGTCCATGAAAATCGGTTTTTGTACCTATTGTCAGTTAAAAATAAAGAATTACGTGTTTCTGGAATTTTGGAAATTCTACCCCCAAGTGGGTAGGGGGTGGTAAGGGTAGAGGATGAAATTTATAAGAATCCAAGCGGACAAAGTCGCTGGCATCAGCTAGTGTATAGTACATTTACTTTTTGAGCAGCGATGTCGAAAGAAAAAATTTAATAAAATATATAATTCGTTGTAGATAGTTTTTGTCTTAAAAGCAAATATTTTTTTCATCCAACACTTCCTGCGTCTTTTTTATTAATTAAAATCGAGATCGACGCAACCATAGCCAAGGCGAGCCCTATTCTTTGATATTTTGATGGTCCCATGAGAGCTCTATAAATACGTGCGACAGTTTCGGAATCCTTGGTTATACTGAGTTAGCTAGCTAATTAGATCAAATGTAAAGAGCAAGCTCTAATTAGCCACGCTTAGTGT
The DNA here is from genome assembly GCA_920104075.1 of Melanargia galathea. Taxonomy (NCBI): domain Eukaryota; kingdom Metazoa; phylum Arthropoda; class Insecta; order Lepidoptera; family Nymphalidae; genus Melanargia; species Melanargia galathea. The sequence continues at coordinate 9,475,744 of OV049864.1, forward strand.
CTGAATTCAGTCACACTGAATCCAGCCAAATGTAAAGCCGGTTTTACTGCTGCGACATTACAGTGCGACCAATCTATCTGTGACAAATCTGTGAACTGAGGGAGGTCGTAGTAGCCGAGTGAATCGAAATGTTTAACACCTGCGCACTCCAGTAGCTACCTCCATCGAGAATTTTCATAGATAAAAAACTTGGTCGTCTCGTTGAAGCAAACCTACTCACGAAAATTCAGCTTATCTATACTTCTATACTAATATAATAAAGCGCAAGAGTTTGTTTATTTGAACGCGCTAATCTCAGGAACTACTGGAACGATTTCAAAAATTCTTTCACCGTTGGATATGTACGTGATCCTTGAGTGCTATAGGCTATATATGTACCACGGGCGAAGCCGGGGCGGACCGCTAGTTATTAATTTTTGAGCTCGTTTATTGGTCGGTAGATCTCTTCAGATAATTCAAAAGAGTAGATCTGTCAGAGAGTTTAGCTGCAGCTGAGTTGCCTGGTAGTTATTAATTTGAACTTTAAATAAAGAAAGCTATAAAGTAGGCACATTATGTAGGTAGGTACTTACCATGTTACCATGGTGCCCTCAGTATCAAACATAAAGCACTTACACGATTAAACCTAGCCACTTATCCATTTACAAGTCGTAGGTGCCTTTGGGTTTTTTCAACTTTTTTCAATCTATCTTTTGATACCCTAATATGTCGATATTCAAAGTAAATCTATGGTGGTCCAATGAAAAGTCGCAAAGTGAAGAATATGAGGACGGTATACAAAACGGAAACTGTGTTATTGTGGACAAATTCAATTTGCATAACGATAGTGATTTAATTATTCTCGGCCAAAGTTCCGTTATGAAGATTTACAAACCTCGCATTGATCAAAACGAGTCACACGCAATATTGGAGACGCAATTAGATGAAATTGTTTTACAGATAGGAACAGGAAAATTTATAGCGTAAGTTTTCCTATAATTTTGAGACATCAACTAAAACATGTTCGTTTGTTTCGAACGTAGTTAACAAACTACCTACTTATGTTCAATAACAATCTATGTTTTCAGAAGATTTTCAGTAAGTAGGTAAATGTTGTTTAAGTGGTGTTAAGGTGCGGTATTGTACCGCACCTTCTCGCCGAATCAGACTTTCCATTGGTAGTTTCACATATTAGGCGTAGTCATGGCGTCTGACGGCTATGGGCATGTACTTATGGGCTATGGCCCGTGGGATAGCGTCCGTCAGTGTCGGTTTTCGGCTGCACCTATAGGATAGAGGGCCAGTGATAGCGGTACACATCTACACGTGACCCTCAGTGTTTGTTCGAACTCTCGAGTACCTACTCGGTGTTTGTTGATTTGTTCGGTGATTTAGTATTACCCAACTACCTCATTGGTCTAGTGGTTAGCATATTCGACTGCAGATCACGAAGACCTGGGTCGGTCAAATAATTGTTAGGTATTGAGTTTTACTGTCAAGAAATTCTGAGTGCCAGCCCGGAGTTGGTAATTGGCTGTTTCACAGAGCACAGATCACGTTAAGCATTCGGTTCCAGTTATTATCACTATCATGTGACAATAGTCGTTAAATCCCGCCAACCCGCATTGAAGCAGCGTGGCTCTAAATCCCTCTCTCCTATGAGAGAGGAAGCCTGTGCCCAGCAATGGGCTGTAGTGATGATGGTGGTGGATGGAGTCCTTGACGTGGTCAAATGACGAAACTTTAAGGTTTATTGAATTGTTTCGTATTGAAAGCATAATAGATACCTATTATGGAATCTCAAACAATTTTCTCGTTCACTGAAGAAAATATTACGCGCTCAATAGATATACCTAAGTATCGCAGTGGCGCGGCGATAGCTTCCACGTCCATCTTAATTTGTAGTAGGTACAAACCACAGACCATCTGTATGGTTTGTACTTACATACCTACCTACTACAAATTAAAACTTTTCGCCATCGTATAGATTGCATTGCAACCATCGCATAGCCATCTCACCGACTATTTGATAAATCAGCGGTAGCCCATTGTGTATGTAGAGGAGCCAATTATAAGTATGTAGTGATAGTGATTAATACATTTTTTTTCTTTCAAGGAATTGCTCTGATCGCCAGATATTAATATTACATCCAAATAGTTATGCTATATATCTGTTGGATAAACAAGGTGGTCATGCAGATGTTGGTATGGTTTGTTTTTAAATATAACTAGATGATGCCCACGGCTTCGCCCGTGTGGATTTAGGTTTTTAAAAATCCCGTGGGAACTTTTGATTATCCAGAACAAAAAGTAGCCCATCTGTAGTAACCCGTCACCAAAACGGAAAAATTCCATGGGATCCCCACGATTTCGGAATGCAATTCCTTAAAGCATCAGGGTTAAGGAGTTGAATATGTACCTACTCGAGTTCATTCAACGATAGTCTTTAATTAGTACCTCCAATATCAATTTAAATAACTGACAGTTCCTAAATCCCATAAGTTTTGGGGATCAGTTCCCCTACAGCATCAGGATTGAGGAGTTGGAATCCAAGTTTTTTGTAGGACAGTGTCGCAATGTTTCTCTATCGTTTAAAAAAAAATTACGCAAATCGGTTCAGAAATCTCGGAGATATCGGTGTACATAGATAGAAAAATACAACTCCTCCTTTTTTAAAAGTCGGTTAAAAAAGTAGCCTATGTTACTCCCTGGTTAATTCTCTACTTGTATGTGAAAGTCCCGTCAAAATCGGTTCAGCCGTTCCGAAGATTAGCCCGTTCAAACAGACAGACAGACAGACAGACAGACAGACAGACAAAAATTTTAAAAACGTGTGATTCGGTTATGGTAACGTTCAAATTACCATATGAGCTTAATATGAGGTAGTTATTTCGATATTACAGACAGACACTTCAATTTTATTTATTAGTATAGATTAGTATAGATATATTTAGTACCTATACAATATACATACTTACGTCTAGGTACATACTGTTTTTAGGGTTTCGTAGTAAACAAGAAACCCTTATAGTTTCGCCATGTCCGTCCGTCTGTCTGTCTGTCCGTCCTCGGTTAATCTCAGAGACTATTAGTGCTAGGAATCTGTAATTTGGCATGGGTATAAATATTAATCACGCCGACAAAGTGGTGAAATAAAATTTTGATAAATATTTTTTTTTAGGGTAGCTCCCCTACATGTAAAGTGGGGATGAATATTTTTTTTCTCGTCTACCCCATAGTGTGCGGTATCGTTGAATAGGTCTTTTAAAAATACTGTGGGTGTGGGAACATCATTTTTCGATTTCTAGATCCGTTTGTAAAATATGATGTTTTAAAGTGCTAATTTTTATTAGAGTCAAGTGTCCCCCCCCTCTATCAGACAAATGGCAGTATATAGGAACTTGAAAAAATTCACAGCAGTAGTATATATAATCAATTTTAAAGGAAAACTATCATGGCTAAGTAGGATTTACAGGTTAAGGAGTTATATCTGTTTTTCGAGGATTGTGACTACGAAACCCTATACTGCGCGTGGCCCGCCACGCACTTGGCCGGTTATTATTCATTATAGTACCTATAACTTAGACGATTCAGTAGTACACGTGTGCATTTGTTATGGGTAGGTACCTACTCACCAGGCTCAAGTTTAAGAGTTAACAGCCCTAAGGCCTCTTGTTAAAACGCCGTGAAAACTCACGTTTTGAATGGATAACACGCCGAACGGCGCGCAGTCCGGCCTCGTTATCCATATAAAACGTAGGTAAAACGTGCGTGTTAACAAGAGGCCTCAAGCTCTGATCTAGGGTATCTCAAAGAGCCTAATTAGAACTTATTTACGTACCATGAAATACTATTATATTGTATAGGTATCGCCAAACAAAATATAGTCGCCTCTGAATATAACCGCAAGGCGCGTCGCAATAGCATATTTTAGGTATCAGTGGGCGGACAGAAAGGGACGGAGCTAGCGCGAACCTACGCGAGTACGCTCTCGCACGAAGCTCAGGGACGAATATTTGTTTGGCGATACCTACCTATACCTATTAAATTCAAACCCCATTTCAGGCGATCAAAACTACATCGCTTCGGTAATAAAACATTCCTTCACCAGAAAAGCTCACAGCACAACTTGCGGTCCGTTCGGCAACACCAAAAGTAGAGACCTTATTTGTATTCAGGCTCTGGACGGCACACTGAGTTTCTTTGATCAGGACACATTCTTGTTCATGTGTATTTTCAACGATATCATAATACCCGGACCGATTAATTACGTGGCCAACAGTGATATTTTCGTTATTTGCAAATCGACTTGGATATTGGAAATCTACAGGTACAAAAAAATGTGAAAAAAAAATCTCTATATAGAGATTTTTTTTCACCCAGTCAATTTTACGCTATAGCTAAATTGTTTATTGCAATGTCTAAGCGATTATAATTTTTTGTATTTATTTACAATCGAAAATGGAATAGTTATCTCCACCATGTTTTAATTTCCTTGTATGTTACACTAGCCTTCTTTCTTTTTAATATTCTTCCATAGTGTTCCACTTCAACACATTTTTATTATTGGACTAGAGAATGCCCGCGGCTTCGCCCGCGTGAATTTCGGTTTTGCACAAATCCCGAGGGAATCGTGGATTTCCAGTTCCCGTTCCCGCTCCCTTTTCCAACCTTTATACCTACTATCAAGGAAGTTCGCTATAAGTAATCTACCTATAGCTGTAGCTATAGATTTCGGGATTTTCAAAATCCCGTGGGAACTGTGCGTTTTTTTTCAGGATAAAAAGTAGCCTATGTTTTAAGTCAGGGCATAATCTACCTCCATTCAAAATTTCAGCCAAATCGGTTCAGTAGTTGCGGCGTGATTGAGTAACAAACATCCATCCACACTTTCACATTTATAATATTATAGTAAGATTAAATCCAAATTGAAAATGATTTAATTAAGTACCTATAACCACTTGGCAACATATGTGGCACTTATAAAGTCAAGACTCTACCATTGGTTTGGTAGATTCTATCTATCTATAGGAATATAGATATAACTAAATTATTTGCAGTTATCAGCAGTTATGTGAATTTAGTGAGTTAAGCATACGACCAAATAAGAATAACATACCACAATGGACGTACAATGCGGGGGAAGAAATTATGGCCATACAAGTAATTCGGGTAAGATATGTTTCTAATTTTAACCTTATAATTTTTAATGTGTGATATAATTAAGTATTAGTTCATATTTTCAGACGAGCACGACCTTTGCCAGTATCGTTGCTTTGGGCGAAAGACACCTTTACTGTTTCCAGGATAATGGTTTAATGAAATATATGATACGATTTGATTACATACCAATTTGCTTTCACGCTTATTTAATCGGATGGTATTATGGTAAGACTATGAACATTTTTCAGTTGTCCATGAGGCTAGATTAATAAAACAATAGATTTCAATAACGACGAAAGTACATTAGAAAGTAAAAAATCTGTAAATATGTAGTAATGAATGCAAGTAATTAATACTTTCACATATGTTTCTATACCTTTGTGCTATTTGATTACATTGTGGCTTACGATATGTATGTATGTACCCTCGTTATATTGTATTAATGCATCACATTTTTTCTAGACAGAATCCCGCCATTGTAGGCTCTTTTATAAATCTATTCTTTTAGAAATCAGGCTTTAGAGGAAGAATCGGAATATTTCAAAGTATAGTAAGTATAAGTACATATAGTTTTCTTAGGTTTATACTAATATTTCATCAACAGAGCCTAATTCAAGATTGCTTGTGATGGTTGCATCGGAGGATTCCAAGTTGTACGTCTACGAAGCCACCACACTCTTGTGGTCGTGTGATTTGGGGCACAAAGCAATATCTCTGTCCCGATGTTTTCTGAGCACCATGCCGGGCGGACTATTAACATTATCGACTAATGGGATAGTCAACGTTAGCTGTTTAGGAACCGAACCAGACTTGAATCCCAACGCAAGTCCAATTAACGATGCATTTGATCCTCAACAAGTGCAGACTGAATTGGAAACGGTGGAGGAATCACTACAAAAAGTTATGAACGCTAAAGAAGGTAGAAATTGTTATAACATTACATGTTAAACCAAAAGTCATTGGAAATTATAATATCAAAACAACTCCTATTCTGATTTCCTACGTATCATTTTCAGCATTGCACGTACATGGTACTGAAACAGAAGATATAATAAAAGTAAAAGTTGATATTGGAAAAACAGTCAACAATCTTGCTTCACAGTTAGCAATAGAAAACAACTTTGAACATTTGCAAACATGTTCAGTTGTTGTTACGATCACTTGCGATGATCCAAAATTAGTACAAAGTCTACAGATAACTTATGACTGTATACCGCCTATTAGTTCTTCCGAAACCACCATATGCATGGACACAATTAATGGCACAGAGATAATTGAAACATACATTTTCCTATCGGGCGATACAGATGTGTCGGACACTGGGATCAACATAAAGTTTACTGTTATTGATAATATGGGAAAACTGAGAGTACTTTCGAAGAGAACATTGCTTCCACTCAATTTATATATCCTGCCTGTGGAGGCGGTAGAGGAAAACAGTTATCAGATTACTATTCAGACAAATCAGAAGAAAATCGATTTGGTCGATATATTTACAGGTTGGTTAAAGTAATTTTACTAAGTTGTAAATATCAAGGCCAAAACTAAATAGTGGAGGGATGCATAACATGATTATTGTTTTCTAGATTTTAATAAGGAAGAATTAGCAGTCTATATTTCGAATGAGACGCTGACTTATGCATATCGGACATCACACAAAACTGTAACCTTCAAAGCATATGATGATAACCTGTATCGAATTGAGGCGAATGAAGTTTCAGAAATAGCTCCAATGTTGGACTACTTTGTACAGAAACTGGAGGGCTATTACACTCGAATGGGAGTAATGGAATTTGAAATAAACGTTGCTATAAATGGAGAAATAATTCGGCAAATAATGCATAAGTTTATAAAAAGCGTTGAATTGCATGCCAAGGAAAGAATTAAATTAAAAGATTTGGAGGTAAATTATTTCAAACCTATCCTCAAATACCACACAAATCTAATAGACTATAAAAATCTAACTAAAGATTTTAATCTCTTTTTAACCCCCGACGCAAAAACGACGGGGTGTTATAAGTTTGACGTGTCTGTGTGTGTGTGTGTGTGTGTCTGTTTGTTCCCTTGTGGTGCTCAAACGGGTGGACCGATTTGAATGCGATTTTTTTTGTTTGAAAGGTGAATTAGTCGAGTGTTGTTAGCTATGTTTGATGAAAATCGGTCCAAGATGGCCGCCGCTACAAAATGGCGGATTACATATTTTTTCACAACTCCCTTAATATGGGTATCAAATGAAAGGGCTTGACTAGTAGAATGACTATTGTAAATCCAAGATGGCCGCGCGCCGCCACAAAATGGCGAATGTCGAGGGTTTTTAAATTTTTAATTTATAAGTACTTGTTATAGGAAGCACTGAACGTACTTCAAAGACAATTCACTTTGGTCCAGAAAAGACTATTGGTTCAGTACGGATCGTTACCGCCAGGTGATTGCGATCCCTTGGAATTCCTTATGAAGGACACGCACGAACGAATCAAATTTGTGGCGTATGAAATCATACAAAGCAAAAACTGTGTCATTAGGTATGAAAAATAAAATTAACCTTAAATTGAATAATGGATTTCAAGTACTTAAAATTGACGATTTTATATTCCAGAGCAGGTAGTACTCTGCGGGCAATCGGTTCCCTTATTGTTTACATTATGAAAGAAGCAGTTACCGATAACTTAAAAGTCAAACTTATCGAAGAAATGTTATCTTTGGAGACACTAAATGGTCATTTTCAAGTAAGTGATGAAAAAAATATTCTACGATACATTAGGATTAGAAAAGTCTCAAAGCCTATCCTACTAATATTATAAATGTGAAAGTGTGGATGTTTGGATGTTTGTTACTCAATCACGCAAAAACTACTGGATGGATTTGGCTGTTTGGAATAGAGATAGATTATCTAAATATTTATCGAAATCTATAGCTACAGCTATAGGTAGATTACTATAGCAAACTTCCTTGAAAGTAGGTATAAAGGTAGGAAAAGGGAGCGGGAACAGGAACCGGAAATCCACGATTCCCTCGGGATTTGTTTAAAACCGAAATTCACGCGGGCGAAGCCGCGGGCAGATGCTAGTTTGAAATAAGACTGACGGATAGTGAACAAATGAAACGTTTAAAAGGCCGATTCACACATCAATGAAGCATCAGTGCCGCGGCCGGCGCAGTTCTGGCTCAGTGAAAAATGTGTCATTCTCTATGAACTGACACTGAAACACTGTGTCGTGATGTGTGAACGCGTTTATAATGTACTTATGAATGAATATTTTTCATTGTTCCGGAACTGTGCCGGCACTAATGCTTCACTAATATGTGCGAATAGGTCTTAAATGATTCAATTCATCTTACATTGGTGATTTTTTGTCATCAAATAATTGGAAAATAATAATTATCAAATTATCACTTGAACTTATGAACTGCTTGTCCATGAGTCTGTATTTCAATAGAAAAGGGAGTAGGTAATTCGATCGTAAATTTTTTAAGGAATGGGAGGAATCCGTCGCACAAGTCTCATCATACATTCTCAACAAGATAATTAAAAAATCGGAAAAGGATAAAGAAAAACTAGCGCCCGTCACCGACCAAGACATACTATCACAAACTAACCTTAAAAAGCTATTGAAACAGTTGCGCATTATCTTGGAAAAAGTATTTTTCAATGTTCAAGAAACTGCCACCGGTGAGGGGACCATAACGCGTATAGAAGAGTTTGTTGAAGTTATATAATTGTTTATTGTTAATAAAAGACTGTATGAATTACAAATCCTTATAATAAAATTTGATTTGACAAACAAGAACAAGCTTCAGAGCTAGTTCAGACAGAGTCAAATCCGCGACGATTTAACTGAGCGATTTAAAAAGATATAAAATGTGGTCGACCACATGAAGCAAACTTAACAAATTGTGTTGCAATCGATACCACGATATTACCGTATTCAACGATTACAAATAAAGAAAGTCTTTCCTTTATTTGTGATCATAGGCATACAGTTCATAAAATATAGCTCTTCAGCATCCATAACGCGGAACGCGACTGCGCGGATTTCATTGCGGCATCCATAACGCGGAACGCGACTGCGCGGATTTCATTGCGGCATCCATAACGCGGAACGCGACTGCGCGGATTTCATTGCGGCATCCATAACGCGGAACGCGACTGCGCGGATTTCATTGCGGCATCCATAGCGCGGAACGCGACTGCGCGGATTTCATTGCGGCATCCTTAGCGCGGAACGCGACTGCGCGGATTTCATTGAGGCATTCATAACGCAGAACGCGACTGCGCGGATTTCATTGAGGCATTCATAACGCGGAACGCGACTGCGCGGATTTCATTGCGGCATCCATAACGCGGAACGCGACTGCGCGGATTTCATTGCGGCATCCATAACGCGGAACGCGACTGCGCGGATTTCATTGCGTCTGAACAAGCTATCATTAAATGTCACGACATTATAAAATAAATAAATTATTATGTATAAAATGTGCCCACAGTTCAAGCGACGTGTAGGAGCGAGTAGAGCGCAAGGTTGAGATACAGCATGTAAACTACAGTTCGTAAAATATGTCGCTTAGCAACGGGTTCCCGCGGATTTCTTTGTTGTTCAAATGCATCTGAACAAGCTATAATTAAATGTCACGACATATAATATAAAATATAAATAAATTATTGTTATGTATAAAATGTGCCCACAGTTCAAGCGACGTGTAGAAGCGAGTAGAGCGTAAGGTTGAGATACAGCATGTAGGCTACAGTTCTTAAAATATAGCTGTTTAGAAACGCGTTCGCGCGGATTTAATTGTATCTGAACAAGCTATCATTAAATGTCACGACATTTTAATATAAATAAATTATTATGTATAAAATGTGTCCGCAGTTCAAGCGACGTGTAGGAGCGAGTAGAGCGCAAGGTTGAGATACAGTATGTAAACTACAGTTCGTAAAATTTTTGATTTCTTTCTTGTTCAAATGCATCTGAACAAGCTATAATTAAATGTCACGACATATAATATAAAATATAAATAAATTATTGTTATGTATAAAAGGTGTCCACAGTTCAAGCGACGTGTAGGAGCGAGTAGAGCGCAAGGTTGAGATACAGCATGTAGGCTACAGTTCGTAAAATATAGCTCTTTAAAAACGCGTTCGCGCGGGTTTAATTGCATCTGAACAAGCTATCATTAAATGTCACGACGTATAATAAAATATAAATTATTATGTATAAAAGGTGCCCACAGTTCAAGCGACGTGTAGGAGCGAGTAGAGCGCAAGGTTGAGGTACAGCATGTAAACTACAGTTCGTAAAATTTTTGATTTCTTTCTTGTTCAAATGCATCTGAACAAGCTATAATTAAATGTCACGACATATAATATAAAATATAAATAAATTATTGTTATGTATAAAAAGGTGTCCACAATTCAAGCGACGTGTAGGAGCGAGTAGAGCGCAAGGTTGAGATACAGCATGTGTACGAGCAGCAGGAGCAGCTTGTCGCGTCATTTCTTCTTCGCGTCCTTGAGTCCGGCTCCGGCGTTGAACTTGAAGAATATTATGTCGCCGTCTTCGACTACGTAATTGCGGCCTGAAATTAAAATAATAAAGTGACAAGTGTAATTGAATCTGTCATTTCAAAAACCACAGTCACAAAATTTAAAATTTTCAGGAATCAATAAAAACTGAATAATGAATTTAAAAAACCCCCGACATTCGACATCTGGTAGCGACGGCCATCTTGGATTTACATAGTTCTATTCTACTACTCAAGCCCTTTCATTTGATAACCATATTAAAAGAGTTGTGAAAAAATATGTAATCCGTCATTTTGTAGCGGCGGCCATCTTGGATCGATTTTCATCAAACATAGCTAACCACACTGAGCGCTACAGGGGCACAGACAGACACATATACACACACAGACACGTCAAACTTATAACACCCCGTCGTTTTTGCGTCGGGGTTAAAAAGGCTTTCTTAAAAAAAAATTCAGGCTTAGTTTGTAGTAATTCGTTTATAATTTTTAAATTAGGTTATAAACAAAAAAAACCTGAAACCGTATTTCATTTTTACATGTTTTAGCAAGAAATAGCTTGGCCTCGTTGGTTTAATGGTTAGCATATTCGACTGTGGATCTCGAGGCCAGGGTTCGATTGCCGAGTCGGGCAAATAATTAATTATTAGGTATTGGGTTTTTCTGTTGAGAAATTTGGTAGTTGCGGTTTGCAGTTTGCAGCACTCCTGTCAACGGTCAATAATCGTTAAAGCCTGCAAACAGCCTCCGCACACTGGGCCACTAGTGGCGACGACTAGTGGCCTAGTGTGCTGGGGCTATAAATCCCTCTCCCCTATGGCTTGTGCTTAGCAATCGGACGTTAAGGTGGTACGTTATCCATACTAATTTATTATTACCATTTAAGAACGAATGGATTATATATTTACACTGAAATTACATCGCACAGCCTTAATTTAATGTTTAATTTGCGGAAAATTTTATGTACATAAAGAAAACATTACATAAACAGCTAAAGGTGAAGTAAAGCGATCTCGGTCAGCTAGGCAAAACAGCGTTTAATAGATGGCTATTATAATAATTTTTATTAAATTAAGCTGTCTATGTAATGTTTTCTTTATGTAAATATAATTTCGCGCAAATTAAAAATTATATTAAGGCTGTGCGATGTAATTTCAGTGTAAATATATAATCCATTCGCTCTTGAATGGTAACATTAAGTTAGTATGGAAAACGTAACACCTTAAAGGGCTGTATGGTGGAATTTGCAGTAACCCTCAAATTTAAAAACTATGAGCTATTGACGAAAGTAAATACTAGTAAATACCTTGTTGTCGGTATTTGCCGGCAGATTTACACGCGGCCTCGGACCCCTCCTCTTTGAAGTCCTTGAAATGCATCACTTCAGCCATTATGAAACCCTTCTCGAAGTCCGTGTGGATCCTGCCGGCGGCTTGAGGCGCCTTTGTGCCTTTCTGTCATTAAATATAATCAAGGTGAAATCAGGGAAAAAGTCAAAATAAATTTATCTGAATCCGACTACGAAATAAAAACGGAAAATTTAACCCCAGCGCAACACACAGTATAAACATTTGAACACTTATTTGAACACTTGTACAACACATGTGACAGGGATCTTTGGTATTGGTTCAAAGTTTGAACACACATTTGCACTTTTGCCACTCGGTATTGGTTCTTCGAGCGTCTGGTAGGTAAGCAAACCTGTGCTCAAATGTGTGTTCAAATGTTTGTATGTGATTGACACAGGGGTGAAAATAGAAATAGTTATTACCTGAATGGTCCAAGCTTTAACTTCATCCGGGCCGGCAGTGAAGAAGTACTCCAGTTGTAGCGCTTTGTACCCTTGCACGATTATTTTATCTAGGGCACTGGAAAAAAATGATTGAAGCGGCTTATTTATTGAGTTTTAGTATGTCGGCAAGCGGAGATCAATTCGTTGGTAGGCAATAGGAATGCAACATACTGTATGTATAATATGTAATCTAGAATATAATCATTTACTCTCTCTCTCTCTCATTACTCTTTAACGCCGCAACTCAATTTGGCTGAAATATTCAATGGAGATAGATTATGCCCTGATTAAACACATAAGTCTAATAATAAAGGCTAATAATAAGTCATAAGTAAGTAATGGAAAAATCCACAGTTCCCACGGGATTTTGAAAAAACCGAATACAATAATCTGTCTATAGCTACAGCTATAGATAGATTATTGTAGCAAACTTCCTTGAAAGTAGGTAATAATAAATATAAAAAGGGCGCGGGAATGAAAACCGGAAATCCACGATTCCCTCGGGATTTTTGCAAAACCGGACCGGAAATTCACGCGGACGAAGCCGCGGGCAAAAGCTAGTATTTATATATGTTTGCATTCCTATAATATTAATTTATTCTCAACTTCTCAACCCCGCGCCTCTACTGAAAATATCGGTACGGTAATAAGTTGAGCACCTTTTACTTTTTATTCCGAAAACCAACGGGACGGAACAGAATGCTGTTTTTCACGCATTTCTCCTTCAATCACGCCGCATCAATATATTGTATAAATAAAGATAGCAACCTTGTCACGTTGTTTTCTTTCAGGAATTTCTCCTTTTCATCAGGGTCCATGTCTAGTAATTTACTCTCTAAAACACCGGAAAACGGTATGAGAGGCGCACCAGGGTCGTTCTTGTCAATCCATTCCTTCAACTTCGGTAACCTGTAAAGGAAACAATAACTTATTTCTCTGTATGGTTTATTGTCCCTGATTTGTGGGTACACTACTTGTGCGAGTTTTGTATGGTGTCACTTTTTGCAAAGTTTACAACAGAGTTGATAACAAAAGGCCGGATATAGAAAAACCTTAAACAATTAAAACATTGTTGATTTAAAACTAACCATTTATTCTTTTTTCTAATGTAGTCCTTTTCCGACAAATTCACGAGATACAAGGCTGGCTTTGATGTGAGGAACAGGTATTTGTTCAATACCTCGATCTGAAATTTAAATAAATATTTTATTTTATACAATTTGCAATAAGAATAGCGTAATAGTTTGACAAACATAATATTATACTTACATCAGCTGCACTCCAATCGCCAAAACGAATATGTTTTTTTTCATCTACAAGAATTGTTTTGATTTTTGCTAGTGCTTCCTGTAAAAAAAAATTAAAGAGTTTTGAGTATATTACTACTATAACCTGAACAGAAAAATAAAAAAGATAAAGTTAAATCCTAAATAAAATCTTAAACCTACTATATATCAAAATTGATTTTCGATCGCTTGGTATAGAATAGAATAGAATAGAATAGAAATGTTTTTTATTCAAATAAACTTTTACAAGTACTTTTAAATCGTCAATTGAATCTACCACTGGTTCGGAATGCCGTTCCAACCGAGAAGAACCAGTAAGAAACTCGGCGGTTGCTCTTTTTTTAAAATAACAATACAACAATTTATGTACATGATTGAAATGCTGTCTCGTGCATTGCTGGAACAAATTAAATCCATGCATTTTTATCATTTTTATCTTCAATTGTATAATATTATGCTTTTTTTTATAATATGCTTACAATTCTACACATGTGAAGATGGGCAGACAAAAGTAGCCCCATTTCCGACGGTGGCACCCGTATATCTTAATATTGTACTTTATTTTATTAAGGAACTATTGATACAAAACCAGAGTTCACTAATAGATGTCAGTGTTGTAATACAACCATTTCATAACAGATGGCGCTTTAAATAATCACTTTAATTTTGATCTCCGAATTAAATAAAAATTGACTAATCCTATTATGTTAAAATATTTCCCGAGCCACTTACGTATTCAGGCTTAAGTTTCTTGTCTCCGCCGCGATTGACAGTCCTGTCTAATTTCTCAAGATTTTGCACGAGTTGCTCCTCGTCTTTCAGACGCAATTCCTCCGCGATGGTTTCCAAATCCCTGATGGGATCCACTTCGCCGTCGACGTGAATGACAGTATCATCGTCGAAAGCTCCTAAAATTAAAATTTGTCCAGAATAAATATCACGACTCACTTTTTTGTTTATCCTCTGTAGCTTTAGGTCGTCTCTTCAGTTTCGCCCACGCGAAATCGCGTCTCAAGTTCTAGTGCGCGGAATTTTGAATACAGTTTAAATCTAGGTATATTATGCTGTTGAGCTGCGTAGGTTTTAACTGTATTGGTGTTCCGGATTTTATATGCTGAACGCACAAACTATTATTTTATGTTTCTCTTGAACACTGTAATCCGCTTTAACAGATATTAAATAATAAATGCCAACATGTCTCTGTCCGTGTTTTACCCTATAAAGGCGTTACGCGCGCTAAACCGAGCATGAAATTCGGCACAGAAATAGTTTTGAATCGCGGAGACGGACACAGGCGTCTTTTTATTACAGATTTAATCTTATTCGTAATCTATAGAGAATTTAAAAAAAAACTCGCAGGCATAAGCTCGTTAGTTATAATAATTATTAATTACTTACTGCATAAATTAAAAATAGCATCGCAAGCTTTTATGTGTGACAAGAAAGCATTGCCAAGACCCTGCCCCTCTGCCGCGCCTCGAACTAATCCCGCAATGTCTACTATATTCAGAAATGCTGGAACTTTGCTGAAATCGACCATTTCATTTTTATATGTATTTATATATTTTAATTATTATTAAATATTTAGTCAGTAAGGAAATTAATTCACATTTTTTTACATAAATTACGTTACCTGACTGGTTTATGATACTCGCAGAGAAAATCATACCTCGCGTCCGGGACTGGTACCCTACTTGCTGAAATAATTCACATCTGTTAATTAACCGACTTCATTTTGTTACTCTGCTTAGCGCTCTTTACGGGGTGTCCTACGTCAGCGACAAACGCGACATCGCGACATGATACGACGCGACGCGAAAATATCAGACAGTAGCTGAACCTGCATGTGGCCTACGTTGTCGCGTGGACAAGTTTGTAATTTTCTATGGAGTCGAATTGCGTCACGTCGTGTCGCGTCGCGTAGTATTCGTCGCTCACGCAGAACACCGCGTTACTCTAACAAAGTCAAAATAAAACAACTTTTATTAAAACTATTAATTATATTTAATGAAACGGTAAATAACAATTAAGATTTAAATAATAAATAATTATATTATTTATTGTACTAAGTATTTTTAAGAAAACTTTGTATAATCAGACCAATAAAGGGTGGTGTTACTAGTAGAAATAACGGTTGAAGGCTTTCGTAAAGTACCGGAATGATTCTTTTCAGCTTCATTTGATTTGCCACAACATTTTGGATAATTGGCGAAAGGATTATCCATTGAACGCAATCGTAGTCCTATTTCAATAGTTAATTTACATCTAGCCTCATAAATATTGAAGGATTTAGTGTACATGGATACTATGGATTTATTCAAATTAGGATTATGAGTTTTTAAATAAAGTGCTATATATATGAGAGCAGACAGATGTTTAGATAAACCAGGATATTTTGGACGAATCACATTCACCGCACAACATGCGTCGGTCATAATATTACCAATCGTTTGCTCAAGATAACCCAGATTAGGTAATGTCTGTAAGGTAATTTTGGGAAATATACTAAAATCTTTAAAAACCTCAATATTATAATACATATGAGGTTTCAGTAAAAATTTATTAAGACACTCAGAACCGCAAAACAAATAAATATTTCTCTTATAAGCAGCTGCAAATTCATTTTTACCCTTTACGATTTTTTGCGATGGTAAATTTTCAGCATACGTTACTATACATATCCCATTTTCATAGACAAGAGAAAAATTCACTGATTTGACTATAGCAGGAATTTCTGGAATAATAATTTTCTTAGAACACAAGAATATGTGTGGGTGTTGCAGCACAAGATTGAAATGATCAGCACAAATCCAGTAAAAGCAGTCTTCATATTGAACAAGGCCTTTATTATAAGGTGGGAAGCCACTGTGGCGTAAAGTATTTTTATGAAAACAAATAGGACATATATTTTGGTAACACGACATTCTTTTCTGAAATGTTTCTTTTGAAATACACATTACGTCTACAGGTACAATTTTAGATTTGGAATTTGTTAGGTAGTAATGTACCTTTTGGGTTATTAATTCTATTCTCTTGCAGGCATCAACAAAGCATTGCCATTTGGAATTATTGCCATTTATAACATAAAGATTTTGTGTATCTTGGCGAATCCAATCTCTAACTCTTGCACATTCGTCATGCCATTTGCTACATCTGTATTGAATAAAAGAACGAGAATATGGTGGTTTTCTATTAAGTATATTAAAATGGATTTCATTTTGAGAATTTCTCAACATTATTTCTTTATCTGTGTTAAGATCAAATATAATAAAAGGGAATAGACCATTTTCAGTGAGTTCATGTACTTCATGTGGTGATTCTGGAAAGCCATCTAATATAAAACCATTTGTAATTGTACGATGATCCATTGCAACTGTAAGCACAGCTTTCATAATGAGTTCAGTGTCAATAACATCTCCATTGCGTAGTGATGCTAACATTTTGATACCCAATACTGTCCAATGCATATGTTCTAGAACATGTCGTATAGCCATTCCTTTCGATATACAAATCAATCCATATTTTTTAGCAAGCTTAGCCGCTAGTTTACTTTTCCCCGATTTAGGGGGTCCTATAACACCAATTCTTAAAGTATATCTTTTAAAGTGATCAATGGTATCATTTCGAACATATTTTAAAGGATTTTTCCTAAATTTCTTCACATTTTCTTCAGATGAAATGAAGTATATGTATGCTCGATGAATTATAGGAAAGATTTTATTTTTAAATTTGTTTATATTGTAAGAGTGAAATACTGTGTGAGGATTTTCCATAATAAATACTGGACACATTCGATTAAACTTGCTTAATAAAAAGAAGCCCTCTAGTAGAAGCATTTCAGCTATATCACAATTTATAATAAAGGTTTGCTCAAAAAAAGATTCAGATCTATTTCGAAATTTAGATAATTTAGAAAATGTTTTTCGAATAACCTTATGTAAAGCTTTTTTACCATCTAAAGATATCACCCTAATTTTTTGTTCTTCTATAATCTCTTTCAAGTTTTGAATATTTTCGTCATCAATTTCAAAAATACTTTCCAGTCTATTGTTTATTTTTTCAAGAACATCTTCAGCTTTTTCCCACTGGCTTAGATCAACTGGTTCTGGGTTTTCTTGAATAAACTCATTGTAAGTTGTAAACAAATTGGCATCTACATTAGATGAACCTGATGGATGGGCATCCATTATCGTACTGAGTTGTATGGACAAATTCGCAATAGGTTCTTCAGTGTCCAGAACTGTATTTTCTAAAATTTCATCAATAATTAGTTTAATCACAACTGATTTGATAACAAAGTTTAGCCATTCTTTCTTTTCTGCTTCTAATTTTATTTTCGCTTTATTTTTTGCTTCACTTAGTTGTAATTTCCAATTCTTTAATTTAATAGGTGAAAGTCTAGTTAACGTAGTTTCTAAACTTCCTTCTAATTCTATTATTACATCAGGGATGCAAAAACAGTTTATCATGTCTTCCACATCGCTTGGCATTTTTGGATACCCATCGATTATGATTCCAGTACTTTTAAAGGGATTTTCAAACCATAGTTTCTTGATTAACATTTGCATAAGCATAGGCAGTAGGGGTGACCCGCGTTCAAAATAATTACTTACCAACCTTCGCAATTCCTGTTCATTGGAAAAAAGGTCAGCTAGTATGTTTAAATTTTCTTCATCCATCTGAAATTCTACTACTTCTTCATCGTCGATAAGAGTATCAGTGAAGCTATTTTCATATTGCCATCCCACTTTTTTATAATGTTTAGGAATCAAAAAAGTATTCAGAAAGTTATCAAAATCGATGTGTATTAAACCAAGTTCTTTGGCTAGAATTTTAGAAACTGCTGTTTTTCCACTTCCAATACTTCCAATAACACAAATTCTCAGTGGCGGAATATTTTTAAACGGCTTATTAAACGATAAATACTTCGTTATATCATACTGTAATGATTTACGACATTCCTCTTTGCTGAAATAGTATAGTTTATTGTCGTATGTAGCCGTAAATTCCGGTTTACCTTCCCACAGGACACCATAATCATAAAATGCTATTGGGCAGTATACATTTGTTTCACCTAAATTTCTCGAATCATTATACGTCAAATCATATTTAGAGGATTCATTTTCATCCTCATGACTTTCAGGTTCTTCCTCATTAGTTGAGCAAGGATTGCAATAGCCTTTGCGTACTTTTAGCAAGACCTCATCTAATACTTCAATATCACTTTTGTCTTCAAGCTCTATTTCTACAAATGATTTATAATTTTCATCTAACTTTAATTTAAGGATATCCCAATCTTCACGAAATTTCTCAATATTTTCTATAAAATTTGTTGAATTAATGTCAGCGTTTCTTGTTTTGTCATAAACATATATTGAGTCAAGTGCATCTTTTATTATCTCATCAATTATAATTTGTATGTTTATAAGTCGAGAGTCCGGCGGCTTATTTTGAAGTAATTTTGTTTTCACTAAAACATCATTTGCTAACAAGTATCTTTCTTGATATTTTTTAACGCATGTTTCTATTTCAAAATAACGCTGTATTAAGTCAGCATCTATTTCTCTGTTTTCAATTAAAGCTATTGTATAATCGGGTAATAGTTTAGAATTCATCAAATAATCCCAATATTCCGCGTCTGATGGAAACCCATCGATTATAAATTTGCTGAATATTTGTTCTTTTAATACTTCATCAAATTTAGAATCTGTTTGTATAAGGTTTATTATTTCAGACATCAGTTCTTCAGGCGTTGGTTCTATTTCTTTTTGTAATTCATTTATTGTTATGTAAGCATTTATTGCTTCGGTAACATCTTCATCACCAAGAACTGGTATTGTAGGTTTGCTTGCTTCAATTGTCAAATATGCAGGAGCATATTTCAATAAATTTTTATCTTTTAATGCATCTTCACACTCATGTATATCGTCTAGCGGTAAAAATGAAAGCTGACTCCTTAGAGAATTATATTTACTTAAAAATACAACATCCTCGTCTTTGCTTTCATCGATAACTTTTTTGGAAAGTAATTTTACATAACTAGATAATGTGCTAGATACTGTATTGAACCACGTATTCAAATTAGATATTCTTTCCAATTCTAGACTTTGCCATTGGGCAAACCGAGCATCTTCGATGTTCGCTATTATTTCTGACAATATAGTTCTAGCATAGTTATTGTATTTCGTAAGTTTTTCATTTTTTAATAATGTTTTGTAACAAATTATAGGCGCGTCAAATAACCAGGATAAACATTTAGCAACCATGGTCTTTCCGGAAGATTTTGTACCCAATAATATAATACGACAAGTTGGTTCTAAATATTCCAGCTTTAGGAAAGGACGAGGATTTCTACAAAATGATACCATAGCATCCAGTGAAGATAATAGATATATGTGCTTAAAAAAAGTCACAGCAAACTTAGGATTTCCATATGTAGACTGTCTTTTTTTAAGTTGAACTGGACATCTATTATACCAAGGTGACGCATACCTGTTAAAACTCACAACCCCATTTCGAATAATATTTAATTCTTCCACCTTTGCCCAAAATTCTCCTATATTATCAGGTTCTTCAAGGTAAAGGGGTTCTGGAATGAGTACTGGTTTAATAGGCATAAGTTGCAATATTCCCATTGTGTGATGTATCATCTGATAAACAGAAGTCCGTCCATCTAACTTAATAACAAATTGTGGATCGAACTCTTTTAATTTTTCGTCAATAAACGAAGTAATAATTATTTTAAAATTGCAAATTTGTCCAGTTGCATTTTTCTTAAAATGTATTGGCAGGGCACAATTGTATTTAGGATTAAAAACATGGGTATCAAATTGTCTTTTATATTCTGTCATAACATAAGATGTCGGCCATCGTATTTCACTGTCTTCACTACTAGTAAATGAATTAAAAGTATTTGAATTGTTTAAATAGTTTATAAATTTTCGACTTCTTTTTGTAATAGCATCTGCATTGGGGCAAGTGATATATATTACAATATCAGGTTTTAAATCAAATAATTCATAAAGTTGTTGCAGCAATGCAGATTTTTTTGTGCTATAGTATACTTTTGAAGGAAATACAATGTTACTGCATGGTTCTAACAAAAATTTAGGAAGCTCTACTATTTGTTCCTCATTTTCTTCTTCTTCTATTTCTGGTTCAGATTCTTCTTCTGCTACTCCTTCACCAGGTATCTCAGAATTGTCAGAACTCATTGAAGAAGTTGACGATTTTTTCTTTTTATATTTTTTCTTCTTTAGATTATATATCAAATCAAATACTATATCTTCAACAATCAAAACTGATTCTCCTCCTCTTAATGTATTGCATAAATATTTGATGTCTTTGCTTGAAGTAACTAAAGGCAATCCAGATATCACAAATCCCCTATGTTGTACAGCCAGTGATTTTAATTTTCTTTTCAATATTGTCAATATTGTATCAAATTTGCAAACATTATTATGTCGCATATTGTAATCTAAGCATTTTCCAGTCATACTTTTTTGATCAAGTTCATCCATCAAAACGTTTTTTGGGCATAGGTGAATACAATTAATTTTTTTTGACAAGGATTCTCCTAAACTGTAACATCCAGTTCCTGGTTTCCCGAGAATCAAAAAAGTTTTTGGTTTCATTTTTAGGTATGCTTCTTGCGCATCCATATCAGTCCAGCAATTATGGAAATCTACATCATTAGGTAGTGGGATATCAGTATTATTCAGGCCTAGAACTGTTGCTGCCAAAGGTTGGCTTTTGATCTCATTAGTATTTTGATATGATGGAAATATTTTGTGATGATCATGGTATATAACATTTTTATTTACATTTATATGATTAACGCCAAATTCGTCTATCACCTCAATATTATTTTTAAAATCTTCAAACTTTCTCATTTTCAAATGAAAACATTCAAAATATTTTTTCAAATGTCAAATTTTGACAATTTTAACTTTTTTGTGAGAACAATGAGTTAAGAGTATACTAACAATAAGTTTCAATTTCATGATAAACAGATAAGAAAACTAATATTTTAAATAATAATTGTGACTATATTGTTACAATAATAAAGGCAACTTTTTAATCTGTATTCAACATTATTTTCAGTTTAAGAATTTCTATACTCCCCTAGTAAAAAGATTTTGTTTCCGTTCATCTCCTATTTGCTACTTACTTGTGTACTACAAACTAAACTATTTGAATAAAATATAAAGTGAGATAAGCTTCACTTACACCAACCCATTAGATGTATTTAATTAACTCTAGCATAAACTTGACCCGACCATAACTACACTAGATTACTTAAGCAGCATGTGCAAGAGAACTGTCTTAAAAATTAGGAGAACTGAGGGTCTTAGTTATAGATATTTAAACATAAATTACATATTTTGTAGTAATTAAAAACAATTTATATGTAATTATGTAAAATTAAAACTCTTAACTACTTACAAGTACAATTATTTTACCATGACAACGTCATCACTCATCAAAGAGTCCACCCCTGGTTGCCCATGGATCAAAGATGCCCATCAAGCTGGTAGCATTACCACTTTGAATGGCGATGGACAACCTTTGGACCAGGTAGGCCCCAGAACTCCGATCCCAACCTCTTTCTGTTAGGCGTAGGCCAATGCCACACACGAAACTCCCCGCTTCATCACACCAGCAGCCCATTATCTCCACCAACAGTGGGCAAAAAGGTGTTTGCCCAGGAGAGGGGCATATGTAATTCTTTTCTTCGCTGCAGCTGATTCTGCAGCGGATATTTAAACTACTCTATTTATCTTAAAAATAGCTATACTATTATTAAAATTAGGATTTGATACTTATTTTCATTAGGGTCGATGGTGCAAAATGGGAAATTTTCAGCAGCAGCTTGACTTTTAGTGAGGACATTAAAAAATGTCGACTTTCCAACATTAGGTACTCCAACAATACCCACTTTTAAGTTAGTACCAACTCGGCCAATGAGTGGTTTCTTTTCTGGTTCCTCTACTTTTTTAGGAGGCATTCTGAAAATTAAACAATTATGTATAAATTCTAATTATTGACAAGTCTAAATGGTTTGCTATCCTTAATTGCTTGGAAAATATGAAGTCTACTGTAAAGTTGCAAATGAATTTTTGATAAGAGTAAGTACCTAACTTTATTATTTTTCTGGATTCTGCAACATTAGATTTCACCTTGCTAATTCATTAAATCTAGTTGTTTAAAGTTTTATATGTGTTTGTATTCTTGATGGTATAATTAATACTTTTCACGTGTGTATACACCATGTATACACGTATAAATTATATCAAAAAAAGAGTAGCAGAAATATTGAGAAAATAACCTCTTCATACCTGATTTATTCAAAATTAAGTAATTATAATTAAAAATTATTTACTTAATTTAACACTAGTTGTAAAAAATACGTAATGCAAGAACAACTTTGTGTAAGTATTTACTTAAATTAAACATTTATTAATTATCAAGACTGCGATTTGAAAACACAATGCGGTAATCGTTTCATATTTTTCTGTGGTTCGTATTCGTATTCTGTGGTTCGTATGAAAGAATGACAGATGTCAGAAATCATATCACAGACTTTAAAGGAACAAGTCAAGTATAAAGCAGAAAGCTAAGCAGAACACTTCGATTCGGTTCCGGTTTCGACAACTACCCTGTCGATACGGTTATTCTGAATTGAAAATACATCTTATCGTACGATAACTTACCGAATCGATCGATAATGACGTTATCGAAGTGTTCTGAATTACTTATCGTACGATAAGTAATTCAGAACACTTCGATAACGTAATGTCTGTCCCTCGGGGATAATGAGAAACTGAACCGATTTTGACAAGATTTTCACAGGCAGGTAGAGGAATGATTATAAAATCAGCCAAGTGCGAGTCGGGCCTCGCTCTTTCAGGGTTCCGTACATAATTATGAACAATATAATATTTTGGGTCTAAGAAATATTTAATTTCCGAGCTAGACATCGCAACAAACCGTGAAAGAAAAAATCAGCCAAGTGCGAGTCGGGCCTCGCTCTTTCTGGGTTCCGTACATAATTATGAACAATATAATATTTTGGGTCTAAGAAATATTTAATTTCAGAGCTAGACATCGCAACAAACCGTGAAAGAAAAACCCAAAAAAATGTTCGTTTATTTTGGTCACAGCTTATAAACTATTTAATAAATCGTTGTTTTCAGTATTTGTTGTTTAAATAGAGCATATAGTACATAACATACTGAAATATCATATTCCCAACTAGTTTAGTTTTTGAGATAGCCCCCGTCACAAAAATGGTCTAAAACTGACAACTTTGATGGCCTCCCATTCCCTTATTTTTTAAGATAAAAATTAAAAAAATATATATTTGTACTCTACTTAACCCTTTCAGACCGGATTTTTTGGTGCTTGGAGTTTGTAAGAGCCGATTTTATTCCAATTAAATTAGCTACTATTGAGCATAGAAACACTAAAAAAACTGGTATTTGTAGATTATTTTCCGAGAAAATTTATGTTTTCTTTATGTAACCAAATATGGACATCCGGCCTAAGTGATTGAAATAACTGATGTATGGGCTCTATGTCAATAAATAATAAATAGTAAGTTTTATAACATGTTTATTATAAAGGCATGAAATTTGAACAAAATTTAATCCAAAAAACATAAATCTTCTAATAAAATAAAAAATCTTCTAACTGAAACAAAGAATAAATTGTAGGAACTTTAGTTACGTATGTATGGAAACTTAGGAAACAATTTTTGTCTTTGGTGACACACAAGTGCACTTTGCACTTTATGCACTTGATACGGGATTTCTCTTTGCATCCCGCTAACTTGGAGCACCTTTCAGACCCATCGTAATGAACTGCAAAGTGACCACCGCCATCTTGATCTATGTCAGTTGAAGTTCGCATCCTCCCAGTCTTCTTGGAACAATTAACAGTAAAAGACTGCTGCAACTACTTGAAGGACTCCTTTTAGCAGCTGAAATTTTATTTCAGAGAACTAAACTTTGAGCTAAGTGTCGGTGCAATTGAAGGAGTGTGAGCCATTTTGCTTTTGGTATCCAGAGTACCTAAGTCGTTATCCATATCATATTTGCGATAGGATTGAACACAACTGCCAGATCTGATGTGTGAAATATCAATCGCAAAGGTCACTTTGTCAACTTTATGAAGGTCCTAATACCTAACTCATGTCGATCAAGAAGATCAACCCCTCCCATTACGTGATTGTACTTCTTTACAATTTCAGGCCTCTCAACTTCTATATAAATCTCTTCTCTGTTTTGGACCATCTTTTCACCATATCCTTTTCTCATCATTCAACGTAGTTAGCTTGGACCTCCTCGCACTCCTCAATATCCGGCTCTCCTGGCTCCTCAGGCTCAGGCTCGAAATCTGACCTATCTTCGTCTTCATGTTCATCAAGAGGTTTGGTGTACTGTCTTTGACTCTGAGCTATTATATCGACCCAACCGACCATGTCTCGTAGGTACATGGGAAATTACTATTATTTCCCACATCCTCATCATCCGAAGATAGCTCCAAGTCCGACAGGTTACACTTTTCCAGAGCTCTCAAAGCATCCCTCGAGTACATGATCATAAAGATCATAAATGAACCTGAAAAAAGACACTATTTAACATTTTACGATGTGAAATTTAGCATAAATAATAGCACTTATTGCAAAAAAAAAAGTTTATTCACTAACTGCAGCCTACGAACGTTTGAAAAAATATCTAATCAAAACCTACTGTCCGCGTTTGTTGACATAACGAATATTCGCGATTTTGTGTACAAATAACTAAATAATTGTATGTAAAACACGTTGTTCTCTGCCTATATAGCTTAACTTATCAATATATATTTTTTCAAGACATATCTAATAGAAACACTTGAAATTTCTAAAGTAAATAAATCACTTACGTACACACTGCAAAGTTTCACCGGTTACTGATCAAAATTGACTCACTAGTGCATACACGTACTAATAGATAGCGTAAGCGGTATATTATTTAGTAATTTATAATGCTCGCAAGCTATAACAACAGTTTCTAGGTACATAAAATTTAATTTTAGTAGGATAATTTCACAAAAATGTAATGTCCTCAATTGTGCACGGTAGGTCTGAAAGGGTTAATGAGCTCTAAACAATGATACCCCACAAGCTAGGATAAAGAAAAATTATTTTTTTCCGGCTCCTTTTTCATGTATGGGAGCCCCCCTGAAAAATAATTTAATTCAATTTCTAATTCAATATTTGATTTTGGGTTAACGTTTTACACTAAATACCAAAATTTCAGGTTTGTAACTCATTTCGTCTGCGAGCTAGAGACCTGTGACCGGCGGACAGACGGACAGACAGCCGAGTGACATTAATAGGGCTCCGTTTTTTACCCTTCGGGTACGGAACCCTAACAACGGAGTGATGTAGGTAGGCTACACTTTATCCTGGTGTCATAATTAGGAAAAAAATAACATGTAGTTTAATATAACTGCAGAACGATCTTGATGAAAGGCACATAGATTGTTTACCTACATTCCGATTTCAGGATTTATCTAGGCGCACGAAGTGCGCCAGGCCAAGTTCCTCCGGCCTTGTCGCATGAGTGTGTTATTTACACGATCCATTTCGAGCTGTTTTGACCCCTTTCATAACTCTGGTTCGCGGGATAGTAATCCTACGAAATTTGAAATATAAGTTAAACTCGTGGATGTGATGATAAATTGAAAGTTTCAAATTTTCAAGTTGAACCGTTTCTGAGATACAGAGGTTTGAAAATCACATAAAACAAGACCTACTCACTGACTGATCAAAATTATGACGCACTTCCCGTGTATGTGGAATGTTGAAATTTGGTAAGAAGATGAGTCTTAGTGTGTATATGAAGGAAAAAATCGAAAAATGTCCAAAAGTTGCATCAGACACTGACCAATTCAAAGATATATAAAAATCTGTCTGTTCCCACATCACACAAAAAATACTGAACAAATTTTCATTTTGTTTTAATAAATGTA